>OZ024920.1:34638005-35345505 GCA_964017225.1 Netelia inedita | reverse complement strand
GCCCGCGCCCTGGTTCGCATCTTCAAATGAATTATATCGACGGTGCAGACCGAGAGACGCACTCGTACGACAGAAACGTTCGTAGGGAACATATTTTCGGGACTTACGGTAGTTCGAGCGATCGCGAAAAATCTGGGGGGATAAAATTCCGTCAAACGCGACTGTTCGAGTTGATATTTATGGTCATTTTATTTCGGGCAATTGCATCGGTCGGGATAAATTCATTGCCTGTTTATATTTGAGATTATTTTTTGTTTTTCGGTTTTTCTTCGTGATTCGCAATCGAGAACGATGGTTAAATGCGCATTCGTGAGTACCTGCTGCGTAATTCGATATAATTCACGTCTCTGAGCGTACGAGAAGCGATGAATGGGGATACCCGAGGATCGCTTTTTTTCCATCCCTTAATCGACGCTTCACGATTGAAATTCCCGCTGAGCTCGGTAATTAGCGTTCGCGAAATCGTATTATCGCTTTCAGTCTCGATGTTTCTATGACCTTGATTATACTCGTGTCTCGCACATGTCTGGGTATGTTTCGTTTTTTCCACTTTTTTCTTTAATTTTTTTTTTCTTTAAATTCTGTCATGAACGTCGGATTGATAAGCCGCTACCTTGAATTGCGTTGACACATAATTAAGCATCGTCGAGCGATACGAATTTACGTTTTTTCGGTAAATGGAAATTCAACGATCGTAATAAACGTGAATGATGTAACGATAATTGAATAATTGTGTTACGTATTAAAATTACATTCGCGATAAATTAGCGTTAGCCCAAGAAGTTTGACGCATGTTTTAATGAAATTTCCACTCAGAAACGATGGGAAGAGACTCGTTGTATGTGTGTATGTGTATGTGTGTGTGAGCGTCGGTACGCGAACCACAGAGGTCAGACACTCGTGGGAAATTCATAGAGAAGTGGAGGAAACACGTGGAGGATAACGGGTGTAGAATTTGCATCTGTCGCGCTTACCGGCGGCTGGACCGCACCGAGTGCGCCACTTGTCGCTGTTCAAATTATTTAGTAGTAATTATAACGAGTCCCGGTACCATACGACCTCAATGACACGAGCATTCGTGCCTACACATTCGAGAGTCCGCAGACTCTGCGGAAGCTCGAACGCTCGGTACATTGCGCGAGTTCTAGTTTCGCACCGGGGGTGGAAAAATCTTGATTGCAAATTGAAGCGAACGTTGTAAGTTTTAGTCGCGCACTTTGGCGAATGAAAACAATTAATAAAAATATTCGAAGTATCCTGTTATCAATTAAATTCTTTTCAGACACTATGACGTAAATATTTTAAAAACTCGCTGTTTTCAATTTTTCATATTGAGGAATAAAGTGTAGCGTCCATTTCCAATTTTCAAATTTCCAATGTCCGAAAAATTTCAAAAAAATTAAAATCTTTACATCGTTTTCCTGTAAAATTATCCAAAAGCCTTTCAACATTCGATACGATTCCCATGACACAATGAGAAATTGTACGATACGCGTTATTGCATTAAACTATTCACGGACTTTCCCTCCCTCCATCAAGAATAGAGGACGAAGGTTGAATTTTGCGGATTTAGTCGTCGAGTGTAGCCCATACGTATTAGCGAGTCGCGACACGACGATACGTCGGATCGGCACGATTCGTCAACGGGGCGCCATGACGTATAAGCGAGCGATGATAACATCGCTGTTACATAGAGAGAGAGAGAGAGAGAGAGAGCGAGAGTAAGAGAGAGTGAGAGAGGCGGAGAGAGATAAAAGGCAACTCGCACGGGAAGGGTTCGAAAGGGGTGGCGGGTGTGTATGCGCACTTATAATGCAAATTAGCCGCTGACACACTCGACTCGGTAACGGAGTAATGTAATGCGCGAATAAATAGCAACAACTGGTCGGCCGCGCTGTCAAATACCTCCTCCTCCCCCTCCCCCTCCCTCCCACCCTTTTGCCACTACCCCCCCCCCCCCAATTCTCATAAAGTACCCGTTGGGCTGCAACGACGTGGCGCATAGCGTTTCGTTCGCTCGTAACGTTCAAACTATACCCTGACGCACCTTCATACACGCGCGAATCCCCGAATAACGTTTCGAGCGTTGTCCACACGTAGAGTCGTTCTCGCTGGTACTCGCGCAAACGGCGATGCTTTCCACGGGACCCTGATGCTGTTGGTCGTGGGCGGTGAATTGTAGGTATGCTTCTGATGGAAATATTGACTATTAACGCGACCGGGAATGTGTATCATTGAATTGCCGTCATAAATATGCCGAAATATCCCGGCAACGGTGACACTTTACACTTTTGATTTATTCGCGTTAAATTCGCGGGAAAGTACGGGAAAGTCCCTTCTACGTTACGTGTCGTACGTTGTGCATGACCGTGCGTCCTCTCGTACACATAGTTCACGCACTTGGTAAAAGGGCCAACGTGTCGTCAACGACAGGTCGATTGGTTCACGTCGAACGCATCGTTTCGAATAAATCACAGGGTGAATTATACAAAATACGTAGTATTGAATATTCGCGAGAGAAAAAAAATCGAAGCGAAAACGTTTTCTTGGACATATTTGAAAACAATAAAAACACATGTTTTCTATGCGAGTAAATGGTAATTTGTATGTTTTAGTTACGTGACCGAAAAAAATCGAGAACTCGAACGTGTAACGTCGTTTTGCGGTTGATAACTTTTCAAAAACATTGAAAAACATCGTTCTCTCGCGTCCTCCTTTTTTTCATTCGCGCGTATAATACGTAGGGACGTGTATAACTTATCAAGATTTTGGAGCTCTTCTGTATCACAGAGAAATTAGTCAGTGCGTCTCCAATTAGACGAAAGGTAGTGGAGTCTGCCGTATGCATATATCTGCCAACGTTGAAATACATCGTGAATGAGCTGGGTGGAGATGTTTACACCCCCGCGGAGGGACACACGCGATGCAACACGCGACGGGGGTTGAGCCCGCAGTTTAGCTCCGACGACGATATATCTGCTGTAACGTATCTATGTATGTATAAATCAACGTATACGTCCATATATGGGTCGTTTCATGTCAATTTGGCCAAAGTCTGAATATCGCAAAAAACGGAGCGTTTTTTTCACGACCTTCAAAAACATCAAACTTTTACGTCGAATAACGATGATCAATAAATTCCTAGAATTTAATTGAAATTAACATTCACAGTCATATTTGAGATATAAAAAGACAATCGTACGCAATTTTCAAAATTTATAGAGACATTGGGAATCGACAAAGAACGCTCCATAGATACGTATTTATACGTATATAAGTACGTGACGATAATATCCCCGTGGCACGAGGCGTGTCGTTGAAGTAACTATGAGAGGCGAAAAAAAATTGTATATCCTCGACATTCGAAAATACACATTCCCACTACCCCAGGAACCGTTGAATCGCGCCAGAGTGCATTACTAATTCATCGTGGTCCGCGTTTCGTAAATACGCGTACATATAAATGATACGTTCAATCCTATGGCTGAATTAATAAACACAAATAAAAAGCTCGAGAACGGGGGATGAGTAGGGCCAAGAGGATGGGGAAGAGGCCAAAGGTTCCCCCGCACGCCCTGCAACAACCCCCGTTGCGCAATCCTGACTAATGACGTATTTAACGCTATACGCGCTCAGGTCGCCAGAGTCAACGCGCTCGATGAGGCCTCGTGTCGCTCAATTCGCGAGCGCTTGATACTGACACATTCTCCCGTTTTTCTCTTTTACCCTCGTGGCACTCCGTTCTTTCTCTCTCTCTCTCTTTTCCTTCCACTCTCTCTCCCCCTCTCCACCGACACTAGGCGTATACACAGCCCGGTTCATTAAAATTTACCTTATAAGCCGCGGTCGGTATGAGCGTTGACGCATTCAACACGGACATAATGAAGCAATGTTTCAATAGAAGTGTATCGCGAAACCCTTACCTCACTCATCGTTTGCGCCAAACTCTCTCCGTGTTTTCTCTCTTATATATTTCCCGATGTCGCCCGGCTGAGTCTCGTGCTGGCCTTTACCAGCGGTGAAGGGCCACATGACCCAAACCCTCGATTTTTTCCTCTCGCTCCTTCGCTATCGCTTTTGCTCTCACTTTTACTCACTCACTCTCTCTCTCTCTCTCTCTCTCTCTCTCTCTCTCTCTCTCTCTCTCTGTTGGTCTCATTTGCTATACGCCTCTCTCATCAACCATCTCTCAATAACGACTGATTGCACTTGCCCGGACGACGAAGAAAAGCCTATCCTCGATGATGTACCGAGTATGGGAGCTTGTATTATATAAAATATACATGTATATGTACAGGAAGACTCTCGAAATCGTGCTGCTCTTCTTCATCCCCTATGGCTCTCTCTCTCTCTCTCTCTCTCTCTCTTGGCTTCGACGGTGGAATAAAAGAGAAGGTTCACCCAGACTCGCGACCTCCGGCGACCTGCCGACTTCGTGATACGAACGATTTTTTTTTGTATATGTATTGTATATCATTGTATTATGTACACGTATATCTATCGCATGTAAGTGTGAAAGGGAAAGTGAAGTGAGCAAAGAGAACGAACGAATCCTGTTCTCGGGATCGAAATAATGATCTCGTCATATTGATGCTTCGGAAGACACTCGCTATTCTCGATTTATGGCTTGTCCTGTCTCTTCCGTCACTTGTAGTTAATTGGTGTTAATTAATTCATGATTACATTTGCAGATGAAATAATAGATTTTCATCATTTACGCTTATCTGTATTTTATAATCCAATAACGCAACCCTCCGATAAGATATTTTTGGACAAAACAAAATTTCAACCCTCCTCAAGGTGCTGATGGTCTACATTCGTAATTTAATTCCGAGACTTTGGGTAGGGCTGGTACGGGAAATTTTTGTTTTCCAAAAAGACTTTATAGGGGTGTCATAGAATCGGAATTTTCCCATACAACACGAATATCACATTTGCAATCCCGTTTTTCCTATTTGTCGGCCGAAAGCTCGAAAAACTGAATTTTCATAGTTTTTCGCCTTTTGGCCGACAAATTAGAAAAAGAAACGCGAATTATAAGGTGTTATTCTTGTTTTAGAGAACCTTTCGATTGCTCAACCCCTCTATAAAGTCATTTTGGACAAAAAATATATATCGAACCCCTTCAGCAATATATATTTCACCGAATCGTCTCGTCGACTGGACACTGGTGTATTATTCTCCGTGCGAGGGCTCCTACGGCGAGACACGTTATAGATTATTACTTATTATCGTTATAAATCGCCAGTAGGGGCGTCAAGTTCACACACGTGGCGTCTACATTTACACATCGCCTATACCGGTGTGTCACGGCATTGCATCGATACACTTGTTGTAATTCATGCATAAATTATCGAGCGAGGGCGAAAGGGAGGGCGTCACCAGTCCAGGCTGGTGCACGAGAACGACTGACAATCGCTCGAATATTGATGCGATTATCAATAATTCGCAGTATGTTCGCTGCAACGACGACTGTTGCAATATATACTCGCGGCAATATGGAGCCAATGCATATATTCGCCCCTGTATGGATGATATCTGATGGCCCGGGATACGCGACAGTCGTTCAGTCAGCCAGTGATGTGAATATAGCTGTGCGATGCACCGTGTGCCGGCGTTCGACTGACTGTTAACGCACACCTGCACGTAACGCATGACTGTACTTATACGTATATGTTGGACATTTTCGACGGAGGGGTGTTTCGTAACATGCAACTCCAAATTATATGAAAAGACGATGACGCCATAATTTTTTTTCGGAAATTATATAAATACGGTGTAGAGTAAGTAGAATTTTATATCCATAAAATTATCAGTAAAAAAGTGATTATTTTTGCAGTACGATATTTTACTTTCGGTATTTGTTACCGTTGGTTTGAATTTTTATCTTATCCCTTTCGCGCGTCTCTCGTTCTCTTTGTTACAGATCTATGGCGATAAATTTTTATCTTTTTTTTCGTGCAATGGGCCTACCGAATGATATTCATTAACAAGGCAAAACCAGAACGTGCGGCGAGAGGGTGGGTCTCCTTTATTTACATGGATACGCTGCCAGCGGTCGGCACGACCCTTCGGTCCTCGAACGTGTATACTCGTATATATTTTATATGTGAACGTGAACAATTATTATCAAGGACTCGGGGCGCAGTCGCGTTGACCCGCGGAGATAAACTCGAAACGCTGTATGTTAATACAGATATTGTACAAAATATCACGTTATACAAGACTACTCAAAAGTTGAATAACATTTGTCTAAATTTATCGAATCTGCCCAAATTTCCCTTTCGCCAAAAATTTAAATATTCTTTCTCATTCGTTGATTTATCCGCCCGATCATCGTCTCATTCAATAATTCACCCATGAGTAATTCACCCACTCTTAACAATTATTTATTCGTTTAATTATTATTCACTTATCGTCTATAAATTACCCACTGTACTAATTATTTAAACAAAATCTATTTTTCATTTTTGTCAAAAGAAAAGTATAATTGCGAAGAGTATTCTTTGCCAATTTTGCAACACCCTGTACTACAGTATGCATTGAAACTGGTGGCAGCATGCACGCATTCAGAATTACGAGGTGGGGATGGTTTCTGTACGCGGGTGGAGAGATACAGGTTGCCAGACTGGCAGAGAGAGGGAGAGAGAGAGAGAGAAAGAAAGAGAGTGACTCTAGCAGCTATATAGAAGATTGTGTGTACGTGTGCGGTGATGGTGCATGGTGGTGGCGAAATTTATACCGGATGCCAGCCACCTAATAACGTTATTGCGTTGTATAAACTCGCAGTCTATATATATATATATATATATATATTACATACATATACCGGAGCGCATTAAAACCGCTCGACGCTCATACGCAGAGTATAAATAATACTCGGTGTGGTCATTTCCGATGCTGTATTTAGTTTATTAGGGGAAGAGGGAGCGAGAGGGAAAGAGTGAATGGGAGAGTGGGAGGAAGAGAGAGAGAGCAGAATTTTTCGGCTAGCTCTCCGGCGCTCTATAATCCCTACGAATTACAGGATACAGTTTAGTGCGAATCGGGACAAAACGGGTTGGCTACGTACACATAGGTATATAATATCTGGCACAAGACCCTACTTATACATATATCTATATCCATGAATTTCCACAACGGAAGCGTGGACTTTATGCTGATGCAGAGACGTCAAAAAAATCATAATAATCGTACGTCGGGAAACCTTCTGGCTAGACCGCTTCCGGGCTTTCGTCGTATATAATTTTGCCTCGTTCGTCCGTCGTACGAATAAATAATCATTAAATTCAACGAAAGTTTATAATGATTAACCCCCTCGCGTACGGGGATTTTGATAATCGAACAAATTTTGAAGCCGTTCGTATATAATACTTTTTATAAATTTCGAGATATTATTTAATTATTTAAGATATATTTTTTGATATTTTGGGCTTAAAAATTGGAATAATTAATTTTTATGGTTTCGACTATTACATTTATATGTTAATTGAAATTACAAGACTATGGAGAATAACATGATTTAATGCTAGGCGGATTGGAAAATTATTACGTATTTAACAAACAATACTGACTAAACCTTTGACACAGACGCAGTTTCCGGGCACTCGTAGTATATTATTCTATCCCGTAAGTTTCCTAAATAAACACCACTGTGTCATCTCACTCCTCCAGACTACCGTAAACATAAGGAAAACATCGTGTATATACAAAAGATCTTGGCTACTGTAAACACGAATGCACGTATCGTGGGGAGGGGGATAGAAACCACTTGAAATACCAGAGTCTGATATCCGTCAGTAAAATTCTCGAGAGACGTCTGTTTGTCCCAGGTCACGGTGGAGATTCCACTTGACATTGGTAAAGATTCCCATCGAGCCGTTTCCCACTGATTTTCCAACACACTTAACTTCAGTATGAACATAATTAATAATTGATTTTCGAATTCAAATTTAAATTTAAATGTTTATTATTAATATTGAGATAAGAAAATAATATGTTTTAAATTTTTCCGCCAGTCGCGTTCGTGTCTCGTCTCACGGCTGTTTCGAAGCGTAACGGGGTAGTTTGGGGTGGTCCAGAGACAAGGAGACGAGGATGGTCTAGTGCCCCAGTAGCCTTGGGGTTTTCGGGCAAAGCCCCTAATCCCAATTTGCCAGACTCCTCCTGCGGCGTCTTCTCTACGTCATCATCGTCGTCGAAATGCTCTTTTGGGATATGCAGGTCTGCCACGTTGTGTCGAGGGACTTTGCTTCGACGCATTTTGTCTCATATACATTCGGCGTACGAGACGTTTCAATAGCGACATAGGACTCTAACAGGGTGATAGTCATTTATCAGTTTGCACGAGTATATGGACCGGAGGACTCTCGAAGTCTGTTCGTATCTCAAGTGTGCCTCGGAAGCTCGTAATATTTTTCGAGTGCATGGGTATCGTTTCGAAATTTATCGAGCGAGTCACTCGATTTCTCACGATTTTTCGACGAAACGATTTTAAAACTATGGACAAATCTTAAACTTGCTTCTTTTCAACTGGAAACGCTGAAAACATCCCTTTCCATCGTTCCAAATCTTACGAACGAACTCGACATAAATATTTTTCAACACGACGAGAAAATAGACATTTTTTCGTATAAATCTGTCGATGGAGGAATTTCGACAGACGATATATCAGAATATATCGAAGATAGAGCGAGGGTTTATCGATAGTCGATAGAATGTGAAAATACGTGAATAATAATTTCACGATCGCATACGAGGGTGTCCGTGTGTGTGTGTGTGTGTGTGTATGTGATGAGGTCCGTGCGTTCAATTTTCGCGCACGTGGCACGAGACAATACGAACAAGCTCGTCGACGCGGCAGAGATACAATAGCAGTCAATAATGCGTGTGATTTGTGCAATAGACGTGGCTCGCTCGGTGGCAAGAGAGAAAGAGATAGGAGTGAGAGAAGTGGGGGCGACAATGTGTGCTCGGCTGCAGCCGGCGCCATGCAGTCACATCATCCACCCGCGTTCTTCGCTTACATATACATACCCATATTATTGCAATACATACAACATTTGACAATCATTCTGCCTGGAAACACGTGGTCCGTATGTCTGGTTTCTTGTCTAGGTCCGTCGTGAACACGATACCGAGGAGAAAATAATCGATTAAAAAATGAACATTAACTAATTAAGCTCAATTCAATTTAACGATTTTCAAAGGGCATCGATTTTTTACAAATGCATTTTTACTTCACAAAAAGTGCATTCTCTCTGGATGAACTTTGTTGAAATTATTTAGAGTTCGATTTTCAACAATTGTTCCAATATTTTCTATTTGCTGTATATATATATATATATATATATATATATACGATGATGCTATATATGCGGTAGAAGGATTACCGGGGTGTGGAATCGTTGAATACCGCCGCGTCCAGGGCTTTGGCACGGGGTCGATTTCGCGGTGGTCGAACGTCGACGGTCACTCCGATTGCCGGACAACGCTCGCGATGTACAACGAGAGCGACACTGGGTGGACAATGATGCACCAATTCTATATCTATAGACATATAAATACAGGCATAGGGATAGAAACGCTGGTGGTGCATGATCGTAGTGCATCGGTAACGGCACACGCATGCGGTGTCCATCGGGGTTGATTTCTCGATGTGCGAAACATCGCCATACCGTTCTCACCAACATACCGATACCTTCACCATTCTCTCTCTCAGCCATGTTCTCACTCACTCTCCCACCCCTTGTTTCAAAGTCCGTTGTTGCTGCGAAGTATATATATACGTATAGTTTCACCGCAACGCATATGGGTGCAAGAAGCACAGTACAGCAAATCTCACCAACCTCGTGTACGTGTGCGACATATATGTACATAGAAAGGAGAGATAGCGATAGGGAATATAGAGAAGATACATATAATTACCGGCTACCGTGCTCCATTTCACACATCACACACCGTGTGATCACGTCACACACCCGGACTACGATTTCTCCCTCTCGTTCCCTCTCTCCATATCGGCTCGTCTCACAACATATACTCCGTATCTCTCGCTCTCCCGCTAGTGACGCTGCTTTACCCGATGCACCACCACGATGCGCATTCTCTATAACGGGTGGAACGATTCGATTTTCAAGCTGAACGGATCTCGAAGCATGCGCCACTACCGTTCAACTCGACGATACGTATAGGTACAGACGCGTACTCGATAAATTCTCGTCGAATATGTTGCAATATATCTGCCGGTACTTCGATTCGTATTTTACGTTTCACGGAATCTTCACAATATAGTGAAATTCGACGAGTGACGTTACGGAAGGGGTAGTGTAGGTACGAAGCAAACCGCAATATCTCGGGGTAAAATGATGAATATACTATTTACGTTACGAATACAATTTTACACTATAATGTTTCTCGTCGTATAATAATAAGAAACACTGGATTGAACGAATACATTCGCTTTAAAAACTCTGAGATATCTTGCCCTACTGACCTAGTTTTACTCGTCGAACGAAAAGAAGACAGGGGACAAAAGATCGCGATAATTCGATTCACGAGACGAAGACGAGCTCGACGATCACGCGATGGCCTTCAAAGCCTATATATTTCACGTCAAAGGATACCCAGGTTTTTACACCAATGAAACACGGACAGCCACCGGTCATAATTTTCCAGATTTTCCTTCCAATGCTCGGCGTACTTGTCTCCTACCTCAACATACATGTTCTCTTAAACGGTGGCCAAAAAGTTAAATATTCAACGTGAAATAATCAAAAGAATTTGACAGTTTGTGCAGCTTGTGTTTTTCGTATTGCTGTATAAAATACCAAGTGAGAAAAAATGTGCAAGTTTCACAGCCTGAACGAATTAGCCTAGGATGCCCCATACACACGTATATAATCACACGTGCAGTGTGTATCTCGGTATGACACGCGGAAAACCGGGGGTCGCGGAGGCGTTAAGTTTAACGTGGAATGCGTATTGTACCGTTGTATACGGCGGAGGGAGATTGCGAGGAAAGAGGTGTGCGTGCGTATGAGAAGAGGGTTGCGTGGCACGGGTTGCAGATTCGATGCATCGTGCTCTGTTGCCGTGGCGCCAGTGCATGCACTTCTCACACTATGATTTTGCATACATATATATATATGTGTTTATATATATATGTATATATGTACATATCTATAGACCAAAGGATACGCGGAATATCCAGAGTCAACGAGGCCAGTTGGTGGTTGATGAGGAGGGGATGAAAACGTGTAACCGGGCGAAATGGGGTAGGGGTGGCAAATAGCGGATAGCAGATTCGACGCGTATATCCGTATGAAGCAATTGAACGGCGAATGATTCAATTTGTCCGACGAATGAGTTTGTCAGGTGCCACTCCATGCCGGGGCAGTCAGGCGCCCACGCGCTCTGCAACGTATTAGCTGTAATGCTACATAGAATTGTGGTATATAACGTACTAACTTATATATGTTTGTACGTATATAGATTCATTCATATATATATATATATATATATATATATATATATATGTGTATCTATTTGTATCTATACGCGTATATACGTATAAATTTGTGCGTGAGCTCGAATTGAATTTGATTTAACGTTTGCTCGCATTGCCGCACATTACACACTAGAAATATCGCAAATCTCTCGGCACCGGGCATCCAATTACTTGTTCCGTCGAAACACCATTCGCCGAAAGGTCTATGCTCTCACTTATCGGTGCGCCGCATGTACCGTATCGTCGAGGTGTATAATATCCAGATATCGGAGAGCGAAGGTTTAATAGTCGCGTGTAACGTAATGGAGAGGGCTTCGGGGAAATTATCGCCACTTGTGAATCATCGACTCTACGCTGATAAGATCGTTTTCGATAGATTTAAATGATCGAAGGAGGATGTAGAATCGTGCGATCCTTTATTAAAAAATGAACTATCAAAAGTCAGAATAATTTTGAAATTAAATAGTTTCTCATTTTTCTCGATTCGTAGAATTCTTTTTGATTCGAGTAATTGTTACTGTTTTCTTTTTTATATTGGTTTCACGATGGATTTTTGTTAATTAGATGAAAATAAGTTGTGATACGAAACAGGTGGCTGATAAATTTTGTATTTCCAACGTTTGATATTGACTCTGTCGAGTAGATTTTTTTTTATTCGTTTTCTCTTTCTTATTTCAAAGTCGTCTCGTTTCCCCCGCATTCTCCGAGCCGGGCAATTAATCATAAATATTTACACGAAATCCAGCGGGGTTATTCCATACCGTAGGGCTATAAAAAACAACGAACGTTAAACGCGAAGAGCAACAAAAAGGGAACTGAAGATTTTTTTTTGGAGACACAAGAGACTGATAGCGAGAGAGCATATAAAGGGTTGTAAACTTCTACCGGTAGCAAACAAAGTTTTACAACCGTTGTGCGCCAGCTATGCATCCTCAACGTCCCTCTCTCTCTCTTTCTCTATCTATCTCTACATATATATATGTATATGTATATGGGCTATTCGGTGCCACTTCAGCAACTTAAATAATAAATATATCTAAAAACTTAAAAAAATGAGAACTCACGCATATGTATTGCTTATACATACGCACACACAAATGTATATGATCCGTTTCGTTTCGAAATATTGCGTTCGAAAGGTATATACGCTTGCGTTTTTTTCCTATAGAGAATTTTCTCGTGTATAACGAGACTTAGAGGGGGTTGCAGATGTGACGATGCACGAAAATGGGGCCATGTGTTTCTTCGAATTTCCGGGAGGTCGAGCATGGAATTTTCTTGTCTCATCTATATACGAAGTTTAAGAGAAGGACCAGGTGAAATTTGGAACATTAGGTGGTAAAAACCTGATCCAAAAAATAACAATGGAAAAAACGACTGTTTATTTTTCACTGCGGATAGAAAATTTTCAAAAAATTCGACTGAATATTCTTTTTTTGCTATCAAGACAGTCGGAGAAGGGATGAAAATATGTCCAATACCACCTTACGATACGCGAGTCCCACTCGTGTTGACTTAATTAAAGCGCTTAAGTCGGACGAGACGACGGAAAATCCGTGCGCTCGCGTACGCCGATACCATCGTTGGTTTCGGGGCGAAAAAAAAATATATCAAACGGATTAAGGAACGTAAGCTTTAGAAAAAGGTTGCAAAGGAGGAGCAAGCAGGGACGTCGGTGGTGGCCCAGGGTCTGGAATAAATTCTAATGTGGCGGCATTATAATTGCGCGGTTTACGTTCGCCGACGCGGCCAAGGGCTGCCGCTGTTGCCCGAGCGAGCCAAATTAGCGACGATCATTATTTATGCCTCTCGAGGAAAAGGGGTTAAAACGGCCACTCGTTCCTTTTTCAACCCCTTCTCCATGCTGCTTTCGTTCTCTCGGCGCACACCTCGGCGACTCTCTTGCTGTTTCCTAAACGGCGAAGACAAAGGGTAGTTAATGTTCGTTAAAGGGGATGTGCGCCTGGTACAATAAATATATATACGCATAACCATAACATCGAGCAAATTTAATTTCTCGTTTATCTTTGATTATCCGAAAATAATTACGATTATGAAATAATCGCGTCTTAACGTTCGTTACTACCAGTTTGGGTGATTTTTATTTTATATTGTGTCATTTTTTGTTATTTTCTACGAATAAGGGATGCTCTACTCTAAATTTACAAATAAAAAATCTGATCTCGTCGGTTTTCGTGTTTCTTGCATATAACATATCGCCAATCGAGAATACATATACATTACGAGTAATTATCGGGGGTGGTTGAACCCACCCTTCATTCGGTACGCAATCGTAACCGTCGCTTTTCTTTCTCTCCCTTTTCATCAGTTGACCATCCTCCGGGTCGTATCGGTTGCGTAGAGCAAATACGCTGTAACAGAGAGAAAGAGAGAGAGAGAGAGGAAGGGAGTGGGAGAGAGGGCAAAGGAGAAGGGGAGAGTATAGGATGGGAAAAGTACCACACGTGTTTTTAATTCGAGAGTTACCTTAAACATCCTTTCCCATGTTTAACCGAGCGAAAAACGACTTTTTTTTTGTCGTCGCTCTCGTCAAAGCAAACCCCAACACTCTTTTTTCCACCACCGAACAAATCGTCGACGATCGATCGTTCAACGAGAACGAAAAATGGCACGGCAGATTTTTCGTCCCCGAGGAAACTTCCGCGCACGCTGCTTTTCACCTCGGTTGGCAAGATACGATTTATGACGTAACGAGTACCTACCGATAAGAGAAAAAAAAAGAAAGAAGCGTAATGTATACTCGAAGAAATCACGAGCGATATGATGAAATGCCATTTCTTTTTTTTTCATCGCGACCCGATAAGAGACCGCGATGCACTCGCGTTGTGTGCATTTTTCAAATAAGTGGGCCGTAATTTACAAGCAACGTGGCGAGAACCGACCGTATGACGTTGGTCCGTTGTACCCTATCACTTCTCTAATCTACGAATTTTACAACGTTGTGGATTTTATGGCGCAATGCAAACCTGCGACGCCCTGATAAGTAGCTGGTCTCTGGGTCTGCTCTTTTTTTGTCTCTCTTCCTTCCCTGCACCCCATAACGTTGAACACATTATACGCGTTAACGCGCATGACAACGTGGAGCAAGAGAGAGCAGGAGAGGGCCGATGTGGCAGGGGGGGGGGGAGTAGTGTTAAAGGGGGTGAACAGATAAGAGATCATACGCACCACCAATCTCTCCACTCTTTATTTGCCCCGTGGTAGAGTTTCCGAAGAAATTCTCAATTTTGTAATTAACCAACGGCCATTTATTTTCGTTATTATATTTTTTTTGCTTTAACATTCGATCGCTCCGAAATTGCCATGAAATATACGACCGGGAACGTGAAAATCTTCCCCAAAGTGTCCATTCGTGTTACGCCGTATATATATATATATATATAAAGTATACGCGAATGCGATTCTCCAACTCGGTCGGATTTTACGAGCCCGTCGTTACTGATAATAAACCAGATTGACGCGACGGGGAGGAAGAAAAGAAAGAACGAAGGGAAGAAATAATCCGGTGAAGCGAATCAGGTTGTCCTCGTCGTCTCCTTATTAGTCTCCTTCGTCATTCATTTTCGTTCGTTCGCCGATGAGAAATCGAGGCAAACGCCATGAAAAGGAGTCGCGATGGGTTTTGATGGGTTAAACGGAAAAAGAGGAAAACCTTCGTATACGAGAGTAGATGATCCACGGAAATGAAGAATAAGGCGCAGGATACAAGCATATTTCATTGGAACGACCGATGAAACCTCCTTATGGTACGGTAAATATAATAAACTCGAGATCCATGTCTCGACGATTATGGTTGGGTAACGGCTGTTCCGTGGGTGGTGGCACGAGAAATCGTATTGAAACAACCCCGCAAGAAAAGCGATGTTCGATATCTATAGATATAGGTCCGTACGTATGTTAGAACGGCCTATGGTCAACGTGATTATGTGTAGTATATGAGCGTATACCGCGCGAATAGTGCTTATGCGGGGAGTGAGAGCCAGCAAGAACAGGGGAATACCCAGACCGCGCTCTTCGTATCCTCATATTTTCTGATTTTCCGCCAATAAAACCCATCACTATTTATCAGACTAATGCGTCCTTATAACTACCATTAACAACGATCTACACAACTACCACGCTTTAACGCATTAGCCGGAAAATGGTGGAGAGAATAAATTCTCGAACCCGCGTGTTCTCCCGCTGAAACGAATTTATCATTAATGTTCTTTCGGATGTTGGGAAATTTATGTAACGCTCTTACAGAGATCCTTGTACTTTCCCTTTGTTGTTGAAAATCGAATAATAGCGTTTTAGAAGATCGAGATCGATTAAAGATAAGCAATTTTAATTCTTCGATATATGTCTTTTTAATCTGATAAAAATTCACTTTTACTTTCAAATTAATGATAATATATGTTATTTTTTTTTAAAAATATTATTAAGTATTTTATTATTTACTAAAGGGATGATTAGATGATTTATTGAACGTTTCGTTATTGCTTTCTCACCTCTGGATTAATATGATTATTCGGCAAAATAATAGGAAATACTTCATAAATTATGTTTTTTATAGTTTATATGTAAGCTGTCGGACGCCGGAGGATGGGACGTTGCTTTTTCGAGACAGTGTAATCCAATGATAGTGGTTTCCAACCCCGGGAGTATAAATCCAAAAACCCCGAGAGCGACGTCGTTGAAACTTTTCTCTCGCGACACCCCGAGACGTTTTTAATTCTCCGAGTGTGCGCTACAACGACAAACTCCCTCCCGGAACCTCAGCGCCGTTCCGATTACTCTTATTTCGTTTTCTGAGACTTTGGGAAGGGGAGAAAATAAAAAAACGGAATATAGCTCGACCAGAGCAGAGTCCACCGGCACTGACTGCAGTTTTCATTTAAGGGCGTCCATGCGATTCTTTGCGAGCGCACGCAGCGGCGCTTCAACCCCGACGCTGCTCAGAAGTGAGCCGAGAATTTTTTTCTCTGCACCATCCTCCTTTTTTGTTGTAACTCATCTATTCTTCGCCATGAGACTGCGAGAAAATCAATTACGGTCTCGGCTGGAAGTCCGCTTCATTTAGCGACACGACCAGAATCTCTTCGTCTCGTAGCGAAAAAGGGTGATGAAACTTTTTTATCCTCGAAATGACCAAACATGCGTTTCTAAAAATTGAATCGAAAAAAGGGATTATATCTTAAATTTCTCGTCGAAGAACGCGAATAAATAGAAAAAAAGAATTTTGATAAAATAAAATTTTATTAGTTCTTTGCAACCAAATTCTTTGGAAAAAAATTGGTTCGCGACTTTTGAGTTTTTATGACATTCAACAATAATTTGGAGCCCAGGAGGTCTAAAAACGTAGATATATGCTGAAAAAATGTACCTGGACTATTTTTTCGGATTTTGCCAAAAAAAAGAAGTTTTCACTAAAATGTACATAACTTTTTTGAAAAACGTTTGGTAGTTTCCCAACTTCTCCTAAGGAAATGAACATAGTTTGCTCCAATTCAGCCGATTCTTTCAGACGTGGACCATCAATTCTAATAACAATTCATTATAATTTGTGAAATAATATTTTTGTAGTCTCTAAATAATTCTCTGGCCTCTTCAGCTTCGACTTGAGTGCACGATTTTAGATTTTCTCAAATTTCAAACGTTCACAAATACACGTCTGTTCGAGCAGCCTTTTCATAAACCAAACACTTTACCGCGGCCAATACTCGGAAGTAACATATATTTTTCGCTAAGGACAAACAGACCCCGAGAATTCCATGGACGTGACGGTATCTATCAGAGACACGAGCAAGCGTGTCTGGCAGCTGTCGAAGCCTCGCCCCTTCCGTCGCGGTGTTTAATTTTTCGGAAAAATAAATATCCGAAATTGTCTTCGGGTCGTGATGATTTTTTTCTCTTTTTCTTTCCCTTCTTTTTTCATAAACATGTATCACCGCTGGCATAAAACGTACGAGAGCGAGCCACCGTGCCGCAATGAAAAATAATACGAAGAAGAAAAAAAAGAAGGGTAAAGACAGCGAGCGAGAACGAAGAAGCAAAGAACACTCGACAAAGTCCACGGGAGACCGAACGTTTTTCGGTCCGCGCGAAAAAGCGTCTCGTGTAATATAAACGTCGTAAAATAGGAACCAGGTGAATCATATAATTTCGTGGGTTCCGACTTCGAAGTAATTTTTGTCCGGAGTAAGTTTTGCGGGCGGGAGAGCCCGAGGATCCTCCTTCGCCTCGTGTGCGTTTGCCTCGTACGTTACCTCACGGGTAACCCACGTTATGTACCGCAGGAACGACGTAGAAGCGACCAAAAGACGCCCGCGTGCGGCGAACACGTGCTGCTCATATCGCGAAAGTAAAGGGTAGCCTCGGAGAGTGCCGGGATCTCGCAACGTGATATAATACTATATACGTAAAGAAGAAACGTGGAAAACCAGAGAGACGCGAAGCGGCCAACGAATTTTATTCTTTCATGCGGACGCGCTACTCGAAATTATTTCCTCCAACGACGAACGAAACGTGTTTTCGTATAAAAAAGAAAATAAGAAAAATTGAAATAACGAATCGTTCTTCGCGATTGATATTCGATCCTCGATAACAAAAATTCAAACAAAATTCCACGCCGGACCGAAATTTTTCTATCGTAATATGCATAAAATTTTAGGCGAACGAAACGGCTATGCTTAAAAGCAAAATCACATTCGAAGGCATTGGTGTTGATCGATAAGTGACGGGAAAAAGGAAGCAACATCCCCATCGTCGAGATAAAAGGCACCGCCGTCACGTCAGGTGGACTAGTGTCTCCGTCGATGTTAAAAAACTAAACAAAAATACGAAAAATCCTTAGCCATACGCATGGCGTACTGACGATTGTAAGAATTCTATGAAGTCGAGAGAAGTGAATATACAATCACCGAAGCTAAACTCTCCTTATCGGTGGTTCGTTGTAGGTACACGAGCAAAAGCGAGGAGATTCGTAGGGGGAATTAAACATGGTTCAAAGCCGAGAATGGGAGGGAAGTGTGTTATTTACTTTTTTGTACGTATCCGTGACGAGGAGACGGGAGAGATGGAGGTAAAAAAAAGAAAAGTGGAGAGAAACGAGTGTACCACCGGCCGGCATTCTTAATGCGTGGCGAACCATTCGGTGTACGCGCCAAGAGCGATAAGGGATTGCCATGCGCCACGCGGCAGGCTCGTCAAATAAAATCCGAACAACCTGCTTCGTTGTTTGTCGAAGGATACCCAGACGTTGTAGGTAGTAATGTCGGTGTCGGGTAAGATATTGGAGAAAGAAAGAAGGAACGAGTTTAATATACAAATATAATATACTACGTAGACGCTATACGTATACGTAGCGCGACTGATAAATATGTATATACGCATGTGTACGCGAACGATAACGAAATAACTGGCCTCCCGTTGTGTCAGCAATTTTTTACTAAATTAAAAAATATATATTTTTCCTCGCAATCGTTGTCACTTTTATCACGATAATGGTACAGAAGAAAAAATTATTTAATTATATAAAATTGTAAAAATGATTAATTTATTGAAATAATTTTCATTAAAAATGTTGAGTATCGAAGTTGAACATTGAACAGATACATAGAATTTTATTTACAGCTGGATCAAGCCTGAAAATCAGTGGTGCAGCACGAATTTCTGACTGCCTCGTTGTAGTAAGGACCGGAGGTGGTGATGAACTGGTGTGACGTGAAACATATAGTGAACGACCGAGAGGTGAAAAGTTCTCACGCATGCAGGTATTTCATTGAGAGAGGGAAAGAGAGAAAGAGAGAGAGAGAGAGAGATCGCGTGCACACCTCGTAAGAGTGGTCGCAAAGGGATGAAATCTCAAGCATCGTTATTGCGAGGCTCGAAAGTAAAGTACACACTCGGTACTACGAGTAGATCTAGGAGTGAACGAGAGAGAGGGAAAGAGCAAAGTGGCGTCCATTAACCCGCGTCCATAAAATTATTTGTGACAGAGGGACAATAGGCGAGTGTAACAAGCTCGACGTGCGCACACATACGCACACGTGTGTATATTTCACTTTCCGTGGTCCACGAGGAGAGAACAAACAAGTTAGCCCGACTCCTGATTCTGCGGAGTGGCAGCCTCATAATTGTTACGACATAACCCCCTCAGATAATCGCGTCCAAAGTTTCGGTAGTATGTTTCTCTCGTCGTACCAGTCGTCGTCCGTACACCGTCTATCCTCTCGTCGCTGAACAGAATTAGTTGGCTGAACCAGAGAATGAGAGAGAGAGAGAGAGAGAGAGAGAGAGAGAGAGAGAACAAACCGACGAGATGATGCTCGTCCTTCTCCTGGTTCTACGGACATTTAAGCCCGTATTGTCGTTGCGTACACGCGGCTGAATGCAAACACGCTTGGTTTGAGAAGGACCTTTTGAGCTTCAACTCGTGCTTCGAAACATTTCAAACGCTCCGACAACTCCTTATCTATCCATTACGAGATTTTACGTATTAGATCTGCAGTAGCATGAGCGAGAGACCGATCGATTGATTACGACCCGAGCGACATTGAATGATCTACGATTTTTACAAAAATCTGAACGATATTCAAAGAGAGATATGTTGCAAAATACGCCACTTATCGACACCCCCTGAGAACTACGAACGATTCCATTAATAATATCCGATAATAACAATGATGGTGATGATAATTTAATACACGGGGGAGTCTCGAGGCTAAAGTACTTCCCAATGCGGTGTAAAGAGTGCAAGAGCACATCACCAGTAGCCAACCAGTCGTAGCTATTACCCACTCGTCGTCATAAAGACGCTCTTTCGATCGTAAAAATGTTACGAGCGGCTTATTGCGCGCTTGCGCGCCCTTACCCCGCGCGAATCTAGAAATACATGAGAGAGCGCTAGGGAACAAGTGAGAGAGAAAGACAGACCGAGAGAGAGAGAGAGAGAGAGAGCGAGAAAGATGACCGGCAATCTTTCCCGGGTGTTGCGAGGTCGGGACGCTCGTGAGAATGGTAAGAACCGGAAATAGCGGTCTCCGGAAGTGGCCGCGGGCGGTTACCATATAGTTTCGTTTCTCCCTTCCTCTCGGGGGGCACTACGAGGGAACGAGACCATTATTCAATTGTTCGACATCTCTTACGAGCATATAGATATTCCCTCCTAGACGCGTATACACCGACAACGGTAACTGCACATGCTCCTCCGTTCGATCGGGCTTAATTACAGGTAAACTGCATCGCCGTGTGCGTTGCAATTAAAGTCCTGTTTCACCTGTGCGCTATATATTCACCGCTTAATCATAGACATTTTCGAGTGAAATATATTTAATTGACGGTGACTATGAGTCTGCCATGGTACTATCTCTTGTCTCTTCGTATACGTTTTTTTTTCATGGAAACTATGTTCACTGGAGAACTGCGACTGAGCGAGTGAGAGCTCGAGAGAGAGAGAGAGGGGAAACGTACAATTCAAAGAGGTAACAAAGAGTGCATTTAGTTCGAGGTAGTCGCGATGTTGACGATGCACCGAAAAGTCTCAGGCTCTTAGCGACTCTGTACCGTAAAAAGTGTGCATATACATGTATATAATAGAAGCGTGTATTCTGGGGATTGCGCTATAACCGAGAAGGAAATTCATCATAAAGTCTTATCGCGAACGAACCGACAATTTCCTGTGGTAAAATGAAATAATATTCGGCACGTTTGGGGCCAACGGGATAATAACCAAAGTGCCGACGTTCCACGAAATCGTTGGCGTCGCTACAAGAATTTTCTCGATCAATGTCCAAATTCATCGGAACCCAGGGACAATTAAATTATTTTCAATTTTTCTCCTTTTGTTATTTTTTACAGAATCTGGCGTCGACGTTTACGCGTATTCTCGGAGTTATCCAGAATAGGGCTACATCCGAAATTGTTGTGCAGTACGATGTGAAATCGCGCATGTAATAAAAATATAAAAAAAGAAAAGAAGAAAAAAAAAGAAAACGAGGCCGGTGACATTCACATCCGCGTTCATAGCCGCGGAGCCAGGGTGTCCTGCCACGAGTCGAGACGCGTACCCGAAAGAAAAAGAACAATTCAAATTACGCCGGGCTAGAGAGCGTACGAGTGTAGCCGTTGGCGGTGGGCCGGTTTCGCGGGGACGCCGTTACATTACTTCCGGTCCCGCGGCTCGACGTGACGACCCCGGGGCTCGTAACGCTTTCGGCCTTCGTACTGCCGTGCTTCCAGGCAGCAGAAACACCAGAAGCAAAAGCATCATACACATGTAACCGTGGATAACACGGGTATAAATGTTAGGCAGGGAACATCGTCGTCGTCGTTCTTGTCGTCGTCGTCGTCAACGTGTATGTATATGTCTCGAAATACGTGTGTATATCTACATATATATATATATAGTTATGTTTGCAGAACGACGATGATAACCAAAAGCGGTGGTTGGCAGGACAGGGGAACGTGTCACGCGATCCGTGAGTAATTCGCGCGCGAGCCGAGAGGAGAGGAGAGCCGAGGTCGAGGCCTGGGCTGCTTCTCGGTTCACCCAACTCGCACTACTCCTCTCCTCACCGACTGCCTCCCTGCCTGTTTAACAGAGTGTTATAATCTATTTACGTTAACATTACCAACGTTTAACGTGGTTGCTCGAGCTACCGGGGTCAGAGAGAAAGGGGTGAGCGAGAGAGCGGTTCCCGTGCGAGACTCTCCGTTGTGTGCTCTCTCTCTCTCTCTCTCTCGCTCTCTTCTCTCTGTCTACGTGCACAGGGGTGCTGCCTGGATGGCTTCTCCTCGGTACACGTTATATACCGAAAGCTCCTCTCACTCGGTCTGCAACAGACAGCACTCAAGAATTGTCGCGGGCACGTTAGGGGCGGCTTTTGGGTTAACAGCGAGCGTTAATTCGGGTCCCTCCGCGGTCCTCGCTTTCTCTTACTCCCACCCCCACTCTCTCCCCCTCTCTCTCTCTCACACACACACACATCCACGCACGTAGGTTATTATGCGACGAGGGGTACTTGGTGCACTCGCAATTCTATATTTGCCGTGTCACATACGATCGTACACGAGTTCGTTCCACAGCCTGGATTCTACCATCAAGTCTAATATAAATAACACACAGTTGAATAATTATGAAAAATCGAAGCTCGACAAAATCCGCTATCTTCCATTTCCGCTTAACGTGTGAAATAAGTTAAAGTAGCGAACGAAACTTCCTTCGTCGTAAACCCTGAGGCATCGACTTCTTAAAAACCACCCCTGTCATCAACCCTGAGATCTCGACACCCTTCTTGCCATTGGCACGTTATAGCGCCTTAAAAGCAGATACGTTCTTCGACGACGATGCGCGTGTCGCTCGATACCCGTTGACTCCCATCGATTAGAGTCTTAGGACACGTACACTTATATATATATATATATATATACCGTGCCCATTCGTTCCCAGCTCGTCTTTTTTCTCGTAACGTGAAACTTTACACACTAGTATCACGAATTTTTTTTCGTTCGAGGACACGCACACACACACACACACACGCGCGCGCGCGCACGTAAACACATGTCGCACAGTCAACGAGTCAAGGCTAATGCATTTTTACGGGGGTTAAAATCATTTATAAGCTATATATGGGGAGGATTATTGAGCAACGAAGTCAGGCGTCAGTGCGGTACCTCTTACGCCCCCAATAAAACCACACTTTGCTCCGGCTAGACACGACCAGTCACTTTGTCCCGCTCTTTCTCACTCTTCCGTTGTGTCATTTCGCCTCTGTCTCACTCCGGCTCTCTCGCTCTCTCTCCTCTATACTTCACTCTCGTATAAACATCGTCGAGCGCGTACGGTTTTACCAGCGTACTTTTATCTCTTATTTACAACTGTTTTATTCGCCGATTCCATCTCAATCAGACACGTGCCCCTTTAGCACGGAATCTTCCTTGGATAGAATATATATATGTATGTCCTTGCAAGGGTGATGTCTCAGTCTCGGGTCACCCGAGGAGCCATTCGACGGGCGCCCCGGAAATCGTCAAGTCGAAGTGCGGAAAGAACAGAAAAGACTCGTAATTTTGGGGTCGCGTAAGACGTCGAACGCTAATAACGCGTAAAATGGTCGAAATGGATTTGAAATAATACGTTTGCCATCGTCAAAAAACGTAAATATAACTATAACATATTGAAGTTACATCGACATTGTCATTCGTTTCTTATTCTAGTCGAGGAAACATGTTGTAACGTGGAATAAAGATTATATTCCCACTACTTCGAAATACTGTTAAGACACACGTGTTTTTTTTCAACGGCTATTACTAGAGATGTCTGTGACCATTGTGACCATCATAAAATGCTATGCAATCTTTTGCCACGACTTGTACGTCGTGGCACTGGAAATTCCATCAAACAGAGGTGGTAACGACAACTGGGCATTATAACTACTTATTTATATTAATCGACAAAAATCGAAAGCTTAATGGATGTTCAACGAAAATACAGTGGATTGAGGATGGGATTTTTTTTTGATTCCTCCATACCTTTGTTGTCTTCGAAATGTAGAAAATAAACTATATAAAACTATATAAAACATGTATACATATATATGTGTATGCAACAAAAATAGGTATATATTTATTAAGGTCGATAAAGTCTGAAAAATCGAAAACGAAACCATGATTTTCTTGTTGTACGAGAAATTTACGATCGACATAGGCTCTCAGAGCTTGAGAAAAGATTAAAATTTACCGGAATGGAATATGGCCAATTTCGATGGGTTTCGTAAAACCTTAAAAAACTGACTTCTCCCGAGGCTCTATCTCCGTTCTCGTTCATCTTACAGAAAATTTTACGACTAACTTTTTGAAGTGCTCGCCGAACACTAGAAAACCAGGCAAGGAACATCCGGATAGCTCCATTTTTGTGGCCGTGGCGAAAGTTTGAAATATATATAGAAGGTTTGGTATAGATATATTTTATATCGAACACGTCTTCAAGCTAAAACCCATATAGATCTATCCATTCGTTCATATCCGCGCATACAGATATTCCAACCTGACGTGCTCCTATTTCAACGACACGAGCGTAACTATTAGAGCCTGGAGGGATATTGCTGCCGCAATATTCAAATCTATGTAGAGCGCGAAGCTCGATGGAGTAATGCCTGCGCGTCTCTTCTCTCGCTATAGATTGCTCGGCCTGAGGCATCTCCCTCTGCCTTCCACATTAATACATACATATATATATATATGTATCGCTTACAGCAGTAACAGCGGTAGCAGCAGGAATCACAATAATTCCGATATTGCCCTCTGTTCTCTACGCTGATCATTTCGCTAAGTGCGAGAGACCCGATATGGCGCTTCAGCTGTTTTACTCCAGGCACTGCATTTGTTCCCACTATGTGCACTCTATCGACAAACAAAAAGAAAAATAGGAATATAAAAGAGTAAACAAAGGAGAGAAAAACGTACAAAATCCATCGTGAAAATGAGAACGTACCGCTCGAAACAGTCGTTGATTTCTGTAGAGAACAATAATGTAGATGTATTTTTTTCTGAATTTCTGCATTAAAAGTTCGATTCGATGGCGTTTCGCTGTGTTCGAGTCAAATCCACGCTGAAAATCTTCACATCGGCACTATTTATTAAAATATTTGATAATCTCGTTCGCATTTCAATGCGTTTTTCGTAAAACTCGCATTAAAGGAATACTAAAGACCATCGAAATATTTGTTTTATCTACCAAATAAGCCTTTTTGAGATTATTTGTAAATGTATTTGGCGCAACGAGATAGAAATGTTTGTTCGACACATGCTTGCCCGTTCAAGGTTGTCGTCTAGACTTCACCTTCGTAAAAATTATTTTTATTACGTTACCACGATTTTCTTATCATCGATACATTTGCTGCCCGAACACATTTTCGCCAGATCAAAGCATTATATACAGCCAGTTCTATGTACAAAGGTTGTCACATATTGTGTTAAAAATAATCAACGTCGCTCTACGCATCGTTCGAATAAGATCAGCCTCCGTTGATCATTCATAAAGTAACAAATGTCAATGAAAAAAAATTGGAAAACCATAGCATCCCTATGCACAAATACTTCAAACGTATATTTGCCAAAGCCCCATATTTTGATTTGAGAAAAATGCTCGTTGCAACACTAAATTCGAAATCTCGGCTTCGATCATCATGGTAATAAGCGCATTTTACTCATATTTGACATGGCTGGTGCTGTTTACCATTACAAGCATACAATCTTACGTCGTAAGTTGAGCAATAATTCCCATAATGATTTTTCTTTATAAATATATAACTGAAAATATCAACTAAATTTTTTTGTCCGGGTTTATTCTATGTATACCTACCAAAGCCATGCACGGTGCCTTCTTATAACGAGCAGTGCGAACAGAGAGGCTTTGCTGGAGCGTGCGAGGTGAGTACATTTTTTCAAAAGCCTGTCTCACATTCATGAATATTTAAAATCCAATAGTTGTTGTTCTTCAAATAAGAATTTTAACACCGATCTATTTTAAGATGGATGTCCTACCATGGAACAGCCCTTTGGTATGCGCAAACTTATATTGCGCGCATTATGTTGGAGATGTCGCCGTAGGGATAAATACCGGTCCCGCTTTGGAGGGCTCGCAATGTAAACCTGATGGGGTAACGATTTATTATTTTGATGATATATGTGCTTATTTTATGCTAAGATATTTACAAGTATAATATTTAGATTTAGTAAACATGGTCACATTTTTGATGATATGTTATTAAAATTACCTAACGAAGTGTGGAGAGAGAGAGAGAGAGAGAGAGAGAGAGAGAGAGAGAGAGAGAGAGAGAGAGAGAGAGAGAGAGAGAGAGAGTTGCCGATTTCCGGGGAATTTCTTGATGGCTGGCAAGTATATGCGACGTTGCTGCTCCATACCTTGACCGACGTAGAAACAATCGACAGAGTCCCGTAGGGCTGATGAGCCGAGTGATTCCTGCCAGATATTGATGGCCGATTGGAAGATGACTCGTCCCCTTATATGATATGAGATGTATTCGGGATTGTGCCGTGAGACACCTTCTGATTACTGCGGTGGCCAGCGAGCGAGTGTCGTCTCAACGGCTCCTTTGTCGATTATAGAAATCCTCGTCGATCCTATCCCCTCCTTTTAGCTTCGAACTCCTCGTCGAATATTCTCGATGATTCCCTCTCTTTCTCTCTCCCTTTCTACGTCCGTTCCTCTACGTTCCTCTTTCTCTCTGCGTTCTACTTCTCTTTCTCTTATCTATCTCTATCTCATTCGTGTTTGTCTTATATTGCTACAGTGTAATTGAATGTTTCAAGTGTATTTTTTTGTCGATACTGTTATTTGTATGTACAGATAATAAGAAAAGTGGCATATACTTCATTGGAAAAGATAAAAAGAATTTCGATAATTATTAAACTATTTGTCGGAATTGAAGATAGGCATTCTTACGTTCGACTCTAAATATTTTAGATCTGCAGAAATCAAAGGTGCGTGCCGACCGAACCAATGGATCTTCCAGAAAATAGTTGCATTGAATACTATATACTATGTATGTGTCCATTTTGACTGACAAAATATAACAACAAAATCGGTGGAAAAATAGATTAGTTCGTATTCGCATTCTGGTTATTACTCTCGTATAGTGCGATGCACTTTTTCAATTATTTATTAACTGAATGGCAAATAAAATAAAATATGAATTCAATATTAACGGCATTGATTATTTTTTCTCGAAGTGGATAAAAAAATGATTTACCCAAAAGTCAAATTTCCATACTACCCAATCATTATGTGCATAGCTGATAAGTGTGACATCGGATTTTTTTCGCAATCAGCAGTCCTGGATCATTTTTGCAAAAATCGAAACTCGTCCAATTGGCCTTCGACTGTCGATCGAAACGTGTCTAGAACACGGGTGAGTGCCGGATTTTTGCATCGCATCGGTACTCTCCATAAATTATAACGTGATGCCACTTCGCAATGACGATAAAATTAATTACGCGCATCAATAAAATCTCATAGAGGTTTCGTTTTTCTCTTTTGATCTTTCTTGTCTCTTACATCGTCTAAAAACTAATGAAAATAAGCGACTAAACTACTGTTTTCATCCGCAATCGCGAGGCCGGATTTGTGCAACGGAAAGTTCTCGCATCATCCTACGCTATTACATAGTACTGGAGAGGGATAGGAAGAGAGAGAGAAAGAGACATAGATACACCATTCGTTCGCGATAAAACTTTTCGATATCCGATAGCTAGCTCCCGGTGTGCACCGACTGCCTGATGCTTGCTCCGCTGGTTTCGCCTGTCTATCTCCGTTAAAAGGAGCAGTGGAACAGAAACCGAGTTTTTAATTTGGCGCGTGTCTCGTGACAGGTTGAAAAAGGGGGTTGAAAAGGAGTGGGGGTGAACGGCACACCACGTCGAGCTGGCAAGAGGCAAAGAGAGTGAGAGAGACGAGATTTTGTTGAAATGATGTGTATATATATATAAACACATATAGTGAAGGTTTCCTCGAGCCCGAGAGAAACGACCGACGAACAGGCAGTATAGCACACCAGCCAGATGAATCTCTCGCATTGTCTGCGTTTGAATGGATATATCCCCTCCTGCCCTTTCCTGCGACATAGCAGCCAGAGCATCCGTGTACCATCCTCCTGCAAACCACAGCGCATTACTCGCTGCCCTTCCCCCGCCTGCCCCCCCCCCCCCATTCACCCACCCCGTCAACCTCTCTATTCCTTCTTCGCGGTTTTTGAGCGTTATTTTCGGTGACAAATATTATTGTGTCGAACAATGATCGTCCTCAATGCCAGTGCTTTCCACTTCCCCACCCATCATGCATGCCCTAACAATCTTTTCTCTTTTTGTTCGTCCCTTCTTTTTCCTCTTCATCCACGTTTTTCCCCAGTTTTCTCTCTCTGTTCCACCCCATGCCATTCTATCTCTGCTGTTTCCCACCACCCTTTATCTTTCTGTCTTGATCCTCCCCGTGCTCTACGGAGTTCGTCCGGAATCTGGTCCACATCTATAGCTATACACGCCTGTCTTCAACCCGGGCCAGTAATCTTCGACATTGTTTCATGGAAAAGTCGCCCGCGGCCTTATTGGAATTGCTAATGCTTCGTCCGGGCTATATCATCGCGTATATATATATGTATATATAATCGCGATTCTCCAGGACTTTTATCCCAAATCCTCAGCAACCCACAGGACTATCCGGCGAATCTGTCCCTTTCTCTCTTTGAGTCGCTCGCGTTCCTCTTCGCTCGTCAGTCTTTCGACGTTACGCAAAAACTTGTTCTCGTTCAATTCTTTTTTTTACGACGGCAGCGAAGTGACGCGAGGGAAAGTGCTATCGGTTATCGAGAGATCGCGATGATGGAAAGAACACCGACCGGATGTTACAAAACCAGAGCAAGAGGCGGATCGAGACGGAAGGAAAAAGAGAGGAGATGAAGAGTGGTAGGAGGCGAGGGGATGGAGAGGGATGAATTCCATCCAACTCGGCTTGCCGTTTTGCCCTTGGGCAAATCGTAACTACGAGACGAGAATATGCCGTAGCGCTGAACGAGCCTGGCTGTCTGATCATCATTGTTGTCATTTACGTACGGGAAAGCATTACAAGAAAAAAAGAGAGGGAAAGAGAAGGATCGGACTCCGAGCATTCCATTTCATTTCCGCATATTCTCCACCCTCTCGCCGATCTCGCGGTTCAATTCGCTCGAGGGCCCGAACCGTTTCAGCTGTCTTGTGTCTTTTCTCGTTACGTTCATTCCGCCTCTTTCCACGCTCGACATCGCGCGTTATCAGCAGCAAATTCTTTTTACGATCGTAGGTTTTTTTGTGCGTTCCGTTTCGTCGCTGGTTAACGACGTTCGACTCGCGGAACGCGGTACACGGTTTCTCTTGGTGAAAAGTTTCGAGCGTTCGCGAAAATCTCTCGCGGGCACGTAATCAGCGGGTGAGGATACGACGAAATAAATCGTAATATAAGTTGGTTCGGGAAAACCGCAAAAGTTTTTCTTCACGACCGAGGGTGAAACAAGAAATTTGTTATTACTTTCAATTTTTTTTACGATCGAGAGTCGTTTACTTTTTTTTAATTTATTGGTATTTAATTTACTTTTGTCGACGTTAGGCTGTTTCTCGTTTTGCATCGAATCGGTTCGATAATTTACCGACGTTGAAAGGTACATAGGTAAGGCTTCCATCGGAGTGAGAGAATTGTGACGAATTCCTCGGTACAGCCACGATAGACGTCTTCACATTGACAAGTTCGCACGATGAAATGGTCCCGCGGAGCCGAGAGTTTGGGCTGTCGTGAAGGGGTTGAATTTTGCGGTTCGATTCGACAGTGTCCCCGTTACCCCCTGAGGGTACGTGCTTTCGCCTATGAGAGAGAGAGAAAGAGGGAGAATGTGACGATATTGCACGGAGACAAAGACGAGCTATACTTTACCCGATGGAGGAACAGAAAGAGTGAGAGAGGGAGAGAGAAACGCCATTTCATTCGCAGACTGCCGATATCTCGTTCGCCGGTCTTCCCATACATTCACCCCCCGTCCCAAAATATCTCATTCCCAAACGCCTCGAGCTCTCGATGGATTACAAACCTATCTATTACTTCCCTGTCCTACGTTCGGTATATAACGGCAACGAGAGGCGAAACCCCCAAACTCGACAGGAGACCGGAGAGGCTCACTCTCCTCAACGTATACCTTTCCTTCTCTCATTCTCAGTTTCATTCCCCGCACCCTCGTCATTGCTCCGCGTTCAGTAGTCGATATACTCTCTTGTCTGGGTAGCCTTTTGCAGCTACTGATCCTCTTTCTCTCTCTCTCTCTCTCGTTTTCTCGCTTTTATCTCATACTCGTCGGAAAATCGGTCGAAGAAATTAAATTTTCTACGAAGCGTTCATTGTTCCTTCGATTTATCTTTTTCAACCCCACTTCGGCCTCATTACCACTATATCGCAAGTTTGAAGTGTACTCATTTCTATGAATTCCGTGTAACGATCATCGTTAGAGATCACAGGATGGTGTCTGTCGAGAGATGTGTTGATCAATTAAATGCGAGTGGCTTGATGGATAAATTAGAAAATAATCGATATTGCTTATATCATAAAAAATAAAAGGTCCCATTACGGATTTATTCGCGATAAAAAGCATTTCTCTCGTTCCTTTGACATTCGTATAAATTCAATGCCGCGCAGCATCAGTGAAGACCGCGAAAGAAAAAACAAGTATGAGAAAAGACTTTTATTTCCCGGTTGATATGCCGTATAGGTATCGTCTTCTATCCAACGCGTTCTACGATATATACGATATACATACATATATATATCTTATCGTTCTTGGCACCGGGAACATAGGCTAGAGGATGGGGGTCGTGGATCTAAGCACGAGAAAGATAGAGAGAGAGAGAGAGAGAGAGAGAGAGAGAGAGAGAGAGAGAGAGAGACTACCAAGCTGAAGCTTTAACCGGAGTGACATCGACGTGGAGGAGTGAGGTCCGCGCTCCACGAACAGACTACGTTTTCCCTTCGTGCGCTTCTTGCCAGAGAGCATGCTCGCCTCTACCGTCGTCGATGCGAGAAGAAACTCGAGAATCTTCCGGAAAGACGAGCTAGAGCCAGAGCGGTGTCGCTTCAATTCGAGATATCGCGACAGTGGTGCGACGCGGGGCTAGAGCTATATGGCGAACATCCCTCTCCGCCCCCCCCCCCCCTTTCTCCTCTTTCCATCCCGGTACTAGGGGTGGAAAAGGGACGACGAGAGGTGGAATCAGTCCAACGACGCGATGCCTTGGCTGAGGGAAGCGAGGTGGAGGGCTAGGAAAGTGAAACGGGGTTGGAAGTGCGCGAAGCTTCTCGCGAGAAGAAGAAGAAGAAGAAGCCGCCGCTGCCGACACCATCGAGCCTTCGCTCGTCTCGTGTCGCTGCATACGGCTGTCTCGCTCTGCACATGTACATATATAGGTACAATACGCTATATAAATATATATCTGTATCGTCGAGGTATTCGTAATAGTAGATATAGCACCGAGCATCAAGAGCTTTCGCTTCGTAGCAACCGGCACCTCTTAGTCTAATTGAAAAGTCGGCAGAAATTGAAAATTGCGATCGCAAATTGCAAGCTGCTTTAGGCGAAGGCGCGAGCTACGTATATGTACGCGTTTTCTTTTTTATATCTATATATAGGCGTATTGCAAGCGAGACGAATGTAGAGTAAATAGGAGAACGAGTGACGAGGAAAAAACTTGAGAGAAGAAAAAATGCAGTATGGGAACGGTATATACCAGAGATAGGGAAAGAGAGAGAGAGTAAGCGAGTAGGGTGATGTGTCAGAACACACGGTAGAATGCAGATTCAGTGTTTTTTGTTCTCGGTGCAGAGCGCGAGAGGAATGACGCCGAAGGGGTGTCACACGAAAAAAAACGAAGGAAGGGAGGAGGCATGCTCGGAGGAGTGAGAATCCGACTCGCGTGGGCATTCTTTTAAAGAGCCGTCAATTGTGTACACTTGTATATAGCGTTTTCTGAGGGTTGGTCCGGTGTGTACACGAGACAGGGATACATGTGTGAGCCTAACGTACTCTGGGTGCGGATCGTTTTTCTTCCTTGTCGTCGTCGTCGTCATCTTCATCGTTGGTGCTCTATGTGAAACGAGCCAGAGTGAGGTGGCGATGGTGGTGGTGGTAGTGGTGATGGTAGTTGTATCGCGATGTATGCATCATACTCGTCCTCCTACACGGGGCTTGTTTTATTAAACATAAGCCCATACGTCCATTTCCGCATCGCTCTGTAATAACTCAGTCGAGTCTATTTCACTCCCTCTCTCCTCGCTCATGCTCGCTCTTCATTGTTGTCCGAAAAGAGTGATACAGGAATGCGCTCTCTCGAACACAAAACTTCATTGCTAAATTCTGGAATGCACATATGCATCCGTGTTTATGTATGTATGTATCGTATACGTATGAACGTTTCACGATGTAAAAGAGGAAAAGAAAGTCCGGACGATGGGAGAAAGAGTGAGTAGGTATAGACAGGCGTCGCTATACTCTGCTCTACTACCTAATTGAAAAAGGCCTGGCTATTCGGGGTGGATTAATAAAAACAGAGAGAGCCAAAGCGCACCCTTCTCGTTCCATCGTCCTCCCCTCTTCCAACTTCTACGTACCTTCTATATCCTACGTATTCATTATATACCACCGGTACAATACTTCTTCACGGCACATTGTGTCTTCTCCATGCACAGGGCTAAAGCGTCGCGATGGGACACGTTCCCGGTATCTCGACAACGAGCATTAATAATTCTGAAGCGATTTTACTCTCTTTCTCTCTCTCTCTCTCTTTCTTTGACGCTATTTCTTTTTCTCTATACACTTTCGTGTTTGCCGATGCGCGCAGGCTAGTCCTTATATCCATACTATATACATATATGAATTCGGAGAGGACTATGGTACATGCCTTTGGCAAAAGGCACTTGTGTCTTCTTCCTAGTCGCTTTCTCTCGGTCTCTCGGCACGTGAACACGAAAAAAGAAAGAGAAAGGGACCGAGAAAGTTGGAGAGAGAGAGGGAGAGAGACAGTCTCGAAATAGCTGGGCGATTCAAAGACCCAGCTCGATTTCTCGAGGGTGTCTTTACTCGTGCTCCAAGCACCCCTCTTCCCTCCCTGTAACGTCCGCGACTGACCCGATATCAACTTTATACATATATACGTATGTATATAGATACGAGCAAGTATACGTGTAGCAGATTGAACACGAGAGACAGAATCTCCGGAAATTCCTACATGTCCCTTTAAATATTTCAACGTATACTCTCTCAAGTTTCTTATACGTCTCGTGAGAAAATTTCTACCCATGCTGCGTTTCATGAGCAAATGATACGTGCAAACGGAAGACTCGCTTATTTCTCGCATTTTATTATCGGGGGATTGGGTACGCGGGTGCGCACGTATATGGTAATATATGATCGTGAACTCGAAAGGTGCGACGAGCTTTTCCTTTACACGCGAGAGTTATTTTCTGTACGGGCGGAAGAGAGGGAGGAGTGGGAGGAGGTGCTATCGTAGCATGCAAAAAAGTTGGAAGATCTCCGGCTGATCGACTCGACGATCAAGACATCAAGGGCGAGATTCTAGAAACATGATCGTTTCATTAACTCGTGACGTTAACGTTATTCATAAATAGGTACATATATATATGTACCTATATATATACATTTGCTGCATGTTTATACACGTTTTTTCTTCATTTCTTTGCTTCCATCCAGACTACAGCTTCTTGCCACGCGAATCGCCCCCGGCGACGTACATCTATATATGTAGGGTAAATATATCCACCCTTGCTATGATATTCTCCGCTCAAACCCCCCGCCCACCCCCCTCCCGACCCGCTCGGTCTCGTTCGAACACGGCAAATTGCACCGGAGAACCTCTGATAGCTAAAGGAAAATGTGCACCGGTTGATTATCATCATGATTATGATATCACGAGCTTCGAGACTCGTGTCATTATGTCAAAGAAGTTAAAACCACTCTCTCTCTCACTCTTCCTCTCTTATGACCTGGCGTAATGGTAGAATTGACGGTGGGCGGGGGGGGGGGGGGGGGGGGGTTGAAGGTGGAGTTGGGAGCAGTGCCGGAACGCAGCTTCCAAATTAAAGTGTAATTTTCTCTGTCATTTTCCCACTCTGCGAGCGCCCAAAGTCTCCGACCCTCTCTTCCCTTCCCTTTCTCTCGGTATATCTGCTAGGCGTCGGAGAATGTTGAGGGAAAGGAAAAAAAATAGTGAAAGTGCACATCAAAGGAAGATGTGACTTCCTTGCTCATATTCTGCATCTTTTCTTCTCTCTCCCTCACTTTTTGCCTAACCGTTTTTCCATTAGTTTTTGTTTTGATAAGAGCGAAGCAAAAGAAAAGAGGAATCGAAGACGACGGAAGAGTGTGAAAAATTCGAAGTAGAGACTAAGGAAAGAAAAAAAATATATATCGCTGAGATAGGAGGAGGATACAGGATTTCCCGTAAACGAGTTAATTTGCATCGAGAACGAGAACGAGAATGCGGCAACCGAAGCGAGACTTGAATATCCCCGCACCAAACAGCCATCGCGCACTCCACTTTACTTATATATACATATATATATATATAATATATGTATAATTTGTTGTATACACGCGTACGATGATGACGATCGCGGTGCCGCGGAACGATCAGCGAAACAGTTTCAATTTTTCTCTCGTCTTACCTGTCTAAAACTTTCTCCGTCCCTTCTTTTCGTGCCCTCGGCGAATACGCGAGATCCGAGACGTTTCATACCGAGATTATAGTCGATCGCTATCATTCTGATCGTTTTTTTTTCTCTCTTTCTTATCGATACAGATTTGATCTGCGGTAGGAAAAATTATGACTATATCACGGTTGAAAAATGCAGCTGCGCTCTGTAAATTAACGATCGCGGGTTCTCGCGAGGGCTTCGGTAGTGGAAGTTATTTCACGAATAAAATGCACTACTGCCCGACGACAAATACAAATAATATTCAGGTTATGACAATCATTTTTCTATTTAACCGTGCGACGTTCGGCAGCGAGCAGAATTTTACAAAGTTCACATTTCCATTGCGTTTCTCGTGTCAATCTCTCGAACAAATATCCGTTCTTATTAAACATCTATTCTCAATGTTTACGTCTATTGTCTCTCGTCAGAAATGTTTGCACCTTTGTACGGTGCAAACATTTCTCATCGAACGAGTTCGTCCAACAGTGGATTCATCATCATTTCTCCACTGTCTCATAGCATCGCCGTTCATTGGCATCGACCACGTTATAGCTCCCCACCCTTTCGCCCCTGTACTCTCCTATCCCTCGAGCGTTATATGCGCATCAACAGCACAGGAGCATCAGCATCAGCAGCGTACACTCCTAATTGGAGATTCCCGAAGTTGGGTCTCGTCCGACGAATGAATTCTGAGCGACGCTGCTCTTCAATTCCAGCCCGAGGGCAAAATGTGTGGCGTCGCGGCCAACAGAGAGTGATAGAGAGAGAGAGAGAGAGACAGAGGGCGAGAGAGAGAGAGAGAGTTTGCCAGGGTCTTTGCTGCCGTCACTACTAACCGCCCCCGGGTAACGTGTGTCGGAGCAATAATTATATTGGCGTGTCGTGGACGCGCGCGCGTGGGGAGTTTGGTGAAGCATATACTTGCGTATACTCTCGGGCAGAAGAGGGGTGTGGGCAGATATGTGTCCTGGTGGATCCTCTCTTCGTGTGCTCGATGGGTTTTAGAGACCAAGAGGTATAGAGTTTGGCGCGGGCGGGGGAGGGGGGATGTTTTAATCACAGGAGACCTGGGCTCGCCTGTAGGCCTCTCACGTCCCCGACGCTCCATACTCTCTTGCGTTTTATCCCTCCCCCATCCTCACTTTCGGGTTCCATCGCCTTTCGCCTCGTCGTGTGTGATGTAGTTTAAACGTTCGTCGACTCTCCCTGGAATGCGAATTGAGAGATAAAACGGTATAAAGTTGTGCACCTCTCGCGTTCTCGCGCACCGTAAGCGCGAAAGCCTCTTCCATACCTCTCGTTCTCTTACTTCGCGCGCGGGCTCCTTTGCCTCGATCTATATAATCCTCCCTGCGATGCTCTCGCTCGCTCTCTAATTTCCACGGGAGTTCAACTATGCGACCTACATTATGATGAAATAATTGGTGAAACCGCGGTGAATGTTTTCGTATTTCCGCGAATCTACTATGTTTTGCACAGAGAATGAGAGCTTATACGTGAATTATCATTAAATATATATACATATGTGTGTGTGTGTTTAGAACGCGTTAATAATCATCATAATTTTCATCATAATTTTGACTAAAGCTGGTCGAGATATTTTACGGATGATTTTTTCATGCGTTATTATAACAGAACGTGGTCATTACTTTCTTGATCGACTCGGACGCATGCTGACTCAAGACTGACCAAGGCATAAACTTTTTCTCGCGATAATTCGAGAAAAACTTGAATCGAAATATCCAATTGGTCGACGTTTCATTGAAACGAGAACCGTAGACGTCGATAATACGTTTCAACTTGCGATCTTAATACGCGTCGCAAGTTTCGTCATTCCGGAAACATAATTTACGTGATATTTCGCGTTTATCGAATTCTTTGATTCACGGAGATGCCAGATGAGACTTATAAGGTAGGAATGAGAAACATTCCTGGCAAGTTGAGAACGGAATGAGAGACCGGCTGGTGTCCGCAGGTGGAGGTTGGTAGGGGTGGGAGTCAAACTGAACGGGCGAAATAACCAGGAAACGCCACTTTAAACGCGCAGCAATTGCATTGCCAGGAATCAGACCCATTCCTCTCGGGTTCTCGAGAGTAGAGAGAGAGAGAAAGAGAGAGAGGGAGAACGAGAATCAAGCAGTAGCGTATCCGCTGCTACCAGAGCGCAAGTACCATCGCCACCACCCACGCGACAGCCCTCCCTCACCAACCCTTCGAGATTGCTGAGCTATTCTCGCGACTGAATGTTTCATTAAGGCCACCCGGTATTGCTCTTAGATAACTCTACGAGGGGTAAATGAAATTTCCGCCATCTCCGATATCGCACACCCCGTACTATACAGCGGTGCTATATATGTTACTTACCCTCTCGAGAACAGCGCTTATCCACAAACTCCCTGGCCCATCGTCAGCCCGTGCGAACCCGTCAGCGGCTATTGTTGCCCTCGATAAAGCTCCTTGCCTCCAAGGTAGAGTCATTGCTAGTCGAACGAAAAACAAGTACCTAAGAAATATATCCTCTAACGTGGTCACATTACCAAGATCTGCGTAAGTTTTATGCGTAATGCTGATTCGATTCTTCGAGCACGAGAGGGCTCTCAATTTCAAGAATATTCGCGCGGGTGTAGCTTTTCGTTTTCTTTTTTTTTCTTATGCGGAACCAGGAATCAGCGATGCGATTTTCACGGCGGATATTCGCGGAGAAAGAGGCAAACATCGAGAGGAGGGACAAGAGCGTAGGGATGATGGAACAGAGTGGAAAATTGAAGCTACGCGATGTCGTTTGGTGAAAACTGGAGAACATGGAAAAAAGAAAGAGGGAGAAATCTGCTCAAAGTGAGTAAAAAGGAAATCAACGTCTCGTAGGTACATGCATATATAAATATATATGTATAGAGAGAACTACGCATCAGCAAGGAGAAACAGAGAGACAGCGCAGAGATGATGAGATGGGCCCTATCCACGGGCACTCGTAACGATCTTGCATCAGCCGTCAACCGTTAAATTCATCCAGAGAGGACACGATCCCTATGGAAAGAAAGCTCGCAGCTTTCGTCGGCTGGAAGAATCTAGATACCAGCGAACATCGGTATATATCACGTATAAACGTGCTCGTGAGTAATACACTATATATCGTCTTTCTCGTCGTCGTCGTCGTCGTCGTCGTCGTCGGCGTCGTCGTCATCGCCCAGCTTTTCTCCTACCTCCGAAAATGTTATAACGAAAGAGAGTAGTAAAGGGTTACAGAGGGGTTTGTGTGGCCTAGATCGAGACGAACTTGAATGCTCGAATGTCAGAAATGGCGAATCCTCATTTGCCGTTTCTCCGAACACGTATATACATAACTAACGTCTATATGGAGAAAGAGATAGAAACGCCAGATCGTCGTGGTGTATTTTCTCCCGTAGTGTACATGTGTGTGTGCGTGCCGAGTTGCCGGTACCACGCCATGGCTGCTACTGGCGCTGCTGCTACTCCGGTGCTCTCTGTCTGCCATGCTCATTCCCGCGATCTTCAATTAATGAAACTCGGGTGCAGTCGCGTCGCATGTCAAATAAATATGTCTCCCACTCTCTTGGCGTCGGTGTATCCCTTCTTCCCGCATATGGATCGGGTACGCCACCGCTGCCTCTTCCTCTCTTTCTCCCTCTCTCTCTCTCTCTCTCTCTTTCACTCTTTCTCAGTCGGCTCGGCTCGGCTTTTACTCCTTCGCCGATTCACTTCTCCGCGCAAGCCACCCTGACGTCGTCGCGGCGTCGTTGCCGTCGTGATGCACCCCTCGCAAACCCGTCCTCTTCCGCACGCCTTCCTACTGCCTGCTCAGACTCTTGCTTTGGCTCCATCTCCGTCGTATATCGAAACTACGTGGTTTAATGTCGTTCGCGTTCTCCGAAACCACCCCTCGGGGTCTATTTCGTTTTCGCCTCGATACAGAAAATTCTACCTAAAATCTTCCGGAATCGCGTTATCGTCGGCGCGTTATGTAAAACCTGGCAAAGGCAAATCGTTGAGTATCATCAGGTTTCAACCAGTATCTGGGGAAAAGAAGCTTGCGCTCGAGCGGAAAACGCCAGGGGTGGTGTGGTCGAGGAAAGGGCGTGGGTTGATTAATATTTTTGCTTTCAGAAAGGGAATTAAAAGTAGAGAGACGAAGCGAACGTGCGAGGTAAGAGTGTGGAGAGGGAGGCCTGAAAGACTCGAAAGAGACGTCGTTTGAGTAAGGCGCATGGTGTGGAGTACGCGAACAATGAATAGGCGGAAAGAAAAGGTGAAGGACTAAGAGCAATAACACTCGTTGAATCTGCGAGTGTGGCGGCACGAGGCGACGGTGGTGTTCGTGTATAACGTATGTATTTATATTCCACGTAGGTATACGAATGGAGGGAAGTCGGGAGTGTCGGATCCGTAGTGTTCTTCAACGAAGCTAGGGAAAATCGCAACGGGCGAAGAAGCCTCGTAATATCGCTGGTGGCTGGATCCCTCAGTGTTGTCCCATCGTCGCTCGGCTACGTTATATTTCGCTGTCACTCGCGCTATCTCTTTATTCTTATTAGGCCAACAGTGATTTCCTGCAAAATTAAAATTGCCTAAGGAAGTGTCGTTTGCCCTTCCCGCCCATACCCTCTCATCCCCATTCGTCCATATTGCTAGTACCTTCTTTTGCTTCCGGTTTTTTTATCATTCTGATTCTGTATCCAATCCCCGTCCCACCTTTCTTCTGATCTTCTACGTACCCCTCCTTCACCCTTACCAACTCCACTTCCCCTCGTACACCAGGAGCGTCTTTGCTTGTTTTTGCTGCTAAAGACATACCGAATGGGCACATGGCGGAGAGACAGCGAACAACCGTGCCCAACCATCAGCAGTGTATAGACCAACCAACATACCCGGCAAACCAGCCATCCGAGCAAGGGAGGAAGAGAGAGAGGGTGGAAGAGAAAAAAGCAAGGGAGCTCTCTACTCTGATGTTGCTACTACAGATAAGTGGTCGGCTCTCGGCTTGCCTCTGCCTCGCGGGCACTATTGGTCGATGCGTTCTTTCGTTCTCTCCCTTTCTCTCTCAAGCTCCTCTATCACTTTTTTCTCTTCTCCTTCTCCTTCTACCACCGTTCTCTGTCCTCTTTTACTGATCATCTATCCTTCCCCCATTTCTGAGCGCCCCCTACCGTTTTTCACCCGGCCGATGTTTACATTTTATTTTACATTATGCGTCCCTTTCCCCCTCTCTCTTTCTCTTCTTTCATTATCTACCGCATTTCCCGGGGCTACTTGCCGCCAAGATGTATACGTCCGTTGTCGAGAAACCGTCGCGATGTTCTTACTTTCTCGACGTGCGATGCGAATGAGAATGCGGGAATTTCTCTCGTGAAGTGGAAGATATCAAAACGAAAATGATTGATCTCATAATGATGATTCGTCGGAAACGTGTAAGCGTAACGCACGTTGACGAAGAAGTGGAAGATGAAAATGACAAGAAGAGAGTAATTCGCAGAGGCTATAACCCCTTAGTGATCCCTCACGTACCTCGAAATTCCTACCGATGAGCCGGTAGTAGGTACGGGCCGACCATATAAGCCTTGACTCACGCCGTTGGTCCTCTCGTCGCTTAATACACTCGCTCGTAGGCGAATTGCCGGAAAGAGGGTGTTCCCTATCAAACGATCGGCTCACCACGGAATTCGTGCCTACCGCTACGAGATCAGCTCATCGACTTGCCTCCCTTGTACAAACAACTCGGTGGTAACGTACCTTAGCCATCCGGGATCGAGTGAGGAAAGGGTCTTTGCCGAGTGCTCGAGCCGATAGACGAATTGATTTGGAAATTCTGCGGTTGCACGAGCGCGTACCTTAATCGAGGCTCTTTAACGTAGCCGCGAATACCCGACCGAAGCATCCAGCTTTATCACCATCGGTGTGGTAAGTGTGCGTGTCTTTCAAACGGGGTACTTTACAGTATGTGAAAATTCGACGCGAAGGTGATACTCCATTGGCAGACATGCTTTACGAACGTTAGGTATATGTATAGACCTAAATACACGAAAACCCGCAAAGGCGGATAATAGAGCGGCTCTCAGGCCACGTAACCACAAAAGCGGTCTATGCGTGGTTAGCTCGAGGATCGACCAGCGACTTTGTTATATAATCACAAAATCACGGAAGAGAGCTAAATAACGCAGGGACAAAAAGGATATACGAAGACGTTAAACGACGAAAAAACTTGAAATAATTCACAATTATTTACGGGTCATTTTTACAATATTTCTATCTCTACCACGTTACCAACAAAAGGAAGCATACGCATCGCTCGATTGCCACGAAGACAATTAAGGCGTTCTCGCAATTACTCATCGCGTATTCATTGTACTTTTCGAGGTCCTCGAAGGTTGGCGAAAAGCTTCCCTCTTGCTTCTCTCGCGTCGTAGCCACCTTTCGCGGTATCATCTCACCAGACCACACCCGAACACATCCCCAGCTTCCAAGACTCGGTCTTCGTTTTCCTGCACGAAACCCGGGTATGCTCATCTTCACGGAACATGCAGCAGCGGCAGCAGCTATCGCCAGCAATTTCCACTCGACTTTTCATAGAAAATATGGTGAGAGAGGGAGAGAGTACGTTCGCTCCGCGGTGCCATTATCATACGTAAATTGATGTTGGCTCGTGGAGCCGCCAGACCCCGGGCTTCTGCAATTATTTATCGCGCCCTACTATATTTCATACTAGGCTCGCTCGTGTATGATATTTGTACACAGCATTAGTATATCTATATAGCACTCGCATCGTGTTATATATTATATTTTATTTACGTGTAATTGTGCAATCCACACCGACGCAGCCGTCTGGATGAATCCGCAGTAGTCGAGAGTCATCGCCGGGTTTCACCTTGCTCACAGGTCGCTGCTGCGATTCTAATACGAGGGCGGTACTGTACTTTGGTGTACGTACATAACGTGAGTACGCGTGTACGATGAACGAGAGCCAGCCTCGTCTCGGTATAACGGGGCTTGAAACCGTTTTCATTAACCCTCCCCCCCCCCCCTCCCCGTCTGAAGAATACACCGCGCACAAATGCGCGAAATAACACTTCTGTATTTGTTCGTGCGGTTTTTTAAAATTTTGCCAAAATTCTATCGCCAGCCTAAAATACGAACGGACGTTCGAAAATTTCTAAATTTCTAAATAATCAAACAATTGACGTATTAAAAAAAACTATTATTCCATTATTTTCGTAACAATATCAGAATATCATCAAACTTGTCACGTGTACTCCCCCTTTCTCGATGTTATCTAGAACCGATCGAACGAACTGCTCGATTTGACAATTCCATTGTACGTTCCTCTCGCTGCTGTACTAATTCGCGTATAACGCGTCGCCACGCTTGTATCGTCGTCGGAACACTTCGTCGTCGTTGGATTCATGCTTAAATCGCCCAAGGGGGCCGACGACGTTGTACCGCGCGGAGAAACGGGCGATACGAGAGCGCGTACTTCCCGCTCTCGTTACCGTTAAATTTATTGTAATTAATTTCCCTATCTATGGTAAGCATCGTTGTCGAGGAAAGAGGAGGGGTGATCGTAGGGGAAGGGAGGCACCGGATGAAGGTGCTGTTGGTCGGTAAGGCGTGCGGACTCTCAATCCGCTTTGTATAGCTACGTATAATACCACGCGTGTATACACAAATATATACACGTGTATATACATCGTACATACGTAAATCGTTCGTTGAATAGCTATACCAAAACGGTGGTATACGTATGCGAGTACACGGCTCTCATCTAGCTCGTGTCTCAATGTCCATCCGTCCGTCGTAAGACCGTGCTATAGTGAATAGATACTGCTTATATATATATATATATAAGTATAATTGTATATATATATATACAATTGTATAGTAACAGCGGAATGGGAACAGCGGTACAGAAGGGTACACACGAGCGCACGCCGTGCGTAATCTGTAATTAGCGATCCCGATTAAGCTTATTTACGAGTCAAGCTCGCTCACACTGTGTCAGCCATTGTATTTTAATGTTGTATCTCCACCGATCGAGGGATCTTAGCCGTTGCCGCGAGCTTGTCCCGACGGGAATCAGCCGCGTCTTAGTCTCGCGACCGAGAGAAGCGAACACCGCACAACCTTTCCGAGCGATTCGCTCGTGTACGCGTCGCTAAACATCGCCACACGATACGGACCAAGTCTACCGTGCAAACTCATGTTTGTGAAAACAAAAAAAAATTAACGAATCGCTGCGCGACCGTGATTATTCGGTCATAACCTCTCGAACAACCCCGGATATACGCCACGATGTCCTCGTGATTTCGGAAAATCGCGCCATCGACGACGATCGACTCAAAGGGGAAATAAAGATTGTTTTTTTTTCTGTCAAACTTTACCCAGAAATTCTACGAAGTCGTATTTCCTGATGAAGTTTCTTTTGACTCCAGCACCCCCCCCCCACCCTCTTGCCGCCTTCGGCGTTCTATTCTTGATCCCTTATCACGGACGCTTCCTCGTTCGACTCGTTTCGCTTATTCTCATTTGCGCAGCAACGAGGAAATCCCCTCGGCCCTCCTTGCCTCCCTTACCATTCCGCGATTCAACATGCCGATAAGCATGTGGAATTTAACGAACGTTGTTCCGCTCGAAGTGGCGCAAAGGCTCGAACGTTTTCGCGTTTTATACCACGTATACGTACATATATGTGTATTATATATATATATGTATATGCACATATATATACATATATATAGACCGACGTGCACGAAGTTGGAATTCTACGCGTCACAGGAAATTCCAGCCAGTAGCGTTTTGATGTATTACATATGTTTTTTTTGCTTCTTTCTCCTCTATGGCTGCCACAGTGGGAGTGAATTTTTTTTCTTCTTAATCACGATTGAGTACAGCCGATTGTTTGAATTGGTGCATTCTTCATCGGCGTGTGTATACGTAACTATGTGTAACATCACGAGTGCCTCTCTCTCTCCTTCTCTCTGTCTTTCAAGTACCTTACCGGATCATACAATAATACATCCCTTCGTGCCTCTTAGATCGGTTCTACGCACCCCCCCCCCTCCCTCTCTCGCCGCTCCCTCCTATACACACCCAGACAAGCGTTGTATGTCTGTAAAAGGTAAAAAAATTAGTAAGAAAAAAACGCAACGCTTTTCCTGTCCACGAGCATGGCAACCGCGTTGCATATCCGCACGCCAATCGTCGGCTCGTAAGAAATATACTACGGCTTAATGACCTTCTTAGTATGGTTAACTAGCCACTTATAATAGCGCTAAGGCAATAATTAAGGCGGCGAGCGAGAGAGAGAGAGAGAGAGAGAGAGAGAGAGAGAGAGCGAGAGAGAAAGGAGAGGAGAGAGGATAGGAGCATTATACTCTGTTACAGTAATATAAGAGCACCGAGCTCTGCGTGTACGCACAAATGCGCGCTCATGCGTCAAGTTTCTCAAGAAAATAGCCCTTGGGCTCCACCACGGGAGGGTCTCTCTCTCTTTCTCTTTCTTCTCTGGTACGGAGTCACCGGGGCTTTCTTCACGTATTACGTTCCTTAGACCGAACCCTCTCGTCCATGTCCATCGATGCTCACCCCACCTCGCACTCGTCTTTTTAACCTTTGCCTCTTATTCGTTTATTATTTTCATATCTTCTTCAACTTCTTCTTCGTCTTCTTTTTCTCATACCGTTCGTGAATAATATCTATCCACGCGCATTAATTAATTTTCAAACCCGATGTTAAGTGTACGTGCGCCTGTTGATTTCGCGATAGTATTAATTCGTGTACGGACTTCTCTCGCTCGCCACGTATCGATGGGCGCTATATGCTCGAGTCATCAACCGTATATATATATATATATATTATACATACATATAGTATATAGACACCGCGAACGTCGTTTTGTTTGATGATCAAGCACACGTAACGGTGCCCTCCTCAGCTTTCTCGTTCGTCTATCGTACCTACACATCTTTTGAGTCACTTCACCTGTATAATTATTCATTATGGGGTAGAGAACTAGATGCAGAGAAAGAGAGAGAGAGAGAGAGAGAGGAGGGTCGGACAGGGGGAAGCGGGTGTAAGGAGAAGCGTCGGCGTCGCTACGATACGCGCTCGACGTGCACAACGATTGATATCACTGATTATGAGAGCAATTATCATTACCATATGGCTAATATATTATCAGGTATAGCCATATTCGTCCTGTGCCTATGTAGTTATACGCGCCGTGGCTTTTCCGGAGGGTTCTTTTTCTCAACCGCTACTTTAATAATGACAAAGAATTCAACGTTTTTCCAGGACTAATAAGCTAAATAAATTCCCATTGGTGTCGGACAAAGAAAACGATACGTCGTTAATGGTAAATCACACGAGTTCTCGTTCGTGAGAAATTGCGTCGAGTTAAAGTCGCGCGAGTTGATGAAGTCCTGGATAAAAAAATACAAAAGTCATGCTACATTCATTTTTCTTATTTTCTCCGCGACATCAATTTTTCTTGAAAGAAAAAAAAATCACCTCCCTGTTGCTCTTTACGTCGTATTATCGAAATTACGTAATTTTTTCGTGTTTTATCCAACCGAGGTTTTTGCCTTCGTTGGGAGTCACACGTAAGGATGCTTGACAAAGAAAAACCTCGAGCGTTTAACGTCGGATCGATTATCCGGTGTGAATACGGAAGGGAGCACGGACTCGTACCATGGTCGCCTCGACGGTGTGTGGCGTCATGCATAATTAAAAACGTGACGTTCGAGTGGTGGGTGAACCCTTTCGTTTCTGTTTTTTTCCCTTCTTTTTTCTCCTCCGACCGTCAACCCCTCGTTCGCTTATCGCCTCGTCCGGCTCGTCGAAGGTAAACATCGTGAAAAAGCCAAAGAGAAAGGGAGAAAATGGGAGGTGGGGGGTAGAGCGAGAAAGAGAAAGGGAGAGTTCTCTCCGTATCCGTTATCAATCTCTCTGTCGTTATTGCAAGGGTGGGTGAGCACGGAGGTGGCGTGGCTTTTCACTCTCTCTTTCTCTCTCTCTCTCTCTCTCTCTCTCTCTCTCGCTCCTTCGACCAAGCCTTCAACCCTTTTTCTCGCTGTTACTGCTTTTGGCTGCTGGGAGCCCATTGCCTTTTCCCGCACCATTCGCCAATCCTCGCGACGCGCAAGGGCTGCTCGAAAGCTGAGCCTTTTCCTCCAAGGAAAGGGGGATGAATATTCATGCCTTTGCGCCACTGTCGCGAGAGCTCGCCATTGGACGGCAGTGGCAATCAACCATGAGCCATTCGCCTGGCTGAATCAGAAATTCAGGGACACGCCGGCCTGATTATAATTTAGAATAAACCGACGCCCTATATATATACACATACGTATATATATATGTATATTACACGTGGGGAAACTCATCATTCGTTTGATGGAAATATTCGTTGTCTCATCGCGATGCTCGTTATATCATGGAAGAATATCGCTCGCAAAGATCGTTCTCCTCTCGCAGCGAGGGTCGTGTGTATCTTGGATGGAAAGCATTTTCTTTTTTTCCGCTAAATATTATACGATGAGAACCCCGGTTTGTGAAACAACGCCTGATAACATTTATAATGATCCGTGATATATGTATGTGTACACACACACCCATATATATATATATAAGTCTGCAGCCACGATATCTCCCTTCTTAACAGGTCTGTCGGGCTCTCGTTAAAGCCACCGATAGGACGATAGAGCATGCTAATAAGGGAGCAATAATAACGATTATTCTACGAAACTTTTAATATCGTCCCAAAGCCAACAATGACGACCCTCTATCGACCATCGCCATGTTCCTACGAGCCAACGTCGTGAAACTTCAATTCCTTCAAATTTTCTCTCTCCATCATGACACGGAGTACCTCGACGACACATCGGAGATCACGTTCAACGATGCAAATTTTCCTACCGATCATTGTTTATTTTCACTCGTCGACGAGCAATTATCCAAAAGCATGGAAAACGTCTTGGCGACTTCGAACAATCGTGTAGGATTCTATTAGTCCCCGATTCGTACCGCGTACAAGATGAGAGCCCGGGCGCGCGTAGATCCTAATACGAAGCCGGAAGTGGCATTATACGATGGCGCTCGGGAGCGCTCAAGAATACTCTCCTCTAATTGTCCGGGGTAGATAATACACGCCTCCAGCGATTTGCATACGTTTCCTTGTCCGTTAGCCGCGGTGCGTCAGCTGGGCAATTAGCGATTACTGATTAAGTCAAACGGCCAGACGTTAGTTACGGGGGAGAGAAAGACAAGCAGGGGTGGGGGGGGGCAAGGTGAGGGATTCGAGGGGAGCGGTGGGGGTAAGTCCGGGGAGGAAAGGCGAGTTTAAAGGATAAGGGGGTATAAAAGGTGAGAGCGAGCGATCATGGCGGTGGGAGTGGATCACCATCAAGAAGTGCTGTTGGTGCTGTGTATACTTGTGGCCTCGACGACTTTGATGTTGATCGTGGCGATTGATACCAGCACGAATGGGAGGAGTGATGGGTGCTCTCTCTCTCTCTCTCTCTCTCTCTCTCTCTCTCTCTCTCTCTCTCTCTGTGTGTGTTACTGCTGCTCCTTGTGATTCTCTTATTCGCGGCTCTCCGCCTCGGTATAAGCTTCTCTTCCACTTTTCTCCCGCTTGTAACATGCTCGATGTTGTATCGTACGTATATAACGTACGTATATGTACGTAGCCCTCAACCAAAATATAGGTATAAAATCGTGTATACACAGCGTCGTCGTTACTCGCTCACCGCGCATTGTATGCTAATTGCTGATTAATCAGAATTCACGAGCCGGTCGGACTCACGGAATATCATGCCGCTCGCTGGTTACCTCGACGCAGACGCGCGGACATGCCCGAGCGCGATTTAACCGGAGACCGGAATGACGTAAGGCCCACGGGCTACGAAAGTCCGGGCTCCGATTATCCGAGTGATTAATTAAGATCGATTTCATCCTTGATCCCGAAACGCGAATTGCATTTCACGTCGTAGAATTGTTTTCTTTACCTCTTGTTTTTCATTCTGTTCATGTTTTTTGTATTTCGTTTTCTTATCTTTTTTCTTTTTATTCACTTCGACGAATGATCGGAAGAAAGCCTTTTTCTCACGCTCGATTCTCCGACCATTGTTTTATCACTTTGTTGCGGACTCTTTTTCGTCGTTGATGAGATATTAGATCGCATGCTCGATTTCTTTCCTACAGTACGCGAAGGAAGACGTTTCTCGACCGCTTTACGTTCAACCAGTTCACGAGGAATTCAACGTCCCGTTGTGTTATTTCTTATAGTAGCTTGCTGTATTTTAGAATTGATCGGGAGTTGTACTTTGATGCAATTTTTTGCCAGCGAGTTGACGCTGACGCCGATCGAGGATCGATCAATAACTCGATTCGACTAACCTCAGCCACCGTTCGATTTCTAAATAAATTATTGACGTAAGTCGGTTCGTCGCAATTTGCAATTCTATTCATAATCATATTTCCATACATTTAAAATCCATTGTATTTAATTTCTACACCCTATTAATTCAATTGTTAGCTACCTCGATTAATTTACTTCTGCGTTAAAGTATACTTCATTCCGCCCAGACGGTAAATCTAAAGGTGTATTATAGATCTCCAAGGAAGCGAGTCGGAGGGAAAGTTTCCCATCGAGGGGTGGAGGCTCAGGAGGGAAGAGAGAGAGAGAGAGAGAGAGAGGCATCACCATCATCATCGCTCGGCAGACATTCGATTCTTCGAACTAGAAAATGTGTGTACGAGGATGCGTGAAGAAACCGCTAATGGTTTCGCTATAATGCTCCGATGTAATGGCCGAACTCGTTCGGAAAAGATCGGTCGGTGAATCGTTTCTCTGCGCAAGTTCTATATATACACACAACTCCTGTATTTTTCCATAATTAGCCGGTGAACACGCGGTGAATTGTAACAATGATGAGGGAGAGATACAGAACTACGTTAGAGGAGAAGGGGTGAGGAAGGGGGAGGGGGAGGGAAGAAGTCTTAGAGCCGAGTGTCGGCATAACGATTTGAACGGATTGCTCGAACGGACTCTCGGGACTGCAGTGTTCCAGAAAGATAAATAAATTATCACTCGGTACAACTAACGAGTGGTTAGTTGCTCGGCTTATTGCCCGCAAGCTTCATGAATATGGATTCGTTTCGAACGCGTCTATATGACCGTATATATAGCGTGCGGCCCCGATTTGATGTTCGCCTTTACGTCGAGACAGATACAAATTCACAGAGAAACACACGCGCGCGCATCACCTCTTATAACAATTACGTGCGATATCGTATTGATTTTCACTGGTGCGAAGCCGACTCTCGTTATGGAATTAGAAACTTTGGGAGGTGGACCGTAGCGAAAATTTTATTTTTGATAAATTTGACGAAAGTGGATAAATGCAAAAAAAATTCTTATATTTCGATTTAAATGCTATTTGACGATTGCCTGATTTTATTTCCCATTGTTATCGCGATCTTATCGCATCGCTCTCCCGACTCTCGTTATCCCACGTTCGAATCTTTATCACTCGTATGATCTATTTTCGTCCCGGGACTGTGAAATATTTGACTCGGTGATTAGGAAAGATTCGGATAAACGCGCGTAAAGAAACCGACGGTTGGTTCGTATATAAGATTCAGCGCTTCCCGTCATTGCAATTAGTCGTAGCCGAAGACCTGGCGAGGTTTTACCAGCGATCCGTCTACACGCGACTCGCCTTTCTCGACGTATACGAAACTATACGCGTATTACACGTATATGTGTATAGCGATAGCGTGGTATTAGCGTATATTTCGCTCGTCTAATTAGCGGGGAGACTCCGTGGCGTTTATGGAAAAGTAGGTTTCCGCCGATCTGAAACCTACTATCGGACGATCATTGGGCAACCTTACACTATACCGACGAGCTTACACACTCGTACCTGAATCGCGGTTTGCATTATACCAATGTTGGTTGGTATAACACACAATGAATTACTATGTACGTTACTACGGTGGTTTTACGTATAATATAACGTAGAGGCACGAATTTCCCACGTGCCGCAAACGTAACTTGCAATAAACCAAAGTGATAGTAGGCTAAGTCCTGACGATAATATCTGCCGGGTAATTGTTTCGTGTCTCGTCTAGTCTCGCTGCGAAACTCCTCGTACAAGAACGAGCGAATGCAAGAATGAGGCGTCGTCCGATAAAGAGTTTTCAGCAGATAAAAATAATTGTAAAAAAAATCTAATTCTCAGGTGGATTTCGATCAATTTTTCGGCGTATACGTAGATTCGATCGAGCTTCTAACATCAATCGGATCGAGCGTGAAAGATAGGCAGTGGGAAAAATTCTCGAGGTCGAAATTTTACGATTCTAGGAAAATGCCTCGTCCCTTCGCCATATAATCGATAACTCAAACGCGCTCGAGCGATTACACTCCCCGATGCTTCTCCGCTCTTCGTGCTCTTTCACTTTCTCCCCGTGGCAATTTAATTTGTCGCCTCATTGGTCCTTGACGTCGAGAACGAGAAAGGAAAAGGAAGAAGGAAGACTCTCGGCGAGACGCGATATAACCTGGTTGGAGAAAAGAGGAGGGGTAGGTCGAGCCGGGTTTGGTTAAACGCCTTGGCTGGTTCTCTACCGAAAACAGATTTCCTTCAGGATTCCTGGCTTTTCGTACAACCTTGGCGTCTTTCCCGTTGCTTCGCTCCAAACGCTTCGAGGAGTATACGCGTGTGGCTTGTCGGTACTATATATCTATCTGCGAAACGAAGGTTCGTCTTTTCGGGGCGGGAGGAAGGGAGAGGGGGTGAAAGAGAACGACGAATGGGCGAAGGTGAAAGAGGAAGAGAAAGCGAACGAGGAGGGGTTGGGGGGGGCTGGAATGGAGAGGAGACGCGTCGTTTCCAATAACGGATGGCCGGACGGTCGCGTATAATCAACAGATTAGCCGAGGAATAGATCAGAGACGGGCGAACGAGACTCGGTTAGCTAAAAGCTTTCCCAGTAGCCATTAACGGGGAGTGTTCGTTGCTTTATCCGTCTCACTTCCTCGCAGCTTTTCCTCGGCTCTCGTGTGTACGTAATGGTACGTATATGCTTGCATGCCCTCTCACGAACCACGTGTTCCAACACACAGTCTCTGTCTCTATCTCTCTCTTTCGACCCCGGTATCGGTGACGGAGCCGAGTGGTGAGAAAATGCGATTATAAGTCACGAGGTGTTGGCCATAGAGCGTGTGCGCTCGTCCGCTTCTTGCCACGCTCTCCGTCTCCGTTTTCTCTGATGTCGGGATCGATTGAATATTAGGGGAAATACAACGAGGCGTTAGCCCCCGGCCAACGAGAGATGAAAGACAAAAGGCGACACTCTTGGAGGATGTCACCCAGACTCGTTCGAGGGGGGGGGGGGGGGTAATAAAGAAAATGTGTTGCTCTCATCGGGACGAGAAACGAGATAAAGAATTATTTGTATCATTGGGACGTGTCGTAAGCGCCAATGTGTTTGCCTTCAAGCTGATAGATCAAGCGTCAAAGTATATGTCTCCCATCGTGGATATTCCAATACGAGGTATCGAAGCTGATGATAATAATAAAATATAAATATAGTTGATATGTTATAAATAATATATTATTGATTAAAGCCTGGAGAAGCAAATTCTTTCACGTGTTCACGTGGAGAATAGATGAGGATGGATTTATACGTCAGACAGTCAGCGCGTCGATATTTCTGTATCGTGGTTAAATTCTCGCACGGCTCTGTCCATGCGTCAGTTATACCGACACCATAGTTAGGATTAGAGTATAAGAAGACACTGTTGCAAAATTCGCGCGTCAGTCGCAAACAAGCACAAGTCAGGCGATGAAAGCCAGTAGAAGTCTGCCTGTATATATATACATATGTATATATATAGATACGTATGTATATGTCCATATAGAAGCAAGAGAATCAAAAGCAGGAGAGGCAGTATCCACGGATCTCGAATCGAGAGATTAGCATTCAGCATTTCCGCTTTTCTCTCAACAATTCTCCACGTTCCCGAAAGGATTATCTGTTAATCCTTGAGAAAGGAAGAGAGGGGAAGGAAGAGAGGGCGAAAGCGCGGTGGAACGAGATGGATGAATTGTGGGAAAGAGGACGAAGGAGTTAGTCTGGCGATGTATGGAGTGGCCGGTACCTCGTTATGGAAACGATGAAGAGACAGGGAAGATGATAGAAGCGGGGGAATGAAGGATTGGAGGAATAACCTCCAGTTTTCTCCAGGTGCCTATATCAGGTATTATTTCAGTGCCGTGCACTGTGCTTTCAAACGCTTACGCGCGAGCTCATACATTTTGTATAATATTCAAGCGTATATATCGGGCTCTCGTACCGGTAAAGGTTCGAGTATAGAGAATGAGGATAAAGCACACTGGTCGAATGTGCGTTGGTCTACCATCGTAAAAAGAGAGGGAGAGAGAGAGAGAGCGAGAGTAGTTGGTGAGAGTACTGTTCGACCGTCGAATATTACCGGTAAAGAGGATGACCATGCTCGGTACCGTACTCTTTCAACTGTACGAAGCTATATATCGTTGTATCTTTCTCCTCGCATCTCTATGTATCACTCGCGCAGCCTCGCCTCGACGCGGTCACTTTTCCTCCAACCCCTTCTTTCATATATAGTGGAAAATTTCCAACCCCCGCGCGATCATCCGTCCGATACTGCTGCGAAGAGAGAAAGAGAGAGAAGCGGTTCCCGGCCAGCTCGTTTTCCTGGCCCTGATACATATATACGCCTATAAGGGACATACATGTCGCGGTGAAGTTTCGCGCGCCCGACTGCCCGTATGTATAATGAAAGCATGCCGCGAGTGAGCTCACTCTTTGGAAGATATAGCCGAAGCTTTCACCGCTTTCTATCTTTCCCCGACCGTCTCTCGTTTTCTCTTTCCCGCTCGAAGCTGTCTCTTCCCACCGTGCACACCCTCTCAGCACTCTTTCCCACCCGTCGCTTCGTACCACCGCGCCCAACCTTCCTCCCTCACTCCCTTCTCCGCCACTACCTCCTCTTACTCCTCCATCTCCTCCTACCTCCCCGGAGTCACTGGCAAAGCCCTCGCTACGCCCTTTACAAATCAAAGCCACGGTGGTAATAAGCACCCGTCCGAGCGAGCGGCAATGCAAGAGAGCACAAACTCCAGAGGCAAGAGAGACGCCGGAGCTGCTACGATGAGGGCTACGTGGAGTGAGGAAACGAGTGAAAAAGAGATACATATCCCTCACCCTACGGCCCACCCCCTTACCATGAAAGTGAGAAAGATACAGGCAAGAGGGATGCGATGCAGGAACGAGGGTGCGCGGAGCCGTAGGAAAGCGAATTCGGTCATATAGTGCTGTTCGTATGTGTGTACTCCTCGCACACGCAACCGCGTGCCCACTTACACACTGTCGCGAATTTCTGTGATAGCGTGGACCGGTCGGATGATGGCTACTCCGAGACGCAAGAGATGCGCATGGAGGATGATGCATTATTGAGTGGACTGTCCGGGGGTGTGTAATCGCACACATCCTCACGGGGGAGAGCTGCTAATGGACTCGGTGTGGTCTTCTTCTATAACCACCACCACCATCCCCCCACCCTATCGCAGCATCCTTTCTAGCTGGTCTGTACGACCCAGCTTCATACTTCTGCGTGCCCGTTCTCCCGTGCCCCCCTTTAGCGCGAGCCCGCCCGCGCGCTATTCCCGTGTTGAAGGGAGACGTGCATCGTGATATTTTCACCACCTCAAGAACCAGCGCACCCTCGACTCATCGCTATATATATATATTGAGTCGCCTATAGGGCTGCGGAGGATTGCTGATGCTGGTGCTGGTTATCCTGGATGACGAAGGACCGCGTTTCGCGAGCACAAACTTATACCTGTGCGCGTGATCGTACGTATACGAGGGTATAAGGTTACACTCGTACCTCTACACCATCGTCGCCAACACCCCTTAGAGCAGAGTTACGCGCGCCAGAAAATCCTTCATACTCTCCTATATGTATATAGCCTGATATATATCTTTGCTGTACTTTCATGTATTACACGTACCTATGTGTATGTGTACGATATTCGCGCACCAGGAACGCTGTCTATATGCATGTAGTTATACGTTGGCTGTACGTTCTCGCGGACACCAGAGACGCGTTATTATTGGATTACATTTTTAATTCACCCTCTCTCCACCACTCTCTCTCTCCCTTCCTCTCTCTACCACTAGTACAAACGGCCATACCCCTGCATCGCGTATACGCCAACCCAACTTGAGCTTTCTCTCATCTCTGCAACCCCCTCAACGGCGAACGTTCGTATACCGTTACGCATATGTATATATATATAACTCGTAGTGTATGTAAAGGACTCGACTCGGAGTAAAACCTACCATCGTCTCCCGCACGCCCAAAGCTCACGTCGCATCCTCTACTTTCGTATTCCGGATGAAATTACTATGCAGGAGATTTTATTTGTTGTATGCCCGTGAGCCTCCGGGGCCCGAACAAGCGTGGATGCTACAAACGAGCACATTCTCGCTTAGGGTAATCGAGTTACCGCGGCATGGGTCTCCGAGCATCGACTCGTATTATAAAATTCATGCGCCACGGACTTACACGACGGTCCGATACGCATAAACTTAATGCGTCATGTCGAAACTTTGCATAATATTTTTCATCTGGAACGTCCGATGACGAGAATCGCGTTAGACGAAGCATTTTCGAAGCAGAAATTTCGTCGGGCTGAGATTTCGCCTGGATTAGGAAATAGAGCTGGATATGGATTATAGAAAGGCATCGGATACATAAGGATAACTGAAATAGTGCGGAAAAATGAAAAGGGGTTTCTATGGAAAAATGCGCAAAAACTGATAATACGACTGTAAAAATTTGGTAAATATCATAAAATTATTGCAGTTTGATTAACCTTGCAGCATTGTAAAGCTTGAAACGTTGCGAACAGAAGGCGTCGAGGACGGATTCGACAAACAGTCCTCCAAAAAAGTTATGGACATTGCACTGCTCAATTTTCTTTCAAGTAAAAAACAAAAAAAAAAAGGAAAATAAGAAAAAAAATCCATGTACCTATATAGATGTATTTTAACCCCTTGACCGCGAAACTTGTATTATTTTGTTCAAAAAAAAAAAAATTATTAATATAGATTTTTAACCTTTTTCACCTATTTGGGATTTTCAAAATTTTTAAAATCGCGAAAATTGGTTTCTGTTTGATTGATTTACGGAGTCCTTTGTGCATACCTTATCTTGGCTCTATCCATCGCAAATCCAGCGAGGCAGCAGATCAGACTCGCCTCATTGATGCAAGATTTGGGATTGACGAAACATCGAGCATCCTGCTTCCTTTCCTGCTCGGGTTGTTCGCAGGCGATAGGAGAAATTATGCCCGATCATGGGATTCTGTCAAATGTTCTCTCGTCGCTGGAGAAAATCCTCCGTATTGACACGAGATCACGCTCGTAACAGTGACAAGTCAAATTTTCAATGGGGACTTATCTTTGACCGCGGGACAAGGCAGTTTTTTCTTGCTTATCCGTTTTTGGCACGCAACTTTCGACAGTCATCAACGTCTGCATCTCCGGAACAACTGCAGAAGACCCTAACGCGACACAAAGCTTACGCAGTGAGAAAATATAATTGTTATCGAAGTCACGTATTTTTCGAACTTCTCGAGGCGAGAAGCGACCTCGTCATCTCTCAAAGCAAACGAATGAAAAATTCGTCACGGAAACGTTCTTAATCCATTCAATCGCATGTACCAGGACAATATTTTCGTTAAATGACTTGCCGATCGACGCTCTTACAATTTATACGCATTAAAATTAAAATGATCATTGCGGAAAAATGTCAAGCGTTTGTAAAGAACAATCGAGCGGTAATTATCGCGTCTGGGCGTAATTTAGGCCGGCATGGTAACTCGTACCCACAACTGCGGCAAATCGTTTGGCAGAAAAGTGAGTCACGCCGAGAGTTCATTCATTAAGCGGGAATTTCGCGAGAGAGAGAGAGAGAAAGAGAGAGAGAGAAAAAGAGACCGACTCGTTAATGCCGTAATTCCACCGGTGGCCATTAAAACGCAAAGGCAAACGAAACGAGACACGAGAACATGCCGAATATATGAATTCGCCGTATAGAATATATCCAGAGCCCTCGCGAGCCCGCGGCGGTGCCCGCCTCGACGAAAATGGCCGAAAGAACAAAGGAATTGGTCAGATACGATGTACATACATACGAAGGGGGCTGCGCATTGTAGAAAGGGTGGCAAGGTTTCGAAAACCACCCTTGTACTAATACAATTATTCCGAACAGAAAAACACAAAAAAATTATCAAACTTTCTTTCCTCATTTTGTTTTTTTTGTTTCATTATACACTTGTTCCAGCACCATCCCCCTCGATTTTCATCCTTCATGGGTAAATAGTGCTCCTAGATTTTTCCAGTTCGAACAATGTATCACATCTTGTACGTTTGAACACTTTGCGCAATTTTCACGCTGCGACGACGTGGGTCGCCTAAGGTCGTAACAAACTGTTGGATCTCCCTGCGTTTCGTGCGACGCTGATTCTATACTGTCGGCGTGGTATGCCTACGTTTTCAACGAACACGACACTTTGCGTGGCTTCTTTAGAAAATTGCTTTACCAGCGGCTTAATGCCCGGACAGTCGGGGCGAAGTAGAAGCAACTATGGCGGACAGGATATGACCTCGGTGAGGTACAGCGAAGGGTTCCCTTTCTCGGATGCGTCGTCGCGATACACTCTCGTGTATGCCGAAATGAGCCCACTTTGACTGTTCAACCACTATTGCAAGTCGAGGAGGGGGGCAGGAGACTCTCTTGCTCGGTCGCTCATCTCGGAAATTACTTCCGTTGTGCGACGCGTTGTAGCGCACACGACTGCCCTGAAAATGTGGCCGAGCGGTCGGCCGGTCCGCAAAGCCACCGTGCGACAACCCCTGCAGAAATCTTCTTCTTCCGGATGTTCCAACAAAGACGACGAAAAAATAAAGTCAAAATAAAAATCGAGCGACGAATGCGATTTTCCGCTTTTACAGGACGTCTTTTTGGTTCTGACTGTTTCCATATTAAATGCCTATAAATATATTTATTTTGTAAATTATATTTTTTGCGCTTTCACGAAAAGGAAGAGACGAGGAGAAGAAAGAGTACTTGATGAAATAAGCTCAAGCAGTATGGCTGTGTGTTCGCCCGTCGTCCGCTTGATCCTGTGTACCAAAATTGCCCCTCTTGGAAATTACATCCGTTCTGTACTGTAGCGTCATGGCGAGTCTCGGGCGAGGGAGATAGCCCCATCCGGATTCCTCTGTCGCCCGTTGTCCTTTCTAGTTTACGACCATCAGTACCCTCTCATGGACTATTCGACCCACCCCCGAAGCAAAGTGTTCTAGTCCCTTGGTCAAATATTCAGGATTTCTCGACAAGAGACTACGGCCAAGTATGGAAGAGATCCTCGAGTAGAAAGTACAATTTTTTCATTAACTAAATACAAGATTGAATTTCATTTCGACGAAAAAAAAATCTATCCCTTAAAAGGAAATTCTTATTAGCGAAGTAAATATCTATACACGGTTAGTTCCGGTTCTCACATTCCCCGAACAGCGAGCAAACAGCTCGTTGTTAACGAGCTCCAATCAATAACTGAGGATAACGACTGGGTTCGTGAAAAGCTAAACTTCGCAAGAGAGAGAAAGAGAGAGAGAGATACCGATCGAAACGCTTGTTGCTGTTACTCTCGCAACTCCGCCCTCGAGTTCTCGCGGGTAAATCTCTCGATCCCTCCGAGAATTCGCGTTATGTTCCATACCATGGCTCGTGGGCTGGAAATACTCAACGCTGATGCGTTGCGCGTTTCGATAGCTCGGAGGTGGACTAACGACTCGCAGGGAGGTAGGTTCGCGGACTCGCAATCGTCTCAAGGCGTTTTAAGCGCACGAGCCTGTAAAGCTTTGCAAACGACTGCGAGAAGCCTGGACGGAACGATCGAATGGGCGTAAATGACTGATGCGATAGGTTGATGGTAATCGCTGCATCGTTTATTCACCAAAGTATTCCAATAGCCTTGCTCTCATCCGTTCCTTTGTCTCGTACAAAACCCTCGAAGATTCGATCTGAGACATGTCCTTTCACCGGTCTCTACGAAATTACAATTAAGAAGTAACGTTTCGAGATCAAAAAATAAGTATTTGTTGGAAAATCGTCACTGTGAATAAACGCATCGGCGTGAGTATAGGCAGGCAGGTAAGAAAGAGGAAACGAACGAGAATGACCAAGACGTTATGGATCTTGAAGGAAAGGATGATTTGCAGGGGGCAACGGGCATGACTGTAATAACAATGGCGCGTATATAACCACGTGTAGAATGGTAAGAGCGAGCAGGATCTGTCAATCCGCGTATACGTCGTCCATGAAGTCGGGTTTCCTTCTCCTCCATCCCGTCTCTCTCTCTCTCTCTCCCTCGATTTCTCTCTCTCTCTCTCTCTCTGTCTCTCTCACTCGTGTTTGTCTGTATATAGAAAAAAAGGCATCCGGGGTTCCATCACGGCTAATGACATGCATCGTGGCTCTCTTTCTCGTATAGAGACTTGTACCGCATCGCTCGAATCCCGAACACGTATACGCGTAAAAACCGTGTACGACTCGAATTTCTTTTATCCACCTTCGAGCTACCCTTCGCCCTATCTCTCCGTTCTCCCCACTTCTCCCTTCTCCCCACTTCTCCATGGTCCGCCTGCCTTCCTGCTCGAGCATGATTAATATAAAATAAATGATTGCCCGGCATCCGGTCTCACAGAGAGTGCATAGTCGCCGCTCGCTCGGATTCCTTCTCTTTTATATCGTATTTCGTTTTTCTTTTTTTCACATCGTCTCGTCTCTCTTTCTCGCTCTCTCGTTGTCCGTTGACTGTTCTTTTTTCTTTTTTTCTTTTTTTTATTTTCATTCGCGATCACTCCCCGTAATTTGTCGGTCAAGCTATCACGGTTAGTTTAATGTGATTTCACGGTCATTGTCCACGCGAATTGCCCGTGTACGGTACTGCAGTGGCGGGATACAGAAGCGTTGAGGTAAAATGCAACCGCGGTATTCGAACGCAACCTTCGAAGAGAATCGGACAGGTGGAATCGTGCGGAAGTTATAGAATAACGTAAACACGCTCGAGGGAGAAACGCGCGGCGTCAGGTGTCGTATGACACCCTTTTCCGAACCTAATTGAACAGCACACATCCAACCTGTTTGTGTTTTCCTTTGTTCGATATTTGCAAGTCACGATAGTTCGTTCAGCCGAAACTCGAACGCTTTGGCTTTTCGAAATTCAAAGATTACAATGGGTCGTTGAAACGAAAACGTTTCCTTCCCCTGTACATTTTTGTAAATAGGATCATCGAGGAATCGTTTTTTTTTTTCGTTGTAACTTTTTTTTCATCACGCTCGAACCATGAAAACGCATAGGAAGAAGATCGAGGAGCGACGGAAGGGGGAGAAAATGCTGGAACAGAGAGAGGACAACACGATGATTGGAAGACGTGCGAAGGTTCGGACGGCTGGCTCTCGTCTAGACAAGGTTGCCGCGAGTCCAACCGAAGGCGAGTGGGGAGGTGAGATGAGACGAAGAGAAAACTTTGGAAAGGCGAGTACCACGAGCCAAGGCACGTTGAAAAGGGATGAAGAGGGCGAGAGCGTGGTTAGATTCTCGTCCCGAAGGAGTTCGCGCTACCCTCGACCTCAAACCGAACACGATGGTAAGGGCAAGGGAGGGGGGAGATCCGAATCCTTGCTTGCTTGCTTGCTTGCTGAATCCCTTAAAAAAACGGATTTACAACCTGTTGCTGAGGATGAGAGAACATAGGTCGAGAGGAGGGAAGGTAGAGGGTGGATGGCAGTCACTTAAAGATTCCCCTCGATATTGAAAGAATATCCGAAAAAGAGGGTGACAGTCCTCCCGTCCCTCGCGGTAAAAGCGTGGCGCGAGGCCATACCCTCGGCGATGCGAACCCTCCTAACCCGAAGCTTCGCTCGATTCTTCAATGCCCTGTAAATACTATAAAGGTCCGGATATTGAGTGGAAGAGAACTCGCGACTTTTGCATCCGCGAGGGAAGTGGCAAAGGAGGAAAATGTTTGAAAAAAAAACATTCTTCGACGAAGTGTGAGAATAAATTCAGACGCTGTTCGGATTCGACACTCGTTTGATATTGTCGAGGTCCGACATCGAGGAAAGAGAGTGGATAATTCAAGAACTCGACCGTTTTTATTACGAATCATTGGAAAAATTGATCGAATATCAAGTAAAATATTTTATAAATATTTTTTTCAGTATACATTTTTCTACAATCGTTCATCTTTATAATTAATTGCACTAAATCAGACGCGATGAGTGGATCCTTGTGTTCGCTCGAACGTGGATGGCGAACGATTTTGATATTCATTACCAGACGTCAGGCGAATGAAAAATATGGGAAATTGGCACGATCGGAGTCTGTCGGTGTACGCGTCGATGTATAAATTCGTTTATTTGACAGGGGTGGATACGTGATTAACGCTCGGAAATACTTGGTACCTCCAGCGTATTCCATCTTTTTCCAATCTGTCTTCCCACCCTCCCGATACAGATAACCGTTGCACATGAACACGGACGAACCTCCATCCTCCTCTCTCTATGCGTTACTCGTATTCCGTATTCCCGGCGCATCCGCCCGTACGGGGAGGAATTTCCGTCGACGCACCGGAGGATCGCTACCCCCGGCTTGTTCGGGTAGTAAAGGTCATCGATTGAATGGATCTACTACGGAGAAATCTCCCGTACGGGCCAGCGATGGAGAGAAACCTTTCGCAAACTCGATTTGCACGTTTCGTCATGTATCCGTTTCGAGTCCCCAACGAGACACGTACTTTAACGTCCATAATCGTATAAAAATGTTCTCGAGTGAATTGTCAGCCGTTAAAATTTTTAAAAACATTTTATTGAAATTTAAGAGCTAGATTAAATAATTAATTATACAAGTTTCATACGTATGAAGGAAAATAAACAGATAATACGAATGAGAAACGAAACGAGACAATTTATTTACCGGTGGAAATGAAACATTAAAGCGATATCGTCGATCACGAGCTTGTTCATCCGTACACCGGAAAATCCGTAGCGAGCACCACTCGTAGCCATCGTTACGAGAGAGCGAGAGAGAGAGAGTGTCCCGATGAGGTATATACGCATAGCCGGGGAGTAGTAGCTACGGCTGCTGGAAGCTATCGGCTCGCGTATCGAGAGGAGGGTCGAAACCGTTCAGGGTTGTTCGGTCGGAGATCGAGGAGGGTGAGGATGCAACAAGTAGTTCGGTTTTCAAAGCCCATTGAAATTGATGGCTTTCCCATACCATGACAAAGTCTCCCTCCGAACCTCGGGCTCCGAACGGTTTGATACGGTGTTAGCGTCGGTGTGTGCGGTGTTCGTTGTGCTACCGGGAGGGTGCCGATGTGGTCGTACTGGTATGGCTTGGCTCCGTACCTTCCCCGGACAGAGAGCTTACAATACACCGAAGCTTTTATCGATATTGCGGAATGGGATAGAGGGAATGAGTGCGAGTGGTATGGGTCGAAGAGGAAGAGGAAGAGGAGGTGGAGGATGAGGAGGAACGAGAGAAATCCCGTGTGGAATGAGAAACCGATGGCTGCAGTGAGAGCGAACGATAGCGTGGTATGAGGGTTGATACGAGGGAAGGAGAGCTTGCAGCAGCTTTTATTACTGCATTTTCACCTTGTCCCAGCTTCGCGGTTCTACACACTCTTTACACTCTATCGAACGTCAAACCATCCGCGTTCCTGTCACGTTTCATCGTTGCTGATATATATGCTTACACCATATATATATATATATACATTTGTATATACGTACATACAAGGGTCCTGTTAGGTAGGAGCGTGAGTGTACACACGTCACTTCGTTTCACGAGTAACACGACGAGGCAATTCCCCGATGAATTTTCGCAGTTAAGCTCTTGTGGTACGAGCACAAGCTCTTGGATAATCACTATCGATGGCTCTATGGCTTCGAGCACCGAAGGGACCAATGAGGAATCTACTTCTCCTTTTACCTCTTCTACGTACTTATATCGATACTAGTACCTATTATGTACATATATATATATATATGTATACAATTCCGTTCTTTCTACAAAAGAGGGGTTGTCGAACAGGTGTTCTTTTTTTTCGAGTGGTCGTTACACCCGCGTCGATTATCGCTCGTACTCGAATTCTCCGATGACTCGTCCTTGGATTTTCCTCTTTCTACCGTTTACATTCTCCCTCATCCACTTTGTCGAGTACTTTGTACTTAAATGCTTTTCATACGAGTATGCGTATCGAAGTAATTTTAATAAAATTGCCTCGAGTTTCATGTATTTCTCAACTTTTTTTCCAATTTGCTTCATTATACTCAAGGATTCTTTATCCTTCAGTAGTCATAGACTTTTTCGCTCTATGTTCGAACGAAGGATAAGCGAACCGTGGCTCGTAATACGTTTATAATCATAAGTTGTCATTACGCACGGTGTGACGGTCGACGAAGTAGCGAAGGAGACGAGAGGCTTGGCGGGACGAGACCCGAGTGCGTCGGCTGCAAACGAGAAAGGAGAAATGATGATCTCGCTTCGGGGTACGTAATAGCTTCTGGTCGAACACGAGAGTTCACGATTATTGATTAGTTCGGATGAGACTCGATCAGTCTCGGCAATCCATCAAGAGCCACGCGTATAAGCGTATATGGATATTCACCACTATGAAGAATTTCTCGTAACACACGCTTTTGTTTCGGAGAAACGCGCTCTATACCCGGCCCTTTACTCATCTCGCGCCTCCTCTGCCACCAAAAGCCTCCCTCTTTCTATATATTTCGCCGTTGGTGATGCTCATTCGCCTCGTAGTATTCCTTCTGTTGCCGTTGGTGCCGAGAGAGCACCACCGGCAACCGTCTCTGTATCAGAGCCGACGGAGGACGGTCTTTAAAAACGCATTACCGAACGAAAATAATATCGCTCTGGGACTTTTTTACCAGGGTTGTGAGAAGAAGCAGAAGGAGGAGAAGAAGAAGGAGGAGGAGGAGGAGGAGGAGAAGAAGGCCACCAATAAGGCCGATAGGTGAGAGAGACGCCGCCGATTCAGGTCGATCGTCGCCGCCGCGAGTCCCTTCTCTCTTTCATCCTTCGAACCGTTCAATTATTTTGCAATCAACGAGATGTGTGAGGGAGAGAGAGACGGACAGATCGTTCGGCCGATTCGTGACTTCTTATACTCTCTCACGAGGCGAACTGATGTTCCTGCCGATCGTGCGAAGGATGCGAGCCTTTGTTAACGTTCTCACGTGAATTTTTTCGAAAACGTATTCGTCGTTCGAGCTGGTCGTGGGCGAAACGTCGAAAATATTCGACGGGCTTATACCGCGGATCGACTAATTCGTAAACTATTTTTATCGATTATAAATAGCTTAAGTTCCAAATTTATGGCATTTGGTAATAAAAATTAGATTTCACACGCAGGAAACAGCGGAAGAAAATAATCACGGAGTGAATAATTTTTTGTCACGATTTTTACACGCGCGTTAAGAACGCGAAGCCGCTGATTCGCACGAGTCTCGGGCTTCTAATCAAGCTTTCGTGATTGATATTGCACCGGGATCTCACGCTCCATTAAAGTTTCACGTTGGGCTGCCGAGACTAAAGCGATTAATTAAGTATTCCGGTCGAAGGGCTGCTACGATACACACATACGTATATGTATATATATGTATATGGGTACCTACATTTTTTCTTGATAGAAAAGAGAAGGGCGGGGGGGGGGGTGGAGAAGGCGATGGAAGAGAGAGAGGAAGGAAGAAGGCGAACGACGTAGTTCGAGATTCATCAAATTTTGCCTCCCGAGCCCGAACGCATCGACCGTACCATCCATCGTCGTCGCCATCCTCCCGTTCTGGAACGATATAAAAATGGCATTCTTTAACTGATTGTCCCCGGGAGCTACGTCTCACGGATAGCTGCAAAATAAGAGAGAGAGTGAGAGAGAGAGAGAGAGAGAGAGAGAGCGAGCGCCCTTTCCCATCCTACCCCCTCGACATCCTCTCGAACTTTTACGATAACCAACTGGAAATAACTTTGTAACTTTATTATACGAGCCGCTCTCTATACCACCACCACCGCCAGGGTCGAACGACCGAGGAGCGCGTTAATAAAAAGGAAAACGAAAAAAGATGAGAGGAGGAAGGAAGTGAGGAGGAAATAAAAAAAACGAACGAAGAAGAGTCGAGAGAGCGAGAGAAAAAATCGTACCTATCGGAAATTTTACGGTTCTGCGATCTTATCTCGAGTTTTGGATGAAACAAATTTTGCAGGAATTCCAGGTATACCGTCAGGACCATAGATACGAGCGTACGCTGCTAGAAAAAAGATGAAATATTTTTTTAACGAAAAAAAGAATCTGGGAAGAAATCTGGGTAGAAAACACTCGCATCGATTTAGCCTGATAATTCGAGCCTGTTCATCGTTTTATTTCTCTATTCCTTCAAGGGCCAAAATTCGAGGAATTATCTTATTAAATTGACATCAACGTTCAAAGGGTTTAAGATTGACTGTGTATAATGTATAGCGTATGATTTAGGCTAACGTAAAAATTAGACTCGAAGGAGGGAGATGAACGCGTTTACGAGGGGGGACGATCAAGCGAACTCGAATTTTCCTAATGTCCACCATTTGGCGGACGGTAAGAACGACGTGTACAAAACTCATCCCTCTCGTTCGCTCGATCTTTCGTTCCCTGAAATTATTATTTCATCAAGTCTCCTCTTTTACAAGCTGCTTTCAGTTTCGGAGCAGTGATGGTACGAAACGTCGGTGAGGTCAATTAAATTTATCAAGGCGACCACATGTCCAAAGGGCGCTCGCGTTGTTATAAGGAGATAAACGCCTAAGGGCGGAATCTCGCCTTTTATTTCTCGTGACTTTCGGTCGGAGCGGCTTGATGCAAGTTCGACGTACTGTTAGTAAGAAATATATAAATAATAATCACAAGCCAAATGACGAATAAAAGAGCTAAAAAAAATTTGTTTTTTTAACTTCAACTATTTTTCGCTTTCTCCCGCCCACTTCGTAAATCTCGTCGTGAGTCAACAGTGTCCAAGTCGCCTATAGTCATGTTTATCGTATAGGATTTTATTTCGCCGCAATAAAACAGAAATAAAGAAGAAAACCACAAAATAAATCGTACGAGATATAATTTTCCACTCGACGAACGAGGGAAACGTAGGAGCGATTGTTCCATCCGTAATACGAAAAGTTATGATAAATAAGCTCGCGATCGCTCATCATACAAACCCCCCTCGGCTCACGAGGAAACCCGTTTCTCCGCGTGGGACAAATTTTAATTCCTCACAGCGATTCTCCGACTTTGGTCTCGTTTCGCAACGGGCGTGGGTACGAGACGCTCAAAGGGTGAAAGCCAGCGGCAGGAGAAACAACCCCTAGATATACGTGTGTGTGTGAGTGTATATATATATATATATATATATATACGTACACGAAACGCGCGACTCAACGATTAATTGTGTGATCGATAATTGGGGTGGCTGCTCGTGGAGACTCTTTTACCCCGCGCCTCGGTCGTTATATACATGGCAAATACGAAGCTTCGTCGCGCGGGGTATCGCGATACGCTTTAAAGCGTGAGTCACTCGCGTGCACGCGCGGGCAACCCGGCAACCGTTCGCCACACAGTACCTTTCGTATACGTACGTCTCTTTTCGGGCACACAGCCACGATATGTCGTTCGTTCGTTCCTCGTCGCTCGATGTTGATAATCAAGTTCGTCGAGGGATGACGAATCGGCCAATTAAAGTTCGATAGAACGGCGAGATAAGGGCGACGACGATATGGTGGTAGTAGCATGGACGACCGGGCGATGAACTTGCGGGTCGTATTGGGGTTCGGCTTCATTTCTCTTTCGGTTCACTCGAGGGCATTTAGTTCCCTTTTTTTCATGTTTTTTTCCCCTCTTTCTTGCTTATTACGTCAATCGATGAACCGATGATAAAAGTAGGGGTTTGTTAGGCATTTGATTCGGAGGTTCGAACGGGGGCTTTACTTTTTTCATTCGATCTTAATAATGATTGGGGAAGAATGAGAATTTGGAGATACGAATGAAGGATATATAAAAAAATTAAAGTTTATTCGATGCATGAATCTTTGAAAGAATCTTCAGTGAGTTCGAATTATTCGAATTTAGGATAACGATTATGCGTCGTTAAGATTGGTGTAAAAAATAGAGCAGGTTGCCTCAATATCGTAGATCCCGCTAAGATCGTGGCTAATGTGGTCGTCGCGTTCGAATTCATCGTCGTATATCTCTCGATATCATAAGCGCAATCATCAATCAGTTCCCCAGGGCCTTACCGTGTCAAAAGGAAGCCGCTACCCTTGATTTCTTTTTCATACTTTTTCGGTGGCACAGAACCACCGGACTATCGATTCATTATTCTACCTGTCACCTATAAACCGACCATCCTCGTGGTCGTTAATTCTAATTTCTCTTCTCGCTCGATATCGCGAGTATATTAATAAATAAATTAAAATGGGTCGGAGAGGAAAGAAGAGTGAAAAAAACAGACGCGAGTAGCTGGCTGGTGTGCCGGCCGACAAGTGGCGCCACCGTCTGGTCGCGGCGGGCCGGCCGGGAACTACGAGCTCCCGTATACCTACATATATATATGTTTGTAGCACCACGCACCTTGCACGGGCAAGGTGGGCCGGCACAGGCTGTTGTGTACGAAATACATTGTGTTGCCGGCTTGGACCATGAGCCATGGTTGTTTTTTAAAAACTAACGTGTATATCGAGTCAATAATCTAACTTCGAAGTTTTCTCAAAAATAATATTTACCTCGAGATAATAATCAAAGTTCGATATTATCCGTAATCTAATATCAATTTATTATTAAAATTCCAGCTAATCCTAAATTAATTATATACAAAATTAATTTCTTGAAATAAAAGATATATCATTTATAATTTGTAAAAAAGTGCCAATTAAATTCAAACTCGCTAAAAATACTATTGTAATCGCAGAGTTTTTGTAACATTTCGCATCTCACCGATCGAAGACACGTACGTAAATAAAATATCGCCAACCGATTGATTAAGACCCGCGAGACTTGATAAAAACTTGCGTAAGAACGAAGAAATTATAGAAATGTATCGAACAGAGTAAAACGAGAAGTTTATACGAGGTACGGTTGCATTTAACAGACGACGAAATACCTCGCGTCATTTATCGTTGAGAGATGACTGCACCGTGAAGAGGAAAAGAGAGAGGTATTCACGCGGAACGCGTTGCCGGGGAGATAATGTTTTGCGGCAACAGGTGAGGCAGGTGTTCGACCTGAATGTCTCGTGTGTGCGCGCGTATACGTACACATCGTGATCGTTGGTGCGAGTGTCTAATAACGTGGATCTATGGATCAGGTGTCCCGATTCGTTTGTACTTCTCGCGCGGTGGGAACGATAATTGCCGCTTTCTCGGCTCGTGCGATCGCGGTATAAAATGAGTCTCTCCTTTGCCGTTTGCGTTATTTGCCGACGACAGCTCGGACTCTACTGGAATTGGGTCCCCAAGGGATTGACGAGTATGACTCGCGCGTATATATAGATATATATTTCGACATTGTCGAGTGTAATCATTGATACATTTTCGATAAAAAAAAATGGACGGAGTCACATTTCTTATACCTTAAGCTATAAAAGCAACAAAACGAGGACAATTTTCCAACTTACTTTTATACACCATGGTTGAATGCAAACTTGTTTAATTTATTTTTCCATTCGCATAGAAAATATCATAAACTTACCTAAAACGATAAACAAAATTAATAAACAATTATCAAAAAGATGAAATAAAATTTTATAAATAATAAATAATTCGAAAATGTCGAGACGGATAAAATCCCTTCAGACGTTGGTACGAATACGTTTCAAGATCCAACCTTTCAACGTTCGAGACGCGAAGACACGAGGGTTGTAAAAAAAGGATGTATATAACTTAACAGCAATTTTCATAATAACTTGTAAGACACTTGTCCGATAGAAAGACGGTCTCCGATCGGACAAGTCATCAGCTATCCGAGCTTTTTACTGCCCATCTCTGCCAAGAAGGCGAGACTAGTTCTGTATATAGGCGAGAGTCGGTTTCGGTGTGCAAGGACCGACGTTGACCACGTATAATTCACAGCGAGGGGGAGGAGAGGGAAACGGGTGGTGCTCACGCGCATGTCTTGTCCGGGTTCGGGGTAATCAAGAGCCTATAATTTAGCCTGATCGAAACGTACGAGACTAACGAACAAGAACGATCGTGGTTTTTCGTGTTTAAAATCATCACCGACGTTGTCTACTCGACGATTCTCGACTTCCCCTTTATTCTCTTCTTGCTAGCTCACACACATATATATATATATATAGGTGTGTATACACACGAAAGTCGAGGTCGTATAGACAAGACTCTCCCACTGATTCCTCTGTATTAACGATTCCGTAGAAGAACAATTTATAAAGCATAAACTTTCTCAATCTCGGTCTCGACTCTTCTTCGCTTCGTGATTGTACGATAAAATAAAGTCTCCCGGTACCTAACGATTCGCGAAGTATGATATATTTTCCTATGAGCTTGACAACGGCAATCGAGACGCCTGAATCCGCGGATGATTTCCTCCTCGTATATATTTATATATCTTATATAGCAACCGAACCGACGTTGGTTTTCAGCTATAACCCCTGTGGATCGGTCGAGAAACCGCGCGCGGCATCATCATCGGTTCTTTTCGAAGCTTCGAGACCACTCGTGTCATAAACCGAAATTTCACGGGACCAATTGACTCGGCCGATCCTCTAATGTCGAATCAAGACTAATTTAGCTTTTTTATTGCGATACTCTTCGCGAAAGGAATACAGACGAACCCGTCCAATCAACGAACCCCCTCGAGGGGTTCCTCTCCTACCCTCTCGCCCCTCCGCAACTATCTTTCTCTACACAGTCCGTGAACTTCTTACCAACGAGAATGATAATTGCGAATAAAATATACAATCAAATTGATTACGACGACGGGATTATAAGGATATCGGGATCGTTAGCGACGATCCGTTTGATTTTCCATAAGCACGAACGCCTTGTGTGAGAAGGATGTAAAAGATTAAGAAAAATTGTTTCACTAGCATCGTGCTTCACGAGCAAATAACCTTTTTTCAATAGAAATCTGTAAAAATAAAATGCATGAAACTTGGATACCAGCGGTGTAGGGTTGATGAAGCGAGAGAAGAACACGGGAAAACGGGTATAATGGCGAAAGACACGGAGAATCGCGATACGTAGCTAAACGTATAGTGTATAGGGATATTGCTCGTAGGGGATGGAGATTGAACGCGAGCTTGCAGCAACCCCACGAACACACGTCACGCGCATTATATCGCTCTCCCGTTTACCGAAGGGAAGGGGTAGAGATTTTTTTCACCCCCTTTACTTGGCGAATCCGTGGTAGAGTTCAGCAGCTAGGAAGAGAAATTTTGGATCCCGGCGTGAACGACGATCCACGGAGCACGTCAACGTACCGTCTATCCCGTCAAACATACGAACACACACACACATATCCTCGCATACCCTCGACAATCTACGTAGGTACATATGTATTATGCAAGCCTTCCCCTCTCCATGGAAAGGGAAAAGACAGATACAGAGTATAATTCCGGGCCAAAGGCCATGGCGGGGTTGTGTAACCCTGGAAGTCTCGCGCTTTTCAACAGAGCTCATCTCGAGCTTTGACGTTCCGACACACAGAAGTCGAACACTATCGCGGAAAATCAGCCGTAGAGCGCGCGCGCGAGAGGAAGAGAGAGAGAGAGAGAGAGAGCTCGGTAACTTCGCTCCACGAGAAAATATACAAATTTACCAAAAACCATATGTTCAACGATACATCCCCGTATCTCACATCTCTCATCCTCTCTCGATTTAAAGTTAATTTTTCCGCATGGAGCGATCCTACCAACTGAAAAGCTCTCACTCTCCCGTAATTTCGTCTCAACCTACCACCGATCCTTCTCGAAACACAATTCCCTCGATGTTGCTCGTGATAATATTCCAACGTTTCGACTCATACACACACACACACACACACACACACATAAAAAACCGTACGTATTCACTTTTTTCCCTTACTGTCCGTATATCCCTGCAGTATTTCGCGCGTACGCTCGCGTAAAGGAACCGAGTTCGTAACACACATGCGATAGCGACGTACTCTGGACCACCGTCTGTACATTTAAATACGCAGCTATATAGTTATACCGGTTAGAATGCCCGAGTAATATCAGAAAGCATAGCGCGCGTATTTACGTATAGGCAAAATGGCAAAGCCGTAGCTACGAAGCCCAGGCTTGAGGAGAGAGTGGGGTGGATAGAGGGGGTGGAGTTATATCAACGTTGAATTTATCCGCATGCGCATACATATATGCATCATAACACACACGTAGGTATCCGTCTATCTTACTTTATCCCTGGGACGCGCAACGCCGTATGACAGCACCAGCGAGCTGATCTATCGCATAAAACATAAAGTGGGATATTCCATTTCTAAGGCCACCCCGGCGCTCGCGCGCGCGCATCCTCCTCAGACCCAACGGCGGAATCGCAACTGTGACGTTATACGGCACACATGGGCAGGGTGGTACGAGCAGCGGGTGAATGGAGGGGTGGGGAGGAAGAAGGGGTGTTCTCCCCAGTCCGCCTGGTTGAAATATCGTGGAACGAGCCACGAGGATATATGCGAGAACCTCCTAACCCCTTCCACCCTTTTCCTTCATCCTCGCGTATCCACGTATCTACCGGGGGCCACCTATATCGTGTGTATAGCTCTGCCTCGTATATTTTTCCTCGGTTATGTTAGGTATAGTAAGAGAGAGAAAGAGAGAGGCAAAGTGTCTTTCTCCTATCAGAACAGGCGATCCCCCGTTCGTCGTGTCATGGCTTCTGGAATATATACGTTTCATCATCTTCTCCTTCCTCTTCATCCACTTCTTCATCTTCTTCGTTGACGTCTCTCTCTTTCTCTCTTTTACCGCGCTCTATACACGTTCCTCAAACTGCGCTGTTCAAACTCTTTCGTGGGTTTCGAGGATTCAACTTCTCGCGCGCGCACACATCGCTCACTACAGGGCCAGGAGGAACGAGGCTAGGAGAGACGATAGCTCGGGCTCTTCGGTGCAACGAATATTCGCAAGGTTTTATCGGTACTGTGGGAGTCGTTCGAGATATAGAGAGGGAGAGAGAGAGAGAAAGAGAGATGACTCTCGATCTGCATATGGCAAAGTCGCCGGATCGTACCGTTTTATCTCACCGGAGGGTCGAGGTGACCGGGAGGTCTGTCAAAAATTCATTCAATCTCATTTTCGGTGGAAAGAAAAGGGGAATGAAAATGAGAGAGGTATGGAATGGTTGAGTAACCCTGTTATATTCGGCAATAAGGAAGTTACGACGTGGTCAATAAGTAGTGCGTATCGTCCCATCCTCCAACCCGAGCACCGCAAGGAGTATATTCCGTATCGCTTGGGAAATCCCAAGATCTCAACAGCTTTATATTCCTCTCTCTCTCTCTCTCTCTCTCTCTCTCTCTGTCGGTTAAAGGCAACCAGCAGACTCTCGTCACAATCACTTTTGGCAACCACTCCGCGGTCATGATACGATGAGGGAGGGGCTAGCGTACGGAATAACGAAAAAATCATTCCTTTCTCACGGGCGCGTCTATTGAAAAATTCTATGCATCCGTGAGTGACCAACGATGCCACACGTTTCGTTTACTTTAGAATGGAAACGAGAAGAACTTTACAACGTTGTTTTTGTTCTTGTGGAATGAGGAGGGGAGCCGTGGGCTCGGAAGGTGGGAGAAGCGGGGGAGGAGGGTTTGATATGGCAGACCGTATTTCCCACGTGTGCCACGGAGCATCAGTGGGTAACCACTCCAATGTTACATCACGCTGCGATGAAGGGAAGTTTCTAGAGAAGCAACGACGAAGAAGAAACATCCGGTCTCGGAAAATGAGTCCCGAGACTCATCTGCGCAAAGGATTGTATCCGAACTCTGGACGTACCACGATCAATTGTTAATCCCGCGATCCTTGAAAAATCAAGACGAGAAGCAAATCAAAACGATTAAAAACAGTTTCATTCTCTCGATCATTCATCCTCATCAGCTGGACGACGTCCGCGCGATACGATAAAGTCACGAGTCGGCGACGGAAGGTGGCGCGAAAAGCAGCAAAAGATATATTGGAGGTATAAGTGTGTTGCCGCAAGGGAGCGTCTGTCGGGGAGAAAAGGAAGAACGGAAGAAAAGCGGGTAAAAAGAAGGAAACGATGAAGAAGCTTGTCGGGAGAGTGGAAGGGAATATTGCGAAGAAGAGCGGTAAGAGAAGATCCTCGGTAGGCACTCCGAATGCAATCCACGTACCGACTGCTTTCAAATATTAATGTCACGTGACTTATTATATCCGAGGTGTGTGAGCTCCGTACCGCATTGAGCACATAGAGGCGTACTCCATGGAAATAACACACCGCGTCGGAGTGAGTAAATGTACGATACGGCAGCTAGCAGCATCACGGCCAACACAAACGCGGCGTCTTCGCCATCACTGTACTTTTCTAATACACACGTATACCATACCGGTGGTACAACGACATTCCACCCATTGCCGGCAGAAAGATAGAAAATAAGACGAGAAGATCCAAAGTGTGTGTGTGTGTGAGAGAGAGAGAGAGAGAGAGAAGCGTCGAGTGACGACGAAAGAAGGACGGAAGAAGGAACGACGAGATACGGGATAAAGGAGTATACCATTCTCGTGCTACACATCCGCGACTAGCGCGTGTTGTACGACCGAGGATGCTCGCTGGTATATATCGCGTGCATCTCACTACACGCAGATTGAGAGTTAGCTCGGTAGAACCGACGTATGCTTGATTGTAAAATTTTCCCTCGGCTCTCACAGTGGCCCATTTTATCGCTTTCCATGGCCCGTGAGAAGAGAAGAAGGGTGGTTTGAGGTTGCGCGCTTGCGTTGAAGAAGTTGCGAAAGAATTTTCAGCGGGTGGTGTGTCTAGAGGCTGTTGAGAATAAGGGTAGGTGAGAGAAGGGGGCGAAGGGGAATGGGGCGAGTGAATAGTGAGGAAAGCTACGCGATTCTCGTTGAGGAAGAGAATGACTTCGAGTACGGGGAATATCTGAGGAATGACGGAAACGGACCGACGACGGGAGGGAAGAATTAAAAGTGAGGGAAAAAAAGAAATGGCGTAGACGCGAGGTACGCGCGAGAGAAATTGCGGAAAAAGCTCGCGGAGCGAGACACGCGGAACATTTGCTTATACCACTCGTGTATTACCTACGCTTACTCTCGTGTCGCTCTCTCTCACTCTCCATTCTCCCTCCCACTCTCTGCTTTGCCGTGTGGATTCCTTTCTGATTTGTACTCGCGCTTTCTCATGCGTGATCGAGAGAAGGAGAATCTAGCTAGGGAGAGATAGAGCAAGAGGGAAAAAGCAATTCACGCACGTAGAAGCGCAACGAGCTTGGGAAGGACAAAAAAGCTTTCTGTCGCAGCGACGTCATAAACGGGCACTTCAAACCTCTCACCGTTTCTACACGACTCGGGTAATACTCACCCCCGAGTCTCGGTCGCTGTGGTAGCTTCGAGTATTTCATTTCGAACCGACAATATGGAACGAAAAGTCGATCATAAATTTGGCAAATTTCAATAATTAATAACAATTAACAGGAAAAACAAACAATAAATATTTTTAATTAAAATAGTTATAATATCAAGACGAGTCGATCTAATTTCATGCAAGAAATTTCACAAGCTCGCTAATGGACACGAGTTTGAAAAACAGATAAAAATTATTCCCTCGATTATGATCAAGTTGCAATAAAATACAGTTTCGTCTATAATAAATAATGTTCCAATAGACATATGCACCTTGTATCGCATTTGTCTGAAAGCTCCTCCCTCTGTTTTACGTGAAAGTTGGTCGGTACGTTATGCACGTGATGCGTAATGGGGAATAATTTAAATAATATATCGACCTAAATCGACGATACAAGAGAGAGAGAGAGAGAGAGAGAGAGAGAGAGAGAGAGGCAGAGGGAGAGATAGAGACTCGGTTCTGTATTGCACCGATAACTCCATCATCCACCGACCCAGTAGTGCAGCTAGCAGCGGCAGAACAGCAGCCTGGTGGGCTCCGCAAGCTGTATTAGCATAATAACGATTAATGCACCGCTACCAATCAAACGGAGCAATTTAAAAGCAGGTACAGCATGTCGCTTCGCGTGTAGTTACCTTTGATTTACATACGCGCGAGCGCGCGGGACCGTTCGTTCTTGGCTGTACCTAATATGAACTACATATAACGCACGCTATATATACATATATACATATACATGTATATATATATATCGATATTGCTGTATATTTTGCCAGGCTAGAGGATGTGGTGTGTATCATGACGTCACATGTGCATAGCAAAAGGATCGCGTGCACGCACTCGTCAAAGGGTTGTAACACGGTTCGGGTGGTGCACGTCGGCGTTCAATAAGCTTCTCTATATGTGCCCGCACATATTCTCCGCATATGCCCTGATTCAACGCCCACGTTTTCCCCCATTAAATATAGCGTATTCGAGCCAGTTGATGGAAATAGTTACAAAACAGATCGAGGACACACGTATTTTCACCGTACGGGCTTACACACGATACGAATTAAGCGAAATATATTTGTGCAAAATTGCGCGAGGCACGAAGTCGAAATGCTCGATCGAACGGGAATAAATTTTGCGAACGACGTAAAATAAAATTTGTGTTTTGCTATCGTGATACGCGTTGGTTCGAATCGGATCGAATCGATAAGTGAGAAATTCATATATTTTTTTTTGTCGTCAGCATTGTACCGCAATCTAATCGGCCGTTAATCAATCCTTTGCCGCCAAATATATTACCCTGGTAAGAATAATGCATTCAACAAAGTGACCGGTAAATGATCGACCAAGATTTTTCAAGGCGACGCCTCCTCTTCCTCTCACCGGAGAAATAAAACTTTCCTCGTGCACGAATACTTAACATTCGCAAACGATTTACATGCATTCGCGTATATAACGGGGTTGTAAGAGAATATTGGTGTGTACCGCAATACGACGTTGCGTCGCTCGACGTTGTAATAAACGAGGCTCGACGATGCGGGAGAGCCTCGCACCCTGTGGAAAAGAAACAACCCTAAAACCGCGTATATAGCGTCGCACACGAGTGAGAATAACAGCAGCGACGAGAGTCGTGACGAATGAATTTATAGTCGCGAGACCGGGTTGGCACCGATATAAACGGGGAATATGCTTGATAATGATCTCGGATTATCGATCCCATTGTTTATACGCCGGCGCAATTCCTATTTAATACCAAACGCGACTGGTATTCGTGATAGAGCCCTATAGTCACCGTACCTATATATGTATAAACATATAAAAGGGGTTGTTTTACGTATTATTTCACTCCGCCGATTCTCGCGTTTCACCAATAAACAAAATAACAAAAATGATCAAATATCCTCAAAAATACGTAATAAGACAATAAAAATCATTTATAATTTTTTCTTACTTTAGTACGTAGTTTCTAATGAACGCTGAGGGAAAGATCGAAGGTCACGAATTAACGAGACTATCGGTACGAAATATTTCAAAGCCCGAGGGATTGATTAATTGGATCGTAAGTGGCGCACGAACCACCCCTTTTGTATGTACATCGAAATACTTTATATAGACGAGTCCTTGGCTGACGCGAAGCCACGTTGGCGAGCTTCCTCGTTCGCTTTCTCGATAACGTGGGCCTCGACCGATCCTCGCACTTTCGTCCCTCTTTCCCCCGTTACGAGTCGACATGGTGAAACGAGAGAATTTACATACATATAGGTATATATAAGCGAAACGCTATGCCATGAACGTGAGCTTGAGGATTCGAGATATCAGTTCACTTGATTTACGAAGAGTGCGTCTCGGGTAAGGCCATGTCGTGCACCCGCCCGGTCTGCCAGCTTTATCGATTCTCTCGGATAGGTCGAAGATTACGGTTATATGAAATTACCGTGCACCACTTTTCTCTCACGAATACACATGTGGCATGCGCGTGCACACACGCCCGGAAGAGAAATGTACCATGCATTATACCGACTAGCTGTTGAGACCTTGACATTTTCATATTCCTCTTTACGTCTTAGATGACCGAGCGATCGCGTTTACATGCAGTTTAACGATTAACACCCTCTTTCCTTGAGAATGTCAGTGCACGTGTATATCGAACATCGCACTATAGAAATAAAACAATGAACTTCGCTAATATGATAATCGATTTAATTAAATAACGATATATACCACACACACGAGTGGACAATTTTGAAAATGGTTTTTATCATCAAGTAACGATGCACGATAAGGTATATTCGCATAATGCTTCTAAATTTTTTTTGTCACTGAACAAACGAGTCAAATTACTGGTCGTGGTAGGTTTAGTATAAAATACTTAAATCTTGTCATTTTATTTTTATATTTTGTTTACCTGATGAATTAATATCGGATCAAAATTTCGATGCAGCAGGTCAGAAAAAATATACGTCTACGTTATTGTTCTCTATAGAAATCAATGACTGTTTCCAGCGGTTCGTTCTCATTTTCATGATGGATTTTATACGTTTCTCACTTCTTTTTTTACTCTTTTATATTCTCATTTTTTGTTCATCGATGGAGCGCACATACTACGAACAAATGCAGTGCCTGGCGTAAAACAACTGAAGCGCCATATCGGGTCTCTCGCACTTAGCGAAATGATCAGCGTAGAGAACAGACGGCAATATTGGCATTATCGCGATTCTGCTGCTTTTGTTACTGTGGTTAGCGGTACATATACTAAACACATATATATAGAGGGTGTTAGGCAAATGTGAAGACATAGCAAATTCCAAGATAGTTTGTATCGGTACAAGCAAAAGTTTTTTTTTAATTGTCCTGCGATGAAAATTGACCAATATATTATTATAATTAATTGTGTGCTCATACTGATGCCAACTACTTGGGTATTTTCTGTGTCTTCATATTTGTCTAACATCCTGTATAATATATAAATCGTTTCTAACAAGCTAATCAGAACTCGCGTTGCAATGTTGGATTTAAAAAACTACAGAGAAAATCGAAGAATTTTGAAAACTTTACTATAAAATCGTGAGAATATTGTTGCGGAAAAACGAGTCAATAAAAAAAATGTGCAGGTATACAGCATGTATAAAATCGTATTACATAAAGTTATATAAAAAAATACGTTAAGCGAATGTTTGAATCGTGTTATTTTCTTTGGTCGTCAAAATAATATTCTCACATTTCCAATTATAACGACAAAGAGAAATCGAAAGGTTATGTAAATAGCGATTTTTGTTATTATTTATTTCACGTTTTAAAAAATCTAAATTACAACCTCAAATCTTTCTGGATCGACTGTTGCACGATTCATCGCCGGTTCTTTCCGAGCGCGAAATAAAATAGCAATTAAAAGAGAACGAATTATTTCGTGAAATCAAGTTTCATCCTCCCGGTGAGACGAGCACGGAGACTCGCGCATATACAGGGGGAGAGAAGCGAATATTCTTGACGGGGGAGGATATGCACACCCTTTGCTGTTATTCCTCCCGCTCGAATCTACACGAGAGAGACTGAGCAAGAGAGTCAGAGAGAGAGAGAGAGAGAGAGAGAGTGAGAGAGATAGAGGGGAAAGAGGACAGCCTATAATAATCAGAAACGTCAAATCATGAACAAAGGGATCCCGGTTGTAACGTGCGTGTTATTTATCCGACAGGGTTTAATTTGGTTCGCATCGGATGATCTCTCGTTGGCTTTGCTTCTCTCCCTCTCTTTCTCTCTCTCTCTATCTTTCGCTTCGTTGAAATGAAGTCTCGTTGAGAGATCTGGTTGAGAAGAGCAAGATGAGAATAAGAGGTGGAAGAAGGTTATGCGCGTTCGTATAAGCTGTCGGTTGTGGTAGAGGATGGCAAGAGCACAGGAACAGGCCCGTGGGGGTTAACATCACGTTCAACCGGGAGTGTCCTGAGAGCCAAGGATGAAGGCCAGCCTCTGTGGGTGCATCGATATTGACAAGGGTGCACTTGAGTCTGAATGCAGGCAAACCTTAAATATATAGATATATATGTAGTATTTCAAATCGACCGTGTAACGTCAGGCCGCGAGCACAGCGGGGGTCGCCCACAAATTATAACTTGCCGGACGTGATGCTAATCTGGAGAAAGTTTTGGAAAAGTCAGTTGATCGATTCTAATTTATATGCGTCTGTCGCCCTCTCTCGGGACAACCCCGGTACTATATATATATATATATACGTCTTCAGAACAAGAGGGAAAAGGGAGTAGGAAATGTATGCTAAATCACAGGAATGCCGTAGGATCGACGGGTTCCTCGACTCCCCTAGACTTCTAAAACCGTCAGCGAAAATCCAACGAAAAGGATCTTATAGTTCGATCACTCCTTCTTTCCCAGAAATCACCGGAATGTAACGCACGTAGAGAATTAATATAACCGGTGTAAGGATGTTCTCTCATTTTTTATCCATTTTTTATCAAAAACGCGTTTCTTCCGAACAATTTTGGCATGTCAGTCGGCTAAGGAGTAGGGATGAAAAAGTACAATGGTATACAGGATGGTCGATCGGAGAATCTCCGGCTTTTCGATCGTCGTACGCATACATGCGCATCTTGTCCCTTCCTTTTACATACTATAAACGGGAGGAGACTGAAATTTATTAAAGTAATCCGGCCTTACGTGACTGCTGATCGGCGTGGGAGCGACTCCTCGATATTTCTTTTCGGCGTATACGCACTATGAAAAATCCTACTCACACACACGAAAATATCTACATATATTAGTAAAGGACCGAGAAATCAAACTTTCTGAGCGATAAAATACGACGTAATAGATGCGTATATATATAGTATAACACATAATAAAAGGCGATAGAGGGTACAGGCTGCAGGAGGATTGTGTCACCTGTATGTATGTATGCTCAACAGGTAACCGAGTCCCATTGTCGAGAAAGTATAGGCCTCGAAGAGCTTCCCCTCTATCGCTCTGCTCGATACACGTGAGCTATAGGTATGCGTATATGTTCCACCCTGCGATATCCTGCACGGATGTTTGGCTTTTCAGACAACCCCGTCGAATCTACACGTATAGAGAGGCTGAGGCTGCAGGGGAGTCTCCGCATCCTCGGCTCGGCTCATTGCACCGCAGGGTGAGAAAAGGAGAAAACTGGCTGTAGCTCAACGTGTAGGTACGTATCGGAGTGCGACCCACGCATTCACAGCTGCACAAAAAGTTCTCATGTATTCAAGCTGAAAATCTTGCCTATCGAGGATCGACGAAAGGACGAGTGAATTCACGCGTTTCTACACAGCGATCCCGTACGATGGAATTATGTAAGTTTAGGTTTTGTGCCTGGCGTGTGTTGATAGTTACTTTCTTTAGATTTTTTTTGTTTTCATATACGAATAAATGAAGACAAAACGTGCAATTTCCGGATTGAAATATATTCTTAAATTTGTATGATTTTTTAATCGACCGACAGCAAATTTATTTAGGAATTAATCCTTTTTTTAATTCTGTTTGGTAAGATCGAAATTTTAATCGCACGCATATAATCACGCTCGAAAAAATCTTTCCGACGTATGATCCGATCGTTCCTGAGAGAGGGAGAGGGAGATAAAGAGAGATCCGATCGAAGGATACTCGATCGAATCCCACATACTCCGCACGGTATGTTTGTGTTCACGCTTCACGCCGACTGTCTGCCGCAACGGACCCGACGTCAATCGTCGTTGATTTCGATAGAGCCACCCGACCCAAAATCTGATGCGTTCTCATCCGACAGGTATTCCAACGCGAGACAAAAAAAAGAAGAGTTTCCGATGCGGGGGTAGATATTGGATTGAAGGAAAGAATGAAAGAAAAAAACCGTGAAATGAAATAAAAAGAGATGAAAAAGGAAAGAGGAAAGAAAAAGAATGAGAAAGACGAAAAAGGGAGATACGGTGCGCTGACGTACGGACAAGAAAAAAAACAGACGGATGAAGCGAGAGAATGAATATCCTACCACGAAACGCAAACACATACGGGCATATATATATATACATATACCCGTGAGGATGCTGTAGCGCATGTGTGTATATGTAAGCACACACCAAACACCAAACAGTTTCTTGTTTCTCATCATCTCCGAGGCTACCGCAGCTCTCTTATGGCGCAGAGGGCTCGGGTGAGGAAGAGGAAAAGGATATCTCGTGTCCGCTACCGCGAAGGCCCTTTCGACAAGGCGATACGAAGAAGCATCGGCCAGGGCGTAGTCCACAGCCGCCTTCTCTTCCTTCTCTCTCACGCACTTACACACTCTCTCTCTCTCTCTCTCACTCTCCCTCCCGATCTCTTTCTCTGTCCGCCATCTCGATCATTACCGACATTGTCCGCTAATGGATATTTATGAATACACCAATCAACGCCACCACTACCGGGCTTCAATGCAATCAGAATCGATTATTATAGATATTTCGCTGATGCTCCTCACCGTGCAACAGCCTCATCCGACCAAAGGACGCATCGCTCGGCAGATTCAAGAGTTCACGAGCCGCTTCAAGAATGTATCAGGATCTTCGGTACTTTTACAATTTCGTGTCTTAGGCCCCTGTATGAATGCACGGTTTTCTTTAGTGGTTCAAATTCAGTCTGCGAATTTCTATCCTTCTTGGACCGCACTTGACTACGTTGAATGACTTCTTTATAATTTCACTTTCTTGTTTTCACAATATTTCCTAAACCTCCGTTACTAGCGGGTCAACGGAAGATCGACAACCTCAAGATTCAAGTGTACCTGACTGCACATCTAAGATATGATACGAATTTTCGAATTCCAATTTACTCAAATTCGAACAGAATACGGGATTATCTAATATACTCGTATTGAATAAACGAGAAAATTCAGATTTTCGACGTTCTGATTGACAAACTGCGTAGAATGAAGAATAAAAAGGTGATATTCTTATTTTATGTACAAGAAAGTTCCGATTCTGTGACCCTGCTATAAAGCTTTACTGAGAAAACAAAATTTCGACCCCTTCTCTAAGTGCTGATGGTCCACATTCGTAATTTAATTCCGACACTTTGGGTAGTTCGGATGGGACGAATTTCTTTTTCGTCCAAAAAGACTTTATTGGAAGGTTACGGAGTCGCAAATTTCTAGTAGAATACGAATATCACATTTGTAATCTCATTCTGTTCCAACTTGTTGGCCAAAATCTCGAAAAGCTGCATTTTTACGGTTTTCCCTATTTTGACGGATAAATTGGAACAAAGCGAAATTAATAATGTGATATTCTTGTTGTACGGGAAATTTCCGATTCCGTAACCTCCAATTGAAGCCTTTTTGGACGAAAAAACTTTTTGACCCTAGCCAGGTGCCGATGCCAATATTCGTGATTTACTTTCCTGACTTTGTGGGCTCGGGCGGACTTCATTGTCTTATACATTTGATAGACAAAGAACAAATTGTTCTATTGGAGCAAATAAGGTTGGGATTTAGGATGTTAAAAAAAGTTACTTACAAAAAACTTCCAAAACCTGTTCATAACCCCATTTGTCGGTATGTATGTATGTATGTATATTTGAGCTCAGAAGCGTATCGGCTCTCTTCCGTGATCCAATCAGTCATATCTTGTTGAAGCGAGAGAACTGATGAGACTGTAACGAGAATGAAGGAATGAGTAATCTCAATACGAAAGGCCCTCGGATCGGCTCATGGTCTTTTGAAAGCGAGATGAAGAACGAGAGTTCCAGTCAAATCGTCGATGCTGCATATGCACATACATGCATTTCTTGCTCAGACGGTTTCCTTTGGATGCTCGAGAGTTCAATGAGATTCTTGTCAGCTTAAAATTCTATGGATCGTATCGCGCCGTTCGCCTTCCCTCGAATATGCACCGATGAAAGCGTTCGTCGCATTACAGTGCATACGTATTATTTCCATTGACATCTCATCGTTAATTAGGATTTCCTGCGCGGGAACTTATAAGTCATCGACTAAAGAAGTTTTGTCGTCATCTCTTCAATAGAATTTCAGATAAACTTCTGACGAGAATCAATACAAATCGATGTTTTGAAAATCATAAATCGACATTCCTTTCGATCATTGCGTTTTTCTTTTTCTAATTTCATCCTCCCCTATCGGGGAGAACCATATTTCGTTTCGTTTTCGACAGCATATAGCACGCGGAATTGAAAAAAAAACAATCTTATCCACACCCGTTATTCTCGGAACGATTCTTCGAGGCGTCAAAGTCTTGCAGCACCCCCTCGAAAGACGCGAGAGAAAGAGAAACGAAATGTTTTTTGATCTCGCCGCGCTCGCAAAATCCCCCTCTAAATATATATATGTATAGGAGGCAACTTTTTAAGGGGTCCTGCTGAACACCGTACCGTGTTAGTCCGCGCGCCGACGATTTCTTTTATTTTCCAACAACAAATTCCCGGTCTCTCGCTGGAGCGAAACAAAGAGGTCCGTATCGGTTCCGTGTACTAATGAGCGAACTGCGTTGTCCAGTTTACCGATTTTTCCATCTCACTCTCACTTTCTCACACCTTCTTCTCTTCATCAGTGACCGTGTGACGTAATCGTGCCATAAAAAAAAGTCACGAAATCGTACGTTGGAACATTTTGGTGAATGCTGATTTGCAGCGTTGCGCATGGTAACCTACCATGACCCTCTCTTTTGGCACAGCTCATATATTGTAGAAATAGCTGAGGTTCGAAAGAACAAAAACCATCTCGAATATCGCTCATACTTTTTGTTTTTACTCCGTGTGTACCGTATCACGTTTAAGACTGCCCACGTGCTGAAACAGTCGTCTGTCGTATCGGTAACATATAGTTCCTGCTTCGTCGAACGTGTTCCGTCACCTTCAGTCGATCGCCACGACAAAATTATATGTTTTCCGAACCATGCAAAATTCGTTTTGTCACAAAACAATTTCAAATTGACTCTTATCCGAGGCACAATTATTTCAATTTTTAATTCTTATATATCCCTTACTTTGACACCTTTCCATGCTCAAATCATCGTGTTCGGTCGGGGTTTTATTGAGCCCTCCAAGTGTCTTTATCAGCAGAACACAGGGCTTAACATCGATCCTGTCGATTAAAGCTCCCCGGTCGTCAACTTCATCATAATGGAGAATATGAAACCCGCATCGAGAGACAGCCCTATAAGATTATTCTGATATATGTTCATCGTACGCGCCCTGACAGTTTCTACGTTTTATACACCGTTCGGACTGGTAAACGCGAGTGTCAAGTTATTGTATATCCCACAAAGTGGCGGGTACGTTACACGTTGTACTGATCGTTTCCGAAGTATGTCGTATATATGTTCATGTACGTTCATGTATGCGAGAAAGACAAAACTCGATGGTTTACTCCGCACCGAGCACAATCCATCCGCCATATATGCTTTCGCGGAGGTCGCCTTTACGCGCTTTATAGGCCAATTCATTTTATACGTTATTCCTCATGAAATGGTCGTTACGCGGCGAGAGCGAAGGCGTTGCAAGAACTGGTACGGGTGCAGCGGAATACTACGCACCTATTATTTCCTTCCGCAAGAACTGAGGAACGAGCGAGATTGTGAAATAAAGCACACTGAAAATTCTGCGGAAAAACGCGCAGAAGGGTTCTCGGACGGAACATTTTTTGAAACAGTTTAATTCATCGACAAATAATGACAGTGATACAGTATCAATGTAAAACAGGAGCACATTTTATTTAACAATTACGAATTAATTAAAAAAAAATTTATTATTTTAATTTATTAATAATCCGTTACAGTACTTAAATAAAAATTAATTATCATTTGGTATACTTAACAATTTCTAAGATAAAACTATCAATCGACTAGACCAGTCTTTCCGCTAATCCGTCAAGCTAAAGAATAAAGCCGATCTCTCCAACGGTGAATGAACATTCTTTCGAATCTATCGAAACGCGATAGCCCTTCCGGACAAACGACAGCAAAGAAAAGAGGCCGTTATGGTTCACCGATGGACGAGAGACGCACGTATCGTCAGAATGAAGAACGACTCAACGGTGTGTCCACCTAAGGTTACTAATGATAGTATGGCGCGCGTACGCGAGGTATACGGGGTGCGGAAGAGGGGGTGCATCGTTACACACACCCTATAGAATACACATGTGGAGCAGCAAAGCCCCCATTTTAGTCTGAATTAAAATCGCCGCTGTCTCGTCGTCTATACACATATCGCACACACACACACACACACACACACACACACCTTCCGAGACACATATACACAAAATTCGGGCTGAATACGAGATCTACCTATATATACAACGTACCCCTTATAGCATATCTCCATCCTTCTCACGATTCTCGTCTCTTCTCTTCCGCTATGATTAATGGTGAGTTCACACTCAGAATGCACACACAGGATAATTAAGGGGATATATTCTGGCCACTGTGGACGAGTCTTGGCTGGTACGAAAGTTTGAAGGATGTACCGGGTGGCCCGTCTCTCTCATTCGGAGTTTACACACGTCTACGTATTCTTCTAGGAGCAATATTTATGCATATCTACGCATATCCGAAGGTGTATAAACGTATAATTCTTGTCGATCGTCTCTCGTAATAATTTAATCACGGATTCTTTTTAAATAAATAATCGTTAAAAATTTCAGTAATTTAGTTAAATTTTGAAATTTTTTTTAATTCATTTAAATTGAACACGATTAATAATACGATCGTGATCATTTCTCAATATTTCACCCAGTAGTCTCTCTCTCTCTCTCTCTGTCTCTCTGTTGTGGCAAGTAACCATGTGGCCCAGCTCTTGACACGAACAGGACTCCGTGAGATCCGGCTGCGATGATCGTGCTGCTTTGGCGAACTTTAAGATCCGTCGCATCATGCCGTGACGATAAAGGGGTAGTCGTTGTTGTGCGTAGCCTAATCATTAATTCAAGGATTAGGCGCGAACAAACGATGATTTGATAACGCGCAGGGGTTGGTAGGTGGTCAGTACTTGAGCTCATGCTTAACCTCACGGACAACGGTAGCAGCGAACGAAGCGTCGTCAAGTAGGAGAACGGTGTGATATCCAGCGGGCAGTGAACAGTACGCGTGTAATGGTCAGACCTCTTACCACCCTATGCGTCTCCCGTTCACGCAATATAATACGCACACTGCGCATAAAAGACCGCGGTGAAGGGACCGATGCTGCCACAGAAAGAGAGAGAGAGAGAAAGTGAGTAGGAGGGAGAGAGGAAGAAACGGAGAGAATATGAGAGCTATCCACAAGCACACGAAGGGGTGTTCTCGCAAAAGAGATTCTCCACGTATAGGGCCAGACGATATCCCGACGGAATATCCGCTCGTTAATTACCCGTACGACTCACAAGAATTACAGCCAATTAATTCTCGCTAATGTCCTTTGCTGCCCCGGCTGTATACGTATACCTACGCTATACGTCGCGATATATGACTAATATTATTATTCGTTCGGTCTACCCCCTCCCTCCCTCGTCAAGAGATTTCCATTTTTAATTGCGATACATCTTTGTAGACCTTTACGTCGCTATTCGCCGTACGACCCAACGTTCGGTGATGAGAAAATCGTCGCAGATATTTCGCAACGTAACAAAAACGAAATTATCACGAGGATCGGACAATTTTCTAGACGAGCGTCGTTGCAATTACAATAAAGGGCAAAGGGACAAAAAGACACGGGAGCTCGATCACGATAGTTTTCACGAGACGCGTGTGCTCGGTATAAAATTGCAACCGTGAATTTATACGTCGCCTAATCTGTGACAAATTGGCAAGAGGAGGTTGAATGTAGAAAAAAGGAAAGAGGAATTATGTGAAAAAGTGGGACGCAGAGAAGCGCATCGAACGCGGAGCCTCTCACGGTTATACCAGCGTCGACCAAAGGACCGGCGGGGGTGATGGGTACAAGAGATGGGTTGGAAGAAAAGAAGGACGAAGCCCCGGCAACGAGAGTAAAGGGTGGGTCGCCACGGTTGGGATGAACGCTACATGGACAAACGCCGGGGAAAGAAGCGTTCGCTGGGGGGTTGGTGTAAGAAGAAGTGGCAGTAGCGTGAGCTGAAATGCGGACGGCGGTGGGGGTTGATGCGCGGCGCTTCGTGGACCCCGCGCGGTACAGCAGCGATGTCTTCGTGTATGGGAAGAGCGAGAGCGAAGCGAAGCCATTCTTTCGTAAGAAGCTCACATAAATTGCGACACCCAAGAGTTAAAAGCAGTCTTAAATTACGTGCCGTCGACTCCTTGATGAATTGAGTGCTCCCGCGACCACCACCAACCAACCGACCAACCACCCACCCACTACCTTGTTTCCTTCCCTTCTTTTCTCATTCTTTCTCTAGCCCCTTCCCCCCTCTCCTCTAGCTCCTCCGCCTCCTCCTCTTCAACGACCACCCATAGTCTTCTTTTCCTCGCGCAACATTGCCCCGTTTTACAAAACCCTGAGCGATATTATACATTGTTTTTAACGTCCCCTCTTTTACACTCGCGGTCGACCACGAAGTTGAAAGTCGCCCTTTAACCGCCTCTCTTTCTTTCTCTCTCTCGATTGTTTTCTACCGTCGACGTCGAGGAACGTTCCGAGGGAATCGTGGTATATGACAAACGAAAACATCATTGTTCTCAAAAAACCCCTTCCGGCGTTTCAATCTCTTACAGCGCATATTTCTCACCACCTTGTTATCTTTTCTATTTTATATATATATTTGTCAATCGCGACGATCATGGGAACAAAATTATCTCGAGAAACATCTCGAGTCACAATTTTTCATTTTGCATTGACGCGCGATTGTCGAATATTTGGTAGAATTCATCGATGCGTTACGAATATTACGAAAAAAAAAATCACTTCGGACGAGAAGCGAGTCTAAAAAAAAGGAGAGGACCTCGTACGGAAGAATTTCCGATAAGGCAAGATAAGAGAAGAACGATATCGCGCGCACCTGAGAATTCGCGATGGGACTGATACGTCGGTCGCGGTCGACCTGAATTTTGTCAAGTCGTCCGTCTCGCTTTTCTTTATTTCCTTGTTTCATTCTCTCGTGAAATTCGCCGAAATTTCTCAGCCTTTTCGTACACCGGCGCGTATATACCATGTTTCACCGTCCCGAGAGCGGAGAGTCCAACACCAATCATCGCGAGATCACGTTTCGGAAACGAGTCGGCTCTCTTGTGTGTTCCTTCGGCGAAATTTACTCTCCCCCTCCCCCCCCCCCGCCCCTGTTTACCCCACGCTTCATTCGTTCTCCCCGTTCCGTGACTCCCGGACCAGGGGCTTTCACGTATATATTGCTTTACACGTGTATATCAAACAAAAAAAAGTGCCTCTTTGCCTACCTTACCTGCCGTCGTTTCGTTTCTCTTTGTTTTCTTTTTCTCTTTTCTCTTCCTTGATTCTCCTTTTGCTCTACGTACGCGTATATATACAAATGATCGTCGCCGCGTATTTTATATTTTTGAAATCCTATCTGATCCACGAAGGAGGACTGATTTATATGCGCGATGATGCACGCGTGCCAGCACTACCAACGAGCGCATCATATCTTTTCGTATAATCGGGCTCGGAGAGAGATGAACGAACGAACGAACGAACGAATGAACGAAACTTACGGACGGACCGACCGACCGACCGACCGACCGACCGGCCGAACGACGAACGAACGAACGAACGGGCGCGCGTCCACTCGGAGCAAACAGAAAATAACTGGGTTACCTTTACTTTTTATTCGGGCCAAAAGAGAACGAGAGAAAGAGAGGAAGATAGATAGAGATAGAAAGAGAAGGAGAATTATGTTATTGTTCTTGGAATGATTCCAAATAAAGATTTCACCGCCGTGAGCCCGTAGGAACCAGAATAATAAAATCCCGAGGATGGAACGGTCCGAGAGCGCGAGCACACGCGGCATATATCGCACACGACCAAACGGTTTACGTTTAGTTTCCTGTCGTAGTAACCAGTAACTATATGCACCGCGGATATTCTCGTTCATCATCGGTAGAGCACAAAAGCTTGTTCTTCCGAGCTCGACGTTAATCCTCGTCGTCTTTACTTTCGCGATTCGTATGATTTCATCTCTTTCATGAAAATCGACGAAGTCTCATAGTTCTTCGTACGGGATCACGCATCTCGATCGGAGATCTTTCTGAAAATCATTCGACTATCTCATTTCACTGATTAACACGAGTGAAAAAATTGTACGAAGATAATGTTTGAAATAAATAAATTTAATATCGACGTAACAATTTCTGAGGGAGGAAGAAGGAAGAAGACGTTTCGAGTTGGATGAGAGGGCGGTAAAAACGCAAGAATGAAGGGACAAACGAAAGATGGCGAGGAAATGGCGACAGTGGCCATCCCAGATATGCCTGAGGGTTATTCACCACTCGGCATGATGAGAGAGGGAAAGAGAGAGAGAGAGAGAGAAAAACAAGAGAGCTAGAGCCAGAGAATACGAAAGTATGGCTCTCTCGGTGATTCCCCTTTTCATGCTTTCTTTCTTCGCGCGCGGGGCCAAGAAGAGGCCCAGTTCGGCATTAGCCGCGATTATCATATTTTCGTTGGAGATCTGGCGCCATAAATTTGATCTCGTTATCTCATTTACGGTCATGCCTGGTCTGCAAAAGGGCTCGCGGTGTGTGCAAACCTCCAACTATGGTACAGGGAAAGAGAAAGAGAGAGAGAGGGAGTGAGCCAGAGGTTGGGAGAAGGGGGTTATAGGGACTATAGGGCAGTGGCAGACTCGACGAGATGCGTTTCTCCGTTGCAATCCGCGATGTGGCAAATGCGTGAAACTGTGTTGAAAATATATACATATATATTGCTTGTAGTACAAATACCAAGAGAACACGTTCAAGAGTTGGGTGAAAAGAGAAAGAGACATGGAAATAAAGAAAGAAAGAAAGGTGAACGAAGCCATATAGTAAACGCAAAAAGGACCCCCGAGCGCAACACACAGCACACACAGACACCATGGGCATACGGTCGTCGTCCAGTAAACCACCGAACGAGTCTCATGATGTATGTTCCCGTCTTGTCTCCGAGTCCCCGCGTGTCTCCGCATCAAGTTTATATCGCGGTAATCAAATCGCCCGGCATAAATTTAGCTTGCGCATATATCGCGTTCTCTCTCCTCCTCTTTTCTCTCTTACTCCCCTCCGTGTCACATGGTTCGCGCCGTTATACGCCAGTTGTCGGCGAAGAGCGAAGCGCACTTCGAGATTCGTGCACCGGGATGTTAAAGGAGGGCTGCACGACGAAATTGGCGAATCAACGAAAAGTTCTGGTCGTTCTCGCCCCGGTGTCCATTACTATACGTATCCCAACGTTCCTTCTTTCGTACGGTGGTTTACGTACGTGCACGCGTATATATATTATTTCTTCTCCTCACCTCCCGAGAAATTGCGCCTTTCTCCTCCCCGGTACGATTGTCCGCGAAGATTGAGCTCTTCGTTATTTTTCCTTCCTCCCGTTGCGTACCTATATTATCGCATATCGGGCCGCGCAATTCGCTCCGCGGTGGACAACTTTTGTGAATATTACATTCGCGTTCGAGTATAATCGTGTCTCGAATCGCATATAAATTTTGCGGGATGAAGACAAACGCGCGATGCATAACATCGGCGCTTGAGTCATCCCCGCGACATCGGGCGTCTGGTCACACCCAGAAGACGGTACGCACCCACGAATATAATAGCGGTTTGGTTAACCCACATGGGGATGGGCAAGGGTAGGTAGGGGCAGCGGAAGTCTCTCGCCTCCACCCTCGAACCGTTCACCTTCGAGAGATATTCGACAGTTTCGAGTACGTGTATCTGTTTCACGGAACAATCCGCATCGCCGAGGACTAGCTATTCGTCCGAAGAGATCTTCCTCCGTGGCACACGCGCCCTCGCTCGCCCACACCACTCTCGTCATCAGCTTGCAGGTATCATATATATATATCGTTCATCGCAGTATCCTCGCCAGAGTTTCAGCCGTCTCTCTTCTCCTTCCCTTTCGCTCTTACTCGTTCGTCCCGACGTTTGATTTCGGTGTACCTCGTATCCTCTACTAATGATGCCTACACGACAGAAACACGAACACTGTCGTCGTGGGCGACCCGGCCCTCTCTCTAATACTCGCCGCCCTGGACCCTCGTTCTTCGCGCGCACATACAGAATGTTTCCGATGCGTCGAGTATATATGTATTCTTGCGACGCCAGAGTCGTGGTACTCCTTTTTTTCATATCTTTCGAGTATCTCTGTCTCACTCTTTCTTTATACCGAGAGCAAAGCAAAAGGACTCGATCCTTTGCGAGAAGGCAATTCTGACTTCGTCAGGGGGTCGGTGCGGGGGGGGGGGGGAGACACGCCTCGCGAGACACACGGAATCATACGCAGACTATCAATATTTATAACATATTGTCTCACGAAATTTACGGGTATAGGTACTATAATGGTCGGGATCGTCTGGTGAGAGATGACTTCTAATACTTCCGATGGAAAAGTACTGCGATATGGCGTGATCTATCATTCTGGCCAAAAAGTCATTGTGTTTTTCTATTCAAAATTTCTAACTCGGCCGATCTCAAATTTTTTCAATAATTAGATATATTTCTGATGATCGGCGATTTATTGAAAAAGCAATGATTTTTTTATGTTTCGCGACTTTCTCGTGTACCTAGGGTCCGGCGAAGATTATTTTGGTGGTCCGAGATCTTCGATGTCGCGACGTTACCGCGATTACTCTCGGTGTATGCCATCCAGGGGTATAGGCGGTGTACGGCACAACGGGGAACTATAAATCATAATTAAGCTGCAAGGAGAGGAGTACGCGGTAGTCACGGAGTGCCTGGCAGAGCCATTAACTGCGACAATGCGAGCTCGAGAGCGTAGTTCAAGACGGCGTTGTTACCAGCTGGTGCGGGTTGTCGTACGGTGGAACGTAGAGACAAGGTCATGGATCGTCATTTGAACACTTGCAATTCCTCATTATCGTGAATAGTCGAGACGGGTCAAACGTATTCACGAGACGTATCGTGATAGGACCGAAGGAAGGTTCGTTGATCGTCACGATATCGATTGACGTCAAACTCGATGATCGGTAGAACACAGTGGTGGGTCGACGATCGACGACGTCTAAGACTTACACAATGGGATAAATGGTGGAGTCGGTAGCCAAGAGTAGGTCGATGAACGATTAGTCGAGTCATTTCCATTCCCCATCCCCCGTAACAACGCTCTTTGACGCCCACGTATTATACGCGTTCCCTGGACCCATCGGGGGGGATAAAGTGTATACACAACCACGAGGGAGTTATACAGTGAATAGTCAAGCTCGTGACAGGGAATAAACAAAATAGTGACGCAGCATCAGTCGTAGTGGCGAGAGTGTCGAGTCTCGAGTTAGACGGTTACTGGTCGATGAATGGAGCTAGAATGACGAGAAAAAAGGGCGATTGAAAAGGGGATTGATGCTACGACCGGAGGAGACAGAACGGTCTACGGAGTCCATTGATGACGAGAGTGTCGACTTGTGTGGAAGCGAGGAAACGACGGTAGCACGACCGTTGCTCATTATCGATGATTGCGGTTTGCTTATAGACATGCAATTATAAGTTTCCTTTGATTTCGTCCGATGCCTCCGTATAGACCATGGTCCACACACGAAAGCCGATTAGATTCGGGTATGCAGGGCCCCGTAGCTGACTAATACCACAGACATGCCATCGATGAGAAAAGTGGAAAGGAAAGGATTCGTGGTCCGTTCGGTTAGAAACTCACCGGTAGCCCATTCAAAGATCTTACCGGTAGCTAGTCCGATAATCATCGTAATGATAGATAATAGCTCTTGATAATATATCGCTATGCTTATAACATATATACATCGTGCATTCCGTTTCCGTTGACGGTTACGTAGATGTTTCGACCACCGCGTAAAACGATCACGAGAAATGAATCCGTCTATTCATAAAACTGTCGGCAACGAACCGAGATGGCGCTTCGCCATTGTCAATGACTTTGCTGTTTTGACTTCGCTACGAATCAGCCTCCTAGTCAGCTCGTTAGTCGATGGTAGATCGAGGCAGCACGGAGGCTGAAACGAAGCGTAAAATCGTCGATTCAGGTAAACCGATGGGTGGTTAATTGGTGATTTAACGGACAGTCATTCTCGGTAGCTTCATCTCGATCGAGTTTAACTCGGCGTGTAACTTATTGGAATCTCTGAATTTGAAAGAATACCAATGACCAGACACTTATTATTCTTGAGCATCGGATTAGGGACGTTACGAAAATATTTCATCGTATCGTCTACACGAACCATTCGCTCAATTCCTATCATAATTACGTAATCACAACGTCGAGATATAATTTCATTTCGTCGAAACATTCGGGCCGGAGATATTCTCATTGCTTCATCGATAAATCGATACATCGATCGTACGATCGTCCGTAGAATCGAAGAGGTGGATAGATAGAGAACGGAAATAAGAGAGAAAGAGAGAGAGAGATGGTAGAAAAGGATTTTTGATTACCGTCGAAAGAGGAACCGAAGGGAGCTATGGGCTCCAGCCGATTTCCACTTAATACCGACGAGTGGAAGCAATTTCGAGTGGAAAGAATTTCGGACCACCAAAGGTGACCACCTTAGCGAGTGAGCGAGAGAAAGGGACGATACGATTATAGTTGAAGGGGAGCCTCTGTGTCTCTCATGTGTGTTATACCACTTTTCCACAATATATATATATATATATATATATATATATACGAATACGCATGTGTGTATATTTTAGTCGCTATGCGTTAGGTACTTCAGCAACCGATCTTCCGCGCAGTTGATGCTGATGTGTCTAGAGGACCACTGTATACTTGCACATCGTAAGAATTGAAGATTCATCCCCGGCTACTCGAGACTCATTCCGTCTTCCTCCGCGTTTCGAGCATCGACGTCTCACGATACTCCGAAGCTTCGAGACTCTCGACAATGCACAAGAACGACTTTAGGATCGAAGTAAAATATTTGGCTTTCCTACCTTCCTCGTAACATCAAAGATTGAACGAGTCATCGATCGAGGGCACATTTTTCTATCCTAATCATAATTTTATACCATCGCCCAGCGATATGTTTTGATTCGTTTCTTTGAATCAAGCGCATCAAGAACGTCGTTGATACGACTCGTCCGTGGTTTTCACGCTCAAAACTTTTATCGGATCTTGAATGATTTTCAAATCGATTTACGTGAGTTAAGGGAGCTGTCGAGACGAAGCGACCAAAGAACAGTTTAAAAACGTTTAGGGGATTTGTCGCCCACGTCCGAAGGGTGAAGAGAGGCATTGAGGCAAGACGGGACGAGGACGTTGACAAATTTTTCGTACGTCGTCGATTTATCAAATGTGACGATTGTCGAATCGTGGCATTAGCGAGGCGTCAACGAAAGGACCTTGGTCACGAGAAAACCAAGAAGAGGCGCGACGAGAGCGTGTATCGGTGAGGGATTTTGAACGACGTGTGTTACCAGAGCCGAAGAGACGGTAGGACGGTGGGTGTCGAGTCGACCATTAGTTCCGACGCCTGCCAGAACGTTATACCACCATAGCCATCACGCTGCATCGCTGTATACGCACGAGGACGAGAAGAAGACGAGACCATCGGGTGTCTTGATGTATTCCAATGTTGACGGAAAACTTGTAAAACGATCCCGCGCGCCCTGTGGCTCGCTCGTAGCATCGGCCGTAGGATCTATTAGCCATGCGGTTATAAATGATCCCTAACCTGCGAGTCTTGGCCCGTCTCAACGTCGATGTCGCCCGGTGTTCCTGAAAGGAAATTGACTACTCATCCCCATCGACCGATAATTCGATCAGCACGTCCGATCGTTGCTCCCGATTTTTTTTATTGTTCTTTACGACCCGCCGATATCTTGAATAATCGAGGTCCGATCCTTAAAAAATATCTACAAACATTAAAATCTGGTTTGGAGTCACGTCGTCGTCATATTCTTGATAATAAGCCGAGGAATTTCAGAGTTCGTACGCGTCGATCGTGTTTCAAATCGTTTTAACGCCGATACGAGGAACTCGCTTGATCGATTTGTCGGGGGCTCGACGTTATTGCCGTTGGAGTTTCTTGGGGTATCATACATCCAACGTATGAGTTTAATACATCAAGATCGATCGATCGTTGTTCCGTTACCGAGAAGACACGAGGGGCCAGAAAAAGGCTTGCTCGGTATGCCCCACGGCTGCCTCTCTCGCGCGATCGCTTCGGCCGATAGGATGGCCTTATTAATAACGACTTTCCTGCGTATCGAGCCTCGATATAGGCAGTTGGCTTGTACGCTAACGAGACGTTAGCATCGCAGCGGTAGCCACGATCTTCACCGAGCGACACGAAACGTTCGTATGCGTGTTGTCCTCGGACACACTACAATCGCGTACGCTTGTGTATACGCCTCGATACACACATAAGCGTAGTACGGCGTGTGTGGTGTGCTTTTAAGATTCCGGTAGCCGGGTGCGGAGCCAATAACGCTGGCGTTAAAATATGGTAATCGTGCCGCGGGATCGGCGTATCGACGACTTGACAAACGATGCTGGGAGTCGAAGCTTCGGACCACCAAGAGGGATTCGCCGGCCTCGCGATGGTGCGCCTTAGCTCTCTCGTCTTGTCTCTCGGACGAGCACACGCCTTCTTCTTATAACACTTATACCATCGCGAAACTGCTACTACCACTTTATATACTCGTAGTCATACGGTATACGTACGTTGCGATACTCTCGCAACTCGCTGGACCATGGAGCACGGGCACGACGTATAGCAGCGCGCGGGCACTGAAGAGTCCCAGCGCGCAATCATTTGTTACGTACGTGACTCGAACTCGCTGACTGCTATCCTGGCATCCTGCCATTCCTACGTCCTGATTATCGTGCCATACGTTCTCGATGCTGCTGTTGCTGATGATGCTTACAAACCTCGCTCTCCCCTCTGTCCATCCATTTGGTCCCAGCACCTGGTAGAAGGATGATACCAGCGAGGAGGAACGACGACGCAGTCGCAGAGACAACTACGCGGTAAGGAAGGCCACTACTACAGCTACCGATCATCCCGGTGATGACCGAGTATTTGCGAAGTGTTGAAAAATATATGGACGGAATAGGAAGAATCTTTGTGTCGCTTCTTCGAGTGAGTATCATCGTCGTCCCGATTATTGATTGGATCTACGTCGTAGGAGGACCCGAGCGGAAATTTGATCAGGCTAATAATCCGGCCATGATCCAGTATCTGGTCCGGATTTCGACAGGATTATGACTGACAATGAGTGTGGATTAGAGAATAACATTTGATTCATTGGGATAACTCGCACGTATGATGGCCACGAGCAGTTTGAAAATCTCAAAACAATGGAAAGGTATAGAAAATAATGCGACAATCGATAATGAGACTTTAAAATTTTTCGAAAAAATCACAATGTAATTGATACCGTGACATTTCTTTTTTTTTCGTTTTATCAATAGCATGATATTTTTCATAATTTCGCCACTTTATTATTCTTAATTAATTCGTTAATTCGTTCGCAATGATTTTGATGAACCTGGTTGCCATAACAAGATTTTCTGGTGAACATTGATAAGCTGGTCGAATCGATACGTGTCGGGGTATGCTCGTATATATTTCAGATATCACCGAACCGGCGAAAAATAATTCATTATACCGTGAGATTATAACGCACGGATCGATGATCATTCTCGCCTAAACGACATTCGAAGAGGGGGAAGAAGATGGGATCAATGCGACGTATCGGCTCGAAGATCCAGACCTATGTCACACCGCCTGTCGCGATACGTTTAAGTGGCGTGTTATTTGGAGGATTCCATACAAATCCCTGTGGGGATTCCAGATGGGTTCTTCTTCTTTCTCTCGTGAAACACGCGAGAATCTCTCTTCCCTCCCTCACTCGCTACCCTTCCGTCTCGTTCGCATTCGAGTACGAGGATCAATCCTATTATGGCCCGAGTTCTATCTCGACGTGGATTTTCGATCGGTCGATCGCCCGGTGGATCTCCCTGCGATGGGTACGCCGCAATGACGACTCGCGCGAGAAACAGAGGGAGTAGCCCATGTCCAAAACCCGTCAATTCCCCTTAGTCTCAAACTATCACTTCGGGAACTTTGCGCATCTCTCCTCATCTCGGACACACACAGCACACATAGATACTTCCTCTTTCGATCCGCCGGCGAGAATTTTCGTGTGGATCATCAGTCACTCGATACACGCTACCGCGGCAGAGACAAGTGGAATCTTTTATAATTAAAAAGAATACAAAAATATTAATATCGAATATATATGAAAAATACGACGATTTTACGCAAAAGTTTTATTACGCATCAGTGTCTACGGCACGATCAAGATTTTCGAGCAATGTACATTTTAATTATTACAGCGACGATCGTACGAACAATACATTCTCATATGTAAGCGCGCTAGTGACCGAAGATCCTCCTCAAAGTGAGCCGAGGTCGTAACCCTTCATGGCTGGAGGGCGGTGCATCTTTCAGACTCGCTCTCGGGGCTTACGCACCAAAACTTGCACACGGGGTTGCACGAAAGACGAGAGAAACAGAGAGAGAGAGAGAGAGAGAGAGATAGTTGCAAAGAGACGCGACCGAGCTCGTAGGGTAAGGAAGATATCTCGTGAGACGCAGCAGCGAGAGGCAAGAGGGGTGCACAAGAAGAAAAGCAGAGGTGAGGAGGAGACGTCTCCGTAATGACGGGACATAAATAACTCGGACGTTTACGCGCGCATTGATTTAAGCAAACTAATGATTTCACTTTGGTTGGCCGCGCTTCTCTTTCTCTCTCATTTTGTCTCGCTCGTACTCTTCTTCTTCTCTCTCCGTTTCTCTCCGTCTTTTTGCATACGCACGAAGAGAGGCCACCAGAAACGACCTCGCGGCTCGTGGTCCAGCCCTTCTACCGTCTCCTCGTGATTTTTCTTTTCGTTTTTTGTTTTCTCTTATATTTTATACACTGTCTACCCATTCTGTCCTGATGTTCCGAGCGTTTCGACGGACAAAGATACCCTCTCACGGCCACGCAGCCGCCTATCATATTGACATTTATCTCTGCACGCGTAATTTACATGTCTATGGATGACAATTACTGCTGACCATGGTACGCAGTCCGCTACGCTCTCGATATTTCTAGTAACGCGAATGTCCGACGATAACTATTAATGAAACTATAAAATGTGGTATGCATATCCGTTACGCAAATTCATCATGACCTAGGTTTACGCACAGTTTCAAACGCGACAGGGCGCTCGAGTTTGAACTTCACCTGAAACTATATTTACGTGCGATTGACGACAGAATATTACGAAACGTGTCCGTAAGAGTCACCGTAAGTTGGTATGTCTTACGTAATTTAATTCTTTCGAATAAATATCATCGACGTCCATTAGAAAATTGTATTTCCAGCAAAATTAAATTGATGAAAATGAAATAAGTTAACTATTTTTTTAAATACAAATTTCGGTAATATATTGCTCGATAACACGTCTGAAAACATTTCGACGAATAAAATGACCTCTATTTTTCTTCGATACCATAATATCGCGATACCCTCACATTTAGCCAGATGAAAAGTTTCATCAGTGGGCAACATATGTTCGTGGATACACTTTTGGACACGTATGTGCGAAATTTCGAGTGAAGCGAACAGTGGCGATTTCGTAGTCGCGCTTCGACCCCCGCGTAGTCGCGACGCCTTCAACGGCCGACGTGGAAATCCACGAGTAATATTCAGAGAGCGAGAGAGAGAGAGAGAGAGAGAGAGAGAAAGAGAGAAATGAGCTGAAGCGAAGAGTGAAAGAGGTGAGGTAGGGGACGAAACAGAAAGGACGGGGGGTTGGGAGGTCGGGGGTGTGAAGAGGAGAGAGAGAAGAGATTGCCGGTATTCGGTCCGTTAGGTGTGCAACGTCCGATAAGTCTGGAAGGGCTGAGCTCAAGGAGATGACATTGACGTAGCTGAGCTAGACTAGCTACGCGGAGATGCGATGGAATATATACGCCGCACAAGCGCGGGAGACTTAAAACCCGGATCAACTCATCCGTCGGTACGTGATACATATACTTAGTATATTTGCTTAAGTCGGATTCACGCGGGCGTTGGATGAGTTGGGTAACGATGGCAAGGAAGGAAGGATGGCGTCGTGTGCTCTCTTCTCGACGTGAACGGGCTTTTCTCTTTCTAACGGGGCCGCGCACAGCCCTCGGTGACACAATATATCTATATATATCGAGGGAAGGGAAAAGCCACTCGTGTACACGTCCTCGCGAAACGAAGACTCGAAATACTTGCCAAACGATGATTACATAACGAACGAATTAATTAGCGAAAATCTCGGGGACGTTCCGTTGATTGCTGCGGGACGCGTAATAAAATTTATTTAATTTGGTACGAAATGTAGCAAGAATCGTGATTCGAAGACATTATCAAAATTCATGTTTCATCGAGTTTGCACAAAATTTCTAGAATTAAAACAATTTCGATTGGTTTACGTGCGGGCGAATCATATTTCACGGAACTCGGTGCACCTTGAACCCTCGTTCGACCCTGATGCATATTTATCCACGTTGGTATAAGTGCATCAACGTATATTACGGTGCGTGGCATCGATACGAAACAGCTTGCGAACCTGCGACACATTGCAGTTATCCGTATTCCTAATGGCACAATCACAGTGTGCCAAGCACACGCGTAGACTATACTCTTATATCGTTCGAACCCCTTCCACCGTATGAATATTCCATGCCAGGTAAGTATAGGCTACGTGGTTGACATAACACACACGCATCATTTACTATATATAATACGTACAAAACGTACATACACTTGCGTGCGAGTGAATATCCAGTATGTGATGTGATATTGTCGTAGCTACAGCTGATATGATTAAAAAATATTCACACAGCTAAATTCGCAAGCCCTCGTTCAAGTTTGGCGAATGAAAATCGGCCAGTGGGAGATGGAATCTTAAAGATTTTAAAGCGAATGTCATCGCGAAATCTGGTATTTCCCATCGTCGAATTATCATAGTTTGATGCATTGAAAACTGATATACATACGCAGTGTGTATAATTTACATAATCTATCAAAGCTTGTCATCATTTCAAACAAATAATATGATTCGCTGTCACTTTAGATCCTCCGTGTTCACCGATCGTGAAATTATTTTATTATATTATACATAGGCATTCCGGGGTCAATCGAACAGGTGTCCAATTTTGTTTATCGTTACGATAAAAATTTTATATTTTCAATTAAAATGACAAAAATAATATTTAAAATTTGCATAATATGTTTTTTTATATTGTTCTATAATAATATTGAGAGAGAAAAAAATGTATATGACCCGAGCTGGACGCGTTGATCTGGAATACCCCATATATATATACACACACAAACATATATATATATATATATATACACTCGGCGTGGGTGCGGCGCGTAAAATGATTAATTATTGCCTATGGCCCGAAGCCGCGGAGCCAGAGCTCTCGCAGGCGAGCTCAGTAGAGTATGTGAGAGAGAGAGAGAAAGAGACAGATAAAATAAAAAGACAGAGAGAGAGAGAGAGAGAGAGTGAGAGAGAGCATATAGCACGCATCGCGCGGCATACACGAAGGACACGTACCGGTGTTACTCCGGAACGCTAATAGCTTCGTAATAATTCTGATTTATGCGGCGGTAAGTAGGCGTATACGAGTCTGCACCGTCCGGGGTTGCTTTCGCCGCTCTCTCTCCCTTTCTCTCCCTCTCTCTCTCTCTCTGTCGTGTTACAGTAATAGTAAATATACTTACGGAAATATAGTAAACGTATACATATACGATAAAACGTCTATGATGCTCGAAGGTTTTGAGATTTGGTTACAGGCGGATTTTCGCGCAACTAACCCCGCGAATACCGCCGAATCTAAACCGAGAAGCGACTCGTCGATCATCCCGGCTGTACATTTTCCAAATTATAACTGACGCAAATGAAGCGCGAAGGCGTATGCCCCCACAGTTTATCGTATAAAATCAGCGTTCAACAAACTTGTACCGTACTTTCTTCAACATTTCCATCGTGTCGAGATCTATCGGACAATACTCGAGTCGTACTCCAACACGTACTTTTGATTATTTCGCGGATTAGCATTCCTCCTCGTATTTCGTTCCAGATTGCGAACGAAATTATGGAGAACGATAAAATTTGTCCGCACACCGCGTACGAGAATGTACAGCGACTTATTACCTCGAGAATCTCTCGAGATAAAAGTAAAAGAAACAAAAAACAAAAGAAGGAAGTAATCGTCGATCGTACGTTTCAAGATAGGCCTCAGGCCCGCGAGAAGGCAGCGAGAAGTTACCAATCTCCGTATCTCTCGATTACTTGTTAAATCCGTCCATAGATTCTTCTCTTCCTCTCCTCTCTCTTATTCTCCTTCCACCCCTAGCCCGAAGTCCTACGAATGCCTTGTTTCTCGTGGATGCATAACACGGTCCGCGGTGCAGTAAAGCAGCGTGGGTGACACGAGGCATGATGGACCGAGAAGCAGGTGCGGTCGTGTACTTTACTCTCCCTCCGTTTCGTCGGACTCAGGGAGAAAGTGAGTGAGAGAGAGAGAGAGAGAGAGAGGGAGAGCAAAGAGTAACCATATCTCTACTCGGGTTATCTCGCTCGCTGGTGCTACCGCGAGAACGTTGCGGTTTCTTCGCTTTTTCACCCGTGAGTCTCCCGCGTCGACGTCGTACTCGTCGTTCGCGACAACGACCAACGACGACCGTTCCAAGTTTTCCAAACCCTCGCGATGCTCGATCATCCCACCGAGGGCAAAAACACCGCGGAAAGCTCGAGTACGAAGTGTACGAATGGCGCTAGAGTCGTTGTTCACTTTACAATGATTGGCATCTTACTGGATAGAAAATGACAGAAATATGTTGGCTCTGACCGAGTCTACCAAGTTTCCCAGCGAGAACAAATTCTCCATGCTCGATATTCTCTCTACAATTTCTCGTCCAATTTTTTGCAATATGTATTTTTATTTTCGCGTCACTCTCTTTTTTCATTTTTTATTATAACGTCGTGACTGCTAATCTCAGTCTACACTACGCATGCGCGGACGATGGCAGTCTTTCGTCGACTAGTTGGTCTTAATGCAAAAAGAGTGGAGGCTGAGGAAGATCTGAGGAGTGGGAAGTGGTACAGACAAGAAACTCAAAGACATTTTCTTGGAATTCGACGCGATCTCTCAGACCATCCCGCATCGAGATGGCGTTGTTGTTCAGGATGTTCTTCGACTCTATTCTCCCCCTCTTCCGTCTACCATACACGCGTATGAGAGAGACGTCCTCTCTTCTATCAAAGCTGGATAGCGTTATAGTCTTGCTTTTTCGTTTCATCTCATTTCATCGCACTCTCTTTCGTTCTCTTTTTTTTCTCTTCGTTATGGTTGCTCGAAGGTGCATGCCCTATAAATCAGCGAAACATCGTTCCGTCTCCTCCTTACTCTTGCAAACCTCGCACAGACACGAAAGCTCTCGACTCGTGCATGCGTATTATACAAGCGCGCATTATTTCGCGCTTATGAAGGTGTATTGTGTCGTGTACGGGGTGAGAATATGTGTGTTTATGTATTATAAATATACGATATGTATACGCGGGAGTGTCGGCAGCATCGTCGAGTATCGCGACACCCGCGCCTCGTGTCACGACCCAAGACGTACAGCGATTTCCCATGCACTGGCTATGGCTTATTTAAGCGCGACGTACCCTGGAGAACCGTGGAGAACGCTTCTTCCTTTTTCTTCTTCTTCTTCGTCTTCTATGTCTTGTTCGTTTTCTTCGTGGTCGCGACCGGAGGAATCTGTCCGAGTAGGTGGAGACCGATGTGGTGTGTACTGGATACGAACCAAACGGATTCTCTCTCTCTCTCTTCCTCTCCCTCTCTCTGTGCTCTTTGCTACATAGCGATCTCTTTTGCCTATAGGGTGCACCACTCGCGTCGGATCGTCTTGTCTTTCACGAGAAAATGCCATCGTATTACAGAAGAAAGAGAGAGAGAGAGAGAGAGAGCGAGAGAGAGTCTCGATCCGAGAGAGATGCGTACCTACGAGTCAAGACTCACGGAGACTCTCGCCATAATACACATCCGGGTGGTCCTTTCTCGGAGATTTATGCGATACGGTGTACACTTTGTTCAAGAAATGAAACGACCGGAGAATCGTCTGTGATGGTTAAATTATAACTCGTAGGATGAGCGCGACAGGTATTGGCAGTAGAAGGTAGACGGATGAATCGATGTCATCATTTCGAGGTATAAACCTCGTTCCAACAGATCAAAAAACCGATTTTAATTCATCGTCCATCGAAACCAACATGCAATAATTAATTTTCTCAAAACGACAACGCGTCAACTAAATTATTGTTCGAAGTAATTTTTCATCCCGAATAAATTCGGGCCAAGTCCTTTTTACGATTCACCGATAACAAATTATCGAGTGATAAAAAATCGCCCGGCAACGTTTAAATTGCTGGGGTCTGCACCGCTCGTTATATGCAAAAAATCAAACGTTACACGGGCGAAAATGCGTAATAACGCGTCAGTCGGTGGTACGCCGGCATTAACACCGAGACGCAAAGTCTCTCTCTCTCTCCCTCTGTCTCTTCCTCTCCCTCTCTCTCTCTCTCTCTCTTCCTTTCGAGCAAGGAACACAGAGAAAGAGAGGAAGAATAAAATGAAAAATAAATAAAATGAGAAAGACACAGCATCGGCACGCTAGCGAGCAGAGAGCTTAAGGCTTCTTTGATCCTCCCAATGCGTTATGTGCCTACCAATGATTTAAGGTTCTCTCCCGAGCGTACGGTCTACGTATACAGTATATAGTTTATACGCGATATATACACACATATGTATATGTAAACACACACACACACATACGCGTATAAACTACGTATGCATGATATTACACGAAGTGGTGGCCGCACGCGCATTCGCGGCCGCGACCGCGCGGGGCACACGCACTAACATCATGTTTAATTTGATTTATCGGCGCTATTGCAAGGAGCAATGAAAAATGACCGAAATAGATTAAGCGACTGGCAGACTCTTGTGCCGCGGTGCACCGAAAACGTTTTCGTTTCGTGTATAATCCGCGTTTTGTGATTTCTGAGTGACTTGACATCGAGCGATGTTTTGTACCCGGTTCTGACTTACAAACGACTTTTCGGTACTCTATATTATTCGCGAATAAGAGCAACGTCAAAGGAATCTCTGAGAGAGTGAGAAAGTAGAGTGGGGCAAAAGGGCCGGAAAAGGGGTGGGGGCAGGGGTAACAGAGAACTTTGAGAGATTTACGACCCACCTGTGGTCAAGCTCACACCTAAGTCCTAAAAGTCAAACGATAAATTTCCGGACCGAGCGATCCTCGAAACTTCATTATTAAATTAATTCGGAAAATTTTTAATCAACCGGCTATCTTATCGTCCAATTACCACTCGGCAATTTTGATCCAACTTTAAATTTATCGAGGATTTTAAGAAAAAAGCTGATCGCTTTATGATAAAAACCGGTCAAATGACCGGTCGTAGTTGATTTAGTATCGACGGAGAGAGATAAGAAAAATGAAAAGGCTTGTGAACTATCGACCAACGTTCATTAATTACGTAAAAATAAATTTATAATTGGTTTTTCATTGCCGCGTAATCGCGCGCGAGTACAGCGTTGAAAGGGTTGATAATCGAAGGTGGGACGTGAATCAGACGTTGGAAAGTTCACGCGCAAAGTACGTAGGCACCTACAGCCCGCGAGGAACATTCAGTGAACGATTAATTTTATTATAGAGGGCAACGTCCAAAGCATACAAAGATCGTGCGAACGATAATTAAAATATCTCAGCTCGCTCACTCGCCGCAATAGTCTCTCCTGAAGAGATACATACATATATATATATATATATATATATATATATATATATATATATAGAGAGAGAGAGAGAGAGAGAGAGAGAGATGGAGAGCGAAAGAGAAAACGCAAGAGAAAAAAAAATAATCCGAGCAGAGGGAAGCGAGCCTTCATATCTCGGAGCTCGCGGTCTTTGGCCGTGGTTTGTTCCGTTCGATAGCTTCGGTTCAACTCTCGCGTCTTGGACGCATCGGACGTGCCCGGGGCAAAACGACGTTGGTGATCCACCGACCAACAACTTACAAAAACAGTAACGTCGCGTACCAATACGGCAACTTTTCCCGCATTCCCGTTTTACAACGACGCGAAATCTCGTCGTACAAATTTACAAAAAAATGCAAAATCAGGGTGAAAATGTTTTTTTATTTTATAATTCATCCATCGTGGAAGAAAAAATAGGCAGCTCCCTTATCGTGTAAATTTATAATTGATTAGCGAGTTTGTAGATGACAACTGGTACGCCTGTATGTATTACGTATCTACAGATTTATGTGTGAGTATTTGTATGTGTGTGTTTGTATTCTTGTACGTTCTCGGTTGTAGAATTTGTAAGCGCGCATCGGGCGAGCGTATGGCCGAGGAAGGTGGTATATAGCGGGCGAAAGGTAATGGTCCCGGTAATATTGGTGCTGTGTGTGGGGCCGCTGCACTACTAGTAATTGATTGGTCATACCCCCCGTGCCATTACTCCTTCAAACCTCACCTCTCTCTCTCACTCACTCTCTCTCTCTCTCTCTCTCTCTCTCACTCACTCACTCTCTCTCTCTCTCTCTCTCTCTCTCTCTCTCTCTCTCTCTCTCTCTCTCTCTCTCTCTCTTTCTCGTCCCGGTTCTTCAGCCTTCCGTAACCCCCTTTCTACATCGGCGAACACACCCCACCGAGCAGAACCACCGGTACACCACACCGCGAGATTTTACACTCGGGCCGATCGCCCCGGGGTCACTGATATAGACATATGATTTTTTATTTTATTTTATTTTTATTATCCTTCATTTTTTTATTTCATTTTAATTCTTTTGCTACCATCGACGCTTTCGTCCTAAAGATTTCCAGGCACAGTGGTAATGGAAAAATGATTAAAAATCAGGACTTTGATTAAAAATTTATTAAAACGATAAGGCGTGATATTTACGAACGATTTTTTATTTTTGTAGAATAATTAGCAGATGATAGACCGAGGAAAAAGGACAAATTTCCAGTCACGAGTCATATGCACACGCGTGTGTGTAAACGGTCACGCACGGGCGCATACAAGGATGACTATGTAGGGACGAGGCTGCGTATATTACCGATTGTATATCCTACGTACGCGATAATTATAGAATAAATAAATTAACGTCACGATGCGGAATGCGTATAATATATCTGCGTCTGCCAAATGGTACCGAGATACAGTCGTATATCACCGTATGCGCTATAGTCCCCGCCCGGTAACTCATTGCCGTTGTCGTAGATCGCTAAAGCGGATCTATCTTTTATTTTCGTATTTTTTTTTATCATCTTTCCAAAAGTTTTTCCATCTCGCTCTTGGCTCGGATCCACCGGATCGTAACGAACTTTGATTTCACGATGAGTCAACGAGTCCTGTCGACATCGCGATAGGATTTTCCGTTTTTTTCGTTGTAAATACAATTTTTTTTCTTCGTTCTTATTTTCGGAATTTTCGTTATCGAAATGAATGAATTTTTATCGACGTAGGAAACATAAAAATTCATATTTTTTTAAACTTTATTTCTCGTTTCTTTTTGCAAGGTGTAGAATAAAAGCTGCGCAATTTGAGGCAGGGACGAATGATAGAAGAAGCACCGAGGAGAGGCGTGGTGCACGTGCATGCGCTCCAAAAGCCACTGGACTCTTTCTCGCTCGCTCTCTCTCATACAACCCTTTTCTCTCGTCTTCTGTCTCCCTCTCTATACCTCGCAAAGGCCATAAGTCTTAACGTTCAAGCTTCGCGGTAATATAGAAATTCAATCGTTCTGGCAATTATGCGTTGCGGCTGTTATTACCCAAGAGGGGGCTCGGAGAGGTGATGCCCGCACGAGACGCCGAGCGCAACACACTCCGGGAATCAACTGTTGTGTGTCCGCGGCTTTTGCCGAGTTTGCCGAGCGTCCGTTTTCTCCAGCAGCTGAAACGAGATACGATGGTACAGTCATTGTCATCTTTCCAAAGCAAAGCTAAACGTGCTGTAGTCGCGTGGCCAATCACTGCGCCGGGGTCAAAAATTGTGATCTCGTATTCTCGCTGCACTTTAGTTTCGAATATGCTCAAGGCGGCCTCGTCCTCTCTCAGAGAGAGAGAGTATATATATATGCAATATTTTATTGGCTTTGTTTATGAGTCGTTGTGTGTACGCGCCGAGCTTGACGCGCCAGCGTATCTCTCACAAGATTTTTTCGCCTTGGGTTATACTTTGCTCTTCGAAAAATCGTTTTTTGTCCTCTTTTAATACGACTCGAGAGCCGAGATTCTTTTTCCTGGCGAATCCAATGGCTAAAGGTCCGAGTACGGAGCGATAATTTTTCAATAATTCCAGGAATCCCGAGTAAAGATAATATTGAGGACATTCTCGCGAGGATTCCTTGAAAATCGATCGATTCGATAAATTTCACGTATCGTCGTTCGATCGCCTCATAAATTTAATTCACCTCGCAAAAAATATTTTGTCTTTTTTTCGATCGTGTTCAAGATCGAATAAATTTTATTCGTCTACGATAAATTAATTTCTCTCGTTATAAATAAACGACGGATTTAACAATTGTAAGAACGATCGTGGCTGCAAAATACACGATACTTTGAATAACTTTCTATGGGTTTTTATCGCCGATAAACTTCTTTGTGCGCCCACGAAGATGCGATTTCTCTCGGAATCATCGTAAACTAGGATGAAAAGAAACGTCCGGGACAGTCCTTGGCTGCGTCGAAGGACACGTGTAACAACGCGAGACCGGAAAGACGCAACAGAAAAGGAAGTAAAGGAACACATACATATATGTGTACATATACCTATGTGTTTTTGACCGATCAATGGGACTGCTGTGAGAGCCACTGCGATCGAGTAAGACTGGTGTGTGGCAAGGCATCAAGTTCAAGAGAGCAATAATAAGTGCAACCAAGTCATATAATGCGCGGCAACATATAGTTACGCGCGATGCGCCGCGGCAACGGCCGGTCGGTGAAGATCAAAGAGGGAATTGTGCTTATGGGTGTATTCGTATCTTCGCCGCGTCCGTGTGTTGGCCGATGGCGAAGGGGGTTGTGTCAGGACCATTGATAGCTCAATAAGATAGCCGACCATTCATCCATACCTCGAGACACATCCTTCGAGAATATAGGGGCCTGTCTGTCTCGGAAAATAGCGATGCTCCCACGTCTCCATATGACACAAAAATGAACAAATTTTCGTTCTATAAAAAAAGACTTACGATATATTTTTTTAAAAACATTTCCCCTCGATTTCGTCCCGAGACGAAAAGCCAAAAGTTTTTTTTTCGCAAAAACAATGTTTTTCTTACGGAAAAGGGAGAAACATACCTAACACGGCTGTTTATTTATAGACCAAGGATTCTACAAAGTTCGCGTCGATACGGGTGTCATTATCGATACAATGGCATAATTATCGAGGTAAGAAAAACAGATCCGGTATACGTTGTGGGTGCGGACCGGATCAAGGAAGGACGAAAGGTGCGTCCGCACGGTATAGAGAACGTTGAAGGGGCGATGATGCGGAAGAGAAGGGGCGAGAGGGGCGGAAAGGGCAAGGGGGGAGGGATCTCTTGTTCCTCTTCGCATTGTGAGGTACCGATACCGTGTAATCACAGCGAGGGACGAGAGACGGTGGGAAATACACACATATGATTATAGTCGATACATAGGTATACGTCGTAGGTTTTACCAAGTCGAGACTGTATTGACCGTATACAATAATATACGCGTATATGTATATATGGCTGACGATCGCCGCTCTTTCGCCCTTCGCACATGTCTCATGCGCAGCAAACTCCAAGACAGCGTATAAAATTTGTGGTTCTCCCCTCTTTTTCTCTACCTCTCTCTCGCTCCCTCTCACTATCTCGCGATGGCTAATTATTTTATATTGAATCTCCCTCCGGCTCCGGAAGAATCGTCGGGGCCAGAACCGAGGTATTTTTGCCCGTTGGGTTCGACGTTCTCGCCTCTCCACTGTTCGATCGTTTGATCCGCATCGGGGCCCTTCCCATCCACGCGATTCTTTTTTAATTCTTATATACGCACCTATGGGTATATATATATATATATATATATATATATATATATGTGTGTATATATAGAACGTAATATATCGCGAGGTCCGTATGGTCCGCCGCGGGGCTCGCGTGTATACAAGAATCGAAGTGCGGGGAACCGCGCGCTTCCAGCCGCATGACTGCGCTTCCGGGCCCTTCTTAGGCGCGTTCTTTTCTCTTTCTACTCGTTCATGCTCGCGTTAAAGGAAGGAAGGAAACGCGACTAAACCGGTTCATCGGTTAAAAGGACACAAGGTTTTTTATAGCACCAGCACGTTCTCGCATCTGCATTCGTAATTTTATTTTTGCGGTGACGAACAAGAACGATCGTTGCACTCTTGCGGCTATCGGTTGGTGCATGGATATATTTTACTTTTTTTTACGTATACAGATGGTTCGAAAATAATCAATATATTTCGTGAATTGAAATGAAAATTTACTTTTCATCTCGGTGTATCGGGAAAAAATAATGGATTTTTTAATTCTATCGTCAATTGTAAAATACGGTATTTATATCAGAGATCTTATCGTTGGCCGAGCGACGTTTCGACGATATATCTCAAGCGTCAAGAAATCCTTGTATCGCATCCTTCAGTTCAACTCTCCGGCGCGGTAGAGAACGCGCACAGCACATCGGAGGCCAGATTTCCTCTCGCTCATCATGGTCTCTGCTGCTGGTGCTGTTGCTGCTGCTGTTGCTGCTGCTGCTGCGTGCGTGGGGCACGTCCATCTCACCACTGCTGGACGTTCACAATAGCTTCTGTTTAGAGTACTTACGCTCAGGGTGAGAGGAAAGGCAGGGGGCGAGAGGAGAGGGTTGGGCGCACACACGGGTAACCCAAGTCGGCCATCTTACATCGAATAAATCATCGCCCCGAGACATCCGAGATATCATTGAACCGGTTGACGGCAAGCGGAGTCGCGCCTCGTATACCCGGTGTCCACAAAATTCAAACTACGTCGATCGAGCCAGGAAAAATTAATTCGTCTTATGAAAATTCATTTTATTTCTTCAACTTAAATATTTTTTTTCCATTTGGAATAAATATTGTAATTCGATGAGATCATACTCGGGCTTCAAATTGTTTGAATATTTATAAATTATCTCGTCTTACGATCGACCTAATTTTATCAGACGATAAAAATATTTAAGAAAGTTATTCATCGATTTATAATTCGCTCGGGTAATTTTCACATCGGGTTAATAATATACTTGCACACTGGGTATATGATTCGACATGGTAGGCTGTAGCGGATAGGTGCGGGATAGTATCGCGTATCAATCAGATGCCGAGGGGCGAGCACATTGTCTTTCGCGTCATGCGGAGATAAAGGGCCTCTCGATGTTGGTTGCTGCTGCTGTTGGGCTCTCTCTCTCTTTCTTAGATAGCATGGCCTCTGGGGCCTTCTGCCGGTGTGCCGTGTGGCTATATACCCGTGCTCACAGCCGCCGGACTTCTGGACCACCCGGGTAGAGGCCCTACCACTCGTAACGTCCGGCCGGAATCTTATTGACTTCGATATGGGCAGCGTGTGTGCTTGGTGCTCTATGCTGAAACCGCGGCGTCCGGCTATGTGCGTGAACACCTTCGCTGCCCACGCACCCAAATAGCCGATCTCTCTACCCCAACGTATCGGGGTATAAATCTAAACCGAGATAAAAAAAAAAGACAAAAAAAAAATAACAGATATGAATGATCTTCGTTTCGTTTCGACCAAATTTCCGCGTTTCGAACGTTATTTCTCCGTCTCAAAATATTTATTGAAAATTAAAATAATAAAATCTATCCAATAAAATTTTTTTAATTTATTTAATTCATCGTCGAAACTCTTCCACCCTCTAGCCGACGGTTCGTCGTTAAATTTTCTCCCAATAAGATCAAATTTCGCACACATCGATTAAAATCAAATCGATGATACTCTTTAAATTTTCTCGGATTATTTCCGTAGCTTGACCGTTCGAAGCGTGGAGAAAAATTATCATCTCGCGGTCAAAAGTTATTCATCGACGGTCGAAGCTGCATAAGAAGTATACATACAGAAAGCAAGCGAGAGAAGAGAAAGAGAGAGAGAGAGAGAGTGAGAAAGAGGGAACGGGGAGGTCCCTGGTATAACCGTGAGGGCTTTGGTACACAGTAGCAGACCTCTCATATAATGCGATATAATCACCTGGCATGACTACACACTATCTGATTCATGCACACGTGTGTCCCGTATGCACGTATACATATATTTATATGCACACATATTCACGAATATATATACGTACAGATTCGTCTCTCACGAACACGAGAACTGAGAGAATATCATACTGACAGGGTGCAACCAGCAGCAACATTTGAATCCTCAACGACCATTACTCACTGCTCCTGATATTACTTCAATTCAATCAGTGTCTTGGCACTACCGTGTATCTCGAGCTCTTGGGTTATGTGTTACATATATATATGTATATAATATTCGAGGATCATATATATATATAGCTCGAATGTTTCGTGGTGTATGCCTTAACTCCAATGCTTGCCAGCACGACTGCTTGCCACCACATCAACACAACGAGAAGAGCATTTACATTCGCACGTGCGTGAGAAACTCTCCATCTCTCTCTCGCTCTCTCTCTCTCCTTCTTTCTCGCATGGCGTCTCGCCGTATCGTAGATTAATTCAGCTCCTCTTTCGGACCACTAGTATGATGAATAGTTGGAACGATACGACTCGAAGGAATGCCGTTCGGGACATTAGCTTTTATCGATTCTTCGTTCATTATTTTTTATTACCATCGATTTACAGATTCGTATTTTTGACGGTTTCGTATCAATTCCGAGTCACGTCGTGTTGCACGAGTGATTACGCCGGTTAGGAGTTTACGAAAAGTAATATCGATTAACAATCCCCGGTGTACAATTATTATCTTGATAATTTCACGTCGTCTCGTCTTCATCGCGATCATTCTCCTCGATGATCCTCGAACCTTTTATACCATTTTAAACTAAGCAGCATCTCTGTATAGAGATGCTCAATACGTTTATATATATATATATGTGTGTACGTATGTGTGTGTGTGTATAAATGTGTATTTTCACCGACCGATAATCCGGATTCGACGTCCTTCAGCATCGAGACTCTCAGATCCCCATGCGGTTGGAGCCAAGGCAGGTGAGATCGAGGGGAGGTGGTGCGAGAGCGAGGAGCGGGAGTAATTCCAAATTGGTAATCACGCGATGGCGCCAACCTCTCGCGGGCCCGTCAGCAATCTCCCGTCTTGTTGTTCGCGTTCTCTCGATCTTCTCCCTTTCCTCTCTCTTTCCTTCCTCGTATTCTTCCTCTTCTTCTTTTTTTCTCGTTTCTCCCACGTTGGTCTCTTAGCTCGGACCTTTCCCTCTGCCGAACAATATACCGAACGTTTGTTCTGGGACTTTCTGGCCCTTCTATATTTCTCTCTCTCTCTCTCTCTTTATATATATGTATATTGCACTCCGCCCTCTCATTCGCATAATATCAGTATATATATATATACAGCTACGAGAATGCATCGCATTGCGATCATTAGGTACACGTGTGGGTGTGAGCCTCGTGTGAGAGAGAAGTTCGAAGATAGCGTGTGTGCGGATGAGAGCGTGCTGGAGGTTTGTCTTTGTGATGGCCGACGCAACGTGCTGTTTTGCCCGACGCTGCTGTTGTTGCACGAGGCTGGAGGTATATAAGGACGCGGCCCGGCCACCGGCTACCGAGATACGCGCTGAATTATCTACCGCGATAGTCCCTTCAACGTGTGCCCGCGGACCTCGCTGCGCCGCCCTCTGATACACAACCGCGCGCTTCCTTCGGCACACACGGCGCGTACTGATCCTTTATTCCTCTGACGTACTCTCTCTCTCTCTCTCTCTCTCTCTCTCTCTCTCTTTCTTCGTTCAGAGATTTTTTTTCTCTTCTTCTCATTCGTTTTTCGTGCCTCTCTTCACTCTTTCTCATTCTCTCTCTCTCTCTCTCTCTTTCGTCCCATCTCTCTCGTCGGCGCCAACGAGTGAACCGCGAGACGCCCTCTCGTCGAAGAGCCTCGTGGTGCACGGGCTGCGAACGTCAGCCACCACAGTAGGTACGTCCTTGACAGGCCAGACCTCTTGAGAGTTTCTTGAAGGATTTCCTGTCGCCTTTCCCGCTTTTTCTTTCTCTCTGACTCTCTCTCTCTCTCTCTCTCTCTCTCTCTTGCCCTTTTTCCAACATTTCGTCATATTTTTCATCTGCAACCTTCGCGACGATTATGTTTGTCCTTTTGAAAAAAAAATGAATTTCACTAAATAAATAATTATTTTATATCAAAGTGTAATTAAAAAAAAATTATTAATTAATTGCTCGTCAGTTATTTCATTAGAATATTATGATCAACTATTATTCACCGAAAAGCTGGTGGTGTTTTCGGAGCCCAGCACGCTCACGTTCCTCGTCATTGTCGACAATGCGTCGTAACCGATGTGGAGAATTCATGATTCGTCTTGCTGATGAGCCGAGTCGCGATTCTCGCGAGTAAATGCAAATGCACACGTGCCTCGATCGATCGTGGAACGTCCGTAAACGTAGGAGACGCGTTTATAACCGCGATCGGTAAAAGTCAAACCATCCGTGCGAATTCCCCGTCGAGTGTTAAATGACGTGTCTCACCTACTCGTCGCTCTCGCTCTCACTCTCTCACTCTTCTCTCACGCACGCGTTCCCGCACATGTATTCCTCATCACCATTCTGTCCGTACTTTTATTCGTCTCATTTCAGTGCTCTCGCACGCAGCTTATATTCTCACAGTCATTCGAGTCACCGAGTAGACGAGAGCGTGCGGGAATTAGCGCGAGAGCACTTTTGGCTCGGAAATTAAATCTCTTCGTGAACTCGACGATCGGGACGATTGAACGACCAAGAGGACTCGTCTGATTTTCGATAAAGATTTCTATATCGGTCCAATATAATCGTGTTATAACCTGCTCTCCAATGAAAATTTCGATCGAAGAATAAGTATATTCTTAGTCCAGAGGTCGATATGTCACAAAAAGTAAAATCGTATATTTTTGATATATTTAACCATCCCTATATAACTTAGACATGATAACAACGTTATCGCGATATTTAATCAATGATACGAAATCCATGAGAATATTTTTTAGTCCCCTTACAGTTTTTCACTCCTCGATCGCTCGTTGCCAATCGGCACGTCGATCGCTCATACTTATCGATCGATTTTACCGATCTCTCTTCGTTCTTCTCTCAGAGACCATTTCACGGATCTCATCGTCGATCTTTTCTTTGTTCATTGTTGGATTCCCGTTTCTGCGTGATCGAATATACAAAGTGTATAAAGTACATTCGCGGGAAACAGACGTGTGTATCGCTGATGGCATACTGCCCCGTCGGCCATCCATGAGGCATCAACGGTGAACAGTCCGAACGGTCCATCTCTTTCTCTCACGGAGAGAATCTCGCAAGCGGTCGAATGATCAAAATTACAAGCCTTCGCCTGATGATGTTGGCCGCGGACGTCGCCAGGAATAAACCCTCGTCTGTGCCTTCTCTCTCTCTCTCTCTCTCTTTCTCTCTCTTTCGCGATGCTCGCCCAAGAAGACCAGCGATGCTGATTTTTCATTCGCGGTGATTGCCTAAGTAAACACGACGAGATCTTGTGTGCGCTCGCTCACATCGCCAACAAACTCATCCGCTTTCTCGGTCCATTCTTCTCCTCGTCGCTATACGTTAATATGTACCTCTCGTTCCATCTTCGAGTAGCCAACAAGTTTAAAGAAGACCACGACCGAACGCGTCAAACTTTCGCGAAGATGAAATAGAAAAATCAACGAACTTATTTTCACCCTTGGTACAATAATTCTCGAAGTCAAAACGAACAAGGAAAAATTGAATCGTAATAACCAACGTAGACTTTTCCTGGTGATAATTTGTCATTTTTTTATCGTCGTATTCATCGGTTATTATACAGGTTGTGAAATTCCTGCGAGAATCTCCCCCTATTTTGTAAAGGAAAGGGAAAAAACGGAGTAACATCGAAACGTGGTATGAGCCGAGGCCACAACGGTGAAAGAAAAAAGCGCACAAAGAGGAAGATTTTAAGGGTAGAATCAGTCTGTATATACCTTTCGTGAAAAAGCATCGAGCTTTTTGAAGGGTACGATTACCCTCCGGAATCCTCTTCAGAGCACTACTCGTGCCTCTCGCTCTCTCTCCCTCTATCTTCTCTCTTTCTCTCTCCATCTCGCAAAATATGACCACGACCCTCCTTCCTTATTCGTTCGTATGTTTGCATTTCGTTATATTCAATTGCGTCGAAAAATAAAGAGAACGAAGAGAAGGGGTGGAGGAAGAAGAACAATGCGAATTATAATGTTTGTTCGCCAGTCTACTCCGTTGGCTGGAGTAAATCTCCGGGCGGTAGAAGCCCACAGCAGAAGCGTAGGTACAGTGTGTAACGTAGCCACGGCAATGGCAAATCTGTTTGGTTCAGCGTATAATATCAATGCGCGAAAAATTCTTATCAAAATGTACCCATCGTTACGTTTTCCCGTTAAATTTTTGAGATAAAAAAGACATTCTTGAAGAACTTTCATTATTATTGTTGTAACAAATTTTTAGACGATAATATTTTTTTTCTGTATAAATTCTTGCGATATATCATTGCTCGCGGTATAAAATAAAAATTCTTCGTGGCCGTTTCATCAATCTTACGGTGAACCGACCGGCGTGCCGAGCAAGAGCAATAATCATAATCGATACCGATTAAAAATCGCTTGGCAGCCTCTCGCCGTGGTTCTGGGCAACGGAGGACCCCCGGCTGACCGATACATTAGGGACATGGCGGCGCGTTATACACCGTATAGGTATACGTATATACAACGTCCACGTTCCAGGTAGGTAGAAAAATAAAATAAGTACAGGTCTCGCAGGGGGTCTAGCCCGAGCGTTTAACAGCCTATAAATAACTCTTTGACTCGCGCCTAATTGAACCCACCTTATATACACACCCACCAACATTGCATCCCAGAGCTCCGGTCTTTACCCGAGTCCGTTGCATCGTTCGGCTGGTCCACGATGTATTTCTCCGATCCGTGGGAGAGTCAGTAGCTCTCAAACTTCTCTTTCAGATTTATAGATCGACCGTCGTATCAAAAAAAATATCGATTTTTTCAATCGCAATGATCATAAAAAATTTCCCCATATCTCGACAATTTTTCTTATCGCGACGATCGAATCGCGTCAAATAATGATAAATAATTATAATCAACGTTGGTTCACGAGCGATCGTTTATAATCGAAATCGATCGACCCATCGATCTTCGGCTATCGCGGCGAATGATAATTATTTATTTCTACTGAAATCGATCTTACGAATTTTTGATCATTTTTAATTATTCCCTGAGATCCACTGGATCTCCAGGTGCGTGTAGTGAGAGAAGCATGGCGCGCGTTTATATAAAGGACGCGCGATATGCCCAGGGTATTTATGGTGGAGTCGATGAAGCGCGTATAGTGGAAGGACGATACGAGGTGGAGGAATATATAGCAGGGAGGACGACACGCGGAATGAGGAGGAAGAGAGATCGATGGAAGAAACTTAGGGGGAGAACAAGGAAGATCACCGTATATAATATACATATATATATACATACATCTATACATATATATGCATATTATACACAGTGGTGAGGATAAAGTTCGGTGGTTCGTATATCGGAGGCTCGCGGATTTTAATCAAGGCCCGATCTGACTGCGATCTCCGATGGAATAGCCGTGCGAGATGGTGGCGCGCCACCGCGGGGGTTCGACACGTATACACACCGTGTGTGCCATGAAACTCTTACACTCTCTCTCTCTTTCCTTCGCATTCTCTCCCTTTCTCTTTCTGGCTAAGGGACGTGCGATGGGTTCTGTTAGACATGTACATACCTACCTGTTCCTTGAGCAGCACCAGCAGCTACTCGTACACGCACGATACTCTAAAATCTAGTGTATAGTGTAGTACATATATATATATATAAATATTATAGTGCACGTTCCAATATTATAGTGACATCGCCAATTTTATGTTCGACCATCGGCGTTCTCAGGCATAACATTTTACGAAAAGGGTTTGTTATAGAGTTTCAACTAGATCGCGAGGCTCTTGACCGATGGACTCTTGCTGCACGTCGGAATGAAAATATGCGTAAGTATTGCCAGGAGTAAGTAAAAACTTCAGAGGAATGGATCGAGGAAGCTAGTAACGCGATCACTGGCTGGCATTAAGCTCTCGATATTTACCTGAAGAGAGAATAAGGAATGTTGAAATTTAGAAATTTGAATTTTCTTCGTGGTGGTTATTGTTATTATGGATTCTTATATTATTATGAGAAACTCCATAAGCCTCGATACCATTTCGATTAATATTTCCACCGGGAATTCAATTAAATTTCAATTAATCAAGGAACCGGCGTTGGCACACACATCGAAGGGAAAACACTCCTTGTGTTTCCATGGGTGTGTAAGTATACTTGTATATACATTTAACGAACAAACCCCCTCCCCTCGGCCTCTCTACCTCTCTCTCTCTCTCTCTCACGTTCGCTTGTTATAGTATAAAATCGCGCACTCTAGCCTCTCTCGTCTCGCGCCGTAAGTTCGAAATTAAATTTTAATACGCTTCGTATTAGTTATTGATTTATGTTCGTTATTCGTTCCAGCTTGAGTAAGCTTCGTACAGTTGTTTCACCTCGCTGAAAAGCGTTTCTGCGAAAGAGAAATATCGGTTTTTCCAGGAAATAACAATTTATCGATCAACGTCGAGAAAACGTGAAGATTATAAATATTCCACGTACACGTCCTTAATCGCTAGGTATCGAAAGAATTCTTATTACGATACGAAATATTTCCGATGATAATGTACGTCCATAAAAACATTTCTGCGAAAAAAAAAACAAATCTTCTCACCCTCTCGAATCGAAGAATGACGATTCTCGACGCGTCGACGATTTTTCATCCCCGGCAAGGGGAGGACAAAAAAAATAATCGCAACGCGATGAAATAAGAAATCGTTCGTTAACACACGGTGCTTCATGCAAAAAAATCGATCGAGTCGGTATCGTACATCGTGGCTCTCGCAACGATGTTTCGCGTTACGATACTTATTACATCGTTGAACCACCCCTACTCAATTATCCGTACTGTAGAGAAAGCTTCCGCATGATTACCCCTCGTCGACTGTCGGTCGCACGAGATTATATTACCTCCGTGGTTCTCGCCATCAACCCCCGCCCCCCTCCACCACCCTGCTCCTCCACCCCACACTTCTTACTCCCACCCCCCACTTCGTCACAAAGGTCGATCGATAAGTCGTGTGTGTATCAGCGATAGAGCAAACACACAGGAAGTAGCGCACTCTGCATCATCGACCATACGTCTATACAATTTCAAAACTTAATATACAGTGAAAACGTACATTTTACCCGTGAACGTACGTACGTATGTAGATATATATACGAATTGGTCGATGGAACTTCGCGCTTATGGTATCGCCTCGTCGGCACGCCGACGACAAATCCGTGCAATAACCTCGCGCCTTTTCTCTATTCTTCCGTCTCTCTCTCTCTCTCTCTCTCTCTCTCTCTCTCTCTCTTTCTGTCTCACCCACGGGGACACTTTTGTCCACGGGAAATGTGCAAATGTAGGCGACCGACACGAATCGTACATAGACTGGTTGAGTTACGGCCTCGACCAAGGATATATAAAGTAGGCATAAAGCTCTGTACGAATAAGGAGAGCGACAAGGATCGTGGCAGGATATAGAGAGAGAGAGAGAGACAGAGAGAGGGTGAATACGAGTACAGAGAAGTCAGGAAGTGAAGGGGAGGGGGAAGAAACAGGGTATTCGACATCGAGGCAAAGGTACAAGGCAAACACGATGGAAAAGCTGATGAGAGAAAGAGAGAGGGTTGCGAATAAAAAAAAAAAGAAAAGTGAGAAAAAGCAAGGAGGGTTCTATATACTTGACGTTTGCTGCTTCTGCCATGCAGCAACTACATGGCTGGCACCTCTCTCCTTCCCTCGAGCTTCACATACACACACACACACACACACGCATACATATAGACACATATCGCGGAAAGTACCCCCCGCCTCCTTCATAATATCTCTAAGCCACGCAACTTTTAATATCGAAGGGTGTTTTCTCACCTTTAGCATAATATTAGGCGCCATAGCTGGCTCGGTAGGGTGGATTTAAATTTTAAGGTCGTATATCCGCAGCACCTATCCGATATGCTAATGGCACACAATATCAACCGGCGAAGCTCGCGGGAGATATATAATGGTATAATATAGCCGTACGTTATATACGTATATATATCGCGTTCAATATATGAAGCCCCGGAAAAATGGATATATACCCACTACCTCAGATCTCATAAACAACTCGTGATCACCTTGGCAAGAATATATTTAGTGGAATTTCCTTTTTTCCCTCTCTCTCTCTCTCTCTCTCTCTCTTTTTCTATAGCGAAAGATCGCAAATCTTTCGACAGATGCAAATCTTCCACCCCTTCGAGCAGCCATTTTGTTACGTTTTTTTTCCTTTTTAGAACAGGGGCGTATGTACACACAGGTACACACTTCGATCGGGTTTCTTCCCGCGCACCAGACATATTCGAGGGGTGGGAAGTATACGAGGGGGGCGGTTGCAACGTTCGAGCTTGCAATTAAGAGTACCGCGAGGAGTCTCTCGGCGTTGCTCCACCACGCGATAAGAGTGACCGAAGGGGTTGAAAGTTAGGGGGGTGGGGAGCTACGTTGACCCATAAGAAAAATCGACGTCCGAGGCGAAGCGACCCGCGAGTATCGCTATACTTCTCATCGCCGTCTCACGCGTCCTTCTTGGTATACGTTCGTGCACGTGTATATAACTACATCAACGAATAGAACGTACGGTATAGTCGTTGGCCACGCAATCAGGATTAGCAATCGTTGATAAACCGCTCGAATTTACCTGTGAAACATCGATCGAAATATGCTGAGAATGAAAATATATCTTGTTTTTATTACGTTCGCACGTTTAAGAATTATTTATATATATATTGCGCTGTTTTGTATTCGCTAATTATTTTCGTAGAATTATGACAAGGAATTAAAAAATAATAATAATACCAATAATAATGACAACAACAACAGTAACAATAATAATAATGATAATAATAATAAACTAATATTAATATTTTCTCTTGTCATTAAAAAATGTATAGCCCATGATGCCAATAACTGTATCGTATTGGCGCAAGCTTTTCATTCCCGTCGTACTCATCGCTCGAGCCTGCCTCGTATATCTCACCTTCTCGCTCTTTCTCTCACCCTTTTTCCCCATTGCGTGTGTGCCACTCGCGCTAATCTCGAAGAAAGTTTATGCCCACACTGCAACCGGATATATGTATACACACACACACACACACACACACACACACACACACATATATATGCATAGTCACAAGAGGCCAAACGTGTATTACCGGCCAAACGAAACGACCACACGACACTATACACTCTACGACTATTAATAGCAAGGGCTATAAACCACAACCACTCGTATCGGCTGTTCAAACAAACTTTTCACGCACACAGCCTCGTTTCGCACTCCATACGGCGAGTATAAACTCGTGCCCGTGAAACTTACTCCCCCAACCGAGTTCTCTCCCTCTCTCACTCTCTCTCTCTCTCTTTCGTTCGCTCGCTCTTGATCACTCTTTGCTGCAAAAATAAACGCCCGCGAGTGTACGCACGCAAAGACGTACAGTATTAACGCCATAACTACACGGAAAATTAGACACACTTGACGTTCCAGACGTAGCAACGTCGAGACTGTGCGACACGTTCCGCGACGCAGTCAGCGATCATCCCCGTAACTGCGAATAATAACTAGGTATATTTTCATTTGAGAAAGATCCCAGACATGGGAAGAAAATATTTTTAATTCGATTTATTTTCTTAACAAAGAAAAAGTATAAAAAAAATCGCAGTAAGGATTCAGCCAAATTATCAATATCTCGATCTCGCGGTTAAAACATATTATACGCTTATTAATCACGCGCAAAGAGGTAATTTTTACCGAGGATGCCTCGTTATTTCGCAAGATACAACCCTCGCATATCGATTGATTTACATCGCATGGACACCGAGAGTGGACACAGAGGGAAGCGAGTTGCACGAGCGTATTTATGGCTTTCATTCTCAAGTCGTTGCTCGCTCGTTGGATAATTAAAAATCACCCGGATGGGTCACGATCTCATGTGTGTGCGAACACGAGACGCAGTATGGAGAAAGCTCGTGTGGACGCGCGATCGCGAGAGTCCCCGGTCCGTTGAAAGAAAAAAAAGAAAAAAAAAGAAAGAAAAGAAAAAGAAACAAACAAAAACATAAGAGATCGGTAAAGAAAATTTCGGGGCTCCAATTAGGCGCAATATGCTGCGGTAATAAAAATCGGTACAATAAAAATCGTCGAGAATTGTGGCAGCGAATAATGAATGGCAACAAAAAAATTTCGTGCCAACCTCGCACACCACGACGTTTCAATCCTTATCTGGATACGTTCGATATTTTATCCGCATAAATATTTCACATGTCGTCATTAAAACTCGCTTAATGCAGATTCGCGTTTCGTTGCGCCGAAATAAACGATATTATTGCTATATTCTTTTTTATCTTTGTCGACAATAAATCTTAAAAGTGGCAATAATAATTTTATCTTTATCGATATAGTTATTACTAATGTCGATGATTCTTCTGAGAAAAAAATGTTGACAAAGAAAAAAACAACGCCATATTCGCAATCGTCAAGTTTTTGCAACTCGAGTGGAACGCTTCCGTTAGAATTTCACAAATGTGACAATTGATCTAGAGCTCGGACAATCTTCCTCTATCATCTTTGCAAGGATACAAGAAAATAAAAAAAAGAAAACAAAAAAATTTCATTCGGAAACCCGAAATTCATTCTATTCGCATATTTTATCAAGCAAAAGAGAAAAAGAGAGAGAGAGAGAGAGAGAGAGAGAGAGAGAGAGAAGCGCGATATATTTCAGAATAAAATTTACGGTTAGTTGAACGCGAAGGAAAGGAAGCAGTACTCGGAGAGCGAGCCATTGTCGAGAAATACATGTACACCGGGGGTTGCACCGGGGTGGGGTTGAGTGAGCAGAATGAGCGGCACGAGAGGAGGGGGATGCTGCGGGAAGGTTGAGAAAAGCAGAGTTGGATACCGCGAGGTGTAGCGAGAGAAAGAGAGCTCGCTATAGGAGAGATAATACACCGCACGGGCTTTCCCAGTGGAAAGGAAATTAGAATTGAATAGTTGATGAATTTTAGGAGTGGCAGAGACCGAGAGAGAGCGAGAGAATAGGTGGGAGGGGGGCGGGGGAGGGGGTGAGGGTACGGGTGGATGAGACTCTCTCGCTCTTTCGCTGCACCACGAAAGACACGGAACGAGAGGGTTTATGTGGGTGGGTATATGTATTACCTCGGCATAGGTTTGCACCACCAGAAACGTAGAGAAACGTACCCCCTATACAGCCCAATTTCGGCGTGCCTCTTGACTAACGGGTACACGGTCACTTCGCTCTCTCACACCGCTCTTACACTCGAACGTCTCTACACTCTCCAAACCTTGGTAGCGCACACGCTATGTATCCTCGGATCCACGTGCGAATGAGCACGCGTATGTAACGTAAGTCCGTACAGCGTATAAGTCTGAAAAATACTATATATATATATATATATATAACGTGTATATTATATATATATCAATATATATGTATATATATGTTGCGGTACATATGTGTGAACGAACTGCGAGTGGCTGTATATAATAAAGTACGAGAGTCGAGAGGTAAAACGTGAGGGTGTGATGGTGTACATAGCTGCAGAGCGATGGAGCATCATCGTCGTGTACGTGAAAGCTCCGGTTCTGTAAGTAATTAGGAGCCAGTGTGGATTGAGCTAAGGCAAATATTACGTACGTTCACTCGCTCTCTCTCTCTCTCTCTCGCTCTCGTTCGCCGATATGCACGAATGCGCTTAATGCGGTCTAGACGAAGTCCGCACCGAAGGGATATAATACTATACACATTTATATATAAAGGTATGTAGCAGATACGCTTACGATGCAGTACTGACATACAGACTCGTACTTAGTACACATCGTATATCTGTATATGTATATATCGAGTGGATTATATAGACATTTATACGTATATATTTCTCGCTATTAAACATTAGCCTCGGCTCTTCTTCACTTCGCTAAGCAGGCGCGTTTTTTTATTTTTATTATCCCTCATTTTATTCGACGGAGCGAATTACGACGAATGTGGGCTTTCGCATTAGATTTTAAGGGGTATGAAAACTCCTGGATATTTGCGTTTCGGTCTTTTTTTTCAGAATAATGTTTTGCCTTCAAAAAACGTTTACAAGAAGATTGTGAAATTTGAATTTTCTCCTACAACAAGATTTTCCCATTATTATTCTTCGTTCGTCGCAATTTTTTCGATTAAAATGAAATTACAAAGGGGATATTCGTATAATATGGGGAATTTCCCATTCCGCAACCTCCATATGAAATCTTTTTGGACGAAAAACAAAATTTCATCCCCCGACCTACCGCAAATCTCGAAATTAAATTACGAATATAGACCATCGACATTTTACGAAGGTCGAAATTTGTATTACTCATACATAGATATACCATGGACTGTGACGCTATCAATCGAGATAACGAGATAGCGAAGCGTCGCCGAATCTCGAAGGGATGAATCCCTCCGTACAATATACATGTATGTAAACTTGAAGAGGAGGATCTCTAGGTAGATAGAGAAGAAGCGTGACAAAGAGAGAAATATGGGAATATAGCGAAAAGGTCTACAGTTCGATGGAGTGAGAGTAAGAGAAAGCTCAATGTTACATGTATACATATATATAGGAGGGGAACGCACGATGAGAGACACGAGAAGAGGACTCTGTTCCGCGAGAGGTCGAGAGACGGAAAAGGGGCAAATCGAGAGAGCGACATCCATGGAAGAGCGAGAGGACCATATCAGAAACGGGATTGAAAGACGGGAGGGAGGAAGATTCGTAGAGAGGGAGAAAGAGAACGAGAGAGAGAGAGAAAGGGCACACGAATACCAGAGGCATTATCCTTTAATCAAATACATTACTGAAAATTTATCGTGCCCCATGAACTAATTAAATGCCGAAGGATAAATTCTCGCCGAGCTCCAAAGCTTACTCCGCGTACATGAAATTTAACATTCAATAAAATAAATCGTTCGCCTCTCTCCTCCTCCTCCTACTCCTGCTCCTCCTCTTCCTTCTCCTGTGCTCGACTGAAATCGTTCGTTTCTCATACCCTCGATATTACTTACACACACACACACACATATAACTATAGCGTATACGAATACATATATTTTATATTAATCTCTTACCTTTTACCATCCTCGTATATATCTCGTCTGGTTTCCCTGTTACGCATTATGTCCTTCTTCGTCCCATGCTCTCACTTCTTCGCAGCATCATCGACTGTCCGTTCTTCTTCTTTTCTGCCACCATTGGCGGAGTTGTCGCTGCGCTCTGACGTCTTCTCACGTGGCGTTTCGTAATTACGACGCTCTTGCAAATTCCCGCATTCGCTCTTGACTTTTTTACTCACTCAGCTGGATTCCTGCTGGAAAGAAGAAATTATTTTTTAATCGACGAGTGTCGTACTTTTTATTAATTCGAGCACGACCATGACACAAAATTCAAGGGTTGTAAATTTGATCGAATTTACGACTCACTCGAGGCTTCCGTTCTTGACAGGAAATCGTATACAAAAATCTTCCCATTCTCTCGAACTTGAGCGAATTTATTTTCTCCGTTGACGAAGAAAATAAATCGGATCTATCGATTTACTCGAACGTAATTCGATAGATTAGGATTTAATGTTATAACTACCGTGAGTATGGATGAAATTAACCCCGATTCGACATCGTGTAAGGTCAGGTTATCAGTGCGGATTTGGCGGGGGTTTCGCTCGCGTGTCTTCCCCTGCCTCGACAAAACAATCAGTTTCACGTGGCACGAGAGGGTGCGAGAAGGGGTTGAAGCTGGGGAGATGGGCGATCGTTGGGTTTTACGTGTGGCGCAGACAACAGTCAAGGCCCAGAGTGAGCCCATGGTCATGGGATTCGCGGTAGAGATTGGTAGGGAAATTCTGGCTAGTATCGTGCACTTTACCGTAAGTATTTGTACATATAGGTGTATATAACCTATATGTATATATCCACGCGTATAACTTCTTTGAGATTCCCCGTCCATAGACGAGTCTAAAAAGCGAGCCAACGGCATGAGACTTGGCCAGGGTGCGCGAAAACACATCCGACTACATCCATCATTGTTCCAAAGGGAAGACTGATAGGCGAGCCATTATCTTTGAACTCATTACGATCCCCTATTGATAAAGAGACGATTACGTCGACCGAGTGAACACGAGGTCGATCCGACTCGGTCGTTGTTGAGGCGATTCGGAAATTGGAATTTCGCTATCCCCCGCAGCATCGTCTTCCCGGGGCTTACCAGTCTCGACGTTCTCTTAAGGGACGAAGGGTGAGAATAACATTGAACACGAAACTCGTGTCTCGATCACTCGACGGAAAAAACGACAAATTAAAAAAAAACAATAATTTTTAAAAAAGGCAATTTTTTATATCGAATTGTACGAAAAATTATTAAAAACGAATGAGTAAAAATGTACACTTTTAAGTTAATATTGTCTACGTTTTTGGATCTCGTTACAATGCCGATAGCTTTTTGGAGAAAGGAGGGGGTGGTCTATAGTCCGTGGGTTCATTTTCGTATAAGTTCGTCCTGGCGGTTTGCACGAGAGGAATCTCCTCCGTACCTAATACTCGCATTTTACGAGACCGAGCTTCTAAAATGTCCCCGGGCTCTTGCCCCGGTAGTTTCCGAGGGACCACGAGGGTAGATCGCTTTACGAGGTCCTCTCTCTTTGAGCGCTTCGTTGGATACAATGTACCCGTGTTATCTCTATATATACGTGTATAGTACGAGCGCAGTACCGAACGTTATATACTTCCGGGCTAATCGGTGCGCAAGATTGGAATTCGATTTAGCGGAATAGCCAACAACCAATTGGGGACCGATGAAAGTATAGAGAAGGAGAATCACCATCGTATAGTCACGAAGCCGGAGGGTATCGCGTGTTCTCGTTTCGACAGTCGTTTCGAGGTCGACTCGTCGCTATTCCACTCTATATAGCTCGTACGAGCTTTTCCCTCGACCGTTTCATTCCATATCCTCCGTTTGTGACACCGTGAACGACTCACTATAATTATCAACACCCCTGTCAGAATTGACAACAAGCTGTCACTCGCTATTTCTTTTTTTCTTCACTCTCAAGAAAAAAGCTAGAAACGTTTTTATTTTGGAAAAAATAATATGCTCGACGTTTCACTATCGATGCGATATCCGCTTATCCACTTTTTTTTTATTTTTATCATAACCACGATTCTACCTAGAATTATTTACAATTCGCTGCTCTTTACGATTCGCTCCTTTATTTTTCTATTGAAACTCACCCGGTGAAATTATACCGAGATCCGGACACCGTATAATTACACGCATTGGCTATTTTATTTCTTTCTCCGTATTCCCGTGAGTGATAAACGAAGGGAGAAAATACCAACGCGAAGGGTAGGAGGAGGAGAAGGAGGAAGGGGGTGGCGTTAATACCGAAGCGATTTTCCAGCGTTGGTAAGAGAACGATTAGACCCGATGAAATTTATAATCGTGGCTTTTTCTCAACGATGTGTATATACGTCTCTTGAAAATATGTAGAATACATACGTGTATATGTACGTACCCACGAAGTTTAGTACTATCGGTGTATGTGTGTAGTCGAGTGTGGAACGAGCTTCGCCGAGGATCGTAAGTTTCTAACACACACATACACACCCATATAATACGCACACATATCGCTTTCGCGCTTCGTTGTTCCTATACAACGTATATACCTATAATCCTGGCCTTCTCTCAGGGTGATAAAATCTCAATTTATAAGTGTCCCACGGCCGCAATATCGAAGACCGAAGGCTAGATAGGCTCATTCTTACCACGGCGTTTCGCCGGGGACGAGCGGTCGAGCCGCGCTCTCGGTTTTGCTTACTCGTTCGCGAAGCAAACGTACATGCATACACACAAATACAGGTATATACACAGTTGCGAGCTCGCGAGCTCAGAGGGCTCCCCGTGTATGGTATCAGGGACGATGATATTACTCGAGAGCACGCGAGCTGCTTAGCATGCAAATGCATGAAAGCAATAAACTACTCAATACGTTGCGGGGAATTTACCCTTCCTCCTGTTACTCACCCCTCACTACCACCCCTTTCTCCCTTCCTCTGGCCCCGTACCGATCGATTTAGCCTGCGCCAGGTTAAATTCCCAATTTAAACGTGCACCCCCGAGCATATCCGTCCCGTGTATGTACGTACTGTATTAGACGGTACAGCCTGTTATACGTTTGTATGTGGGGCGCGAGTTACATTTTCATACCTCTTACCCATCCGCCCCACCCCACAGCCCCACCCCTCCCCCGACCGTAAAGCTCGTTTCGAAATCGTTAGCTACGAAACTATCAAGCATTCGTTTAACGATCAATCCCGGAATAGACTTCGATTGAATTTGCAATAAATAAATGCATTTTACGTGATTGCACCGGTACGAAATTGCAACGAGGAGTATACGACCTTTACATGCACCGGTACGAATTGATTCGATATTGGTTTTCTTTTTTCATGCGTTAGGACAGATTGGTTTATCAAAATTCTTTGATAAGGAAAAATACGTTTTTTTTTACGTTCGTTGGTAGTTTTTAATTTCTCGTTAATTTTTATGCGTTCTCCGTCGAGAAAGCATCGATGCCCCGTGTGTACTACACTCGTCCGTCAGTTTGTTCAATCTTCACGAATTCACGACGATCGGTACAAAACGGAGGGGAAAAAATGCCGGTCACGTCGTGACCGGGCGAAAGTCCTTTTTTTTCTTCTTCCGCGAGCGTCCCGGTGTTTGAAATATATTATATCTATATATACGCGCGAGAGACTACCGGACGTCGATCATTAAATCGTTAGATCTGCATTAGCGCGTCTCGGGCCAACTCAAAAAGTCTGTAATCTAAGGATCGATCTCCGGTGGCCACGGTAACGCGTTTCTAATTGATACCTGATCGGTACGATTGCCGTGCCTTTTTTCGGTTTTCTTTAACCGACTCTCGTTCGACGTTCACGAAACTCAACTGCCGTATGCGTGTATAAATGTAGAGGAAAGAGAGGAGGAGTATGGGCGGAGAACCGGAAATCGCGTTAGTCTACCATGTGCGCGTTCGTGTCATATCATCTTCGAGAAACGTACGAATCTATAATGTAGACCTTCTTACCTCGGCGTCCATTAAAATCGGTAATTGCTCGATTTATAGAAAAAATCTTCCGTATTTCCCATTCGCGAAGATTCGATACGCCTGTGCGTACATTTCGATCAAGTTTTCTTCTGGAATTGTGATCGATCGTTGGCGAGAAATTCGATTTTTCGTTCGAACAAAAAGACGCGTGATCGAATATTCGCTTCACGCTGCGATGCGTCGAACTTTTTGACGTATCTCGCTGCGTTGGCTCGCGTTGTAAAATACACGACAGCGTAATTCGAAGCTTCCTAGGAAGTAATATACGATTGCAAAAGAAACGGATCCGCGTCCGTACGAGAGAATCGGACCTCCCGCCCGTGATCGCAACGGTCCTGAAAGATTCCATGCCGCAACAATACGATCAACGCGGCGCGGCGCTGCGTCGAAAAATTACGAGCGTGGCAGCGAAGCGACGGAAAGAAGAATGAAAAAAAGGAAAGGAAGAAATGTTTCTACAATTTCGATCCGGCATCGGGCGCACTCATCGAGGAGCACTCGTCCCTACTTTTTTTACGTCTTTTTATTTCCTCCTCGCTCGATATATCTCTTTGTCCCGATTCTTCTTTTCTTTTTTTCTCTCGTATCTCTCTTGCCATGCCCTCGGCAAAACATCCTGTTAATGACTGCATTATGACGATTGCGGTGTCAATCTTCATTTGCAACTTCGAGGAACCACCATCAGTCCCGCTGTGTAAATCGAATGACCGAACACCTACATACCTACATATATATATGTAGGTGTATATTTATATTTATATATGTGTGTTATAGGTGGCTATACCCATCCACCCCTCACCCTCTCTTTCCGTAACGACCATTGGCTAATTAATTATCGTTGGCTCTCGCTCTCGCTCGTCTCTCATTCGTGATTTTATTCGCAGCCTCGCACAATCCAAACGTACAACAGCTTTGATACACCGTGTATGTATGCGAGATTACAGCTGACGTCGACCAGGCCGTGACATTCACATATACATATAGGTATATATATAACCTTGTATGATATAAAGCGATATAAAAGATAAGATTACACAAATTTTCAATTCTTTTGACTTTTTTCTTTCCTCATTATGTATAACCGATTTATCATGCGCATGTGCGTGTATCGGTAAATAATTCACACGGTACTAGGGGTACGAGAGCGTAGTGTATTGAGACAGGACGAGATGGTTACGAGCGCCTAAGGAGGAATAGAGGAAATTATCGATCCGTGGGCAACAGCTGACCACCCAGCATTTTTGCCGCAAGAGCGAAAGGCCTGGGCATCGTTCGCGAAATGTTTAAATACGAAGGCCATCCGGGTCTCTCGCGTAAGCGTGTTAATGTACGAGTGCGTCGACCTCGTCTTCGACTCGTGGTCGGTGCGTTCGGCACTTTTGTCCCGTCCCTTGTTTACGTTTCGCGAGTAAAACTAGGTCAGTGAAGTGTCGTATTTTAAAGATCTTAAAGCGAATATCGTAGTAAGACCCAGATACCCATTGACGTCATAGAATCATCGCAGGATGGGTGAAAAAGTCAATTTTGACATTTTTTTGCCCTTGTAATAAATTTATTTTTATTTTGAATTTTGTAAAATTTAATAATTATGAAAAAATCGGAAATGTGGAAGATTTTTCTTTTTTTTTTAAATATTATTTTATCATCTCCTGGGTGGAAAAGGATGGGGTTGATACACGTGTAATGATAGCGAAGAGAAGAGATGATGCGAGATATATCAGGCCCGTTCAATCTTCCGAGACTGACTCGAGAAATATCCGTAACATGCCCTTAAGGGACGCGCGTACTTTACGTACCACCGAACGTCTCTAACATTTTCCCTGTTCGCTTCGCGCAAAGCACATCGAGACTAGCTCGGAAGAGAGATCTCGTAAGTTTCGCGAATATCGGGGGAAAGTGTCAAACGCATATCGCTCCGCTTTTCCTTCTTATCCGCATCGTGTTATCGCGCGGTAAAAATTTCTTCCTGTCTGTCTCTCACAGCAAGTTCAAGCATCAAGCCTTCGTTTGCATTAACGTACTGGAACAAAAAGAAATGCTCCAGCTCACTTATGCCGGATGGAAAATATGATTAATACGCGATATAATATTCGCGACGATAACAAAATTATCGAATTTTCATTTCTACGAAATATTTCAAAAATTAATTACTTAAGAAGACGCGATAAAATCGTGGCTCTCTATCATAAATAATTCGTCAACGATTTTTCTTGAATCTTGGAGGAAAGGGATAATATTTCTCGGTCCAGAGAAGTCTTGAGAACGATTATTCCAATGGGGAAGACTGTGTGTTTCGAAGCGCCAATACTTGTGCCCTCTATACGTATAATGCCAAGAGCTAACTTTTAAACAAGACTCAACTAATTTTCGGATAGTTTAATATTACTCGCTCTCTCTCTCCCTTCCTCCCTCTACTCTTTCTTGCCATGTCTGGGCTTGAACGGGCGAACGAGTTAAGTCGGAACATTCTCGTCCCTCGACGTTTTCATCGGTGAAGAGGAACTAAGAAGCGAGAGAAAGGAGAGGAAGAAGATGATGGAGAAGAAGAGAAGGTGGTAGCGAGGCAGATAGGACGTCGGTGGATAGGCACAGGATGGGAGAGCTTGGAAGCGAAGTGGGCTACGTATACGTATAGCAGATATATGAGTGACGCGTAAAGACACCTCCGAGTCTCCAAGGATTTAACTAATTATAATGTGGGATAAAGGTGCCCAAGTTGAATCTCTCACCGGCGTACACTATATCTCCAGATCGATCAATTTCAATAAACGAAATAATCAAAATATTGATTTTCAACTTGATAATTCATCAATATTTCACAAAACAAAATAAAACAAATTTTAACTCAAACTCGCTGCAAGTTCGACCATCTTTGCATCGATCCGACAATTTTCAGTACTCGCACGCATGCGCGGTGTTTGGTCGCTCATGGCGAAATAATTAAGTTGAACGAACGACGGAATGAATAAATAACGAGTGTCATTACACAAACGAAAGATGACCGTCTCTGCCTATTAAGAGGTTATGCCTATCGCCTCTGGGAAAAATCGGTGCGTGCGTAACGCATAGAACGCTTAAAACGCGCTTCGCACGAAACACACACAGACCCACAGACACACATACGCACTTGGGTATATATATTTACAGCGTGATAAACCGTCGTCCGAGATATCCATATATTACGGTGCATCGTAATCGTTCGTCGGCGGTGTATATACGCGGGAATATTACAGCACGCGCTCAACACACCAGACGCGGTATACGGAGGCTAAAGAACCGCGCGAAATGCGCACGGTGCCTTTCTGGTCCACGCTATGAAATTAGGTGGGGATGTTGTATACAAGAGGAGTGTGGACCGATTGTTACAATTTTAACGATTCGACGGAAAAGTTTCACCCTCCTCCGACACCACCCCACGGTATTCAACCCGATCTTGACCCTTCTCGTTCTTCGCGCTATAAAGCGTTGGCTCGCGCAGCCTCTGAGATATCCCGACAGTTTGGCGCGTTAGCTTTTCGAACTTTTGCCACGGTATAGAGAAAAGAGAGAACCGGGAATAGCCGTAAGAGAAAAGACACGCGTGTATAGGAAGCTCGAAAAACGCAGGTTGCGTCGCTCGTAGGCTCGTAGAGCGAGGGTCGTGTCATTGGCCGGGTGAGAGTGATTGGCAGTCTCTGTGTTAGACGACGTTGGATAGAAAAGGGATAGACGACGAGCCGGGAGCGTTTCTGCTCGGTTTCTTCTCGGTGGCTGATCACTGTAACGTTTACTTTATATATTTATATATGTATATAGGAAAGTTTAGCGAGATACAGCTGATGCTCGGTGGCCGGGGCTGTGTGTGGCCGCGAAGGCATGTATAAATACACGAGAAGAGCCGCGTATAACAAGTTATGGCAGATAAATTTATAGCATCTCCACTGAAACGCCATTACTTTAAATGCACCCCTCTACTCTTTCCCTCTTTCGCTCTTTCCCTCTCTCTCTCTCTCTCTCTGTCTTTGTCTTCTTCTCTCTTTCACTCTCTCTCGCTTATTCTCTTAAACTCACTCACTCTCTCCTCTCTCTGTACAGCTTCTCTGCGTATACACAAACACATATACATATATATATATATAACTTCACTCTCGGTCGAGCTATTGGCTTTTACGATTTTTAAATAGCCCCCGCGTACTTTTATGCTCCACCCCGCCCTTTTCGACATGCTGCCGGTGCACGGACGGTACACTCTTCTCTGTCTCTCTTTCTCTTGAGGCTGTACACGTACCTCGATCGCTGCAATTTTGAAAAATACCTGTAAAAACTAAAGATTTTAGCTGTTTGTAAAGTCTTCCGCATTCGTCACGTCATCTGCTCCGTATCGATGTTAAGCCAGCCCTTAAGCGTCTTCGGAGTTGTTAACGTTCCGCATAACAGATTTAAATAAAGTTTCCTTCCGGTAAAATATACAAATTGCACAATTTCCCTTTTGTTTTACGATTTTAAATTCGTTGATTTTGTACAAATTCTTTTTGTTCGTTGCAAAAATTTTCTTTCGTTTTTTTTTTTGGTCTTTTTAATTTCGTTCACAGAATGTCTGGGGGGGGGGGGGGGGGGGGGAATCGTAGATGAGAATTTTTTGAACCGGAAGCCGATCGATGGCGAGCTCGATAGGTCTGCATAAGAAAAGAATGATGACGAAGGACGTAGAGGACGACAAAGACGACGTTCCTCCGATGGCAAGGTGGGCACCTCTGGTGTGTTCACGCGCAGCCGTGGCCACAGAGAGCACCGTGCTCTCTCTCTCTCTCTCTCTCTCTCTCTCTCTCTCTCTCTTTCTCTCTCGCCCTATAAGAAGTGATCGTTACTGCTCGCCGCCCTATAATCTACACGGGCTAATGACGTCCATTACGTTACCAGGCCGGGCCTCTATGACTCTCTCGCTCTGCTTGGGTCCGAAGAGGCAGGAGTGTTCGAACGCTCTCGCTCTTCGGGACGTCCACTCGCTTGGCCACGGTCCTGATACGCGACTCTTCCCGCATGGAGACTTTTACTCTCTTTTCTTCGTCTTTTCCTACCTATTCTTTTTCACTACAGTACATATATATATATATATATATATTGTTATCACGGGTCCAGACGCCTGTATATACACCTGACCACACAGAATAACACACAGAAGGCTCGCGGCACGCTCTCCCACAGACCAAAGTGCGCTTTATGGTATTTTTCTTGAGAAAGAGTGAGAGAGAGAGAGAGACAGATGAAAGGAAAGAGAAAATTGAGAAGTCAGATGTGAATACGTACATTTATAAATATTTGAACGAGTGTAATAATTATAATTAGATATTTTCTCGTTGTACATACTTATAATAGATTTTCAATCGATATTTTGGTGAAAATATGCATAATTATCAGTATTTGCAGATCATTGAAAATTATTGAAATTTCGGAGTACTCGTCGAATATCGAAGATCATTGAAAAAATATAAGTTTTAATATTTAAAATCGTTTGAAATTATATTTATCGAAAATTGGAGTTGAAGAAATCGAGTTTGGTGAAATTTGTTTGCAATTGCAGAGACGACGAACGTGGTCACAGTACAAAATAGTTATTACTACTCGCGATCCCGGATTGGCCATTTCACCCCTCGATGAATGATTCTTACTCTCTCCCTCTCTCTTTTCTTCTCTCGTCCCGGAGCTCCGCTATAGCAAGGTCCAAGTATTTATTAATAGTGCCTCTGATTGCCCACGACTAATTTAATGATACGAGCGAGATCGAGATATACCCATCCTCCGATCCATTCTGTGAGAATTATATCGGACTGTGGCCGTGTGATTTCTCGATGATCCACCGGGCGCGCCTCTCATCGAGTCAGCTCGCGAGGTGGCTGGCCGTTGGCAAGGTCTCGTCGTACGATTAATATCGATCATTCATTCGGGTCCCTCCATCGTACGACCTCGATTTGATTATCGATTCGATTCGTGGCCGATCGATTATTCCCGAGAGTATAATTAGGAAACAAAAATTTATTCGCAAGCGATACAAGAAACAAAACAAAAAAACGTTAATTCGTCGTACATTTTATTTATCTCGGGTTAAAAGAGAGTAACAATCGCAAACGAAAAGCTCTACACGTCAAACTAATTCACGGCTCGTTTGGCAACATTTTTCCAAGGCAATTGCAGCTCTGGCAAAGTATAAACGAGAATAAGTTTTTTTTTCTCAACGAATAGTCGAGAGATAAAAATGGATATACATATATATATATATTTAGTATAAAGAGATGTAACCGTCGCGACGTTAATTAGCGCATCGATTGTACGACGATGGTGGTACGGAAGAAGAACCCTCGTTAAAAATATCTTGAGGCAAATCTCTGGTTTATTATCCGGAACGTTTAAGTTTTTACGTTAGAGAACAGAGAAAAAGAGCAAGAGAGAAACAGAGACAGAGAGACAGAGAGAGACGCGGCTCGACGAGAATCAAGCTACTGCTGCTGCAGCTTCAGCATCGCCGAAAGCTGGGAAACCCCACGGTATGAAGCAACGAGAGAAAGGAAGAGAGAGGGAGAGAGAGAGAGAGAGAGAGAACTATCTTCGATGGCTCTGAGCCAAAGCTTCGCTGTTCCTCTCCAACGGGGATTAATGTGTATTTATGTATATTTTCCAAGCGTCCCTAAATTGACTCGCATCAGTTGCTCGGTCTACTCGCGGGGTTGTGGCTAACGGTATGTTTGTATATAAATACGTATATGTATATCATTTATACGTATCCAACTCCGTTTTTTACGAGTAAGTCTCGAAGCTCGACCGCGTATGGAGAAAATTTTGTCCAGAAAATCGAAAGCCAACGAAGCAGCGGAGAACACCGCAGCCAGTGCCCACCGAGACTTTTTCTTGCAATGATGTATCTCACGTTGTTCCATGAAATTCACGAAAATCTCGCCTTTCTCAAATTTCCCATACCCTCTGTTTGATTTAAAATGCGTCCTTGCGACGATCAGAAATAATTTTAATTAATTACATCGTATCAAATCGAATATCATTAGGATCGAATAAATTTTCGTTGAATCTTTGAAAAATTCATTTACTGATATTATAGAAGATAAATTTGAATAATGCTCCATGGCGCCGGCCGGAACGAAAAATTCAGAGTAGGCACCATACCGAGGAGGCTCGTGGGAGATGCGCGAAGGGGTGTGCGTGCTTCGTCATGAGACGCGCCCAAGATCCGAGAGTCGCGCGCTCCGGCGATGAAAGAGATCGGACCACCGCGGTGCGTTCCAATGGGCCCGAGCGAGTCACTCTTCCGACACTGTACAAATAACATATATACCCATATGTACACCCATTACGCATGTATATGAATAAGCTAATTACAATCAATCACAGAGATACTGAAACACACGGGTAAGGAGCGAAGAGAGAGAGAGAGAGAGAGAGAGAGAGAGGAGGGGCGGGGGGAGAAAACTGAGAAGTCGCATACACCCACGCGAGAACGATGCGGCTCGAATAAACCACCCCCGCGATTTCTGGCTTTGCAGACGGACATTCGCACACATATATGTATATATGAGAAATCATATTTTGGAACTCGATTAACTTCAGAATTATAGGTGCAGGTACGTTAATCTTGGTAAAATGATTTGTAGGAATTTTTGATTAATATTGCTTTTTTGTGAATTAAATTTTTGTATTTTTATCAAAACGTGAAATATTCCGTATGTCGGGTGGTAGTGGAAAATACACGGTGCGCATTACGGGCTCACGCGTCTACTGTGGAACACGGCGACTCGTTATGAATTAAAGATCATCCCCTTTCCTTCCGCCAACCCCCTTGATTTTTCGCTGCCCGTTGCACACTCCCTTATTCTCGCCGGGTGCAGCAGCCTTTATGGTTCCAATGGTGAATTTCCGCGAGCGGAGGATCGCGGTAAGAGAAAGAGAGAGCAAGCGAGAGAGAGAGAGAGAGAGAGAGAGAGAGAAAGAGGTAGAGGTGGACGAGGAGAGCTGAGCGAAAGGGCCACTGCAAGCGTGATCAATGGCGAAAGTCGTATTTTGCGCCCGGCGCGATTAATCAAGTCGACGATGCGTCGTGTAATTATAACGAGAGCGCTCGCTCGCGCCCCGTTTGCTTTCCTCTCCCACTCTCCATTTCTCTCTCTCTCTCTCTCTCTCTCTCTCTCTCTCTCTCTCTCTCTCGTGGGATACACTCTGGTCGTTGCCGTTGCCCTCTTTCACCCCTTCTCTCTGTCGCAGACCGGAAAAGAGACGCGGGTGGATACCTCGAAATTGCCACGGAACAACTTCTCTCTTTCGCTTTTCGCGACACAACTTTGCGAAAGAGAAAGAGGGAAATAGAGTGTGGTAGAGAGAGAGAGAAAGAGAGAGAGAGAGAGAGAGAGAGAGATACGTAGGAGCGAAATGTGTACGAATCCGGTGGTAACGTTGAACTCCATCTCGAATCTGAATAATTATTTTCTGTACTAACTTTAGATTTTAGATACCGGGTGTAGATCGTGGATGGTATACGTAGAGAAAATTTCGTCGTAATAATCACAGAATTTCGACGATAAATTATACGACCGTGCGAATTTACACACCCCCCGATCACGATTTGTTTATCGACCGAACTTTGTCGATCATCCCGTTTCAAAGTAATATCATTTTATTAATCAAGGAAACGATACGAAGCAACATTAATTCCACTTACAAAAATAAACGAGAGAAATAGTCGTCTTTGAACGATCTTTAAGGAGGTTGAACCAATATAGGAATGAGGTATGTAGGTAGCCGGTGTTTGCGAAATGCTCGAAGGGTTGATTTTCCATCCCCTCCCCCTCTTTTGGAAATTACCTGCCTGATGCCTGAGATGATCGACTTTTCAAAGTGCCGGGGCAAACTCGAGCCTCTTCAGCCTATACTGCAACATCGAAGAAAATACTTCCTGTACTTTACCCCACCTATATATATACGTATACGGATTATACGAAAAGGGATTTCAAACGTTATATATATAGGTACGACGTGTATAGGGTACTACGCAGGTAAGTGTAGACGCTTTTGCTTCTCGAGAAGAAGGTTGACGCGGTGTTGGAGATTGCCGCGGTTCTCCAGCACGAAGGTAAGTGTGAGAGAGAGAATCGAGACGCGAGAAAAGCCGAGGCGAAGACGACGATGAACGGGGTGTGCATACGATACTTCGCGCCTCTCCTTCCCGATAAGTCGATGCGAGATTAGAGGGTGGCATTGTGCTTTGAGGGTTGCCTCCAGTCTTCACAGCCCTCGTACCATCGCATCTCCACCCTTTCCTCCTCTTCATCCTCATTCTCTCTCTCTCTCTCTCTCTCGCTCTCACACTGCCTTATTCCATAAGCGCAAGGCTCCTCGTGTACCGAAGGCAATAATTACAAGCATGGCTTTGGGGATGAGGACGAGCGTGAACGACGACGAGAACGACGAAGGCGACGAGAAAGATGCATAGAACGAAGAGTACTATGCCAGAGGGTAGCGGTGTTGGTGCAGCTCTTTGAGTTTATCGATTGCCCGGAATTAATAATTGCACGTCAAGCTGTTACACGACGTAGCGTGTGTAGCACATAGGTATTACGTACACCGCGTATATGTATATTTACTCATCTCTCGCGTTAGAGGGCTTTTCATCCCCATCGTGGCATTACGCAATTCATCGCGTCATTAATGATGCGGCGAGCGCTGCTTTTATCGGATAACTTTGCGTTAACGAAAATGGGTAAAATGTTAAATGTGTGATAATGCTCTTTCACATGGTATATAAATTATGGGAAAGTTCACGGAAAATTCGAAATTTCAAAAATTCTAGTTTTTTTTCTATTTTTTTTTAATCCTTGTATCGATGAATTTTTCACACCTATTTCCCGTTACGCTCTTTTTCTAAAACATGGACCACTGCTCGCAGGCTATATATATTCGGATAAAATGTATATATATATATATAGGTATGTACTATCGATATACCACACTATATGCGTGTTACGATATCGCGTGTAAAATCAGGGCCAATAAATTAACCAAGCCGTACATATAAATCCTCTCTTCGCTCCTTATAAATTCAGGCCTTTTGCCACAGAACGACGGACAGATAGACCCACGCCGTCGATTTTACTAATTTTCTGTCGTACCCCCAGAAACCTCGTCCGGCACTCGGATATGCAAACGCGTACTCGTATGTGTGTATTTGTGTGGGTCTTTTCCTCCGTGTCTCTTTCGCCGCTGTCTTTCTCTCGTTCAAAGGTGGACCCATGCTGGCTCGCACACCGGACACAATGGGCGGCCCCCTCGAAATAAAGAAATGGCGAGCCCTCTCGCGCCTCTTTTTTTTACTTCCTCTCGTTCATTTCTTAGATTTTTTTTTGTTCTCTTCGTCGTCGTTGCATTATTTGTTTTTGCTATTTTTCTCTTTTTGTTTGGCTCATTCTTACTCTCATTCTCGTCGTCTCGTCGTCGTTCTTCCTCGACAATGCTGCTTTCTCGTCCTTTCTCTCTCCTTCTGTCTGTCTCTCTCTCTCTCTCTCTCTCTCATTCTCTTTCTCGTAGCCAGATTCACCCTCTTTCTCTCGCTCTCCTAAAGGGTGTGGGTGAACACCAAGGCAATATATATTTCTGCCGGGCATCCTCGTTCGCTTTCTTCCTTCGTTCGCCTTCTTCGTCCATTCATAATATGCATACACGTATGGTTTTTTGTTGTGTCGTGTGTGTCCACCGTGTTGGGTGCGCGCGAGTTTTATTTTTTGTTTCGTTGCCCCATTAGGGAGGCCCACGTATCAATTTTTCTCGGTTTGCAAAACCCCTTTGGTCAATGCATATATACGTATATTTATATATATATATATATATATATATATATATATATATATATATATATATATATATATATATATATATATATATATATATATATATATATATATGTATATATAAACGATATACGCCACAATGGTAGGTGAAAAAGGGTGCCCTCTCGCCAGGAGGATCGGCAAAAGAGAGAGTGAACGGCACGGCCGTTCGAGACGGTAGAGGAAATACGTGAGACACGAGACGTTTAGCGATTTTATTCGCGTCATCGCCTCTCTCTTCACCCCGAGGATATTATATATTTAATGCCGTACGTATAGAATAACCGGTGGAAAAAGTAACGTATCGACCTAAAAGACCAAAGGTCAGAATGCTCTCGCATTCTCATAAAAGTTTCTTATCGCGTCTGCAAAATCGAGGTTCGGCAAACATAGATTTATTATACCCGATGTAAGACGATATATACCTACGACGCAAATATCTGCATACGTTTGACACATTGAGCGGATCGACCAAACTCGTTGCATAAATTCGTCCTACGTTTTATACATGTACGCCACGTAGGTATAGGTACACGAAGTTAGAAAAATTTCGCACCGCTATCGATGTATATTAATAATAATGGAAAAACCGGTATTTCTCGAGTGTTCTATCCCCGTGGGCTCGAGACTGCGTTAGTATCTATAGAACCCACAATATATACATATATATACTTAGGTATATACAAAGTGACCGGGTCCGATCGCGACTCTTGGGTCGAGCATAAATTATAATATAATCGAGAATATATCTGAACCCGATAAATTATCGAGATGGTGTTACAATGCTTCGAGAGCCGAGGGTCGTTGGGGGTGAGAGAGAGAGAGAGAGAGAGAGAGAGAGAGAGTGAGAGAGGGAAAGAAAGAGAAGAGGGAATGCGTACAGGGACCGAAGGATTTTTTATTATATCCATTCGCGCGATCGACGAAACCGTCGTATCCCACGATTTATATCGTCTTTCAAAATCGAAAGGGCAAAAACGACGAGGATAGAAAATCCTCTAATAATATCTCGCCCAATCCGTAGAGATTAAATAAAATAAATTTTAAAAACGAATTAAATGAAAATGGTACAATATAGAGAAGAAGGAATCGGGCAAATTCCGCAGAAACCGGATTATACGCATCCACCTATATACATACATATACATATACATATGTATATATATATACATATGTATATAAAATATATTATAATCAAATCGATTTTGATCTCGATCTATGAGTTCCGAAGTTGCCACAACTCGGATATAAATCCTCTTAAAGTCCGTGTGTGCGACCGTTGTTTGTGACTCACACCGAACGAAAAATCTCATTTTTTAATACACGCCTCGAGGGCCTAAGAGCTCCCGTGGCGAAAGACAGCGAAATGATATATGCCCGGTAATTTTTCTTACTGGAGCGAAAGTTGTGAGGCCCCTGTGAGCGCATACCTATAAATATATATCTATAGACATATATATATATATATACATACATACATATACATAAATATAGACGCACATATAGATATATTTGTATTGTTTTCACTGCCGAATTACACCGTTCTCGTTTCGCAATTTTGAAAAGAAGGATTTTACCTGAGTCGTGTATACGAACCGACGAGGAAAAGCAAGGATAAATGGGTCGGTGAGGTCAGCAGGTCAAAAACCAGAGCAAAGTGACACGAAGGGATTTCGGACGATTGGAAAGTCGACCCGAAGGGACGTGAAATAACGAAAAATTAACGAAAACTTCGAGAGTTCCTCGGGTGATCGAAAATAAAACTGAAGAATGGATTTCGCAATGGTCCAAGGACCTTTGTGAAAACTGCACCAATTTTCTAATTGCATCTTGATAATTAGGGTCGAGAGGGGACGAAGTCGTGGTTTGACACTTCGGTAGCTCCAAGGCGGTCGCCAGAAATTACCTGGTGTCGGGTTTGTGGGTAGGTAATTCGTGACAACCCTCTGGAAAATATACTATACGTCGAGTCGTCCCGTCGAAAGGGAAAGCGACGAACCCTTCGGTTCGTGCCTGGTTTCGGACTCGATTTTCCGCGATATCGGTACCCTCGAACTTTTGAAAATTACGATGATATATTGTACGGTGACTCGAGACTTCACGACGTTCGGAAGCTCCGTCGCTTGTCGAACTACATTCGATTTCACAGCGGGATACGAATCGTCCGTCTGTCTCGACGAGTGGTTCTCTCGTCTCAATCACTCGAGGTCTTTATATCGTTCTGTTGGTGATTGGATCGGCACGTCGAAAGAGCAATCGACAGCACCGTATCAATCAGTCTCCGTGGCAAGTCTGAAACGACGTATCGTCTCTTTTCTCTCTCTCTCTCTCTCTCTCTCTCTCTCTCGCCCCGTTCCAAGAACAAAACTCATCGTAAAATAACGCTATCGATTCGTGATCGTCGGTGTCCGATGTTTTGTACGACCTGGAGGAGTTCCTGTAAGACTACGATGCTTAAACATACAGTTACCTATACAAGATACCTTTACGTATCGATGTATTTATATATGTATATATACACGTAAGGCAACAGAACGTGAAAGATGTGCGAGCCGAGTGCCGCGCCCAGTCGTACTCTCGCTCGTAAAATAAATCGGTGACATCCTGGGAGGCTGGATAGGCGATTTGTGTGACGGGCAGTTCTCGATGAGGCCACCGGTATAAAGACGTCACGATGCCGCGACGTGAGTATAGCCGCGAAAGGTAGAGAAAAAGAGAGAGAGAAGAGGCAAGTGATCTGCCTCAACCTTAACTCTCTCGAGAGATCTTCGGTCTCGCGAGGACGAGAGGAACGATCCTTGGCGAGTACGTGCGTGACGTCGGGTGCGTGTGCATCGGCAAATTCATTCGTCGCTCGGTCGAAGATAGCGCGTACTCGCCAGAGACCGCGGGGGTTCCCCCGGTTTTCGCGCGAGATACGACGAACAATTTGTCGATTGAACGTCGGTATACGACTCGCGACCCACGAACGAAATGATCATGTAAAATTCGCTCATTGAGAAATTTTGTAATTCCGGCGATTTTTATTTTTATACTGCTGGGAATTTTAACCGAGAAGACGAAGACGATAAGAAGAATATCTGGATCGTAGTTTCTACGATTCTTCCTACGTGTTGGACGAACAACGACCAACCACGGCCATCGACAATAACCGCGACATTATTTTGCTTCACCCTCGCCTCATCCTCTCTCGCACATGTCTCATCATTCTCCATTCTCGCCTTCCAGACTTGAATTATGCTTCAGGAGGTACCGGTCGTTTAACTATCGTTCGAACCTCCGATCTCCGATCGCCGATATTCTCGAATATTCGTGTTTCTGACCTGCTTGGCGTGTACGAGTGAGTGAGAGAGAGAGAAAAATAAAAAAGAAAAGAAAAGAAACAAAAAACAACAACAAGATATAAATAAAAAAAAAGGAGAGAAAAAGAACGTGACAAAAGATCCTGCGAGGATCACCCGCTGTGCAGGTAGATCGTAAGAGTGCACTATACAGTGTCCGAGTACCACTATATCGAAGAAAAACCTGTTGATCTGTCCGTGGCTATGGCCTAAAGTATCCGGCTTGAGAACATTTCGATGAGATCTCGATAGAAATAAACAATCGTACCTTATTCCTTTACCGAGTCGTTTCGTTCTATATATACACAACTATATAATTTCATATACTCGAAACTATTGTAATATATCGAGGTAATATTATCCCCGTGTCTGCGATAAAAACGTTATTAAGTGAAGACGTTTTCGGAACAGCCCGTATGGCGCACCAGTCGGAGAAACGATCGACCGACGAACGAAGGTGGCGGGGGGGGGGGGGGGGGGGTGAGCTGGAGAGGGAAATTTAAATTGACATTACTAATAATAACCGACCGATTCGGGAATCGTAAATTTTTTCATTCGCCACCCGCATCCAACATTCTTCCCCCGTATTAATATAAACACGCTTATATAGCTATATATAGATATATACGTGTAGAATGGCTCGAACCAAAGGAAAGCGAGACGATATCAATTTAAATCCTTCGACGGTCTTTCGGAGCGTTACGATCGGTCAACTATGTTCTCCGCCCGTTTTTTTTTTTCACCACAGTTTTAAGCAGCCACGAGCGCGTGTCTATTTCGATAAATCGTCGAATAATGTATTAATATGATACAACGCGTTTTTTTTCTCTTCTCCCTCTCGTCTCACGAGCTCCGAGGTAAAAGAACGAACGATGAAACATTTTCTTTCCCCCGCAACCGCTCTCATTCTTACCATTTGACGCGCGTCCCACGGCAACTGCATTATTATGAGAATTTATAGCCCTTTAGACAAAAAAAGACTTTGGGTTTTTCTTTTCTTGTTCTTTCTTTTTTCTTTCTTTCGCTCGCTCTAGACTTTTGGCCTCCATTCAATATTACGAGTATATACGCCCGGCTAAAGAAAGAAGCGATGCAAGATCTCGAGACGATTTATACGTTATAACGCGAGAGAGATCGCGAACGCGGAGGGCTCTGCTTCCAATCTTTTACTCGTTCCTCTCTCGCTCCTGCGTGAAGTTCTCGGTTCCCGCGTGATACGCGCAATACGAGGGAGTAGTGAATACGCTCCGGGATCTATACACAGGATATACCTACACGTATTTCACGAGGAGACGGGTAAAGGTGGGCCGCGTCAAAAATTACCGTGGAGAAGAAAAGCGCAGCGCGCCGCTTTATCTCCCCTTCTCTTCTTTTAACCGCGCGCGCGCGGACGATGCACGTTGTGCCGGCCGAGCGCCGTCGCGAGAATGAAGAATCCGCGTGTCGGAAGATTTTCCCCCGTGCACGATGAAAAACAGCGGCACACGTTCGATATAGATGTGTGTGTGTGTATGTGTGTGCGTAACGCGAGATACATAGCCTATAAGCTCGAATACGAAAACGGGCGGGGGGTTGAGCACGCTGGACGCGATAAATTTTCAAGTGCACCCACGACGAGGAAGACGGAATAAAGCGAGCGATGGAAGGGGAGAAGGGTAAATCTCGAAAGTTTTTGATTCAAAAGATCGTGGATGAAGAAAGGTGCTGAGAAAAGAAAAGGGAAAGAAGGAGAGAGAGAGAGAGAGAGAGAGAGAGAGAGAGAGAAAGTGATGCGCGAAGAGGATAGAATTAACGAGCTCATGCGGAACAGAGCGAGAAGAAAACACAGAGAGATCCAACTTCCATGAATTATGCATGAAAGCTTCGATTCGCGGATTAAGCGAGAGAAATGGGGGGTGGGGGGAGAGGACAGAGTGAGATACAGAAAACGAGAGAAAGGCCCGTGCTCAACGTTCGAGAGCCTCGTGTCTATTCTTCGCCGAGACAGAGAGAGCAAGACGGAAAGAAAGAGAGAGAGAGAGAGAGAGAGAGAGCAAGGGAGAGCCAAGTAACCCGCGGCGTCGTTCTCGTAGCGAATCGCGAGAAGAACCCACAGATCCGTGATACACCGGTGGCAGAACAGAAATCGTGGTGAGTCTCTCTTTCTCTCTCTTTCCCCCTTGGTACATTGCTACGCGTACGGATGATAATATCGTCAAAAGGGATGCGAAAATCCATGCAAGAATGACCAGCGAGAGATCTAGTTTATAACGTACAATACTGAGAATATTGTAGTCACATTGTCGCTACAATACAATGTGTCGTATGTCGTGTTCGTGCATTTCGTAAATGACTAGCCGAAAGCCTGCCGTTTCTTCGCCTCGTTTCGTTCCTGTAATAAAGAGTACTCACTCGTGACGAAGGGAATATTACGCGTTCATCATTATATTATCGCGGAAATAATACGTATATCACGAATTAAAAATGTCTTGAGTGATCGTTGGGGATAACTGTCGTCGCAAAAATGGCCGAAACGTAGCGCGTTGTGAACGAAAAAAAAAACTTGTAACGCGCGTTTTCGAGCCAGAGATTGACACGATCGGAATGATAAACACGAAATATCACGTGGATCGAATTTAGAATTTTCAAAATTAAAAGGTTAAGCCCATCCGGCTGATGGAAAAATCGTGCACTATAAATTTTCATCACTGCTATACTCGCGTCACGGCGATTCGATCTTACGGGAGTCTTTTCTTAACGCGGACATACATACGCGGACCAGCTAACAAAAGGATCTCGGCCTACGAGACGAAGTAAAGAAAGAGATATAACCGCAGGAATAAATATATATATATATATATATATATATATGACGTGAGAGACGAGAGAGAACCTGTGCAAGAGAGGACTTGGCTGAATCGTGATTCGAAAAGGAGGAACGAGAGCCACGAAGAGTCACGGTGCATTCTGGCACGCATTGCACTTTTCGAGATGGTTATTTGATAGGATGCAACGGAGCTGGTAGTTCACGTATAATACACGCGCGCTTATATACATCTATAAATATATGTATACGCGCGTGTGTCTTCAACGTATTCTTGGTTTCATACCGATTCACGACGAAAGACACCAACACGGAGCCACGCATGGAAAGAGAAGACGGGGTAGATTAGTATGATATAATTACGGCATTAACATAAGTCACCGTTGCCGGGCACGGAGCAACCACGGAATAGTAATCGCGTCGAACACGAGTGTGCACGCGGGCGCACACTTCGTCGTTATAATCCTTCCTCGCGGTGCTACGTGTCGCTTTGTTTCCCTCCATTTTCATCCTGTTAAGGGCCCCTACACGCGCATGAACGACACCGGCGCGCATCAACGAGATGTCCAGAGTACGTTCATCTCGGCGAATTATATCTCGTATCTCGACGAACGATAAAGAGGGAAGAGCGAGGAGAGAGGTAAGAACGAGAGACGCGTACATTAAAACGAGGTAGGAGCATCGAGATTTATTTTCGTTCTCATCGGTGAAGCCAATTTTAGTCGCAGCGTATTAGCATCATCAGGACCAGAAAGCGCTCGCGACGACTATTACTCGTTCATATACTCGCGGGAGCTTGGTCGAGGTCGCGCGACGACAGAGACGTCGAAGCTATAACTGGATGGTAACTAATGAAGCGGTCAGAGTAATCATAAAAGGTAGAGAGACACAGGGAGACAGAGAGAGAGATGGAGAGAGAGAGAGAGAGAGAGAGAGAGAGAGTGAGGTGGACGTATCGTGCGAGAGCCAAGCGAAATGAAGAAATAAAATGTGCGTGTGTGCGCCTCGGTGGCTGTTCAGTCGGAGATGCTGGATGAGGAACGAGCAGAGGAAAGTTGGCGGTGCGCGACACTCTCGTTCGCGCCCCTCTACCTCTATTTCTTCTTATTGTTATTTTTCTTTTTTTTCGTCTTCCTCTTCTTCCTTCAGCTTCTCATCGTTTTATCCGAGTCACCGATCACGTAGATTCTGAGAATCGGCCGAAACAATATCATAACTCGTAGTGGTCTTGGTCTCCGTGGCGAACGAGGGCTGCTACGGTCTGATCCTTTGCCATAAATATAAATACCCGTAGCTTGATATCGGAGTTTGCTTCGCGGCTCGTGGCCCACGGATTCTCAGGTACGTGTACCTACACGTGTAGCTACGCTTGTATATACACCCGCCGCTCACCGACTTGTACATCAACGAGAGTTGCCCCGGCTAGAGGCGAATCGCTTATTCGTATTCGCGTTGTGGCGTGAATGACGGTAATTATAATGCGCGTTAGGGCCCCTGTCAGCGGCCAATCGGTTTTGATGCCGAGACGATTGCCTCTTGTACCGGGTCGACTCCGCGAGAACTGGCTCCTACTTAACTCGACACGGTACACATGTGTGGCTGCGATAAGTTCCCAACTTTGTAGCTCGTTCGTGATTGAAATTCTCGATCAGTTCTCTCTCCTACTTTACCAGGCAAGGATATATAAACACACCCACTGGCTAGCGAAGATCTATACATACATATATTCCTGTCCCACTGTCAGTCTACGCATCAATCCGACCCGATCGCTATCTCGCGTCGTACGTTTCACCGATAAACCTGCCGCTTGCCCGGGCCACGATCCAATCGGGATTGATAATAATCTCACGTGTGTTCGAGAACGATGACAGTCCCGACGATTATTCTTCGACGATTTATAATCGAATTCTCCCAGTTTCTTGGAATCAATAAACAGCTGGATCTTCGATCGACTTTATTCACGACGTTATTCGTGTCTGTGTTAGTGTCGAGTGAGAGGTGGTTAAATCTGGTGAGGTGCGGTTAGGCTCGATACCTCGACCGGATACTCGTCTCTGACCATTCTCAAAGCTCTCGATGAATTTTCTGTTGAACAGTCGTCGGAACAGAATCAGAAGCATCGAAAGAGCACTCCTGTCTGCGATGGCAGACAAGTTCGGTCTAGCTGAGATTACGAAGAGCACTCGAGATTTGAGTAAATCTATAGACGACGAGTACAAGTGGCCCGAGACGCCTCAAGACCACGCCAAAGAGCATTTGGTTCTCTGGACTGTTTGGGAAAGCTGAACTTGGAATTTGAAGATTATCGACCATAGAGCTGGCTGCCGATAAAGGCGTGTGTGGTATGAGAAAAGGTCATGGTCACTGACATAAGCAATTTTTACCATCCGTTTTTATCAACAATGGTCGATTATTGATAGAAAAGCAATAGTCGCTTCGTGTATTATCCTGCAGAAGAGTAGACGAGAGGAGAAAACACGATTTACGAGAACAAGAAGAAAATGGAGTTTTAACTATAGGACAATGACTGTCCTTGTCCTTGCCGAACCTCACCCTCTTCATCCCCCGGATCCGTTTCCCATGCATTCTCTTTATTCCACCACTACACGGCGTTACGCGCGGCACACCAACGAGCAGTTCTTCACCGTCTGCTAGCACTCGAGTTGTCCAAGGTTAGTTATGGAAGCCACGGCGCGAGCGGCACCGCACACGCGGTTACAAAAGTATTCGAATGGCTGTCGGCCCTTGTAAGACGTCAAAAAGTCAAAGGGAAACCACTAAAATCAGTTAGGGATCTCAACTACGCGCATACGCGTGGGACCGAGAGAGGACGATGATCGTCTCTGGTATATATACGAAGAGGTCGACGAGGATGATCCTCCCTCCCTTTCTTCCGTTTGAACGTACCATCTCGCTCTCTCGTGGCCGGATCCATACTCAGAAAACGAAGACACACGTTTCAACGCGCGATGGCAATGGCGGAAAGAACGAGAGACGAGGAAAAAAAGGAACAGAGAGGGGTTGCTGGCGAGCCGCAAAAAGGGACGAAACGAGCGAAACGTAAACGAATATACACGAAGACGGAGAAACAGAGAGTTGGAGGAGAAACATGAAGGGGAAGTTGGACAGCCGGAGCAGAGAGTCGGAATGAAACAAACCGAAGATGGGCGGTTTATGGAAATTTTTCCCGGGGCTCGTGCGAGCACTGCCGTCGTTCTCATCCCGGATGGGCCAAGGCCAAGCTTCACATGCGAGAACGTCACGAGTTTCGCTCGGAACCTCGGCCAGAACTACAGGGTATACGTATCAAGATCAACGTTCCACCCTCCACCACGTCGTTTATAGACGTGTTTCCTTCATCCCCGTGAGTTCCACTTTCACGAGTATCGACTAGGTAGTCACCGACTGTATTCTGAACTTGAACAGTGGGACTCGCGTAATTCGATTTCAGTAGTGGAAATCCTCGCAGCCTCCGCGGTACAGCCCAGATGCATACCTAGACACTCTGTCTAATCTCGAGACTAGCCATTCAGAAACGGATGGTCAACGCTACTCCGCGGGAGCCCAGGAAGATGGTACTTCAGTGTCGCACAAACGTGGTCCAACGTGGTGATGTACACGCTTATACACGTCACGTGTGTATACGGGCGTGTATGAATCTTCCTCAATGAGAGACGAAGAGGGACAGGAGAAGAGGCTGTGGAGGATATGGAGGAAAGAATATGGAGGGGGTAGTTACCATAGCTCGGAGTAGTGGCTGGGTGAGTGGAGGAACGAGCGTGGCGTGCTCGAAAGACATACACACACATATACAGATAGAACTTGTTATGCTTTGAGAGATATGACGGAGGCCTGCGGAATACATAATTTTGTAAAGACAAAAATGCTGCGGTCGTGATGCCTCGGCGCAAGTCGCATTTTTCCTTGTTTTACGAAATGTTCAGTTCTCATCCCCACAATGACTCTTCTCGAGCTACTATATGCTTGTGCAGCCTGGCTGCTCCTGCACCACGGTTCTCTCTCCCCTTCTCCCGTTTTCAGTTCCTTGTTTCGCTCTACCTCCATCTCGCTCCTTGCGACTCGTTGGAAACTCGGTTGTATGTGATTTTGCCTCTTTCTTGCTCTCCGTCCCTCTCCACTGCCAGTATTCGCCTCGACGGTAATGCTCGGCCGGAATGAGAAATGTTTTTTAAAAAATGTATCCGCATCTTCGCGTATAACCTAGCTGACGATCTACCCATCACGCAAATCGCATGTATATAGCTCTGTATGGTTTAAACCGGGCAGGGGGAGACTGTAACGCTTAGTCCGTGAGTTCTTAACCTTTGACCGCCGGAGAAAAATTCTCCGGCGGTTAAGGAAAACCGGTTCCGGAAAAGGAACAAAATTACCTAATTTTAACATTCTTGGCTGCCATATTGGATCCAGTACTCTGATTTTTAAACTACTGACTTCATATTTGTAATGAGCTACTAAAAAAAACTCTGGATACCAATATTCAAAATAATTGGCTGATTAGAAAAAGTTAAAAGAAATTATGAAAATTATGATCATTCTTCCGATAGTTCGAAATTAATGGACGAAAACCCCAAAAAACTGTGAAGCATCACGTTTTTTCGACTTTTAACCTGCCAATTTATGTGCAAAAGGAAAACGACCATGATATTCATGATCAGCGGGAAAATTGCGATTTCACTGTGTAACAAAACTTGTGAAAAAAATAACAATAAAAATCTAGAAAACTTTATTTATATGGTCGGTTGATGCGCGTTTACGCTACACTGCCGAATCACTCTTGTGAGTTCGAGTCGATCTATTGAAATGATCAACGCGTCCTGTCGTATCGTAAAAATGTAGGAATAAAAAAATAGAATGTCTTTTATTTCATATCTCTCATATCCTCCCGCGCGGTCGGACATATCGGTGGTTGATCAGATTGAACGTGTGTCCGACTTGCCGGGACGATCGCTTTTATCGCCTCCGGTGTAGTTTTTGGTCGCGCGATGAGAGAGAGAGAGAGAGAGAGGGCCCTCGGGCATGCCCCACCCCCGTATCACCAGTGGTCACGTACGGCCAAGTCATAAAATCTCGAAATCATTCCGACCTTCGGGAAGAGATTCGTGAGGCGTTCGAGGAATTCGATGGTATACATGTATAGAAGGACGGGTGCTCGATTGGGCAGGTTGAACGAGCGCGCGCGCATGGATTGCAACCTGGAGAGGTGGCCCAGGGTGCAAGTGGGAACGAAAAGGAGCAAGGAAGCACACTCACACATACAGACATATACGTAGTATACGCTGGATCGTCCATGTCCGGACCGTTAGTCGGTTGTTGACGAGCAACTGTTTGGACATTACGCCCTGCTTCCTTGTAATCTTTACCGATCTCTCGTCGTGCCTTCTCTGGCCTCAAGATCTTTCCTCCAGGCCCTCACTCTGTCTATCCCTCTCTCTCTCTTTTTCTTCTCTTGTCCAGCTTCGCGCGTATCGTTCCAACAGCAGCAACACGCTGCCGGTTCATCGGTTTACCGATCTTCTTCCTCCTCTTGGTCATCTCCTTCTTGCTCGAGTTCCATCGGACTTTCTTCCACAGTGGCTGGCACCACCTAAACGTTTTTTTCTCTCGGTGAGATATTCTGCGGTGTGTGAGATATCGTACGTAGGTAATGCCGATTCGAGGTCGAACGAGAGGAAGACGATGAGAGTCTTAACGGAGAGGTGCTCGTTGCTGGTCGTGTGGCGATCCATTACACCTTCGTTGCCGTATCTTTACGAAGCATCGGAGACAAAGGCCCGAAAAGTCATAAAAAAGGAAACGTGTCAACCAAAGAACCGAGGAGAGGCAAGAGAAAGAGGGGGGCTTAGGGGTTCGAGAAACGATCGTGTGGCCCATATAGAGGACACGTCGCACGCCGCAGCACGAAAACTCTCTGGAGAAGAGCTGTCGACGTTGACGGATTCTCGCGATCGGCTAGTCGGATAGGATCTTCGTGTCAGGCTCTTCACGTTCTTCCGTCCCTTTCTCTTTTCACCGGTCCTTCTCCATCCAGCTCTTGAGAATTCGCCGATCTATCATGCACCTCGGGCAGGCTTTTCCATGTGCCTCGAACGGTGCGTGTCTCCTATTCTCATTCGCCACAGGTCAACCGAGGATTTTGTTCGGCGAAAAGGATCCCGATACTTGTGCAATGAAAGAGACGCCACGGCACGTACCTATACCACGTTCGGCGGGTTGAAATTTATTGCTCCCCCTCCTCGAAGGAGGGATGAGCCGATCCAGCATCGAGCCGGTGCACTCGGAACATGCATCTTGCCAAACGAGTCTACCTCTTGGGACCGCATCTATTTTTACTATTTTCGGAGTCGCATCACGTTTCCCGCGGTTGAGGTTGAAAACGAGACGCTCAAGATCGTGCATAAATCGGTATCCAATGTAGAGATATATTCTATTGAAAAATCACTATAATTGTGTTGTAAGAAATCGAAACAGGTTGTTGTTGATATTTTTAGATTGCTAGAAACTACTCAGCGCGTCAGTCAATCCGTTTACGGATGGAAGCGTGTATCTGGAAGAACCCATCGTCACTCCCGCGTTATTAAAAACATGGTAACTGGAACTCGTAAAATCGATGAGAAAAAAAAAGAACGTTATGAAGAAAAAAAATATGTCGAGGCTTATCAATGCGAACTTGAGGCACTAAAGAAATTGGAAGTCGCGATTATCACTTTAATCGGATACTCGGAAAAGAACCGACTCGTCATTAGTACCAGGTTGTGAAAGTCCAGGGACGATCGAAGATAACAGAGAAAACACGATCATTACGCGTACTCGTCTCGCTTCCACGACGCAACGTTACCATAGGATTCCAGTGTCTTGTATAATTCCGAATTAAATCCGGATGGCGGAGATCCGAGAATACGTACAAGATCGAGAATCGGAGCCGCGAATCGACCGGTGGGCCGGTGCAGATTCGCGATAGTTGTTTTTTTTTCGTCTTTTTTCTCACCATCGGTTAACTCCGTTGCCCACTCGCTTCTCGCTAATCCAATTTATTAGCTGTATCCTTTAACCGTGCGCGGATATAAGACGAAATTCTCGTGGTGTCTCCGCGAGGCGTTAAGTTTTATCGGGACGATAAGTCAACGTCTTGAAACCGAATCCACTTGCGGGGGAGAGGAAGGACAGCGAGAGATAATTCGACGCTCCGGTCCTGCGTCCTTTCAAAATGTTTTTCTTTTTTTTCTGGCGCATAGTTAGTATTATGTTTACCAATACATATACGCCTCGTGTATAAATTTGTCTATACGCGTGTGTAGACCATTTTTACGAATGCAGTGAAATAAAATTAAAACAAAAAAAAGGGAAGAAAACGAAAGCGCGAGCACGAGGCCAAAGCGTTTTGTCATACAGCCACCCGATGCAACTTAATATTTTCGTCGGTCCCTTGGCCCCCTCAAAGCCCGTCAGATTTACCGAGGATCTGGTAACATAAAGATGAGCCAGCCACGCAACCACGGCAGCCAACGGCAGCGGCACCATCGGAATAAGAGGAGGAAAGAGAGAGAAGGAGTGACCGCACGAAAGCGGCGAGTTGAATCCGGCCCGGTCAAGCTCACACACTGCGGGTTAGACGACACCCGAAATAGAGTCATCTCGAATGCCGGGAATACCGTCCCGACCAAGTTACAGAGACGAAATACATGTATATATGTATACATCTATACATATGTATGTATGTGACACAGACACTCGCAGCCAATCGACGAACTCCCCCGATACCGATCCTCTTTTTATCGACGAACTTACGAGCTGTCCAGCAGCTTTTCTATATATCCTCGCGATCGTCGGATTTTTTGTTTGTTTTCTTCTTTCTTTCAACCGTCGAGAGAACGCTCGGTGAAACCCCGCATGTATAGATTCTCCGAGATTTCACGATTTTACGACTCTTCAGCTATGTGGGTCGTAAGAGAAACCGAGCCCCGATCGTTTCCGATGAAATCCTCGAAGCTTCGTCGAACTTTTCTGGTATACGTATAGAGCTATTTTATTTTTGTATAACTCCTCGCTAATTGAACGTTTTCTCACAAGAAGGGGGAAGAAGATCGACATTCTTCGTACGAGCTTATAAATTGACCGTCATCAACGTATCCGTTTGAGTACACGGGTCCATTAATATAGTCGTTTCTACTTGGTTATTGAATTTGACGAAAACAGTAAATAAATTTATGTGAATCGATTTTTTAAACTTTTTATCACCAAATAAAATTTCAGTCGCCAGTGAGTCCCAAGGCCGGGTCAACGGAGATGGTCGGCCTAAGAGTTTCGATATAACTGCACGAAAACCATGAAGAATCGTAAAGCATACAGGCAGCAAACAGGACGAGCCAGGACTATGGTAGGATTCATCTCGTTCGCGTACCTCCTCAGACTTTCGCGCGTGTGTGTACACCGCTGCTCTTGCAAGAACAACGATTCCTGCCTCGTCCATGAACTAAAACGACATTAGTTTACCCGTGTATATATCTGTATATCCATTTACAGACCCAACAGGTAACCTGCCCTGAACCAACCATTAACAATTATAATAAAAGAGTTGAGAGACAGAGAAGCAGACGGAACGAGAAGAAACGAAAGAGAATGAAACCGAGAAAGGAGGAAGGAGAGGGCGAGAGGGAGAAAAAGAGAGAGAGAGAGAGAGAGAGTACGGAGAGAAGAACACGCACATACGCATGATGAAATACACACAAACACCACCCTCACCGAGACAAGAGTCGGATAATTTTAATTTAAACAAATGGTCGTGAGGGCGGCATCTTTGTCCGCTTCTTGCATTATTTATGCTCGACTACTCTCGGTGGAAGCGCGCACGTGCGCCAACGCTGTGTGTCATCGTGCGGTGCTCTCCGCTGGACGGGTGCGTTGCTGTTTCTCTCCCGACGACTGGATTCTTTTTTTTGTATTCTCTCTTTCTCCTTTTTCGTCGTGTTCGCGTCAATGTTTTCCAAAGAACACAACCATATCACCCGTATTAGTAAGATTTGCGCGATGTCATCTGGATAAATTTTACTATGAGAAGACGATCCGCGTCATTCGGCGATTCGATCGACGACGAATAATCGAAATCAAGCAAAATTGCATGACACGTCGATCAATCTTTACCATTCTTTCCTTTACGGTTCAAATCTACTTGATCAACATGGTGATTACGACGAATAAAATATATTTCCGATTGACCAATATTTCAGATGTCCAGAAAATTGACGCAATTTTTCGCAACGATAAAGCCGGTCGCGAAAAGGTCGAGATCGATTGATTTAATGGTCGACGGCACTCGGGCTAAGGCAAAACCATTTGGATTATCGAAAGGACATCAACGAGTGACGTATACCAACCCGAGAGAGAGAGAGAGAGAGAGAGAGAGAGAGAGAGAGAGAGAGAGAGAGAGAGAGAGTGCGCCCGTAGCGGATCGCGGGGTCGGCTTGTTCTCACGCGGTGCTTTTCGTACCGTGGACGAGCACACATGTGTGTTGCTGCGGTTCCTCGTCGACGCGTGGAGAATTCGTACACCGCGGGCTCGTTTGCCGCTGGGAAGAGGAAGGTGGCCGAGGAGGGGGTTGGAGGGTGTGGGGTGAGGGGGAGTAGAACGCAAAAGCCGCGAGAACGACGAAGAGGACAACGACGATGAGAAACCGTTTGCAATTTACGAAGGAATTAAGGACTCGGACCGAATACCGACCGTTTGACATTCCGGCTATTATTGGCACCGGCGAATGCTCCGCTGGCCATCCAGTCGAGCAAGAGATCGACTGTGTATGTGCGTGTGTGTACGTCTCTCTCTCCCTCTCTCTCTCTCTCTCTCTCTATCTATCTCTCTCTCTCCCTCCCTCTCTCTGCACATATGGTGTCTCTTGGAGTCTCTGAGTCACCCTCGAAGCGGGAACTGTCCCAGTCGAGACATATCAGCTCCCTGTCTCTCTACTCCATGCTCTCGCGCGCCTCCTGCTAATTTTTCAATTTATTCTACCAATTACTGCGATCTGCGATACGCCGACAATTGGCAGTTATTAGTTTGGAGGAAGGAGACGCATAAACGGAGGAGCGAGAGGAATTATAGTTAAGGAAGTAATGGCGCGAGGATCATATACGCGGCATGATACGTGGCGCGAGCTTTTATTAACGTCTCAGCGATTTTGTTCAACTCCCTCGCCATTTCATCCCCGTCGGCAGCTGCGTATGAACTTTCGCGAAGGCGATCGAAAATTTTGGAATTTTTCGATAAATGTCTCGTTGACTCGCGGTACCAGGTCGATAAAAAATTTTTCGGTGTTTTTTGTTTTCATGCGAGACGAAAATTCCATGACAAGGAGCGAAACAAAATTGTGAAATTTTCTCGTATTTCTTTTTACTTTGGGAAAATGCAAGTTACAATAAACCTCCAGTATGTACATATATATATATATATATATATATATATATATATGCAAGCAATGCGGCGAGAAGAGAGTCTTTCGCTGAGAGGCGAAAGTGAGAGTATAAGAGAAAGAGATAAAGAGCGAGGGGTGGTAGTGGTGGTGGCGTGTTCCGGGCTACCACGCGGACTCTCTGGTGCAAGTCCGGGAGAGCAAGCGAAAGACAGCGAGTAAGAGAGAGAAAGAGGGAGAGGGCTGAGCGCGCGCGAGGTGGCCCTTTGATCTTCGCCGCTTCGCTTCTGCCTCGCTCTATCGACACTTCATACTTCTACGGCTGATCGCGGCCATAAAACATTATACCGGGAGAACTCTATCGCTCCTTCTCGCTCGTTCCTTCATTCCCTGTACCCATATAACTATACGTACGTATATATATATATACATATACTTAGGTTTTCAGCGAAAATACGCGCGAGTATAGAGGCCCGGCAAAAGTCTACACGTTGGTTCGAGGCCCATACCGCAGCCGTAAGCGCATTGTGTCCGAGTTATTACACAGCCTTATGCACACCCACCGCGATAGTGTGGGAGTCGCGCCTTCCCGTGGCGATACCCGAGTGTACGAAACGTACCAAAAGTACCAGCGACTCGAATACGAAGTATAATTATGGCTACACGAACGACAGAATTCTAGAATTTCTTTTTTTCGCGATTTTAATGGTTAATGTTTTATTCGCATTGTAAGACAAAATTCCGACGTAGACATACCCCTAGGAAGTTATTTCGGAGATAAGAAAATGGTCGTCATTACGATCGAGAAATTGCGATTTTTAATAACGTTTACGTAAATTAAGATATGTCAACAATTTTAACGCCTTTCGTAACTTCTTCGCACGCCCGCTTAAAAAATATTCGCTATTGGACACTTTTTCTTCGACAGTTTTTAAGACTTTGCAATAGACAACCCCATAAATATTTTCGTCGCAAATTTCTCGTAAAATACGAATATTGCCATCCTTATTTCGATGATTAACAAGCTATAAATCAAAAAAATCAAAAATAAACCAATTTTTACCATACGACTCCAATTCTATTTGAAAAAATTGTATGTACACGCTACGAATGCACTCGTCTCCTGACAAGAGAACATATTTATCGAGAAGGACGCGTGTACTTCGAGGGCGTGTGCGTAGTGTGTACAGTTTCGACACTCTCTTTGCGGAACCGAATGCGAGCTCGAGCGGAGACGAGAGAGGCGTGAGTGACACATAGAATTAGTGAGGAACGAGAAGAGCTAAAGGAGAAAAAAAATAACGACGAAAGGGGATAGCTGTTGGCGGTGGGTGTGGGGGCTGGGGGGAGTCCTCTCTCACACCGGGCATTATTAATTAACCTGATAGACCATAAATAAAACTTGGCTCGACCCCCGACCCTCGGAATTCTCCAGAGACGAATATAAATAAATAAAAGTCCCACATATCACCACACGCGTACACACACACACATACACAGACACATGGGGCTAGTAGCGTTGAAATAGAAAAATATGTTGGCGCGAGTGTGTGTCCGCGGGCTCATCCATGTGCGTATAATACCAAAGCGCGAACGGGAACGGTCGGAACCGGCGACCGCGATGCGTTATGTTAATTGGGGCGTTGTCTCTCGCGGCATCCGAGCCCCGCGCGAGCACGCACCTATTCTCATTAGCTTTTCCCTATATCGAAAGAAACGAGATAAAAAAAAGAACGCAACAACGACACAGAGGAACGGAGACAGTTTCACACACGTACACAGGGAGCGAAAGAGCGCCATCCGGTTACTGGACTACATTTGTTTTGTATACGACTCCTGCGTTTCGCTATCATTTATAAGTTACGCTAGACAGCCGTTCTATAGCGTAACAAAACTCTCGTATATTCGTGTCACACGTGCAATGTCGTGATCCGGCATTATTAGCCCATCGTCATATTTTTTGCTCGTCATAGATAATAAAAAAAACACACACACAGAACAAAAAAAAAAGAAGAGAAAAAAAACAGTAAATACCACGACACTTTGGACATTATAACGCGATGATAGAAATGATTACTTTTGCCTGATAGCATTGAACAAAAAACAAAGAAGAAAGAATAGCTTCGTCAAAGTCTCGACGTTCGAACTGCGTGACTGGATCGATCGTAATTATTATACCCTCTTGGCTCGGTTATAACCGAAGTGGGAAGGAACAAACAGGCAAGCGGGACAATTAATCCTGAAGGAAATTGTTCGTGCAAGCCATACGTATATGTGTGTGTGTGTACGCGTATATATCTGTTAATTCGGCGGACAACTGTGAGTTTCTCCCTCCTCGAGAGGTCTCCGTTACGCTCAACTGTCTGTCGCGGTCCCTCTCGTTGAACGTTGCAAAAGTGGCAAGTAACGACGTACGTCGCGGGCGCGACAGATCGTCGTGCATCACTCTACTAGTAGGTAGATAAGACGTTTGGCTCTGGCGTTAGAGAATGGCACACGCGAAAGGCCAAGAACCGACTGTACATTGCTCGTTACAATTCGGACGGAGGGTTTCTTGTTCCACCACTCTCTCTCGGAGTCATCACTCTCTCTCTCTCTCTCTCTCTCTCTCTCTCTCTCTCTCTCTCTATTGTTAGTTGCATTTAACTGGACTGTCGTACACGAACTTTCATCGCCGCGTTGTACGTTTCTCCTCGCCGATATACGTGCGAAATATACGCGAATATACCGATAAAGTGACGAAAAATAATTGCAACAATTTTTTATTATGAATTTTAATTAAATAATGCCTAACGCGTTAAATGCTCTATGAATGTGTACGAACGATCATCTGGCAATCTTCTCAAGAGCATGAGTTCAATTTGTGGCTTTACCACGTACCTACCTACGCGACGTTGGTGATTTGCGAATTATCGCGAGTTTTACTATCACGGTCGGTTATCGACGAATCGCTATCGACCGTGAACGTATACGGAACAACGGAGGCGAACTCCAAGGTTTTAGTTCGACGACGATCGTTTGCTCACGATCGCGCGTATCTACGTATTTCTGTACACGGTAGAAAGGGAACACCCACCCACCCATGTCTGATTTAATGACTTCTAATACCTGGGCATTAAAATAAATTCATAGAATCAATCTATAAGCCATTGTCTATGCGAGCTTTAAAGTCTACAGTACGCCCGATCGTGTTCACCTCGTCTCTCTTTCTTCTTCGTAAGAACGATGGGGAAAGAGCGGCGGCGAAGAGAAAATATATAGCGAATATATAGCGTGGCGCTAATATTCGAAGGAAGCCTCTTGAGGCAAGACATAACCGATGCACGTCGAACGAGCGAATGAGAGACAGCGAGAAAGAGCGAGAGTGAAATAAAGCTCGAGAAAGAGATGAGAAGGAGAGATGACCGGGGTCGCGCGCAACGTGTACCGTGTAATTTGTGATGGCTGCCATTACCGACGAAAAAAAAAGAATTCTATTAGGCTTGCTCCTCACTGAACCCTTCGCGCGCTGCTCATGGCCCCCACGAAGGCCGGATGTGGCTCGAATCGAAACTTCCGAAAATTATCTTTTCTTATCGATACTTACCATTTTCTTTCATTGAAGTATAACGATCGAAGTTTTATATCGATATTAGGTAATCTTAATCGACATCAAATATTCGAAATCAAGTTTTTCGCACAGATATATTTTTTTTTTACATTTTATTTTTATGGCACATATTCGCATGGAACATATTGAAATTTCATCGTTTACGAAGAAAATTTTGATTACACGCGATTTCTATTATACCGTGAGGATCGCGGTTTGCCGCTCCAACTTTTTAACGATATGAAACCAACGGAGTCTCGTATCGCTCAATGTATTACGAATCGGGCACGGTCTACATACGTTTAGATCTCGTGTGTCCCACGTAGAGTTTTAGCAATTTCCGTTAGTCGATGTTTCATTACAGATTGCACGGGCTGTCTGTGAAATTCATGATGAGCCGTTAAACGACGTTCGATAGCCGAGAAAAACGATCTATTATCTTGAATCGACGCGCGGCTACGAAACTTCGCGGTACACGATATAACTTAAGCGCTGTAAATGTGCCGAACGATCGAGGGAGGTAAAGAGAGAAAGAGAGGGAGAGAGAGGGTAGTCTGCGAGAGGGAACAATAATTTCATGTATTTTCACGCTGTATACACCAACGAGTACATAAAACTTATGGCTTATCGCGAAGATAGCGCATTCCTAAAAATGGGACAAATAAAATAAAATACTCGTTCGCGTTCGAACCGTACGAGGATATAAATAAATTACACCGCGCGAAGTGTCAAACTTGATGGCGAATTTAACGAGTGAAATTCCGTTCGAGAAACCATTAAAAAAGCGAACCGAAAGAAGTCGTTACCATTGCAGTTTCACAAATTTTTGTTTACGATCGATTCCGATGACTCGCACGTAGGCGGGATGACGAGAGAGCGAGAGAGAGAGAGAGAGAGAGAGAGAGAGAGAGAGAGAGAGAGAGAGAGAGAGATGGAGACTTATTATACCGCACGAGGTGGAGGCTAATGCCGATAGTTTGGCAATTCTTGTGAAATTTATCGCGAAATTTCGTGATTCCCCTCAACGATAAATATTTGTACATAATACACGTTTGAAGAGAACCGGTCGTTTAACGTCTTGACCAAAGACGCGCTACGCCTTCGTTTCCAATGTCGAAAAAAAAACCGTGGAACAAAACGCGATACTGCGTCGCAAAATATTTGAGGACCAAGATTGGCAGATCGAGGTCGTTTAAAAAAATACGAAAATTTCCAATTTTGATTGGATATTTATTTAAAAAAATATATATTTGCTAATCGCCATAAACAGATTTTATCCTACGTTCTAGTATCAATAATTTTACGATACGTCGAAATTTTGACGAAATTCGTCTCATTTACGAACTATTCTTTGTACATAAGCGCGCGGTCATAGCAAGTAGTTTAATGTCATCAAACGAGCGCGTGTGTGTACACGCATGTCGCGCGGGCGCTCGACAACTCGCCGGAAGCGGGTTTTATGAGAGAGAGCACACACACACACACACATACACATATAGCACGTTATGAACGCCAGTCGGATTAACATTAATTTCAATAGCACGGGTACCAGTAATGATAACAAACAATTAAGGGAAGTCAAGTCGGTCGCGAGCTCATGAGATCATCGATGCTGTTGGTGTCGCGGTCGTCCGAGCTACTCTCGTATTGCGAGGGTGTCGGAATTAAATGACACGTAGATGACGACCATATGTACACAAGTTTACATTAATATATACATATATACGTATAAATTTATACATGGGAAATTCCATGTTGAATCGAACGACAAAAGCGACTGCGAATATTTCATAATTTATTTAGCCAGCGAATAATCATTGATTTACATTAAAATTTACATAGAAAAGTTTGAAAATTAGGACGATTTTATTGTTCATAGCACTTTGAGATAAATCGATGATAGTTAAAATTGCAAGAAAAAAAAATGTCAGTGATTAGTCGTTGTCAGTTTGCTCGAGAATCGCCCATACGTGTGAACATAAATACATACGTATATATGCGCTAGTGATTACACTCGTTAACGCGCGCCCAACCGCGCTAACGTAACTAATAGATTACCAACTCTATATGAATTAATACCGTAGTGCCTGATGATGTGTTCGTCTATCTCGCTCTTTCCTTCTGCCCCCTCTCTCTATTCTCTCGGTGTATGAAGCTGTTGCGGGTTCTCAGAGCGTGGCTCGTACGCTAATATAATATATATGCCGGCGACTTCCCTCGAGGCGATGATCTGCTCTTCGTCATCGTTGTCGCCGACGAGAAGTAGCAAACGAGAGGGCAGCAGCCTTTAACATAAATGGACCCAACTATATACGTATATGTTTATTTCCTAAGAGACACTATTACACATCGTCGCGATACGCAGGCACACGTATCTCGCGCGAGGTTCCACCTCGCACCTGCTCCAAGACGAGATGATTAACATTTTTTAATTCGACACGATCTTCCTAAGGCATAAATCGTTTTCGAGCTTGTTTCGTACCACCCGTGAATATATATTCGATTCTACGAATCACGACCGATTTCTGATATCGCAGATAAATCAATGAGATTTATTTCCAAATATACAAAAATAAAAACAAGATTTTTCAGGATGACATAATTCGTTATTTATTAGGATAAATATTTATCCACGCTCTGGTAGTAAGGAAAATTGGAAATAAAATGCCGTTTGATAAATTGATAAAAATTTGTTTAAGCTTGTTTCTTACGAACTACCTATATTTTCAATTCCACGAATCGTGACGATTTGTGATATCGCCGATAAATCAGTGAGATTTATTTTCATACTGATAAAAAATAAAAGCAGCGTTTTATAAAATGGTATAATTAATTATTGATCAGTGGCGTCATTAACCCACAGTGTCGGTAAGGAAAATGGAAATTATATTTCATTCGGCAAATTGATGAAGAATTCATTATGAATCTAATTTGTATTCGTCGATCACAGTTTGAGTACCACTGAAGTCAGGATACGACGGTTTGGTGTAAAATAAAACACCATCGTATACACTATACACGCTGTATCAATTAGTGAATGAGTGCCGGGACAATATCCTGTCTGGGAGCTTCTGCTCGTATTTCCCTCAGCTGTTCTTTCCCTCTCTCTCTCTCTCTCTCTCTCTCACGCTCCCTCACCCTCCCTCGATATGTGAACTATCTCGTTGAGTTGCATCGTCAGCGAGCCAGCAGATATCGTCTCTCTTGTCTCGTCGACAGTAATGATGCCATATAATGACGTCAAAACGCCATTCCGATAATCGTGCCATATGTATTTTAACAGCACTATTGTTATCATAACCACGTACCGCTATGAATTATTTATTTCCGTCAATGGTTTCATTTCGTTGCACTGGTCATTGATGCTAATCCGAATCAATGAGCACGGTGGATAAAAAACGATTAATCGATACGAAAAATCGATCAGAGTGATTAATGAATAATGTTAACGAAGTATTTTTATAAGACGTGATACGAATTGAAATCTGATCGAACCTGAGATTCCAAGTGATCGACAAGGCACGTTGCGGTTATATATATATATGTATATATATATATATATATATATATATATATATATAATCATGTTTTGCTACCCACAGTGCAGTTTCTTGGCTCACGCGCGCCTCGCGTCATCATAATTACGCCATACACGCACGCGTGTCCCATACTGCGTGACGAGAATCCTCGAGTGTTTCTCTCGGGCACAGAAGTAAGAGCAGCAGCAAGCAGCGGTTTGTCTGATGCTCCCATGTGTGCATTTCTTACATCGGAGAATTACACTTACTAAAGTGAGACGGAGAAAGAGAGCGCCGCACGAGAGAATGATACTTCGAAGTGTAATGTCAACGATCACGTTTCAATTATTATCGTTCCTTCTTTCCTCGATCTCCCATGGCCCGGATACAGCCGACTGCCGTCAAGAAACTCTCCTCATGGGGAAGTGGGCTAAACTCAACGTGCTCGGAGGCATACTAACAAATTTTATAGGGACATAAAAATCAAGCGATCGATAAATATACGCTCGAGTCTTCGTCCATCGTTATTGCCCAAGAATATAAAACGTACGTGTAATCGCACTGTTATCCAAGAGCGTACATTTATTTTTGCACAATGAAAATAAATTATCGATCTTAATCGTACATCAAAATATCCACGATTCATAACGAACAATCAATTAAAATAACTGTGCAACAAAATCATCGGTGCATTATTATTGAAAAAAAGAATTTAATATTGATCTAAATATAATAATTACTTGAAATATTACGAGTTAATAACGACTAAAAATTTTACTCGTTACAAAAGTGGTCAATTAATTTGTCGTAAAATCATCTAAAAAAAATTTAATGTTTCGATTCGTACGTTGGTCAAATCAAACGTATATGTATTCTCATCGCTAACAAGATATATAACACGAAGATGTTCGCAGGGAGATTCTTCGAGCTCCGCAGCTCTTCGCCACGTCCGACTTGGGAGACTTTTCATCTCTTCCTTTTGCTTCTACGGCTCGTACCTAACCAGAAAAGTAACTCGCTATCCCCTCCACCCCGCACACTTTCTTCAAAACATACCGTGAAACTGGGCGGCATGTACGGCTTTTCTTCGTTGATTCCAACTCGTCCCTAGACTCGAAAACGCATTTGAGAAAGTTTTCCGTCGATGATAGCGGTGCGGTGTGGTCGTCCGAATCTCCCAAGGAACGAGAGTGAAAGAGAGAGAGAGAGAGAGAGAGAGAGAGAGAGAGAAAGGCAGCGACACAGGGAGAAGGAGGGTTCGAGGATGAGGTCGCCGAAGGTAGGTGGTGTACATCGCAACCCCCATGGGAGGGTTGTAGGAAAATATAGGCTCGTGTATATTATATATATAAACCAGGAGAGAGAGTGAGTGAAAGAGAGAGAAAGAGAGGTAGACTGTTTTCGTTGTGCTATATACATTCTTGGCATATAAGTTTCCACAGTTTTCCAGACTGTTGTATGAGAAAGAAAAAGAGAGAGGGACGCCCGACGAGAGGTCACCGTAAAGCAGAGATTGCCAAAGCACCTAATATACCAAAAGTTTTCGCATCATCCGCCGCACCGCGACAATCTTCCGGGAGTTTCGGCTCGCGCGCGTAAGACATACGCCTTCGTCTCACTCCATCGCCCCCCAACGCTTATTAAGTCCCACGAGTGATTTCTTCCGGGAGTCGCAGGTAGGGGAAGGGGAAGCTATAGGGCTCGGTTTCATCGTTTCTCGCGACCACGTGGGAGACGAAGTACCAATCTTCGAGGAGCCGGTGTCTGCCGCGACTCGTTATTCGCGCAACTCGTCGTCCGTGTATATAAAACTCGGTCGATAACAATCTTTGAACGATATATGATTGAGTAATTTGGTAGAAATAACGGTGAAAGAATCGTGATTAAGTTATTCATTGTGAACCCGACCCCTTCGGTGCGAACGATTCGCCTGTAATTTGCCATTTGCGAGAAATTCATCGAAATTTATGCGAACCATCGAGATTAGAACGCGACGAGACGTTGAAATTGTGAATATGATTGAACGTCCATACGTGAAAATTGGGAGAATCTTCCCTCGGCTTCTTTGGGCGATTCGTATCGTACGATGATCCGTCATATATCCAGGGGTTATAGGTATTACTATCTATAACCGGGAGATTCGAGCGCTGATCATCTCTCTCCTACCCCTGCAATCGAGAGCTTCCGGGGCTCAATCGTTTTATGGGTTTATTAGAAGCAAATCAAGATGGGAATGTATAGAGGGTCTCTAATCAAAGATACTGACGAGTTGGGGAGGGGGATGAAGAGACCGAGAGAGAGAGAGGGATTCTGTATTCGGTATGGCATTATCGCATTATGCGAGCAATCTCAACTTTGTGTCTCCTTCTTGCCTTCTCCTCCGTCTTCTTCTTCTACTTCGGATATTTCCCTTCGCCCCCCCCGTCCTCATCCTCATCTTCCTCAGCCACTGTCACGTTTTATATATATCCGATCTCGTCTTTCTACCCTTTCCACCCTACTCGACTTGTTACAGGACACTCGTTAGAGCGACATTATATTATCTCTGTCCTCACCGAATCAAATTCATGATTGCGCGAATCGCGATAAAATACACACGATATATCTTACATTATTATTATACGAGGCATCAGAACTTTTTAAGAGTTAGTATCAAATACTGTAAAACGGGGCTATATTGCCATTATGGGTAACTTTGACAGGTTTTTGGGCTACTTTAGCAGAGCGGGAAATACGATTTAAATGTGTTCACAGCGGTGAAAAGATCGAAAAACTGAATATTTTCGTAAATTGCAATATATCAACATTATAATGGTGAAATTCGTGTTGTGCGGGAAATTTCCGATTCCGTAAAATCCAATTGAAGTCTTTTTGGACGAAAAAAAAATTTGACTCTCGCCAGGTGCCGATAGTCGATATTCGTGATTTACTTTCCTGACTTTAGGGGTCCGGAGGGGGTCAAATTTTTTTTTCGTCCAAAAACACTTTGTAGGGTCATTTCGGAATCGGAAATTTCCCGCGTAACACGAGTATGATGGTTTAAAGACGTTTCGGAGCGAAATTTTTTTTGACCCCATCTCAAGTCAATTTTTTCACGTATGGGCCCTGAAAATCGTGGTTTTTGAAGTGCCGCCATGGCCACAAAAACAGAGCTATCCGGATGTTCCTTGGCTGGTTCTCGAGAGCTCGGCGAGCACTTCAAAAAGTTACTCGTAAAATTTTCTGTAGGACGAACGAGAACGGAGATAGATCCTCGGTAAAAGTCCATTTTTTAAGGTTTTGCGATATCCATCGAAATTTGCCATATTCCATTCCAGTAAATTTTAATCCCTTCTCAAGCTCTAAGAGCTTATGTCCATCGGAAATTTGTCACTTATGACGAATGAATAGATCGCTTTTTGCTCGCACTCGAATTTGTCGGTGAAAAGGTTGAAAAACTGAATATTTCCGTAAATTGCAATATATCGAGATTATAGGTAATGTTAATATTCTGTTGTGCGGGAAATTTCTAAATAAAAACTGATAAGTCAAGATCGCGGCGATATAAGGCGGTATAAGTGAAAGCTCGACCAATCAAACTTTAGACAACCCTCTCGACTTTGAGAAGGAGAGAATGCCCGTCGTACACGAGGGACAAAGATAATTGCCAATCGTCGTTAAATCCGAAAACGCTTGAGATTCGGAGTAAACGAGAGATCGGGGATATGGCGGCCGTACACGGGATTAGCTTTTCACGACCCCGAATAAGATCCTCTCTGTCTCTATTTCTCTCTCGGTCCGTACCTCTGCCCGACGAGCGAGCCACTCTCGGGGCATCTTCGCTCAGTCTGTGGTCGCAACCATACACAGCAGGGTTGCTTTTACGGTGAAAAATCGAAGCGAAGGGGATACACATCGAAAGGGAGTAAGGTATATATATCTCGCGCCATTTCGTTATCTTTACGAGCTTGTAAGCCAGTTTGCGGGCGTATAGGCGAGCAGTGAGGGGGTTCGCGAGGGGCCAAACAAGATTTCCAGTTGTCTGGAGAAGAGAGAGGCTCTGTGCGAATGAAAGATACGTCTTGGGAAGAGAGCTCTCGCTGTGTAAGTTTGGTTGAGCCAAAAGCCAAAAGGAAAGTAAGAGAGAGAGAGAGAGAGGGAAAGCTGGAATTCTACTCGTTGTTTCTGCAAAAACATATATAGTCGCGTATAGGAATGTTTATTATATACATATATATACGCGTGTATTATGTATATACAGTATATATATAGATACATGATGCAGCATATAGCACGATCTTAACCCGTAAAATTTTACGACACCGAGTTATAATTATTTTATTATTGCCGATCGTAAACGATCAAACAGTAAAGGTAATAATATGCAGTAAATACTTTAATGGACAGCGTGGACGTGTGCTCTCTACGTGTGCGTGGACGTGTTGAGAGCGCGTTTGAATTCTGCGTGCACTATAAAAATGACACGTTATTTCATAGTGCGTCTTGACGATCGATTCGAAACTACCGAAGGCTGCAGTTTGAGGCTACGCGATTACGATTGTTCTTCTTTTTTTTGCGATCTTTTTCATTTAGTACTCGGTGAATAATTTTTAATGATTTTTTTATACGTTGAGAAAGCGTACATGTGAAAATGTAAATCTGTTTTCACAATGATTTTCGCTTTGACTTTGGCGTCTCGTTACGTCGTCCATATAGGAACGGTGTTACAGGCCGCCCGCGTGAATTATCGATGTTTAATGATTCCATGCGTTAGAAGGAGGGTCTCGTGGCACAGAGAATTTCGAACGATAAATCTCAGCACTGTCTCCGTTGTGTTCCATTTGGCGGGACAAAGAGAGGTGTCTCGCGCGGACGTCGACGTGCCGATGGCAACGTAACGACAAAGGGGGCTAAGTGGTAATTATTTATGCGTCAACTTCTCCGAGATGATATAGGAGCAAAATAGTTCGGGCCCGAGAGAGCGTAAGAACGAGAGAAGAGAGAAAGAGATGGGAGAGGGAGACAGGGAGAGGTACAACGGAATTGGAATGGCGTGAAATCAGTATAGAATCGGTGCTTTGAAATTTCGTCCCTAGAGAAGAGCCAAGAGTTCTCTATGTATAGAATAGTTTAGAAGACTTTATTCAAACAAAGAAACTCAATATGATAATTAAATCATCATTATTCGTACATTTTCCTGAAAATATTTTTAGCCTAATTAACCAGGATTTTTAAAATTTGTATCGACGCGTAATTGTGACTAACGAAACTATTGATTAGTAATATTTGTTTTTACAATGACCACCATTGTCCCGTTCATCTCGCCAAATATGGATTTTGGTCACTGGGTGGCCAATCCTCCTGTAATAGTCTCGGCCGGAGGGCTCTTTCATACACGACCTACGACCGGACGTCCCTTCACCATAGCCCAACCTACATCCCGCCACCAAGATCGAGAGAACACCGAGAGGACACAGGGGGCGCACCCCCGCGTGCATATGCAACCCAAAAGCACGGGAACTGACCTAATTGTGACTTATGGCGACTATAATAGAACGACCCGTTAACACCTAACCGTATAGCCCCTTCCTTTGCCTCTCCTCACAACGAGACCCAACTACACGTCCATATTGCCAGGAGTATGAGACATACCTTGCCACGATCGGTGAATATTCGCATGGTCCACTAAATCTCTCACCATTACCCAGTTCTCTCGAACCTCCTACTGCAGCGAGACAAATCGTATTAGATTTTACTTTTTCGATTCATCTCTTTATGTCTAAAAAATGAAGTCGAATAGAATTTCGAGAATTATCAAGAAATCATCAAATATAATAAGGGGAAGGTTCTTTTCTCTTAAGTCTCAAAGGGTTAAAGAGAAAAGATCGTCCGATTGAAGAATTATTCTCGTTTCCGTACACGTAAGCGTCAGTCAGCGGAACAATATATATGGGAACATCGAAAACTCGACAGTTGGAGCTCGTATCATCGCGTTTCTCCGATCGTGAAGCCAAGCAAATGCCAGCTACTGCACGCACGTGCGTGAACATCTAGATATATATGCGAACCTATTCATAGATATAGACATATATATGGTTTATACGATAGAATATATACGCCACTAAACGATCGAATAAATGCCGCGTTATACACGTATATTTCGCGTATAAACGATGTGTTCCTTGATGTCCATACATACATGGATGGTCGGCACGCATCCATCCAGAGAACTCGGCGCAACCGATGTTGGGTTCGACACATAAGACGTAGCGAGCACAGTTACTACCTGTTACCTCTGTTGTTTCTGTTCGTCTGACTGTGGAAGGGCGACAGGTGCATCGCCCCTGCGCGCCGTCCAGCTGCCGTCTTCACCACGAGACTTTTGCCGTCTCAGTATTATCGTTCTGTCCTTGCAGTAACATATATCTATATCTATATTCGATAGACGTATATGGGCTCCACGAGAACTTCCGCCAACTGACAAAACGGTGTTCTAACATTGTACGGGAATGTACAATACCGATCGATTATCTTTATCGTGGTTGCGCACCGCATAATTAGACCCGGCGGTCTGTTAATTCATGAGACGTTGTACGAGGTACGCTACGATCGTGAAATATGTTACGTCCGTTGGTTTCTATTATTTCCATGGACAATGAATTAGACGGCATATTTGCGAAAGTTACAAATGGAAACAAATAAAATCGATCGATGAATTAGTGTTTCCGTGAAAATTTTTATTCCAATGTCTCGATCCAAGATGAAGATCGTGTGGTGGAAAATGACGACATGGATGAGCGAAACGTATGTATCTCGTCTTTCGGACCACGCGATCACGCTCCGTCACCGCGAAGGGACTGACCCTCCACCCGGTTTCGTTATTTGCATATAAAGAGCGTTATAGCTAAGGGAAATAGAAGCCGAGTACGTGACAGGGCAAACGTGAGGATCAGCTTGGTTCGAAACCCATAGAGGCACGGGAGTTTCTTCGTCGTGACGAGACGTGAACGGAACGACGGCGATGACGTCGACGGACACTTCCTATCAGCGGGTTCATTAATAACCGGACCGAGGTGGCAGCGAAGCCGGCGGGAAAGTTAAATGACCCAAACCGAATTCTAATGTTTCGTGAATGGTGAAACGTCTTCGGTTGACCGCTTCGACTCTACTCCCGTCCTTATCTCAGAAAATCCTGTATACCGTGGCGAAAACTGGCCGTCATTAATGACGACCACTATACTCGGGTGATGATTAACCAGTGTGGCACTGGATAAGCATACCGATCGAGGAAGAATTAATGAGGCTTTTTAATTAGTTATCTGTAAAATAATAGGGATATTATTCAGGCAAATGGTAAAGATTAATCATAGCGACATCGTCTCGCGGCTATCACTGTGTTTCCTTCATGATCTCGATTTATTAGTTTCTAAGTTCCGTTTTTATCTGAAGGTGGTCCATTTCTGGGAATTTAATACTCATCGATTTATGTGCGACGGAACGCGTTTAAAAGATCGAGAAAAAGAAAAATACGGATTTTCCAAAGACGCCTGGGCCGATCGCTGTGCCATTGAGCCGACCCGTACCATATAAGACAATAAATTTGGCACCCTAACCCCCCGGGTAGAAATTTTGTAGGGTTTGCCTTATTTGCTACTAGGCCCTGATCAGGTAGCGCTACTACTTGCCATAACATGGCAAGCCTGAGAAGCTCCTGTACGGCCCTGCAAAGGCCTGCCATAAGACGGCCGTACTCATGCTTGCCTTACAGCGCCCCTCCAATGCTTGCCATAAGACGGCCGTACTCATGCTTGCCTTACAGCGGCCTGCTGAGACAGCCATACTATCACATTAATTTTATTCGTATATTAGTTCACACGTTGGAACACAGATGGACGCTGGCGTTCTCACAAGTGGAAAGGCGCGAGAGTAAGGATAAGTAGACGAGGAAAATTATTTTTTTATAAGCATAAAAACGAAACATCATGAATAAGAACATGAATGATAATCGTAATTTGTCGATTTTTTCAGCACTTTTCAATAGAAATATCTTATTATTTTTTAATAGGTATTGGAAATTGCTTACGGTTTCGATATAATCGTTTTTTCGCACCGTTTTAACTCATATGTTCCATACTCATACATTTTACTAAAATCAATGGACACCATTATATATTTTAATTTTCACGGAAAGTCATTGCATCGTATCGCCCGTATCACGCGTTGGTGAAAATGTATCTTTTGACAAGTGTTTATAGATTGTGTACAGATTTAGGTTATGTTACCCCGGGAAGAAACTGTAGTAGGGCACTATTATGGCACTCGTAAGGCAATCATTAGCGCCCTGATCAGGCAGCCTGATAAGAACCGTATCAGGCGAGGCGTTACCGATTCTAACGGGGCGCTGTCCGGCTGCCGTGCGAGGGCCGTAACATGGCAGTCAGGCAGCCGGACAGCTCCCGAAGCGGGGCCGTACTACAATTTCTACCCGGGCCATCAACCTCACCCTACAGCGGACTACGCACTTTCTCTGCATATTAATCCTCCTTGCCGGAACGAAGCCGTTTTATCGGTAACGTGAGAGTGGATGTACTTGGGTTTGTTCTACGGATAAATCCCGTCCCCATTTGGCAAATGGTATAAATCTGAATAACACGTATCAAGCTCTCTCTCTCTCGCTCTCTCTCTTCGTTCCTCTCTCCTACATGGCCAACGTTATACCCTTATCAAGGGTACGAAAGGGGTTTGGTGAATGATTAGAGATATTAATATCGCTCTCAGTCTCGTCTCACGGACTCTCCTCTCGCGCGTTCCGAGTATGTACCTACGTATATACGTATATTATACACATCTCCCCGTGGGGGGTGCGAATTCACCAAGTTCACGAAGGGCTCTCGCGGAGCGATCTATTTTGCGCGTATACAAGGCGGCGTGTGGTGCAATCCTAAATACAGTGGTATAGGGAACCCTAATAATGAGCGACCCTTCTCGCGCGGACTCGACACTCTTTACGCAGCTACCACTCGCTCCGTTACATAACGCACGTAGATCGATGGTTCAACTTCAAAAATGCGCATTGTCCCGTGTACTAGAATGGACCTTGCGCCATAGAAGTATGAATAATGTTTCAAAAACGCTCCGACGACATATTTTAATGAAATCGTCGACGCCACGCGTCTTACTTCCATTTATACTTTGTATTATTTCACCTTGCATTGATAATCGTTTGATTAAATACTGTTGATAAAAAGTCATTACACCATCAGCCAGCTTCATCGTCGCTCCGCGATTCAAAGGTCGCTCGATACGCTTATTCTGCCACCTGGGTTTTTTTCTCCTTTTTTTACAAAACGAGCATAGGAAAGTAACTTTATATTACGTAAAGACTCTCATCTTTCGCACACTTTGGAGGATCTCGGAAAACCGGTGAGTGGACCGGATATCACAGTGTCGCGGATGTGTTTTACAGCAAACAACGCGTAGGAGAGAGAGAGAGGGAGAGACGGTAAGAGAAAGGTGTGACACTGGAGACAGCCGAGGGATCTCTTATATACAGTGATATGCACGAGGATATGTTCAAGTAGTAACATAAGCAAAGAGTAATTCTAATCTTGCGGAAGCTAACGACAAATCGCGCGCCATAAATCCTTTACCCAAGAAACGGAGAGCCGCCTGCCCGAGACGTCGTTCTTCTTAGACGTTATCCTTGTTTGTGCGTGCGTGTGTGTCTGTGTGTTTGTAATCGAAGATAAACCCAAGGACGCCCGCTAAGAGCAGCGCTGAACTATCGTTCCGGTATCAAAGTCGAAGGGGGTGGAAACTAACAACACCCCCAAGGGAAGTAGGCAAGGGGGTTGTTGGTTGAGCAAACCGCAAGGGGACGACGGGTCCACCTTAACTTATCAGATAAATCAGAGATTCACCGGGCTACGATGAGTTGTTGGTGTATACGGAAATACTAATACCGAGAAAGGATCATTCGTCGCAAACTCCGTCAACCGGTACGAGTAATTTCATTCAAAGTCTGTTAACACGACATTTTCTTTATAACGAACGACGTCCTTTGAAATATTTTTTAATTTTTCGTGGTTTAAGGATTCAACCCATGTCGCGATGGAGGTTAGCTCGCGTGGTCATCGATCCTGACTTTCCATGTCCTTTTTAGATTTGGGAAATTACGAGGATTGGAAAATCGAGAACGTGACACGAGAGAATAACCGCCGGAGGTAGCGAACGTTCGCGGTGAATTCGACGATCACGTGTTCGACTCGATATATTATACGAGCATGAACACAAGGGACTCGACGAGAGAAGGTCGAACCTCTCGTCCATGTATCCTCGTATCTATTGCACTCTAATACGAGTTTCGTGATGTCCATACATCACCCAGGATTGAAACATTTCCTTATTATTACCGCTGTCTGCATAGATTAATTTCCCTGTATTACAAAACGTTTCGGTCTCTTTCTCTCCCTCTCTCACTCTCATGCCCTTCGTCCTATCGTACTCATCCATATCGTTCTTTATCTATCTGTCTCTTTCGTTTTCCTTTCGTCCTGGTAAACGTCGTTCTTTCGACGAGATATGCGTCTCTCGTCAGTAGAGACCGGGGAGCCGAACGGGGGTCTTTGTTCGAATTGGATATATTCTCTCGTGCCCAGGGTCCTCTCGTCCTCGCCATCGTTCACGTCTTCGTCCATGCTTACCCCACGTTTCTCGCTTCCTCTCTCTCTCTCTCTCTCTCTCTCTCGCTCTCTCTCTCTCTTTTTCTCTCTTCGTCGATCTGTCTTTCGCTTGTCGCCGTTTTCAAAGGGTCTATAAATAAAGGTGTATATTCGGTACTGTCTCGTTCCGTCTAATGTCACAAAATTATCCAACGAACGCCGCTTTGAACATGACCATTATTATATCGAAAGCTCGTAATTGTTAAACGACAGAAAAGACCTCCCAACACCTGTGATATATTTACGATTTAACGTTGTCAGTTTGTAACCGTTTGCCTTTATACTCGTAATCGGCCATGCGTTCTCTTGTTTTTGATAGTAATTATTTTCTCAAGCTCCACAATAGCGTAAATTGGCACAAGATAAAATCATAAATTTCTGAAAAATTGTTGAAATATACCGTTTATAGATATTTTTGTTTGTTATTACAGCATAAAATTAATTCTTTTCATTTACATATCGAAAAACGATCGATCGGTAACTCGAACCGTGCGTATCCAATCTAAAATATTCCGTTTAATATACAAACGTACAGACATAGATCTATTTTTGTGTATAACCGCTGGCGCGAACACCGGGAGCCAGGAATGTTGATCTACGAGTTCGAAACTGAGAGTCGTAAAAGATCGTCGGCGCGGGCGCGGGCGTTTGTCCCAAAACCCTGTGGCGAGGACGGTCTTCTCGTTCGTTGGACGCTGGATACCGCATCAGTGTCCGAGACATTCTAATCCTAATAAATAAATATTATTAATATCCAGCTACTATATTTGAATAGTCGGAGCGTAGAGAGTCAAGACGGATTCTGACGAGAGTTTCTCCCTTCCTCGCGTTGATCGCGGACACGGATGCATCGCACTGATTCATATTCTAGCCGGTTGAGAAGCGATCCGGAGAAAAGCCGGACTCACGGTGTGTGCGAGCCGGCAACGCTCTCGCCAGCCGGACGATGAAAAATTGAATATACCTCGTGCAGGAATAGTGGACGACGTCCGAAAGAAAAGGGAGAAAGGAAGCACGAGAGAAAAGGGAGGGGTTCCACGCGGGCAAAGGGAGGGGGTGGGGGTGAGAAATAATCATCGGTCATTAGTCTTCTTGCTCGTGACACTTTTTTTCCCTCTCGCTCTTGGATTCCCGATGACCAATCTTTAGAAAGATTTTTATTATTATTTTTTTTATTATTAGAATGAAATAGACAATAATGTTTTATCCAGTTTATTCGAGAAATGCAGATGGCGTACTAGTTTGACTTTGAGCCTATGTGATCGATAACGTTGAGATTGTCGATAATTCAATCTCGATCGATTAATTCAAGGTTTCAACTTTGTTCGATTTCCGTCCGGTTCGTCCGCGGGGACGCGTCAATTCCGACGACCCCATCAAGTCGTAAGGGCCCACCACTGAAGCCGAGGCGAATCGGCGACAAACTTCTCACCATTAGCCATCTTTCGTCTTCACGCGTCTCGCGAATGTGATTTTAATTTTATCCCGCGATATCGCGATTCGTTTCGCGACAGCTTCGCTTCAATCGTTTGTGTGTTTCCTTTTTTTCTTGTTTTTTTTACTCACCCCACCGTTCTCCATCGTGAATGGGGAGACCGTCGCGAGAGGCACCGAAACATTCGGAATATTAGCGAAGCGACGATTCACCGTCCGCGAAGCATGTTCCCCAACTCCGCTGATGCTTATTACGAGTTTCGTTTCAAGATTAGAAGTGTCATATCTCGCTTGCGACGAAACTTGGCTCGTGTTGCTACAAATCTCTTGCTCTTTCTTCGTCTTTCCCATTACGTTTGGTACGCGTACGTGAAACGAAGAAGGCCGATATAAATGCGCACGTGACAGATTCAACGATTTTCTTGTTTCTTGATTTCGTGACGAGACAGAGGCGGCAAGAAATAGCGTCTCTTTCACCTCGTCGATGATCGTTAATTACGTATCGTATAATAATGCACGCACGACCAAATGGCATCGTACAGGGTCTTACCCTAGCGATGATCGGTATACGACACGTGAACCTCTCTGGACAACGCTAGACTATCCATTTCATCTATTTTCTCGACTCTGGCTCTCTCACTCATCTCTATCCGTGGTGCATATCCTTTCACGTTTCATATCTCCTGCGTCTGTACCATGACTGTACCACAAACTGAACGATTTGGTACGTTGTCTAGGCAAAGCGATTTCTCTCTCTCTCTCTCTCTTCCTCTTTTTTCCTTCTCTTTTATTCTCATCTCTGTCGAGCGTACACTTGATACTCTGGTCGTGGCAAGACAGAGAGCCGGGGTGAGCGTAAGGGAGAGGAAGAAAAGCTAGGCAAGAGCGCTTACCGTCGTAAACGTCGCATAGACCCCGATCTCGTAAATTGCCGTCGACCAAGAGAGAAAACCAAGCGCACGCACGGGTGCACGCGCGCGCGCAAGTCCGGAGTCAAGGCGTCACGAATATTTACTGGTATCTAAGTTTATAATTACCAAGAAATCCAAGAGGGCACAGAAGGTATCGGTCAGGATGAAGCGGCCGAGCGAGTCGTACCCGTACTGTCTCTCTCTCTATATATATATATCCATCTATATATATTTCTCTACCGATCTCGTTATAAACTCTGTACTATATCCTTTCATCCTTTTCTTCGCATTCGCTTACTCTCGCTTTCGTTTCAACGAATAGTATTTCGACTCTCTTACAGCGGTGCAAATGTATATGGAACTATATACTCGCGCCCCCGCTTCGAAACGCGACAGGGAGAGAAAGAGAGAAAGAAAGAGAGAGAGAGATCGCATCGTGCACGTGAACGCGTTTTCTTATTACGAATCGCCTCTTCCGCACGTCAGTGAGCACGAATTAATGCGCGTAATATGTTGGCTGCGAGCACGTTTACGGTTTTACGTACGGTCGCCAGAAGCTCCTTCTGTCTCTATCCCCCTCCCTTTCTCTCGCTCTTTCTCTCCGTCTTTCTTTTTCGCTGGCAATCACAAATAACTTAAGACCCCCGCTCGGAAGTAACCAGTAATACCTATAAATGTTACCAAGCTTACGCGTTAACGATTTGTGCATGAGCATATGTGGGAGGGAAGGACCATATAAATCGGTCGCATTTTTTATTTATTTAGATTCTGTTCGAATGTTGATAAAAATTGTAGCGATAGCTCGATAATAATCGGCTTTTGAATATTTTCTATGCAGATACTACTAGAGATGTTCAACGATTTACAGTGATTGGCCACCTATGAGAAAATATGGGCAAGACGACCCATTATCATAGACAAATATCACTGTGAAGCTCCGCAGAGATAACTCCCATCGTTTTATTAGAACTAGAGATCGACCGTTCATTTTCAGCTGATGGGCAACGTCTGATGGGTAAACGTCTTCTTGACCCAGGAGATATCGTCTTTCGATGATCGGCTCGTTCGTTAAATATGGAATGACCAATGACTATACTGTCCTATTCAATATATACTGACCCTCGCTATAGGTAGGTACGCTATCCTTTAAACCTCGTACAGAGAGTGCACCGATAGGCCAATTTGTAATCGTTACCAGACAAACACAACCTCGCATCTCGTACATCTACCTACGATACAAAACTCCGCGAGGTATTAATGAGCTCGATTGAGCCGAAGAAGAAATCGTGGATTTTCAAAGACCTCGTTTCATTTCGATACAGTCGGAATAATAAAGCCGCGACTTTGATTATTCATGTACGAAGATATCACAGAAACTTTATTGTATCAGTCTTTCTAATATCTATTCTTTTTCAACTGTGGAGGAGAGATACGCGTTACAGGGTTTGTATATAATAATGCTATAAGGATCAAAGGGTGTGGCGATGAGAGCGCGGACTGTGCGCGAGAGAGAGACGACGATCTCACGGGGAAAGAGAGTAGCTCCGCTGGCAATGATATATCGGCTATTACCTTCGTGCCTTAGCACCTGTTAATGCGTTTCTCTCGTCCTCGTCCTTACAACCGACACCTGACGCCGCCGCGACCGCCATCGCCAGCATAACGTGTGTTTGTGGGTATGTATGCGTGTGCTATCCTCGACTTGTACACTCTTCTACCTTGGTCCATTACGCGTATGTGTCGACACACACACACACACACACACACATATATATTTGTATATACATGTGTAGGTATATATAGCTGGGATTCAAACGGGGCGCTTCTTCAAGACGTTTTGCTTTCGTTACTTTTCAATGAGAATATCGCACAGAGGGGGTCGCTCTCTCGCGAACCAGCGAAACGACGAGAGGCAAAGCAAACCGCTCTGCTACGGCGATTCTTCGAGAGCCGACAGGCCCCGATCTTTGGAATTAGTCCTGGCTTATATTTCAAACCCTTCGAAGTTTTCGCTCTGCTCATCCCTTTGCCACTCTCTGCTCTCTATGTTTTTCTTTCACTCTTTCTTCACCCTCCTTCGCGTATGTATATATATATATTTATAAATTTTATTTTTCTCGTGCCCTCCTGCCGATTCTTCTGATGAGCGCCGAGTGCTCAAATCGATCCTGAGAATATTTTGTGAAGCGCGTATTCGGATTGAGTTATTATTGGGATTTATCATAAAGCGGCTATTAAGAAAATAAGGGTAATTTTCAGTCGTACCCTATACTAGCGATTTTTATACGAAAAATGTTCGTATCGCTATATCGTGAAATATATTTATCGATATGTAAATTTTTTGGATCAAATCTTGTATAATTTGGCAGGGTTCGAAAGTGGCTTGAATCGTTAGCTATCACAAATTGAACGACATGATCGGATTTCAATAAATTCCCACATGGTAGCCGGAAAAACTGTTCAATTCCACCGATTTGTACTCATGGAGACTCCTGCAGATCCTGCGTAATACATACAAGTACCCATAGAGGTTGCGCTACGACGACAGCGAGGATGGTGGTCGACTCTCCATAATTCAAAGCTCATCGAGCATCCTCGAATAAAGTATAAACGTTAATACTTTTCCGTCTCTCATGCTTGGGACTCAGCGACGTTGAGCAAGTTGGAGGTGTATCAGCGAACAAGGAATGAGGGTTATATATACGAGTGCAGAAGAGGCAGGAGCGGGAAGCTTTAATACCTTCTTAAATATTCCTTCCGTTCCACCTCCTCCGACAACGGTGATCCTCTTCTCCACCTTCTCATCATCGCTGCCGTTCGAATATAAGATGAGATAGGAGAGGCTACGCGTTGTATATATATGTAATTCTGCTTAAAGGTAGAAACAAATAATACGATTATGTTCCGTTTCCGTTTATTAAAGAAACAAGATATCGTAGCTATGGGTAGGTCCCCTGGTGTCTTTGTTCCCTATATATATATATAAATATATTTATGTACATATACATAAGAACGCCAGCACTTTTATCCACAGTCCTCAGTTCGCTGTATTATATCTCTTTCTTTCGCTCGCAATTCTCCATGGCCGGGGTCTTCCCACAGTGCGTTAACACCCAGCGAGTAACATTTTGCCACGGCATTCGATACGAGGAAACTCGATATATTAAAAAAATTTACCCGCGGGAATTACACGAGTACCTATACCCGGCTACCTATACCAACCACTCGATGCAGTTACGCGTAATAACTATATATATATATAAGAAGACCGAAAGCCTCGGGGGTATAAGCCGTCTCGTCCGGCGACGATATATCCTTTATACATTTATCGAATTTAATCGCCCCGCGCACTTCAACCCGACCTCCGCGTCGTTAACTCACGATATATGCGTACACGTTACAACCTCTTTGTTACAAAAAATTATGTTTAATAAAGAGTCGTCGTGTATCGACGCAAGTGCGGAAAGGTACATTTGCATGATTTAATTTCTCTCGAGCGGCTCGACTCCAGACTTTACCTATCACATCATTTTCACTCAGACGCAATTATAGTAAGCGTGAAAATAATAATGGCGCGTGTAGTCTAGTTCAAACTGGATATAGCTATTACACGACGGTCGTAAGAGGGGATCTATAACGCGAGCAGCGTTCAATTGTCGAGAGTAGCGTGGGTGGATGAGTTCCGGTACGTGTACGCTCTTCTTCGCGCCTATGACTCAGCTAATTTATTCAAAGCCCGGTGTAGCGCAGTGGCTTCAAGATCCCCAGACGAAGTAGACAGTGAGAAAGAGAGAGAGAGAGAGAGAGAGAGAGAGAGAGAGAGAGAGAGAGAGAGAGAGAGAGAGAGAATGAAAGAGAAAGAGAGTACTGGTTAGAAACGGTGGTCCAGTAGCCCTGTCGAGGCCTCCTTGTCGGCGTACGTCCGGCGAAGAGTTACATGCGTATGGTACTTTTATATATATATACAAGCGACGAGAGCACGCATCGAGCACGCGCCCGCCATGAAAGATATAGCTAGGAGGACCGTGCCACCCACCTACAAGAAGAAAGCAGAGACAGCGAAGAGTCCAGACTCAGACACGACTGGTAGAGCGGAGGTATCTCATCTCCGAGTAAAGTAACATGGTGGTGGTAATTTCTGTATGTGTGAGCTGTCCGTTTCTACTATCCTATATTCGTATTCATACATATGTATGTTCATATACCTACACACATGTAAACACATACACACACACATATATATATGTTATATAGGATGGAAACGTTATATATGTTGAAGTATACGGTATAGGTGCTCCGGTATACGCGTGGATATATTGAGACACGCGCCAACGCATTCTAATTATCATGTGCATAATGGTGGCCGGTCGCCAAGCTTCAGAAATACATCAGAGCAAAGAGACGCTACGGATAGGCTAGGTTCGTGCGTGCGCGATGTGAATTCCACCAAAAGTCTATATCCACCTTTCTCTCGGTCTCTCAAACACTTTTTACATCTCTTTCTTTTATTATCTTTACGACTTCTCTCCCGACGACACCCTTCCTCAACCACCGTCATTCGACATACCGGCATTAGAAACGCGGGACGACATTTTTCTCGCTTTGAAATTCTGCTCTTTTTCTTTTTCGTTTGGCTGTCTCGACCGTACGTACACGTACGTTTCGTGGGAGCATTCCTCCACTTTGTAAACAATCCACTGTGGATGCGGACTCGACGACTCGGTATGACGATGATAAACGATTCATGCGCCGAGGCAAATCTTTTGGTTCGCGGTTTGAAGACCTTCGCGAATAGAGCGACGACCTCCCGCGACGAAATTTCGGACCAATTTTCGTATTTTAATAGAAAACGTAATTTTGCTCATCAAGCTTTGTTCGTCCTCGTGACGGGATTCGATTGTATTGAAACAAAAAAATGGGTCAATTAACGAGCGGGTCGTAAACTCGAAGCGAAGATCCTGTCGGGAATCCTCGCGTGTCAATCACGTTCTTTCTTTTTATCGAGCACGAGAAGTTCACATGTCGTGATTTCCCCTTCCTGGCTAGCGAGCCTTTTCACCGCACCAGGTGAACGCCGGAATTCTTTTTTTTCTCATCCTCCTCTCAATCACTCCTTTCATTCGACGAAACGTTAGAGGCAACGCGAGAGAGAGAGAGAGAAAACGTGAATATGTCATCGGTACGGGAATGGCCAAGTCCGAGGGGCCAACTATACATAGGTATAGACAAATGAGGTATCCGCGGAGATGTCGTTGTCGAGATCGAGAATAAGACGAGATAGGACGATCGAAAGGAATATAACCGCGAGAAATAAAAGAGAATGAGAGAGAGAGACAGAGAGAAAGACGAAGACCCGGTTGGTTTAGCGAAGGTGCGCGATTCTTCTCATTTCATTCGCTCGACCGCCAATCTTTAATCTTCGAAGAGCGATGCTACAGGCACGTGAGAGGAAGAGAGAGTGAGGCTCTTTTTCGCGAGAGATTTTTCGCTCGGGGTGATAGATGTGGAAATAATTATAGGAGAACGCGTTTGTTCGTAGCAATAAGAGGAATCAGAGGCAAAAGGCAACGAAACAAAAAAAATACCATGTCAAATTTTCGGTGAGGCGGTAATGACTTTTGGCCATGCAACATGGCGGAAGAAAAAAGAAAAAAGTAAAAAAAAGGGTGACAGTAGAGGGGTGAACGAGAACGGCAAAGAAACGGATTACGAGAGATGTACGAGTTTGTTCGAAAGCGGATCAAGGTGACTGCGAAGAAGAGGTGTAACGATCGGCGAATAAAATGAGACAGGGTGAGGAGGCTGAAGATAGAGGGAGGTTTCTCGTGGGTCGTTGGTGCGTATTTTGAGTGTCATTCGATTCGAAGGTTTCACAACGAAGGAACGAATGAGAACAAAAGAAATAAACGTCTATGCATATACATATACGAAGGAAAGCGAAAAGCAACAGCAGCAGCAGGTTTTGAATGCCACTGGGATTCCATCGACGTGAAAGACGTCCCGAGGATTCTGGAATGCTACCGATAACCGCGGGGTTTCTTAGCGAAAACGTCAAATACGTCGAAGCAAACGCGGACGAGACCAAGCCCAACGGGCTAAAATATCTCGATGCGATGTATTGCCCAAGCTGAAAAGGTACCCCGTGTATCTTCGGTTATCTCTCTCCCTCTCTCTCTCTCTGTCTGTCTTTCGTTTCCATACCATACGTATATGAACCGCAGCGTATGCGTATCTCACTCGGTCCCTCGATTTCTCGGTCGAGCGCGGCGCGACGACTGATGCATCGGCGTGGCCTCGGGCCACGGGTAATGCCTAATTAATCCAATTAATCTAACTCGGCACAAATGACCTCCACCATGGTGCGGCGGCCACCACCAAGCTCTCGCTCCGATCCCCAGGATCGCTCTTCTGTTACGCTCGCTTTCTCTCTCTCTCTCTCTCTCTCTCTCTCTCTCGCACATCCTCTTTCTCTATTTGTCTCTCTCCTTCTCTCGCTCAAAGACGAATATGCCGCATTGCCTTCTCCAAGTCTCGTGTGCGTTCGTCGATGCTTCCACCGAATACGTGTATATACGGATTGAACGTGAATTCTCGTATAACCGCGAGAGTGAGACGAATGTGGCGACCGAAGAAAGAACCAAAAGAAATCCCCCCCCCCGTCTCACGACGAAAGGAGAAAAGGGATGCATGATAAAACGGTCGATCTAACATTCCGAGAAATTAACGATTACCACCTGATTTATATAATTTCATATTTGAAATTATTGGCCGTCATTAGCGAACGTTTGGACATTAGTTATCCGGAGATATTCCAATGACGTAGGTAGGCGCTTTTGTGTTGAATATTGCGAGGGGACGAAACGGGCCTGTATCCTCATTGGACCGAATTTCATCTTCCTTCTTTTGTATCCCGGTTCAAATTGGAGTCGATCTTATTTTAGATGGTATTTTTCCTTTCGGCGTATTTATTTCGATATTTCAGCATAGTGATAAATAGTTGCGCCTCGAGAGAATCTGAATCATCCACTTTTTCACGCCCATAAAGTTCCCTGCTATAAAATACACGGGACTCGCAGGCATTTGCAAGAATCAGCACACTAAGTATTTGTAAATTTTCCCGCATATCCACGTACCACTGACAACGGACATTCGCATTGACTTGGTAGTTCGTAATTTTCATCTTTCCCACCAGATCGTATTCTATCCACTCGTCGTTGTCGTTTTGTACGTTTCACATCCATTGCATCTCTCTCTCTCTCTCTCTCTCTATCTCACTCGTATTCTACCTAGTGCAGCGGTCGTCCAATGGTTTCTGGTCGATCTGTCCGTATATCCGCACGGCGTAGTCTCTCGGTTTCTATACGCGCGCGCTGGAATATATTATCGTTTTGTTCCTCCTCTCTCACGGAGGAGATCGGTATATATACGAAACGCGCGTGAGGAGAACCGAGGAGACCGGGCTGGTTGTCATTGGCTCATTTGTTAGACGCCATCCAAAGCATGCGGGACCTTGATTTAGTGCCTCCACCTCGAACCGCGCGCCGGCTTCAGCGCGTATACACTACTCTTATAATCTATAGGAATACTACCCACCACTAACCCACCGTCGCATGCGACTACTGCTATATTCTCGATCTCTGATGCCACGACCGCCCTTCATCGAAGAGACAAAGACACGCGAGAACTCCACTACGTACGTAGTGCACAAGTTCGTGACCCCGGGTGTCACGTGGATCTCCCCTCCACTTTTCTCCTGTCGTTCTTCGTCTCTCGCACCTCCCTGTCCCTCTCCCCTCTCGTCGCACAATACCGCCATCTTACCTTTTCTTTGGTTTCTTCTTTATTTCTGCCCCTTTCATACGTTCCTCGGACGTCTCCGTAAGGTCCCCTTTTCACCGGTTAACGTCTTCCTCGAAAGACCCGGGACGAACTCGATTCGTCAGAGCGACGAACCAGTCGGTCATGGCTGTCGCTTATGTGGTCCCATGATCGAAGGACCCTTCGTATTTTTTTCATTCTCTTTCCTCCTTTCTTCGACACGTACGCGGGGATTGTATTAACATTGTTATGGAATTGACCTTATCGGCAAGGCTTTTGAGGTTTTTGAACGAGAACACGATTCTCCGAGGTGAAATGATGAAAACAAAATGTTACGGATTCTGTCCGAGTCGCATAACCGTTTTCTTTTCGAAGGGTTCGACGGTGGATAATTTCAAAGATCTTCACCTGCAATCTGCATTAACCGGAGAAAAATGGGGGGTTGGGTAAGAAAAAAAGATAAGGGATAAATTACTGGAAAGAGACGGCAGGTGTAGGTGGTCTCTGGAGTGGCCAGCGAGGTTCTTCATATTCGTGAAATAAGGGAGTTCCATGTTTTGTGCCTATCGGCAGTCAAACAATCAGTAGGCGGTGGTATTTTCTTCCTCGGTCATTCGCAACGTGCTTAACGTCCTCCTGTATCATCGTAGCACTATGACCAAGAGAGAGAGAGAGAGAGAGAGAGAGAGAGAGAGAGATGAAAAGAAAGAGTAAGGGACAAAGAACGAAAGGAAAAGGGACCGTCCACTATCCGGACCCTCACTTATACGGTAGCCGAAGGAGAGACCCGCGGTGTATAGAGCCCCAGGAAATCTAATTGTCGGTCTTCGGCATAGCTGGGCGGCAAATTGCGAAAATAAACACGCGTCTGCGCGGTGTATCTATAAGCCCAGTGAACGAGGGAGGCAAAGAATCAAAGAACGAAGCGAGAAAGCCGAGAACACGTAAGAGAATAAGAGAGAGAGGAGGAGGAGAGAGAGAGCCAGCGGATTGGCAGTGATTCGAGCGAGATAAAACAGAACGGAGAGAATGGCAAGGAAAGAAGGAGATGCGAGACTCTCGCCGCCACCGAGTCCTCTTCTTCGTCGTGCTTTCTTTTTCACGTCCCGGGGAATGGAAATACTAATTTTGCGGAATACGGTGGCTGGACTGCGGTAAGCGCCGGGCGCGCAGACCTCACTTCTCCGCCATACGGAGGGAGTCTCTCACTGGTGGAAAAGACGCGCACGCGGACGATCGCTGGTACTAGTAGGATCGTGTGCATCTTCGTGGTGTGGGTCGTGATTACCTGGGGATAATTACAGTCGACGTGCACACCGGCTTATACACAAGGGATAGAGGGTGGGAGAGAGGGAGGAGGGGGGATGTTCGTAGTGGTGGTGCTTGAGCTATAACGCAGAAGAGTTATTTGAACGTGTGTGATATACACCGTGATGAAGAAACGAGAGAGGGAGTCAACGGAAAAGGAGCTTTTGAGAGTATTCGATGCTTGGGAGGGCTCACGTACCCGCGCGAGCTCCAACAGAATATATACGAGCTTCGCGTTGACTCTCTCTCGTATCTGACTCCGATGTTCATCATCTTTTCTTCGTACAAGATATATACGTATACAGCGTGCAATATTCTTTCTTTTGTCTAATATTCCCTCGAGACTGAGGCCACGACGTTTCGACGAAATGGGAAAAGATGCCAAGGGTTAAATTCTTTTTTCCCCTCGAAGTCAAACACGGATGGGACTTAAAACGATTGCTGAATAGCTGAATCATCGAATCGATCGACTGACAACGACATTGCTGATCGTACTATCCGAGACGGCTTTCGCGGAACTCTCTTGCGGTCGTCTTTGCGCGCGCATTCAAGTCGTGGCGTTTGTGTTGGTTAATGAGAATTTATTGCGGTACCCTTTGACAAGAGTGTTTGTTGAATCGCCGACTACGAACAGTTTTTGCGTTTCGAGGAACGGCAATATTTGATATTACGTCCGGCATACATATATTCCTTCGTTAATACGATACTGGGTAGTCCGTTCGTTGATAATTATTTCAAATACGTATTTTGCGAACGAAGGAATTATAAGAAAGTAAATCGACGAAGGTTCGATTATGTCGCGAACTAATGGAGAAAATGATCGTTGGACTCTAGTTATCTTGTTGCTTCACTCTGTTCGTCGTATTTTTTGCCATGATAAAGCAACTATCATCGTGGTTTTTGCCATGTTAAAGCAACTGTATAGATATATGACAAGATTACATGCGCAATAGGTCTCGTCATGAAGAAATATCGAGCGGCCGAATGATAAGAGAAAGACATTATTACTTCGGAACTTCGGTCAGAAATAATTCGTGCGACAGAAAGGATCGAACGATCAAACGACGCAGGGCGCGAGACTATATACCTACATGGGGTGTGAAAAACGGACACTGGAAGATGCTGATGCGTCTTCCGTTTTACGACGATACAAATATATCGTGCTGGCTCGAACAGACGAAGGATTCGAGACGGACGAGAGATCAGCCATTAATTTCTTTTCGAGAGAGAAAAACCTATATTCGTGCTAATGGGAGCTACGGTCTAATGCCTCACACTGTTTCTCTAGATCTTCTGCTTCTGTGGTTCTGCTACTGCTCTAGATCTCTTTGGTCGAACGAGAAGAACCTCCCCCCCCTCTCTCTCTCTCTCTCTCTCTCTCTCTCTCTCTCTCTCTCTTCACCCACCCCTTCACCCTTCTTTCACCGCCCTCTTTGCTTTCCACTAATGGCCACTCTTTGATGACAAATATCGGGGCCTAGAGGAAATATATAAATTACACCAAATAAGTTCCATTTCCTATGTACCACTTCTGGGTAGGTCTGGACTCTTGTCGTCGAGATACGCCCAACTATAATTCAATACTTCGCTCGACTGATATACAGCTTGGAGAGCCGAAATAACGGCAAAAAGGTGCTCCGAGAGTGTTACTCTTAAGAAAAATCCATACGTCGTCAGTTTCTTTCCTACATTCTCGACAAGGAAGTTTTCTTCGTAAAACGAGGTCAACCGTTGGACGATTGGTCGATGCAACAAAAAAATGTATCGAGCTACCGCGTTAATTTGTCAATGTTCATAAATTGTCGTGAATTATGCTCGATAACAAAAATCATGATTAGTCGTCGAGTCCGTTGGAGCGTAAGAATTTCCTGTCAATCTATACTTGATAAAATCGTCCTGTAATGGCTTTCTTAATTGTAGTCTTGCGAAAATAGGGAAGCTCTTGGGCAATACTTTGACAGATACAAAAACCATCGAAGCTCCTTCATAAATTACTTGTGAAGAAAAAGCGACGCTACTCACAGGGCACTCGAGACTCTTACACCAATGATGGAAAGAGATATAGAGAGACCAAGTGGTGCTACGATGAGAGAGAGAGAGAGAAAGAGAAAAAAAACATACAGAAAGAGGAGGGTGATAGCGCTGAAACGCGAGGGAGCAGGCGTTAAGGACAGGATACATTCCGCAGGCCTGTTCCGGTATTGTTCGCGTTAATAGCCACCGAGATACAACGAGAGAGGAAAGAACCCTCGGAAAAGCAACGAGCATCTCGTCATTCTCGATCCTGTCCCCTGGATGGAGATCCGTTCGAATGCGGTGGTCCGAAAGAAGCTTCGATTATCTCGATCTCGCTGGATAGCGTCGATGAGGAAGAGAGAGACGGAGAGAGAGAGAGAGGCGAAGGGATACTAGTAAGAGAGTCGAGGGTGCTAGAATGGGGCGTGTGTTCATTGTTTGAGGCGTCGAAAAACGGCAAATTCATGATGAGAGCATTGCAGGAAAATAGACGTCTGCGCAACACTTTTCTCGGTAAGCAGTCGATTTGGCAGAAGATTTCGAGAACAAGTATTGTCATGATGCAATTGTACCAATTAAGAATTATTCCACGGCGTGCAAATGTTCCAATTAAGAATTATTCCACGTCGTGCAAATGTTGACGCCGATTTTCAAAATGCTAATGCAGATTTTTCTCTTTCGATATAACGCAGGCAATATTTTTGACATTTTTGAAAAACACACACCTACGAAACAATATCGATTACTTCGATATTTTACCTATCGAAATCGTGCTATATTCAACTATCAAAATGCTGACATCTTACCCAAGAGGTAATTTTCTCGCTGCGTACGAAAGTCAGCCATTTGTAAGATACAAAATTACGTTAAAAAACACATTCCTGTGACACGGTCTGTCCAAGTATAGGTAGAAAATCTATACCCATAAGCCAATAAGTATAGATATAAAATAGACACACCCCGAGACGCTCTTCTCGACGTTACCCAGAGAACCCCATGCCGCGCGCGGTAAATAAAATCATCCGAACGAGTATTTACGTAGACGCTTACGGGAGAGATAACGGCGCGCACAGCTTCCTTCCCTCTTCGGGGTTCTTCCCTGATGGGGTCCTAAGTTATCCGATTTTATGGGACATTTCGGCGTTTCGAGGATGGGCGCGTGTCTCGTGTCGCTATATTGGCTGTGTATTACGTATATACGATATGCTCTCGGCTTTTTGCTTATATAAATACGTGCACCTATACATATTAGTTGTCCCCCATCCTATCCACCTTATAATTGCTATACGCGATGCGGCATGGTAGCTTGTAAAATCACGAGACTACGATTCGATAGAGGCGATACCCTGTTTCAAGGATAATGTCATCGTTAAACGACGCTTTAGTATCGAATTATGTGAGAACATGATGACGCTCGATTTGTGGCTCGTACACTTCCTCGACACGACTAATTTTCTCGCTGGAACATACCTCTCGCTTTAATTCCATCGCGTTTCGGCATACGTCCCCGAAGCATTATCGATATGTTTATTAACCGGTTAGTAATTGGCATTTTTTCGATTAGGTAGAAAAAAAGTTCTGGCCAATGAGACGAGGGGAGATATTTTTGGATTTCCGAAAGGAATCGATGTCTCTCTACGTACTATCACCTCTCTACTCGCTGTAATGAAACTTTACACGTGATTCGTCCAACCTTGCCAAAATCCTCTTCACGTTTTCATTACTATTGAACCACGAAATAGGGAGTCTCATACAGAAACTGTCTTTTTGTTCGAGAACAATGAGACCGAGCTATAAGCTCGAACCGAAATAGCTTCGTGGCGTTATAGTTTTACCACGACAAAGTAATGGCAAACTCGAATCGATTGAACCAGGAAAAACATTTCATTCTCATTTTAATGAGACACGATATATTTTGTTTAAATAATTGCTTAATTACAAAATTCATAGCTCGGTCATTGCGACGGTTAATTGATAATCAAGAAATTGATAAAATTCATTATCGCGTCAGCAAGAGTCCATGGTGTCAAAAGCATCGAAGACGTTGGCTACATCCTCGGTTCGTGCATTCATACTCGGCCATGCGTAGCAAGTATGTAAATAAAGAGATCTTCCACGTCCTCATTCAGGAAACGATCTCGTTCTTTGTATGCGAGACGTACGTAGAGGTGTGTATACGCGCCAAGTGCGTTAAATCGTTAAGTACTAACGTTGAGTAGAGTAGACTTCGATCGGCGCTATAATTCAATTTCTTAACGAAGCCACCGAGTATATATACGTATAATAAGACGAGGTAAAAGAAACGAGAATGAAAAGATCGAGCGATCATTGGGCGCATAGTCGCGTACCATCGTGGATCGTTAATATCCAGCGCATCGTATTGAGTCTCACGAATGGCGAGAGGAAGGAAAATGTTTTTTTTTCTTTCCGAATAAAGAAAGTTTACAACGTAACTCGCAGCAATAATGTAGCATACGGTATATAAGCTTATATTCACGGGGTATAGGTACTATAATACATACATATATCTATACGTATAGTATGGGAGAATCGCTGTGAGGATGTGCCTGGTCGCCTGGCGCCTCTGCTCCGCCACCCAGGGGATCCCCTCATTATTTGCTGCCACGATGAGCCTTTATTAGCAGTTATCCCGTTCGGTCTCGAATCTATACGTTCGCATAATCATAAATTCCGCGTTTACGGTTCGCGTATCTTATGCAAATGAGACGATTTAATCCTCGCTGATATTTCAGGGCGTTTTTAATAACCATGATGTCCGCTTGTGTGCTATCCCTGTGCTATGGTCATCGGTGAATCGAGAACCTCATTCTTCCCTTTCTCTCTCTCTCTCCCTCTCTTTCTCTCACATTCGTTCTCTTGTTTCTGTTTAACGCGCGGGTGAGTATACATAATATACTGGCGAACGATCAATTCGCGTCGATTCATCGTCTTGAATTTCGCGATCGGCACAACGACGAACGTAGACGTCGCAGCGTTCACCGTCCTCAACCTCGCGTGGGATGTTCCCTCAGGCATTTTTTCAAACTCGCGAAGTGCTGGTGCCACGTGGGCACTGCGGGCTCGGCGAATATTCTTTGTTTTTTCTCCCACGAGTTCTCAGTTCCCGAAAATAAGTTTTGTTGACTCGCGTAAAAATTCTGTCAGGCACCGGTAACTTCTGAGCTGCCACTTAACAGAAAACAAAACGCTCCTCCGTGAATCTCCAAGCCGAGCGCTCTCGAGACGTTTATCAAAAACAATGCGCGAACATACGGAAAAGCTTTGAGCTTTGAACTATGACATAAACGAGACTCCCATTCGCGTGTATATATCCCCGTGCGTGTTCGCAACACGTAGGTGTCCTCTCTCGTGGTGGTTGGTAAAAGATACAAAAGGCAAAGTAATCGTAGCTTGAAATTATAATAACCAGGTGCTTTGCATTTTCCTCTGTCACCACTGTATTTTTGTCGCTGTCGCTCTACGAGAAGCTTCACCCAACTGTCTTTCGCTATTTATAATAACAATAAGTAAGTCGCCGCGGGTGTCATTTTCAGTGTTTAAGTGCTCATCCAATTATCTACAACCGGCAAAAGCAATGTCGCCGTCGTCGTTCTTCTGATGCGAGAAACGCTCGCAACGTAGAATACATTTATAGAGGAACGGTGTTGGCTCGAGGGGTGGTGGTACAGTGGTGGTTTTCCATCCGATACTGGGTGTACCAGGGTGTAAGAACGTTCGCATAAGAGGCCGTTTCAAAATGTACTCACGTACAAAAGACATGTATGTAACGTACGTTTCTATACGCTGGTACGAGCAACATGAAATGAAGAAAGCGGTGTAAATGTTTATATATGGTAGAAACCGAGATAGAAAGGTTGGTCGTGAGAGAGAAAGAGAGAGAAAGAGAGAAGGGCGGAGATAGAAAGACGGTGAGTTCATGCCCGTAGAACGGAACGAGAGAGGGTGTCGTGATGTACAAGCTTGTTTGCGTTATCCCTGTAGACAGAGGCGAGACGTACATAGCGAAATAAGCGGGAGGGGCGTGCGAGCGAGAAAGACACCAATGCCTCTGTTCCAGGATATTACGTAAGTCTGAAAAATTCCGGACGAAAGCCAAAGTGGACAAGCAGCATACAGGGCAATGAGAAATGGGAGCTCGGAGCCACCCCGAAGCGCGTACAAAGGCCGGGGCTTTCCACCTCAAACGATAAAGCCGAAGGCACACCCGGAATTAACGACGAATATAATTACGGACGCTCCTCTCCTGTGTTACGGTCGCTCCCTAGATGGCTGCCTGGGCCACCGGACTCTCTCCCGTTGACCAGGGAAATCAAACGACCGGCAAATTCCAAAACCTGACTCCTCCGCAAGCTCAGCAATTCGGCCTTTATCATACGGTGGGTGCGTTGGTGAGAGACAAAAGTGAGTAACTAAATGCTTTATGATGATAAAGGATACGTGCTTATTGAATTTGTAGTTGCAATTCATCCAGTCGTCCGGGAAAATTTTCAAACAGGTTTTCGGCTTCACTTTGAACTTATCTCTATGACCTTTCCTACGAATCAATTCGTGTCTAAAACGTATATTAAATTCATTGACGAATACTTGATTCGAATTCCGATTCGCTAGGAGGGGATTATTTTAGGCCATCCCATCCATTAGACTAGTCACCTGGCGTGCACAAACGGAAAGCGTGAGTAACGCGCCCCCCCCCCCCTCGTCAAGATCAAAGATGTTTCAAATCGAAATTAATATTGGTGCCGACCACAGTGGTGGTAACGTAGCTGTATACATAATCATGAATCGAGAGTGAGAGGAGATTATATTCGCCTGGACATTCCGGTACGAGGTAGCCTCGTGGTCGTTCGAACTGTGCTGAGATCTCGAAATTAGCTATCCCACCTCCGAGTGTTCACTCGAACCTCAGCTTTCCGGACAAAGCCCCGTAAGATAACAATCCTTTGAGCGGTTGGCTCCGAGATGCGACCGACGAATATCGCTTTCTCGTCTTTGGTTGTATTGTGCGCCTCTCTCTATTTGCTGATAGATCGAGAAAGAGAAACCGAAGAAGGTCGACCGTGTACAGAGTACATATCGCCAGAAGCTAGAAATGAGACAGATTCATGCTGAGACGAAAAGGGTAATGCGGATCGAGGGAGAAGTCTATTGGGTTTGGAGAGCAAGAAAGGCCAAAAGAGACCGACCGGGTCGGAGTGAACGAACAACTACCAGCATTCGGCAATCGGCGTACGCTTGTAGCCCACTTATATCTCTGATGTTTTCGGCTCGCACGGCTGAGAGAACTCTGGCATAGGTCAATGTAAGTGAATGGTTGGCCAGCTATCAGTTATTGTCAACAGTGCATTGCCTGGCATGGTAAGAATATTGTTGGAAATGAGATCGAAGAATGCTAACAACTGGTGACTAGCAGGCTCTTGAACAGCCGATGACTGTCTGGTTTATTTCAAGGAGTAAGAGCTTGCTGAAGCTCGAGCACAAATCAATTAGTGGGGGGCCTCGGGCTTCTCGCTCCGGAACTACCCTTCTCGCTCGCCTACATCCCAATGGCAAGGCCTCCCTCCAAAAGCTCCAACTCACGCTACGCCTTCTGTGTCGTGCTTCTTCCTTCTTCGATGCTTCTGCGCCGCAATCTGCTTGACTCTCTCTCGCTCTTCTTGATCCATCCCGCTATTCTCACAACGACTGTAGCCGCACCGAATACAGATTGCATTTCAATCTATGCGCTAACGAGTGTTTAGTGTTTACCGAACCGCGAGCCCGCACTCTCTCCCACCTTCTCTACCTTGCTTTGCCACTGTTTCCGCATCCGTACGTACAATAACGAGAAGGCTAACGAGGAACAAGAGTGGATAAAGTGAGTGCGCGACGCGAGGGTAGCCAGACTACGTCTCGTTCCTCTTATGTACTCTTCTTGCTGTGTTTAGTCGGAACAAGCAGCCAAACCTAGGAGAGCTGGGGGGATGATGACAAAATCGCGTATGAGGTCAAGACGTATGTGCTCAATGTCGTATTGCGTAATACAGTACCCTAGAAAACAACCCTTATCATCCTAGTGTGGATTTGGATACCGAGTTTCAAAAACCAAACGTTAATAACTAATATCTTTTATTACCAGCTTTTTCGCATATCAAAGTTTTGACCGTAATACGCGAACAACGAATGATCACCGTTTATTGGAGTCTTGAGGGTTCAATTACGGCGATTGAATCATCATCGTCAAATTATCTCGTAAATTTGGCATCAGTAATCAGAGTTGCACAATGATAATACCCAACATTTACCGGGGGTCTACCCGGTCGCGTTGCTCCTACATCGGCATCAATTAACGACCACTTCAGCCCTATATGCAGCCATATCAGTATCAAGCTTGCCTCGAGCATTATGACGCAAGGTTCCCAGGCTTATAATAACAGTTTCTAAAAGCTCCATTAACGATGAAATCCGCCACAGGGCTAACGAGAGAGTCGGTTGAACACGGCACTATCAAAATGGTAACGCGTTCTACCGCGTGGACTGGCGCTGGTCACGTGCGCTAGATGGATGCTCCATACTCGCATTTAATTACAGGAGTATTTTATCGGGCCGATGGCATTGGGTCGGTTTGTTTTGAGCGCAGGGCTGCTAATATCGTGCGAGTTTCCGTTTGGCGTTTCGAGCGGCCACGCCGGTTTCTGTGGCAGTTCAGCCCTGGGTTTAGCGCGCGTTGTGGGGACCACGATCCAACCGCGAGTGTATGAGTAAACTACCTCTCGTCCTACGTATGTGTATATAGTATTTTTGTATACTGGTTACGCATGTGTAGAGAACTCGAGATGCGTGTATAGGACATTTCGCTCGTGTATATACGTGTATAGTATACCTACACGCACCACACGCCCGAGACCCCCGAATATTTATGGGGGCCAAAGTCAAATTAGTGGCGTACTGCGTGCACCTTTTGATTAAGTATCTGTTAACTAAAGGTAATACTTAATAAAGTAACGCTGATTTAGTGCCCGAGGGCCTGAGCACGGGCTGGTTGTTGTTGGGTGGTGATGGTGGATCCTCGGTGTGTTGCATGGCTCTACGGAACATGTGTGCGGATGAGAAACGGTTAGAGTAGCGAGGGGGCAAGGAGTGATGCTGGAGGATCGACGAGGATCGAGAAAGCATGAACCGCGAGAGCGAACGATGCCTGCTCTGCACGGCCGATGCTTGGACAGCGGCATATTGAGCGCGCCGGGAAGAGACCCTGAACGTTTCTCTCGGGGACTCTCGGCAGAACCGCGAGACGTTCGTTTTCCCATTCAAAATAAAATGAGATATTTATGAGAACCTTATGGCTTCTTGGTCGACGACTGCCAGCAGAAGGCGCTTGCCGATACGTAGCGCTGCGGGATCGCGTATCGGAAACGAAGTGTTTTGGTCGATTCGCCGTCTCTTCATTCTCTGATGTCGCGGCAGAGAAGCGCGATTCCCCTTGGCAAAAATACTGGCACATGACAACGCAGGGTCCCGATATACGTGTAGCTCTTTCGTGTAACCTGTCCGGGACAACTTGCTCGTGTTTACGCGTGTCGTGTGGCTGGGTTCTCTCGTTTCTTATTCTTCTTCCTCTTATTTTGCTTCCGCGCTTCTTTCTTCCCTCAGCAGCGTACCGTTCCGCTATCCCATTCGTGTTATTCCTATACTTTACATAGTAGAATATAAGCTCCGTGTTTTCTTGTAAGCAGCAGCGTTTGTTCCTTCGATCGGCTCGAGTGTGTTCCATCGAAGTGATCACGTTCGTGCAAGGATATCGCGCGACTGAAACTATATGACCTCCGGAGATACGACGCAGGTTTTTAGTCGCGGAGGCTGATGCACCGACCCAGCTGAATAGCCTCTCTCTCTCTCTCTCTCTCTCTCTCTCTCTCTCTCTCTCTCTCTCTCTCGGTCTCTGGCCGTGGAGACCGTCGCGATTTATGTTCGTTCTCCAATGTATCGCCACTGAGTTGCCGCATCGTCAATAACCCCCCAAGCTTGCCGCATTTACTCCTTGCGTTGCGATACCGTACACCTTCTTCTCTCGCCGAGGCCTTCTTCAGGGTCCGAATATCCGATTGCAATTTGTTCTCTTATTCGTCGTTTGTTCGCGCCCGTTTTCTCTCTGCGAGCTGCACATTTACTCGCTCATCGACTTAAATGATATGCTTGCGTTATATGGGAAGCAGCAAAATGTTTTCTGACCGTGTTACACGGTCATCCCTTTTACATCGTCCTCTTGAACTTTATTGAGCATGGAAAGCACGCGCTATGCTCGCTCGATTCTGCCTCAGCACTTATTCAACTTTTATCTTTCTTGTTGCTCTAATCTGACCGGCTGTAAGATATACGGTCGTAATGGAAAAAATAGAAGAATAAGTGGACATGAAAACGATTCAAAAGAGGCTATTATTTATTCCATTATTTTCCGTGGACGTAAGCGAAGCGAGACCAGTGCTGTAATGGAAAAACGTGTCGGGTGGAATTTAGCCCATGGGTTTTGCATTTTATGTCCGTTTTAATTTCCTATACTAATGGACGAGCCCATCATTTACACGATAATATCCACAAAGACCGTGCGGTAGAGTGCGCGACATTCGAGGATGCGCTTCTCGATGAATCAGAGAACGAAAACACTAGGTTTGATGAACGGGGCTAGATTCTCGTAGAGATAAGGAGCTGGGAACGGTACACAACTTTCGTGATTTCGACGATATTCTGGAACGAAATGAAGAAAATCGCTCTCTGTTTCTCGTAGCAACGGAAGAAATAACGGGCCAACCCTCGTTTGAAGGGGCACACGGAAAGCGAGAGGTGCATTCAGGTATATTTATTCTTTTTCTCCGCGTTGTACCGCGTATCGTATACGAGTTCACATGTGCTATATACATACATAACCTTCGAGAAGACCAGGATCATGCATCTTTTTTGTGATGTATATACACGAGGGAAAAAAACGGACGATCGGAGACAGAGTGTGGTAGTGCATTTTGTTCTACCACGGCGATAAAGTATTTTTATGTCCTTCCATGGGCTGTTTGATTTCGAGATTAGCTGGGAATTTTTGGGGCGAACCCGCATATCATTGTGATTTACGTCGAACGAGAAGGAGCGAGCGAAGCAAGAAACGGAGAGCCGCGAGAGTGAAAAAGAGATAGCGGGACAATTCTTGGAGTTTTCTACACGCGAAGACGATATTCTTGTCTACGAGCAGGCTGAAATTCTCTTAAATTTCAAATTTATAAGTACCACCCGGTCGTGGAGGCAAGCCAGTGCTGTCATAATCTTGATTCTAACGCGGTCGCAACGTCGAGCAATTTGTGCATCTACTTCTTTTCTCTTGTACAACCGACACGGTGGGCTTATTTGTCAACGCGCCTTGAGAAAAAAGAAAACAATACTAAAAAAGAAGAATACGTGATCACGATTGCACCGTTGAAATGTCGCATAAAATAGGAGAACATAAACACAATTCGAAATTCTGTGAAAGTGAGAAAAACATCGAATTGTGGTGCACGTACGTGTTTTTGGATTTACGTTCGCAATATTTATCGGCATTTTTGAGCGACGAGAATTTAAACTGGTTCATGCTTGTTCCATGTTTCCAGGACTCGACCCTTCGTCATTCCGTTTCGCACTCCGGAATACCTGCTAAGTGGAAAAGTGTTTGCTCGGGCAGCGTATATAATATCGAATATCATATCGATATCTCAGGTGGTTCGTTCTATCGCCTCAGGGATCCTGATTATATTTCGAGAGACCGAAAACGAAAGACCGCGCGCCCAAGGTTCGTTCAGGACTGTATATAAAATATTTCTGGTCACAGAGGAAGAGGTACCGGTTGCTGCTGCTGTTAGTCACCTTCCCACCTCCTTCCTTCGCTCTTTATCTCTCTCTCTCTCTCTCTCTCTCTCTCTCTCTCTCTCTCTCTCTCTTTCTCTCTCTCTATCTCTCTCTCTCTCTCTCTCTCTCTCTCTCTCTCTCTCTCTCTCTCTCTCTCTCTCTCTCTCTCTCTCTCTCTCTCTCTCTCTCTCTCTCTCTCTCTCTCTCTCTCTCTCTCTCTCTCCTTTTCTCCGTCTCTTTCTCCTTCCAGCCTGACACCCCCGGCGTGAAGACGATTTAGGGCCTACCGCTCACTGAGAGGCCCCAAAATCTCTCATGGTGGTCTATATCGAAGCCTGAGACTTGAGGTGCAACAATGTCTATTTCCTGTGCCACCTATACACCTGTTAAATTATAATTTGAAGTACGTAAAATTGAGGAATATCTTACTTCCGGCTTACTTGGGAAATTCGATAATATACGATCAATCGTTTTTCCTAGATGTTTTTTTGCGCCTGCTTTCATTTCAAGCAATTTCGCTACTGATGTAATGAGAAACGTCGAAAAATTGTATCGCCATGGTTTGACTTGTAGAAATCTTATAGAGATTTTTAGGGGTAAATAAAAAAAAGCAAACTGGGTTCTGTTCATTTATTTTGATTACCCTGCGCTGCCACTCGTTAGTATTTTAAAACCCATTGTCTTAATGTTTTGGCTAAATAACCATCATCGTTTTTTTACAGCCATCAACTGTGCCTGTTGCCAACATCGTTAGCGAGCTCTTAATAAGCTTGTAAATTTCTTTCGATCATATATCTCTTGCAAGTAACCCGGAAGACAGGAACACCAAACATCGGAAACCTGTAACAGAAAGAGAGAGCGCGAATGAGAGAAAAACGTAGATTGCGTATGCGATGATTTACGAATCGAAAGTTTCGAAGAACCGTTGCTACTCGTTTGCTGCGATAAGCCAAAAATCGATCGTTAATCGAGAGGTTGTGAATATTCGTTGCGAGTCATAAATATAATGAAGACATTTTTTACGATCGACGATCGATTCGATCGGAGAGGCAGGGAAACAGCGAATCATTTATATATTTTTATTCACGTGCGGGTCGACTTATGTTCGACAAGTTAAAAAATGATCGTTCGTAACAACCAAAAGCTGGACAGTTTTGAGCAGCGGTATATTGGAACAAGCTTTTCGAATTTGGGGTAGCAGATGCGAATATTAATTTTGGGGTAAAGATAGTGTTATGACTTGATGAACTCGTGTGAGCATAACGGTGTTTGAACACATTCGACTTTCTTTCTCGAGTCAAGGTAATTAAGTTCTTTACTCAGCGATGGAAGTCTTACCGTAGTTTTAGAGAATCAAAAGATTTTTCTGGCAAAAGTTTTGTTATGCATTTGCGCATTTAAGTTTTTTATAGCATATGACAATACAATATAAACCTGTTGTTAGATCCATCAGTATCAGATCCCTCTAGTCTTTTATGGGTAAGTTAATTCACCTTAAACAACGTCTCGTTTTCTTGACAGCATCATTTCCATATTGTCACCAAGTTACCAATAATGACTGCAATCTGTACACATGTATGCGTGTATGCGTCATTAAACGCTCAAAGTCGAAATGATATCTCGCAATTATAAGTGGTATTAATGGAACCTTCGATAATTTATCAAAGCCAAGTCAACCTTCGAAAATTTGTTCTCCAAAGCCAAGTCAACTACAGTGAGAAAGAAAGACGAGAGATGTGCAAGTTCTTTACATCCAGTTTTGAAACACAGGCTCTTACCTCGGAGCTTGATTAAAGACCTGGAAAGACTCAGTCGAGAGTTTACGTTCAATTTCGCCAGTCACTGAAACGTGCTTTAGGTGACTGCGACGGGGATCAGGTGACATTCAAGAATGCAAAATGTTCTCCCGATGGCTGCTGCCGCTATTTTTTTTTCTTTTTCTTCTTCGTTTTAAGCTCCAGGCAAGAAATACGTAAGATGTTTGATAGTAGCGTGTATTCATGAGATACTGCAAATTCCCATAACATGCTTTATTACTTACACAAGTAAAATTGCAAATCCGTTAATTGTCGCGTTCAAGAATAATACTTACATTATTTTGTTTAAACAAATCCGAACCATTTGGAATAATTATACTTTTGTAATACGTATTGTCGATAAAAAAAGGTTTCACTGAAACGGTCGAATGGAAATGTCTATTGAATATTTTCATGAAGGACTTCAAGAATGACTCCCATTGAAAATATGTATACAACTGCCATTTTAATGTTACTTACGAGTATTTTCTATGAACTTTAATGAGACATTCTGGCAGTCATTTCACACCAGTTCTCGCCGTAAATGAAATTCCACCAGATCGGCAATTCCACTTCTACATACAGATGAATGTCGTTGAAATTCCAGCGTTTCTACCATTGCAATTTATTCCAGGGCGAAGAAGCCCTATCGTCTTGTGTGTGTCGCCTTTGAGAACATCGAGGCTCGCGAGGGAGGTGCAAAACTGTAACGACGCGTTTTCCGCTGCGATGGCGAGCCTCAAAGGCGTTCGATACCATGTAATTTCGCAGAGTGTATAGCGAGAATATGCTCGGATGTGTCCGGTGGCAATAACTCTCTCCGCAAGAATATAGCTTTGGCCGACAAACGGTGGGGACACATGGTAAATGCCAGCACACGCTAGCGTATATTCCATCGCAAGAACTTGGACTTTGCTTCACGACGCACGTCCAACATGCACGCAAACTTATCTATGTAATCTATAAAATGATCCGCATTACCCGGAACGCAACTTCACTCGGTTTCCTCTTGCAACCTCCTTCGGCATTATATTCTCCTGATAAAAAATTCGATTTTTAAATTTCGCGACATCGCAAATCGCACTTTGTATCAGGAAAAAATAATACCTTAGGATGTTGCAAGAGGTATCCTATTTGAAAATAATTCAGGGTGATGCGGGTCGGTCTAAAATTGTCGATTTTAAAGTATTTGTATTCGAAGAACATAACGTCGAAGAAGATTGCAAGGCATATTCGAGTTAAAGAAAATTCGTGGTTATGCGAGTCTCGACCGAATCCGTAAAATTTAAGAACTATAACGTTTCTATAACAACCATCTTTTTTATTCGTTCAAAGCTCTATCAGAACAAAAATTTTCCGTAGGTTCAGAAAATAATAGTTTTGTTCCCAACTTTTGCGAAATGGATGCCTTGTGCTATGTCTACTAGCGGGTGAGTGTCGTTAAAGATTTGAATATATATATTCACGTGTAATCTTCCATATATATCTATATATCTCATTTGGCTTTACACGGACAGAGTTTCATGCGTCTAGAAGTATATACGCACTACTGTCGAAAGGTTTACGATTCTCGGGGGGGTGCACAGAGTCGAGATCATTAAATTGAGAACCGATATTGGCAACGTTCTACGGTGCAGCTGCCAGGAACATAAACTTATACTGGTACGCGTATTATGTATACTTATATGCACGAAGATTCATTTACATTATCCATGTACACGTATATAGTATATAAGTATATTCGAGCGATAGCAGGTAGCGCAATATATATCGAGAATATGCACACTGGTGCATACGATGCATAAGAGATCGAGTAAGTTATACATGCACATAGGTATGGACGCGCACGGACACACGTGTATACATCTGTGTACTGGGGGCGCGGTGCAAAGCACTAATTTGTAACCAAGTTGTCGCCCTGGTTTGACACTGCAGTAAATACGAGGGTGATAGCGTTGTATATCACAGCGCTCTCTTGCCGTGGCTACACCGTCCTTCCGCCCGCCCTACGCGCCGTGTGTCCACGTGGCTGGTGGAACTGCAGGCAAAGCTTTGCCCGCCTCCGCTTAATATATCCGAGCTGGTACCAGGGAACTTCGCGACGCCCTCCCAGTCCAACCGCACCGATGCACCGATGGGCATCCGCTCTCGTGACTCTCGCATACCTCGAGAGGGGACGTTTAACGCACGAGGATTTACACGTCTCTCATTGCGAGGAAGTCCCATCGAACAAGACCGATAAATATCCATCGATACGTAGCAGATATTTAATTTTAGTTTTACTGCTACATGCCTTGACATAATTTGTGTATTTCGTTATTCGTACGTTAGTCTATAAGACGTAATTGCGATCGGGAGCAAAGATTTTTCTTTACATACAGCGGTGGAGTATGCAGTTCTTAAAAATAATTAAATAAAAAATAATAATTCAGGTCATCTACATCCTCTACCCTCGCTTCTTAATCATCTCGCATGTATAGATACCCTGAATTTCTGAGAAATCGCTTTCCCAACGGGATCCACCCTTTGATCGGTTGAAAATTTCATAAATTAACTCACGTAGAATCTCCGATGGGAATTATGGAAAGAACAGACAGATCGTTTTCTCGTTTTTGCTTTGTTCGTTTCTCAACGCGTCTCTCTCGCGATCAGTGAATAGGATCGAATTGGAGCAAAATGCGAAATATAAAAGCGTCCAGTATCATAACCGCACGAAACTTCTATAATTGATTTCCGCGGCTTGCACAAAGGCGAAGGAATCTTGGGTAAACCAGCGAAAGAGAGGAAGGGAGTCAGAGGGAGAGCGCGGGAGAAATTGGAATAAAGAAAAGAAGTGACAAAAGAAAGAAGCAATAGAGCGAGCAAGGAAGAAATCATAACCCAAGGGTTATTCGCCTACGGTTACTGTAAAAATTCAACCCACGCGGGTTGCTTGCGTATATAGCTCTCTAGAAATGTACGATCGACATAGGTTCTTAAAGCTTGAGAATGGATTCAAATTTACCGTAATGGAATATTCGATGGGTACCATCGAATACCATTACGGTATACCATAATGTACCAGTACGGTATACCATATACCAAAATACGATCATGGAATTTTGATGGGTATCGCAAAACCTCACAAAATGGACTTTTCGTGAGGCTGTATCTCGGTTCATGTTCCTTCTACAAAAAATTGCACCAGTAACTTTTTGAAAAGCTCGCCGAGGCGCGGAGAATGAGCCAAGGAGCATCCGGATACCTCAATTTTTGTGGCCATAGCAACCCGTGGAAAATCGCGTTTTTCAGGACCCATAGGGAGGGTCACGCGAAAAAAATGACCTAGGATGGGGTCAAAATTTTGTGTGCCCCAAATCGTCTTTAAATCACCATTTTCGTGTTACGCGGGAAATTTCCGATCCAGAACTGACCCGACAAAGTATTTTTGGAGAAAAAAAAGTTTTTACCCCCCCCGGATCCCACAAGGTCAGGAAAGTAAATCACGAATATCGACCATCGGCATCTGCCAAAGGTCAAAAAATTCTTTCGTCCGAAAAGGCTTCAATTGGAGGTTACGGAATCGGAAATTTCCCGCGCAACAACAAAATAACCATTATAACCTCGATAGATTGCAATTTACGAAAATATTCACTTTTCTTACTTTTCACCTACCAATTCTCGTGGGAGCGAAAAGTGACATAGGCTCTCAGAAAGTATCGAAAAAGCCAATGACAAACATCGTTGCCATCGACGGTTAAGGAGATAAAAATGGACCTGCCAAGAGAGGCCTTATGTCAAACGTCCGAGACGGAGAGGGCTTCTTCGCGTAGTGAAAGCGGAGGTGAAGAAAGCGAATAGCTACAATATATATATATATATATATATATATATATATATGTACACTATTCAAGGTATAAGCGGAAACCCTGTGCTGTTGCTTGCCAGTGTTTCAGATAGCAAGAGGGAAAGGGAAAAAGACGCGAGAGGAAAATTCGTTATTAAAATTAATTATTCAGATCGGTAAAATAGCGATATAAGCGTACGCCAACGGTGGCGGCCGTTTCGACGAAATGAATCATAAATTGGAGCCGGTGCAGAGGCATACCCCTTTCTACGAAGCATCCCCTCGCCTCATTCTCTCTTTCTCTTCGTGACTGCTCGCTTTTATATCAACCCTCCTCCAAGTCTTTTCCTCCTGGAGACTCCACCCTTAACCCTTTCTGTATATTCTTTTTTTACTTATTAACCACGTTGATTTATACGTAATTGTACGTGAGAACTTTTTTTATTTTTAGCCCAGCACTGAAGCATCAATGTGCGTCCTTGCGCCACCATCATCATACGCTCTGATTCGTACTGTATTTATTGGAATATACATAATGTCCTTCTATATATAGTGTACACTGTATTTGAAGACGGTACAATCTCCTATTTAAACTCTTATTCTTTCACGGTACTCGAAAAATTCTTTCCACCTGACGGGCCACTGATTAACTCGTACAATTTTCTGAAGCTATATCTTTCTCTCTCTCTCTCTTTATCTCTATCTCTAATCTCCCTATATAAACCGCGTCTTCCGCTTCGACTTGAATTCACGGTGTTTTGCTTCGATCCGGCAGTATATATGTATTTAGGATGTACCTATAGCTATCGTATTCCACGGCCTTTTTGGTTCCTTAGTGAAGCAGAGAGAGACCCTCTCTCTCTCTCTCTCTCCCTCTTGTTCTCTTTTACTCGCTTCGAATCGCTGATTTGCATGAGCAAGAAATTCCTTCGGTTAAATCCCGAAGCTGAATATCCCTCTGTCTCCCAAGCGCATACGGAACAACCCCTAGACCCTCGTCGTCGTTGGTTTTCGCCCGACGAGACCGAAATCCTATCCTGTGTCGCGATCCTCTTCCTCGCTGGTGTGCTGCCAGTGGCAAACCACGCGAGAGCTCTCGCGCGTACCTCCTATCGAGAGCGCATTTTAATGCGAGTCTAATTTTCGATTTAATTTCGGTAAAAATGATCCCGATGTCTCGCTTCCTCTCTCTCTCTCCCTCTCCCTTTTTCTCTCTCACTTAGTTCTCATACTCTTCTTGTACCCTCTCCGTATACCTTATTCTATGTATCTCTCGGTCGATTTTCACGGAACCGGTGCGCCGGAATTTCCGACTCCCTGAATATCGGAGGAAAGTTCTACCGCCGAGTCTCTGTGTCTACCCCTTTCCCCCTCTCCCGCTAGCGCTGGCTCGTATTTGCATAACGTTTCTGCGGCCTTTTGTGTCTGAAAACGAGTAGGACTGTGCGAGCTCGGCGCCCCGGACATAGCATGCGATGGTGTAAAATGCGAAGGTAAAGTGGTATTCCAAATGTCGTTGCTCCTCGTGGATTTTCCCCGGAGGTAGAAGAGTCATAATAATTCTTAATTAATATAATGGAAATTCTTATCCATCTGCCTCCACCCAAGCGATTTCTGAACGTTATTTACATGTACGAGTGTACCTGGATTTTTGTTTGCTCCAAGTGCACTATTTTTGTAGTGGAGTGTACAATTTGTGCGGATTTCATTGGTTTACAGTGAAATGAAGTTTTTTTTTGTAAAAATTTCGTGCGTAAACTTCTCAAAAGGCACTCCACATTTCGTACATTTTAAAGCCTTCTTTTATAGTTCCATCGTTAAGGGGTTAAACCTGCAGACCCCGCGTAAAACGAAGTATCACCACCGCCGTGGCAAATGAAAGAAGAGGGGTCATTTGCAAAATAACGAAAGCTACGAAGGAGTGTACACCTCGTTTCGTAAAGTTTTAACGTTTTATAATAATAATAATATAAAAAGAAGGCCGAATGCTCCCCCCCCTCACCTTCGGCATAACTCAATTTGTAGCCAATATTATTTTATCGCCGTGTATTTTTTAATTACTACGCTTCAACGCGCCTCACTCCCGACGGTGTGAGCGCTCTCGCTCCTCCTCTCGCAGCTTTGTGTGCCGCTGGTCTGTGGGACTCTCGACGACTCCCTGCGGACCTTACCGTGCCAAGGAAGTCCTCGTTTCTTATTAAGGGCTTCCTCTTACTTCTCGTGCCCCTCTTCGGTACGGCCAAGCCCCTTGAGAATCGAACTTCTGCCCCTTTCGTCTCTTCTGACCTGGCGTGGATTTATTTCATTATCAAATTCGCGAATCACGAAAATTTTTCTCGTTCGCAATTATAAACCAAAATCTGGACTGCTAAGCAGATATTCTGCACGTTACAATGTACGGGGAGTCATGTGACGCAGGTACACGTCCCTAATCAATTCTGGAATGCTCGGGTTCCCCACTTTAGAGCACATGATAATTAATCGACGTAACAATGATCGAGAGCTGTCGTCATCGATGACTGATAGTCACGATTGATCAAGTCTCCCTACTAGATGAAAACACTTAGAGAAGCACGATTAAGCCAATTATTTATATTAAGTAGACACACACATAATATATATATCGTGAGAAATAAGAAAATTTAATCACGAGAAAGTTGAGACGACACACTTACGTCTCCAGCGTCCCCTATATCGAATAAATCGCTCTCTCTCGTTTACCACTGGTGTCTCCACGAGTCTCGAGATGAGAAAAAGAAGCGAGGCTGAACAATGGTACTCCATCGCGGTGTGGTGTCGGCCAGATGTCGGGTGTATCCGCAGAAAAAAGGGTTGCAGAGAGCCAATAAAGGGGTCGGAAAAGATGTATGCGCTAATAATCGAAGAAAAAAAGTGTCCAATGAAAGAAATTTACGACTGCTTCTAATTAAGAAAGGGTTCTCTGTCCTAGCTGCTGTGCTAGGAAAGGCTTTCTCTCTCTATCTCTCTCCTATATTGCGCTTTGCACCAAACCCTTTTTTTTCTCGGAGAAAAACGGCGTGAGCGCTCCATTCGCCTGGAAGGATTAATTAATTCAGAATATATCAATTAAGAATAAGGTTTACTCTACTGTGAGCCTGCCGGCTGCTGAATCGTTATATAATACATACAGAAGTATTTTATACGCGCACCCCCGTTTTCTCCTCACTCGGCGCACAGTACTAACACTTTTTCTCTCGCGCTTTCGCGCCCCCTCCCTCTGCCTCACGGTCCCTTCAGCGCGTGAGTTCTCCTTTTTATTGCAAATTGGACGTGAAAAATGACGCCTTGATTAATCTCGCGGATAATTTAAAAACGAAGGGGTTGTACTCCGTCGCACGAGTCCGGCGATGTCGGGATAAAAATTCAAGACGCGAAATTGCCAATCAACGCGGGGTGTGGAAGGAAAGTGAGGGGTTGAAACGCTACGGAGACAAGGTGGCAGTTGAGGGGGTGGAGAAGAAAAAAGGGCACAGGGGATAGTCAGCCGGTGTAATAACGTTAAAAAATTATACCTCTCCTTGTAGGGACTTCATCGGTTCGACGCGCTCGCTTGGCTACCTCGCCTCCCCCCTCCGTCTCTCTTCGGCACCACTTTTCGACCCTTTTTCTAATTTTATTTTCCAGATAAACTGTGGACCTATCGTCTTACATCGTGCAACCATTTTTTCATAGCGGTTATTTGTCACTGAGATTAACTTTTGTTTGTGCAAGCCGTACTACCCGTCCCGATTAATTTTTTTATTTCACCACCATTTATTTGCTAAAACTTTTCGATACGAAATACATTTCGCTATCACTTGCTACAGTCCGTTGAATTCCGAGCCCGTAAATTTGATGTCGACTTTATCAATAATGAATCGTGAGCTCAGTGGTTAATGAAAGAGGGAGACGCAAGCAGTGGTACAAGTGGTTGCAATCGACCTGGCGAACGACAGCACATTTGCTCGATCGTTTCATTCGGGTCGCATACTCCCGAGAAGCGAGCAGGAACTTAATTTGTCTCTTGGAAAGGCGACTATCGCACCGATCAGGCAGATGCGTTCTTCGCGTATCTATCTCCGTGTTCCCTCCTTTTCCCATTCCCGAGATACTCGACGGTGAGCGTGATTTTCTGCTCTACTCGCACATTCGCGTACTTACAAGCGTCCGTTCCTTCGTTCTCTTTCTTCTTCGTCCTTCCCGGCCTTCGATCTCTCAACTGTTACAGAGCACCGGTTCGTTCATCGCGAACGGATCGGCCGATTTCGAAGTTTATTTGCGCTCGAAGCGGCGCAACACCTCGGCCATATGCTCGATGACAGGTAGATGCGTCAATGTTTTCACGTTATGCTTTTCATCCGTTGATACGGAGCGTACGGTAGGATAAGCTTCGTCGTGTGACTGTAAATACGCCTGGGAGTCGATAATTTAGTAAACTAATTAGCAGCCTCGCCGACAAAGCCAGGAGGGATCTTGCAGCATCGAAGTCCCGCGGGTGAGGAGCTATCTCCGAGAGCGACGCGTCTCTGTCGCCACAAAGTTCTCGTTTTTACCGAACGTCTCTCCCGCCAGCTATTTGTCCGGTCTTTCTCCCTACTGCTCTCTTCCATCCTCTCGACTCTTCTCCTATTTGATTTTATTTCTTCTCGGCAGCTACCTCCTCGCCACTCTCGATCTCTCTTCCAATCCTTTTTATTTTTTCGTATTCCTTTCAATCGTCTTTACGACTCTCCGTGGACCCGATGAGACCGCTTCCCACGGGGACGCGTGTCTTCGACCGTGCGCGCCTATGTGTGAGCGTGTGCGAGTATCGAGGTCACCGCGATGATCAAAGTTGCGAATCGATCGATGAATCGACGTCACGAATGCCGATGATCGAACCGACTGAGAATTTCACATTTTATTGCGGTTGGTTGATCGAACTTTTATGTAGGTGCCAAACGATGTAGACAAAGATCAATAGAAACGTATTTGGTTACGTGGATTGGTCGGAAATGATTAAAGCTTTGTGGTATATGTATCTCAGCGGAATATCTTACCTACGCACTTACTGTTGAATGTAAATTTATGATATACCTAATTACAGAAAAAATTAACTTCCATAAATATAAACTATTTTGAACTCTGTTAATAAACGAAGCATATTTATCGTGGCTGCGCAAATAAGATTCCTTTGACAAATCAATTGGTCGTAATTTCTGACTTAAAATCAAGAACACGCATACACATTATACATCATTAAGAGGACTCGGGTTAGGAACTACCGCTAATTCCGATAGATAAAGCTGGAAATAGCAAATACGCGCTCAAACGTCGTCGAACCGCAGGCTGTAAATGCGCATCGGGAAGAGGAGTTCACGGAAACGCGTATCTTCGTAGGTTATAATTAAGAGCGTATGTATTCCACGATGTTTCCGAGGCAAAATCGCTTTACGCATGGCTTACTCATCCGCCATGTCGTGGTTCTTTAATTCGAAAATATCGTGTTCACGAAAGATTCATATAAATTGAAGATGATTAAAAACCTCTGAATATTTACAGTACATTTCTTCAGCAAAGCAAAATCATTGAACAGGAAACCGGTGATTATTCTTTCCTATGAGTACCAATTATAACCTTGCACACCAAGTGCTCATTCGTACTGGTGTCAATCAGTGATGCCGAAGTCCTTAAGAGGACATCATCATCCAACCTACATAGTAATGACAAACTATGTATTCCGTGGTATAGAATTGGGGGACAACGAAGACGGATGGGTGGGTCACAAGGAGGTTGGAGAGAGGGTATAGATAGGCAACGAAGCCACAAGCGCACACATAACATCAACCGCAGATAACAGAAACGGAGAAGAGAAAACGGTAGACTGCGGAGACGCGAGGCGAACCAGAAACCATCATAAAGGTTTGGTTTTCCCTTTGATACGACCGCTATACCGGTGGTTCAATACACACGGTATACGTGGACGTATACGCCGTTCAGTATACTTATGTATGTGTACGGCATATACGATATATAGGCAAATATACACGCGGTAACGTATTTAGTTAGACATATCATTCGGTTTCCACCTATTGTGTGCCCGGCGTACAAACTTCCTATTTGTTTGAACGCTAAAGGGGCCTCGCGACCCAGCATGCCGCGCATCAGCCTCAGCCCTTCGTAGCGTACCACACTGATGGAAAGGTTACAGAAGCGTAGAAACATACATCCCGTACCGGTGAACGTGCGCGTACTATCGGCAGAAGGGTCGGCGGGGTGGGGATGGAGAGGCGTGAGCGCGACTCCTTTGTACCCCGCGAAACGCTCATCGCAATTATTCCAAAACGTTTTCCTCCCCATCCATGACGCTGCCCTGGACAACGAACCACCCACATCGCTGGATGCTATACTGTGGTCACAGAAAGGATGCAAAATTTATCTCAACCTGTCCATCTCTATCCATTTGTCTGTTTATCTTGGTGTACCTATCTGCGTTATGCGGTATATGCGATATATATTCTATCATAGTGGCCAGAGAATAGAATACATTTCGAGTTTTCTACCGCAGGCGATCGGGCCTTTGAACAAACGGGAACTATCGGAGTGGAAGTTTTAGAAGTGATCATAAGCACGAAAACCGAAGCAATGCTCGTTCCCTAATTCCCAATTAGAACTTTGACCGAAGCTGACTTTGTCAGCTGTTCACACGGGGTAGGTTCTTCAGAATTCTGAAAACAATTTTATCCGGCAAGTGTAAGTGGAACTATGCCATCACCATGGCTCAGGGGAGTAGACGCAACCGGAGCAGAAACGTCTCTCAATGGACATAAAGGAACCCCGCCTAACGACACCGCCGGTCTCAGATCGAGAGAATACACACTGCAGAAAGTCGCATACCACCGGGGAAGTCCGTTGGTCCAGAACGAGGAGGAAGCCGCGAGAGAAGCTGCTTGTGCATCGCCAACAGAAGCAGAATCGGATGGCGACAACGACGTGCCTCGATAGATTCATCGAATACTATCGAAGGAATTTCGCGAACAATTCAGCGTCCAATCGACACACGCATCGGAGGCCTTTGGCTGCGCTGGGAACTTGTAGCTCAGCCGCGTCTCAGGCAGAACGGTTAGGTGGTAGAGAGAGATAGAGAGAGAGAGAGAGAGAGAGAGAGAGAGAGAGAGAGAGAGAGAGAGAGAAGTCCGGGCAATGCCAGTATCGCTCTTCATCCTCATGGATTCTCCATCCTCTTTATACCCAACGTTGAGCTTTCTTCGTGGTCTTTCTTCGTGTTACCTCTCTTTCTTTCCTCCTTCAACCCTCTCCGTCTTAGTCCGTACCATCTTCCAAAGGACCGATGTAAATTCGTTACTGGCCGAATTGGCACAAAGCCAAACGATATAAAAGAAGTGAGAAGAAGTAAGCAAAGCCCAAAGAAGAGGAGGAAGAAGAGGCGGATGGAAGGAAGGAGAAGTGGACAAGGCCGCTGCCCTGAGGCACAGCATCGTGTGAGAACCTTCTCCGTCGGCCTTAAATCAAGGCGACTCTGCGCCTAATTCCCGCAAGAAGTCACGTTGGGGCGTTGTTCCCAGGATCAGCTGGTCGGTTGACGGCATTTCTCTTGCATACCGGCCTCGTACCTCATCGACCGGTTTCATCCTGGACGCTTCGTCCAGCTTGGAAGACAACTACTGTTTGTGCTGTATTGAAACACAGAATAGTTTCTTTCCCGAACTCTACTTGTTCATCCGCGAAACATCGACTAATTTATTTCCCATCAAATCTTCTTTTCAACGTAACTGAATATATCGCAGTTTTGATTGAAGCTGCTGCACTGGGATGCCCGGTACAAGAGACCTACACTCGATATGAATGACGACTGGATTAGATGCTGCTCAGTTCTTCATGGGATATCGATCGAACCAGCGATAACTATTATGACGACGGTCTCCACCTGCGTTTTTTACAGCAGGTGATGGAATTTCCGGTGTCTTCACAATTACATTCATTTGAAATCGAACCTGCCCGGAATACATTTTATTCTCATCCCCGGACTATTTATCAAAGATTCTTGACGTATTTATAATTAACGTTAATATTTGCATGCAGCCGCGTATCAATAATAAACGTTAAAAATTTTCGGTCCATCTGGAAGATAATCCACTTTTATCCATTTCGTTTGATTAGGTTTCCGTCTAGGTTTTTTTTAGAATGGGCGGCTACGATGTAGCATATCCTGCGTTTCATCTTCTGAATTACTGGCCCACACACTCAAAGCGAGTTGTGTTCCAAGGTCAAGGACCTCAATAATTACACTCACAGGCGTGTCAATCGTTGGACATGCCCGCACATGCAGTTGTCGCACTACGTACGCTTACACGCACAAGTACGAGGGTAAATACTGCACATATTGTACATCCGAGCGGCACGCACTTTTGTTCCCTCCGTCTTGCTTCCTCGAATGCCATAGGTAATTCTCGAGCCGTTCTCCTTTCCTCACCTGCTCTTACGTGAGTATCCAGAAAATGTCGTTGGTTCGGTGTCATCGTGCCTATATGTCTCCTTACTTCTGCGCAGGTATTCCCGCGTCCTTGTGCCGAGAGCTCCGGTGTGTCCAGACCCAGACCAGAGGGGATCACCTGCTACCTGCTATATACCTTCTGCCTCTTTACCTTCCACTTCTCTGCTCTGCTTCCTCGCTCCGTCTTTGCTGCCACGGATCAGCGAAGATAAGACAAGAACATGTAGAATGTGGATCGCAGAGTAGCCCCGACCTTGGCTAGGTCGAGCGCACGTCGTCACGTACGCGGCAGCAATGATTGAGCTGTGTGCGATACAAGAGTATACTCCTATAAGGGCACTCTTAAGTGCTATTTTTTAATCTACCACCCTCGCTACCGATTTTGCGCACATTGATGTGTAATCGATTATTACTCAATTATCATGAGAATTTCGCTAATTGTTGTTCACAGTCGGTTCATTTCTCATTCCTTCATCGATGACAATTAATGGAAGAGGAACTATTAGAGAAAGATTAAAGCGAAACACAAAGCAGTAAAATTAACAATTCCAACGTTTGACGTAGTTCAGGTTTTCGGTTTGCCAGCAGGTTAGACCAGGGACGTTCGATTGCTGTTCAAATCTTGAATCTTATGTTCAAGAGACTATACGTCTTTCTGATTCTTCTTGTTTCTTGCTGCAAAGATTTAAATATTCTCTTGTCTATTATTCGACCTCTTGTCCGCTCGACGAGGTTATAATGGCCGAGCTCTTTCAACCAGGCTATACGCTGCTATAAGAGAAGCCGGAAATTCGTTCGCTTACAAATTAATACGTAGTGCTAGCTTTCTTTGCAGAGGTGTAGAAGGTGGAAGGGGGGAGAGGGGTCGAGTCATAGGAAGCCGAGGGTGATCCATTTATACGAGGCTATAGTTGCAACATGGAACATCGTATATACACCGTACACTCGTGGAGCGTGGCTTAACCCCTTCTTTTCGGTTTCCCTCAGCGGGGAAAGCAGGAAGATCGTAGTACATGTACAGGGGCGAGAAGAGAAGGAAAGGGGGAGAGACATAGAGAGAGAGAGTGAAAAGAGCAGCATGCTACGCGCGGAGAGCAGAAGAGAAGCCAGAGAGGCAACGGACAGACGGGGGCGGGGAGGGGGGGGGGGCTAAGAGAAGGAAGACTCCAGTCCATTGTCGCGGCTAAGCACAGATTTATCGTTGCGCCCGGGACTCGTCCATCCCAAGGTTCTCTAAAAGAGCTCCGGGATATTCGCGCTCTAGAGCTGCTCCACAGCCCTCGGTAGTCGATCTCTCGGGTGTGTGCGAAGCTCGGCATCCGCACCAGAATCTTCCACCTTCAACCTATCCACTACTCCTACAACTATGATATTTTCAGGGGGAGGGCGCTTGGCGTGTCGGTGGTGTTCCTGCTGCCCTCTTGCCCCTTAAGAGAAATACATTCATCGAGTATTCTATTAAGGATCCTGCACTCCGCGGATAAACCGGAAAACGAACGAACGGTAGAGCGCGCGCCCTGGGCAAGTGAGAAGTGAAAAGCAGTACAGCGGAGCAAAAGGATAGGAAGCTGAACCGGGAAAAGCTGCGAGGCTCTCCATCCTCCTCCATTTCCCTTCTCTCGTTCCATTAGCTATCCGGCTAACCGGGAGCGCTCTTCGGGGGTCTTATCTCCTTGACGTCGCGTATACTCCTTTTCCGTTCTACGGAACCAATTTTCCGTTTCGGAAAACCTCGCAAGCCCTCGTATGCCTTTCTCGTCTCTCTCCCACTCCCCCACCTCCGTCTTCACCAACGGTATCTCTTGCATCGTTTTCTTTCTTCGTTGCACTTTTGTAGCGACACACGGTCCCTGCACTTCCAACATATCGGACTTACACGCTGATCATCATCGTATCGAATGAACATGCACATTTCGGCTCAGCTCAGGGAAACGGAATGAAGCGAGTTCCAAGGTTTATCAATATGAATAATTACGAATATTGTTGGAAGATTTCCCAGCACGATTAATACGGATTTATATTAATATTAAACCAGTGATAGGATAAATGAAGAGTGATTAGTATTTTCGTTTAATGGGAGGATGTAACTAATAGCGCCATGAACAACGACATCCTCAATGAACTTAGAACAAAGAACAATTCGGGCAATTAGAGCATTATCCATCGTAGTATACCGCAATTGTGCAAACCCCGTCCTGCGCAGCGTTTATCGAAGGGTGTGGTACTGTAAAGTGTACCAGGTACTTAAATATATTCCTGCGAGAGTACATTTTCCATGACATTACGGGTATGAGGGAGAGATGAGAGTACGTCGAAACTCATCTCTGCGTCGGTACGAGCTCTCGCTTTCTCGTCTCGACGAGCTACATAACGAATGCTTGGGAGCGATAAGAACGATTCTCGAACGTAATATCTGTGCATATATATATGTATAAACGTATCTTTACATGCATATGCACTGCGCAGAAGCACGAGAAGGGCAAGAGGTGCACGTCTCTTAAAGGATAATGACACGTCCGACAGGGAGGAGCACGCGCGCGCTCCCTGTTTGCCAGGATATGATGAGCTGTAACACGAATACGCGCGCATACACACATTGCCCAGAGTGTGAGCTAATGTACGCGACGATGTCCCGTACATAAGTATGCATGTTTTCATAGATGCGCGGAGTCGAAGTGTGGTGCGAGAACGAGACGGTAAAGCGCCATCATATGCGTGGATGGTGAATGCAGCTGTCCGTCGACGTTGAACGCGCACCTATATTAGTACCGCACTTCGCTTTATACACGTATAGGGATGAACACACAAGCGTACATAGGTACACGATTGTGCCGTACGCGAAGCTTACCCGAGAAAACGATAATTAGCTCATTTCAATAATTGACAGGCCGTTCGCCACTCGCCATAGTCGTAACGCATCTGGCGCGTCCGTTTCGAAGCACGGGGAAACGGTTTTCTATATATCCCACTACCCACCGGCAGGCGGGAGAACCGCGGCCGTAGCACGAACTGCAACAACAACGGGAACGGCACCAATACCTACCTACCCGAGTTACGGGTAGGAACTACATTATGCTAGAGAGCCCGGGGTCTTTACGTGGCAATAAAACGGATACCACCTATCCATCGGCGAAGCTCGCGCTACTGCCGAGCCGGTACGCGTACAGCCATTGTTTCCTCATGAGTAGTGGAGGCAACACCAGTCATCAACGCAGGAAGGGGAGAGAAAGATAACGAAATGAAGTTGGTTCGTGCGTTTACCGAGGTATATTCGAGTACGTAACGCGATATGTATATGGAGCAGGGTGTTTTCGCTTCCGACCGCTTGAGCTCGGTGCACCGGGTATTCGAGCGTCGAGCTAAATCTTCAAGGAGTCCTCGCGAACGCGCGGAAACTTGTTCTAATGCCGATGGTAACGACTCGACGTTGGTTATCGTCTCGCAATTATTGCCGCTTACTCGAAACGCTCTTGCCGCAGCTCGGCAGTAAAGCCCGCAAGAGATCCTTCGAATAGCTCGCTAGCTTCGAAAGAACCTCGCGGGATGATCGTCCGTGTTAGACTCGCGCAACGCCGTGTGTCTCGGCACAAACCGATGAGACCGTGCGCGCCAACAAAAAGGAAAAAACCGTCATCGGCCGAGGCAACGTAACACTCGAGCGAGAATCAACGATACAGAAACGAGGTATATGCGTGCGTATATATACCGAGCGCGAAGGAGCGAAACGTCAGTGGTAAAGGGTTGAGCGAGAGCCGAGCGGAAGTAAACGTTCGCGCCAAGATGATGACCGTTGTTATATATGGCTTGTAATATGTATAATAGGTATCGACTAGTGCGCAAGATACATTTGCTGTAGCAGGTGAAAATCGCTGGCAACTGGAATAGCTATAGCACACGCACATCGCCATTTATATACCTCGTTGTTAAGTTTACATATACATATATATATACATATATATGCACGCTTGTAATTAGTCGGTTTTTAACGACGAACAATCGATGTAAATCACTGCCTCTCGAATATATCGCACTTGAAGATATAATTGCGTGTTATTATATTGATTATTATGCATGTATCGTTTGTCGGCTGCCTTTTTTCAATTCGAGTATTACGAGAACTCAGCGTGGATACGGATATGCAGAACGTTCGGCAGTGATGTGTTCTACGATAACTTACATGTTTCATGATGTATAACAACGTCTCTGGAGTCGTGCCGAGTTTTATCGTATCTCGATCTATCTTAATTCTCACTTTTATAAATTTAATATTCCAACCAATATCTGCACTATACGTCATATAATTTACCAATCCATGATACGAAAATGAAAAAGTAGTTCTGCAGAGAATTTATCCGCCTATAAATATATATTCGGTTATGAGGAACGAATATTTCTCGTGGACAAGCCTATATCGATGTTATATTCCTGGTGGTCGTCTCAGTTTCACATTCGACGATGGACGACTCGAGCGCGCATCGAAACGTTGGGCGCCTCTACATTTCGTTGGGTGGTCGAGCTGACGCGAACCCCGATATAGAAACAAGCAAAGCTTTACGACTGTACGTACGAAGCTCCCCGTGTTTTCCCGGGTATCTCCACTGCTGGTAACGATATTTATTTGATAAACAAAGTTCTTCGCGCGACCAAGCGTATTACAACGGAGAAAGAGAGAAACGTTGTATTTCGTGTTTTTGGGAGAAAGGGGGAAACCCAGAGGGAAGAAACAGAATGGGAGAGAAAGAGAGCGAGTAGAGAACGGAGCTGGAGGGTGTAAGTCTCGTCTGGAGGCTTGTACCAGTAATGGCCACGATATATTAGGAAAGTTTCGTCGGTCCTGTAGAGTTTGACGTCTTTATGTAAGAGAAACGATACCATGAGCCCTAACGCCCCTCTCCCGCCCTACCTCCCTCCTCTCCCCAAACAACACCGCGAGCTTTGAGGCTTTGCACGCTGCGCTTCTATATACCCCTAGTGTGTTTTCGCGTCCGCTCTCTTATACTATCATTGCCATTATATTCACGAGTCGTGATGCATAATCAGCCTCAAATTCAAACCTTCCCTCACAACATCACGAGCTTTTTATCAGCAGCGGAGCTTCTAATTCTACTCTCTATTATATATTATAAACCGCGACCCCTTACAACCCCCTACCCTCAGTCGCATGCCCCATTCTCTCGAATGAATCGAGTTCCTCGATCTCGTTCAATTCTTCCGAGAATATATACACATATCCGGTAATATGTTTCTTGGCCTTCGAGCTTTATAAAAATCGATCTCGTTATCTGCATGGTCACGAATACGTCATAGCACGCGAGCTATTCGATCCCTGGTGAAAATTGCTGCTACTACAAAAGTCTAGGTACTACACAATTTTATCACGAACGTTTCTGCAATTTTTCTATTGTATACCAGTTCCAACGTATTGCGAAGTTAATATTTTCGATAAAGAACTCGGAATAATATTCAGTGAATATCATCGATTTTGTTGCTATGGAAAATCTTGTTTTCGAATAAATACATGTTTATTATAAAGGATTAGTTTTTAACGAGAAATTAAAAATTCCTATGAATTTCCTCGTTTTACTGCACACGTGGAATTCTGACTTGTTTAGTGTGCTATCATTACGAGTCATCGCTGAGGTACAGCGTGCAGTATTTTTTACAATCAGTTCACGTAATACATAGCAGGGAACTATAGAAACGTAAGAATTGTCAAACAAGGGACACATGTTTGCTCGTCGCCGAGCTCATTTCCATGAATTAATCATTCTCGGACACTCAATTAGTATCTCGCGGATTACACACACTTACACGTGTATGACGAACGCTGGTTGGAATCGCTCGAGGATCATAATACGTCCCGTAAGATCTGCAATATTTATACGCTTATCGCAGATATGTAGGACGTATATGTGCAAGCCCGAGCACACGGAATTCCCTTTCGCTTCGAACTTATATATACATATATATGAATATACGTATATATACGTATATATTTTTATGTGGGCAATGGTGGTAGAGGTAGCCATGTATTTTTTTTCTTCATCAAATTAGTCATGTAATTTATTCATGCGCATTGGGATTAGCCCGGTGCAAGGGCGATCTTCAGTGCATTCCGGCACGCCACCGTTTCACGTTATATCCCGTGCATGATAATTACAACGATAATGAGGGTTTACGATAGAAGCGTGGCTGGCTCGCTGGTTGCTACCGTTCGTCCGTTCGTTCGTTGTGGCCTCCAAGGGATATCCCTCGCGAGGTATTTTCTACAGTGCACACAAGGATCGTTCGTTGCACTCGTCCGTTGTCCCGTCGTCGTCGTCGTCGTCGTCGTCGTCGTCGTCGTCGTCGTCATCGTCGTCGTCGTCGTCATCGTCGTCTCGTCGTCGTCGTCGTCGCCATTGCCCTCAGGATTCTCGAGGGAGCGACAATGACGAGAACGTCACTACTGGCCCCTTTCACTCGCACGACGCATATTCGTACCAGACCATGAAATACATAACGTCTACAGGCTATCGGTACAGACATAGGCGTATACGACTCCAAGATTATACATGTAAATTATTACATACGCGAGACCGAATACCGACGAATATAATACACGTTCCGTCGATCGCCTCGATGTTAATTTTACTCCATCGAGAAACGTCCCATCGACTTTTAATTAAAAATAGGTGCTGCATTTTTTTTTATTCGACGTAGTTGCGAAAAGAAAAAGAAAAATACGTCAATTAAGCATCTGCGTGTGGCGAATAGTACGGTCGACATACGGCACTAAAAATCACGGCTTCTTCGTGACGGAAACTTGGATCGTGCATTCGCTCTGTCAATCTTCGATTAAAACAGAGGAAAAAAAGAATCGCATAAAAGAATGGCGACCTCGTGCGGGCAGCTCGCTCGACGAAGAACTTCGTTGTGAAGGGAATCGTCGACTGCTACTTCTCGGTCGTGGGCGTTCGAGTTAAGAAAACTGCCAAACTTCGGCAGTTTCCTCGGACAGGCAATATAAAACAGTCGTACAAATATAATGACTATCCTCTCTCTCTTTCTTTCTCTCTCACTCTCTTTCGCTGATGCATGCTACGGTATGCAATTTAGCACTCATTACGTCCAATTTATCGCGTAATCAAAGCTCTACCTTATTCCGAATAATATTCACGATAATTTTCTTCGAATACGTTAACCTTACCCTTTAAAAAAAAATACACGTAATACATAATTCCACTTTGCAGTTTGGAAATAATATTCATTACGACGATGACCTTGCGGTCGTTTCTTTCACTTTTTCGCCGATGACAGGAACAATCATTTGTCCGACTCGTGTCGAAGCATCGAATTACGTCGAAAATGAAAGAAGAACAATAATACGAAGAAGCCGTGAACCGAAATATAATTCATAATGCTTCCCTCCGTTTCCCATAAGTTTCGAAGACAGGGAGGGATATATATATTGTGTGTATATGATGAATTGCTAGCTCGATCCTCGAGAATATCTCCATCTGTCGAGAAGCTCACGGACGGGCAATCGGATATCTAAGTAGGTTAATAAACGGGTCCCGTCAATGCTGTCGGATTCCCATAGAACCAATCGTATACGCGTATAACACGCGAACGGATGTTACACGCAACCGATCACACGCATCTATATATCTACGCGACGATACAGGACTCATTCCATTTAATTACGCCACTCTTTTCTTCGATACACTTCTCGGCTTTTTCGTATTAATAACCTGTGAATCCCGATTATCGTTTAACGATCGAAAAATCTCTGTAATTGAAATTGAAAATATTGAAATCGAATTGAAATCGAATTTTGTCGTCGATCGTCTTTTGAATAAAAGACGATCGACGACAAAATTCGACGAACGAAGATTTCATTCTACGGTAAACTTTCGTGATAAAAAAAATCTTGTATCGAGTGGAATGTTATTGGAAGAAAGTAAAACCGATTTTTGTACTTGCTTCGATATGATTGTTAATTTTAGAAATATTGTGTTGCCATCTAAATAGCACGCATAGAACTCCCACAATATTCGAAAGGTGCGTGCAACGCTGTGCTTGATGGAGCCCGGAGTTCGGGAAAATAAAAATCCGTCATCGTTATACGGAATAAAGACACCTTTCCGGTACAATTCGGAAGCACAACCTGTCCTTTCCCACGGAATGATAGAAATGAGTCATATCGACTCGATGATCAGTCGCTATGCATAAAATATTAATATTCAAATATCGCTCACTGCCTTAACTCCTCCGATCATTTTTTTACATATTACAGCATTATTTAAATCCGACTAAAATAGAAAAAAAAGGAAATCATTTAAAAAAATTGACCGTCTCCACTGATCGCGAGACTCCAGCCCATTTGTCGTCGCTTCGAGGAACCAATATGCCCCGCGTAACAAAAATGATAAAACAATTCAACGATCCGTGCCGTTGGCTCAGCACGCATTTTAAATTTATTACACGCGCAACGTCAAAATCTTAGATTAATATTCAATTTATGAGATCCGCGCCGGAGGCTACTAATATAGAATAAAGTATTATATTCTATTTCAACGTCACGGGTACTTTAATTCAATGTATATTCTCGTTCGTAAATTATTATCTCTCTCGGGTATCGACCCCGATCGATAGAGTGTGCCGATCTGAGCAGCTGTGATGGCATGGTGTATATATGTATATATAGAAAGAGAGAGAGAGAGAGAGAGAGAGGCTCGAGTATAAGGAACGGCGTTATCGACCCCGTCGCGTTGTTTCAGTGCATTGGCACAGTATAACAGAGCAAGGGGAAGGAAGGGTCTGTAGCTCGTTGCCACGGGCAGGTGTTGCAATTAAAAGCCCCGCGTATACCTAAATATATATATATATACATGTACGCTATATGGGATCGAACCGACAGTCATTTGTTTCCCTGTACGATGTTAACATGTATCTTTTTATGGGCATTTTTATCGTCGTCAAAGAACCTTTCCAGTTTTTGACGGAACGAGGGCAGCTTATAAGTATCTGCGTGTTCGAGGGTTCACATTTTCACGCTCATATACGCCGTCCTGTACAGAGAACGCTCGGTACGCGCTCGGCGGTCGAACGATATCCGCACAATTAAAAAAAAATGAGAAAACACAGTCAATTTTTTTTCCTTCTTTTTAATAAATATGTCAAACGCATTTTTATCTCCAAATAATTTCCTTATTTATTCCCCTTCTATACCTTTCCCACTTTTCCACGAATGCAAAGGTCGGGATAAAATCTCTTATCGAGACTCCGACATTCCATCGAATTCTCATACACATGAATGATGGCGATGCGGAAAGGATCGAGAAGATTTTTGGAGCAACTTCGAATTGTACGTGTCAATTTGAAGTGGACGTTTGTCGAACAAGGGTGCGAGGCCCGGTAGTAACGGCGGAAGGGAGGAAGAGGGGGGGGGGGGGTGATAGTGTAGGTGGTGCGTTGCAGCGGGTCCGGCGGATCTCTCGAAAGGGTAACAGGTGGTCGGACAGGAAACATAGACTATATAAGAGCAGATACTGGGCGAGAGTAGTTAGCATAACAATTGCAACTGCGACTGTATGCCGTGGCTACTGTACTCCATATATATGTATATGCACGATGAACGTTCGGAGCACACACAACGCGGCGCTGCGTGCACTCCGCGGCCGAATGATTTATGTATACTACTAGCAGAGTTAAACCGTACTATACACTTATATATACGTGTATACTATAGATACGCGTGATACAAACATCGCGGAGAGTGCCACACGCTCGTCCCATAGTCGTTTCGAGCGTAACGTTTCTATGAGTTTCACTCGGTATTGTACATACCTATACCTATATATATATATGTGTGTGTGTGTGTGTGTGTGTGTGTGTGTGTGTGTGTGTGTGTGTGTGTGTGTGTGTGTGTGTGTGCGTGTGTGTGGAGATGTAGATGTTTCCTTCCCGCGGGCGTTTCCACGAATCATCGTCTTCGTCCACCGAATCGGGAGCCATATATCGCTACTCTCCGAGCCTAATGAGCGAATCTTAATCATTATATCGTATTCTCGTTTCGCGAATCGTATATTTGCAGCCAATTAGGGTTCATTCGAGTTTACGGTGGTTCGTACAAAATACAACGAGAGAACATTTGTTGCAAAAAAGTACATTTGTATTTCGATTCGTGCAACGAGGCAAAGGCGAGAGAGCTACCACGTTCACTGTGTGAATCAGTGACGAGTATCGAATGGCGCGATTTAAAACGTATATTAAAAATTATTTAACGACACGAGAGATAATTGTGAAACGAGAGAAGAAAAAAAAAAGAAAGAAATTCTTTACGAACAACCGTAATCGTCAAGACCAATTATCGATCGTTACTTCATCGTTCTACTTTTATTTCGAATTGACCAATTTTTCATTTTATCTCCCGTTTTATTCCAAGAAAATTATTTCAAATTATCGAAATTATTCGGTTGACCCCGAATAATAAATTGAATAATATACGAATTTCTTTCGATTCGTTGACTCAATTTCCATTGTACGTACGTGAGTAGTATATTATGTGTTTTTATTATATGCGTTATTGCCGACCAAATCTGAAACTACGATCGATTCATTTGCCGGACAATTCGATCCGCTTGCGGCAGCAGATGTTACACACACTAGCGGCCCTCGGTCGAGCAAAACGAGCGTAAGATACGGTCTCGCGTAAGGTTTATACTTTATAGTACCTACGTATAAACGAGTGAGTCACGGAATCTATATAGTTATATATAATATATATACAGTTATATACCTTCGAGTATGTACACGAGTGTTTTCCCTGCACCCGTTCACGGGCAAAGTTGTTCTCGAGGCTTCTGCATTTACGCGCGTATATCGCAACGAAATAGCGAATCATCCTCGATGCGAAGAGAAAAAAAGAGATCTGTCTGTAAGAGAGAGAGAGAGAGAGAGAGAGAGAGAGAGAGAGAGAGAGAGAAAGAACGAATAACGAATCAAGACAAGGTTGCGTTGGCGAAATACAAGTGTCGACTCTCTTGTCGAATGAAGAGGAAAAAAGCTAACTACAAAATAATGAAGGGAGAGCTAGGTGTGTGCGTGTGTCACTCGGAGTGACAACGAGAAGACGAAAGAGAGAAAGAGAGAGAGAGAGAGAGCAAGGCCTTTTATGTTGCTAAGCTCTACGAAAGAAGGGAGAGGAAGAACTCACTTCCGGCGGATACCCGTCATTTTTTTTTGTCACAATCGCGACAATCAAGGCGTTATAAGAGTAACTGTTCGTTACCACGTCTTTTGCTCATAATATTCGTCCCTGATGACGCCTTAGTCGCACACGAGAGACCATCGAACGATGCTCTCCTTAAGTAGACCTATATATATGTATATTTCGTATCGATAATGATCTGTAACCGTCCCATATACGATGAATGCCGCGGTTCGAGCAGAACGACGGTAGATGGACTCGCGCGAGTAATAAAGGCCACAACGGCAGATTATAGCAAGTTCTTCCTACCTATTGTACGTACATATATATACGTATATACTAATATAGTGAACTGAGGGCAAAAAACGAAGGGAGTGAAGTCACTCATGCATAGCCGTTGGCGACTCGACGACTTCATCGGACGGCTCATCGTCCTGTGTGCCACGCTAAGTTCGTCTTCGCGTCGACTGTAATATACGCGAAAGTCACGAGTCTAACGGTCGATCGAAATTGGAAGATAGCCCGGGTGTATTTCAAATTTGTATAATCGTCATTTTAATCCATTTACTAATAACGAACGATAGAAAATTTACAAAATTAATTTATCCAAATATTCCCACAAAAAATATAAGAAAAAATGAAAAATTGATAGGGCATATTGCGAATAAATTATTATCGGTCGTTATGTTTTACAACGAATGTGATTTCGCGCATTTTTAGATAATCGAGCGTCGGACGAGTCTAAAAAGCTCGTTCGCGTTTTCTCAAGATTCGCCGCTGGACTCTACGTACGCTGTTAAAAAGCGCACGGCGGCGTCTCAATCGCGCAAATACGATACACCGGGCTTCGTATCTTAGGGCTTGTGCCGCTCGTATATATATATATACATATAGATATATTTATATGGATAGGTATATATATATATATATATATATATACATAGGAACTCATGTATAGCAGCATCGGCAGCACGGTAGCGACGTGGGCCTTAAACGATTTTAGCGCGAGACACGCAGAGCTCTCAGGGCTCACAGTCTCTCGCTTTGGTGTCTGGTGGGCGTGCGTTCACGCCTACTAATTACGATTCTATACGTCGTTATATGGTCACTGAAAACGGGCAAGAGGGAAAGAGAGAGTGAAATACAGTTTTGGTGTGGCGGCGCGGCGTCTTCTCGCGACGGGGTAACAAGAAAAACCAACATGTTATGATGATATATAAATAACATGTGCGTACGTATATGCATACTCACACGTATACATACAGACACGCATATATATATGGCTATATATATATATATATATATATATATATATATATAAATACCAAGAATGACCAATCGAAGCGGCGAGTGAAAGAAAGCACAGTAGGTAGATGCACGATGGAAGACACAGGGTGTCCATCTTTTATCTTCTCTGTCTCTAAATAAGTGAGTTGTTTTTCAGAAACAAAAGTACTCTTCCTTCAAAGAATATCTCCTCGAGTTATAATAATTCATTAAAAACATTAACGATTCAACTTAAAAAACACTTTGAATTCTTTTTGTTTAATTGCCACGTGACGACGAGCCGAAACCCTTTGGTTGTCCCGATGTGATTTATTCATTTTTTTCGTATCTCCGATAATTCCTGTGATAACCGGGTGGAAATATGAAAATAGCACATCCCGTATACGAAGAGGGATGCGCGCTTTGGTGATGTACTCGAGCCATACGAATCGCGCCCATGAGAGTTCGAGCGCAAAGTACTAAAGCCAAGGAGGCTGTCCGTCCGTTTGTGCTTTTACCTCTCTTCTCCTCGAGAGATAATTACGTTCGGGCGTATAGAGAGGGAGAGAGAGAGAGAGAGGTAGAGGGAGAGGGTGCACACGAGAGTGACACAAAAAGCCGCGTCTTAATGCAAAGACCCGAGGCTCATAAGAGAACTCGAACGGCAAACGCACACACAGAGAGACAGCCACACCGGGCAGAGCGCGCGGCCGTAACTCGTTAATTATAGACCGCCACTGATTGATCTTCGGCCCAGGACACTATATATCCAACCACGACTCTCTTTCACTCATATATTCTTTTACCATGGATATATATATATATCTTCCTCTCCAGGTCTCTTTTCATTGCCGCGCGCGAAGAACGCTAACACAATACCAACACCCTGTCGATATCTCAGGAGAGTAAGCGGCACGCGTTCTTTATACTTGCTCTTTTTATATTTTCGCCTCTTCTCCGCCAAAAGGGAGTCAAGAGACTACTGGGGTGGAAAAAAAATTAATTGGAAAATACCTGTCCGGGCAGCGTGTGCTGTTTCAACTTCGTATTTTACACATATGGGTCATTCCATGCTAAATTCACCATCATATTTTTTTTCAAACTTGACTACATTTTTTGCAGTCGATCGCATAATAATCTCAACTTTGAAACAGGAACGTAAGAAGATTGTCTTATTAACTAACAATCTTATTTAGAGATTATGAAATTGGTAAATAAATTCTTCGATTTAGCGTAAAAATTACAAAATGCCGTTAAATCTTTTTAAAAAGTTATGTACTTTCCAGGGACAAACTATTTTTTTGGCAGGGTACGAAAAAAATTGTCTGCAATCGTTTTCCCAGCGTATATCGATGAATTTCGACCACTCGGCCACGAAAATCATCCCTTTTCAAAAATTGAAAAATCACAAAAAGCGATTTCAGCGATTTATTCGCCTGAAATTCATCTAGCCAGATCAGACATGACGTATCGGTGCCAGATCCGGTACTGATGAAACATCGAAAAGCCTGATTAATTTTCTGCCTGAATAATCCTTCTTACTCTCGGTCGAAGCCGTTTTTATTTAAATTATTGACAAGGTGTAGAACATTAGACTGTCAAAGGCAAAGACACACTGCTACGCATACGTGACCATGCGACTCATCGAGATATATACATCCGCGTCGAGAAAAACCGAAGATTAAAGGGAACCTTCGCCGCTCTCGTCTCGCGTATACGCGCATCGCGTTATATATGTATCCATTACACGTATGGAAAATTCGATTTACTCAAAGCGGCGAGAGGGATTTCGGTCGTCGTAACGGGAAAGATCGAGCTCCGGACGAAGAGAGGCGCGCCTGTATCATCGAGACCCGCGTCAAACGTAACCACATGCAGATTAGATATTTTACCTAGTACCCTGCGATACAGAGACACCGAGGGGTGGTGGAGAGGAGAAGAGTTGGGAGGTCCTGCTAACTGCTGTGCCAAAGGATATAACGCGAGATCGTCCTCAGCGACGTGAGACGTATATTACGTGGCCGAGACTAAACTGTCTAAACAGAAAAATATGAAAAAACGTGCGTATATTTTATCTCGTAAAAATTTCATTCATTTCGACCGTTAACCCTTTTATAAATCATCCGGAGCGTGAATAATTATTAATACTTCCGGTGATTGATGAATTTTTATGTTCTTTTTTTTGTATTTGAAAACGAAGGCGCCGTGTAGAGAGAAGGAAAGGGCAGGTGTAGGCGAACGCAAAATCGCTCGCGGCAAGGTGGACAAAGCCTCTCTCTCTCTCTCTCTTTCTCTCTCTGTCCCAAATCGCGTTCCCGATTCGACAAACTTTTTCTTCTTTCCTTGATATATATTGCTCTCGTAGTGGCCAACAAAAGCGTCCGCGGAGTGTGTTGTTTGTCGGAGAAGAGCGGTAGGGTCCGTTGGTTCTCCCGACCAATTTGCAAGGTGCAGCGAGAGTCGCATTAGTCAAGCCCACCTATCGCTCCAGTACAATCGCGTAACGGCGTATGCCCGTCGCGTTTTGCGGCTCTCTCGCGTTGTACACCCGATTCTCTCCTATCGCTTTTCTCTCGGTCGGCGCAGTGAGCACTCCGGTCCCGACTTTAATGATCTGATTAATTACTACGGAACACGAGACAAAAGAGGGAGGAGTGTGAATAATCGAGATGGCCGACAGGACGAAAAAAGCTATTTCGTAACTTTTATCAACCGCTAAGGCCATAGCGTCGCACCACTCTTTTAAAAAATTGGCGAACTTCAAAATTAATAAAAATCCAAAATCGTGATCAAAATCTGCATCAACGGATCTTCGTTAATTCTTGATCGATCAAATTTCTTTAATCGCAATTCGAAAAAGTTTTTCTTTCTTCATTTTTCTTTCGAGATGGAAATCACAAACCAAGCAAGTCGGGAATCGATACGAAGTTGCGATAAGAAGAATCATTAACTATATCGTAGAAGTAGCGACGCGCCGCTGAGCTCTCACGTGTGTCCCGTATAAATATATATATATTCGTGTGCTTATATAGTTTACACACGATAATCGTATAAAGCTGCAGAGCGATAATTTTGTAATTAGTGACACGAATATGCGCTGCTTCTCGGTACAGAATTCTCCTTGATGTTCCATACACGATATTGTAGTAAGCAGTGGAACACTATACGATATTTAATAGGTAGTAGTGCAGTCGTTCTTTATTGGCTAGCCAAATCGCAAAAGGGATCTTACTCACAAAAGACTCACACATACACACACAGACAAACGTCCCTGCACACATTCACGAATATATGTATATAATTCTTCGGAGGATTTCCGGACGATCGTAACTCTGCATGAGCGCACTCGTGGTGAAAGCCAACTGTACGGAATTGATTTCCCCTCATACGTGCAGTTTCTCTCTTTCTCTCTCTTTCTCAACGCTTCTCCCGTGCGTGTCTCTCGCAGACATTTTATGTTTCTTACATATACGCGCCCTCGCAGTCTAGTACTCCGACGCATCTATAACTATAAAGCACTCATTGGCCAAATGAAGTCGGGTGAAAAAATCGTAAGAAACAAAAAGAAGAAAAAATGGAGGAATGAAGAAAAAAAAATAGAAAAATATAAGCATCGGTCTATCCGGTAAACGAAGAGAATAACGTATAGACGATACAAATCTTTTCGTGCTAATAATTATTGCATTAATTAGGAAGCTGTTCGCGTCGCAGGGGCACAAAGTTACGCGCCAGCGTGCTGAATGCTTTTGACGCCAACGCTCACTATACACACGCATACTTACGATTGTACGTACTTAAAAGTAGCGAACTGTAAAGTAAGAACGTATGTAGACAGTGTCTCTCGTATTAAACGATGCGACGGAATTAATGTGTTATGGAGAAGCCCACATAGACACATAAGTGAGTGGTCTCGAACGGCGAGACGAGGCACTGTGTCTCGAGACCCGATTTCCCGCGATGTACCGAGCACGTAAGTACCCAGAGCTCGAGATAATATGGCGTACGAGTCTCAAAGACAGAAGCTTCGTTTATGAAAAATTGACGAGTCGAAAGAATGGATATAAAAAAAAAGAATGATAATATCGAACTCAAAACTAGCATCGAATTAAAGACGGGTGGTAATTGGCGAGAGACCAATAAAATAAGGTATGGAAAATAAATAAGCTGTATTGTTGAAGGAGGAATAAAATCAGTGTATGGACTATATAACGATTCCGATAATAAAACCTCGATGTTTCGAGTAGGATACGATCCGTGCTGCCGGTGCGGTATCAATCCATATATTTATCTTCCTACCACACCACTATATTACAATTACAACTAATTACTAATTATAGCATCGTAAATCACGATCGTTTATTGCATCTTCTAGACCGTCTTGTTTTACTACAACTCACCGTCGCGGCTGCGCTTTACTCTTCTTCTGCTTCGTTTATTCGTATATGCGGCACGAGAGCTTTCGCAAAGTATTCTCGCATCTCTATTTTTCATTCGCAAGGACACCCCGTTCGTGCGACAGTAAAATTATCCAAGCATACGGAGACTGTACTGTTTATCATAAAATTTGTACGACGTACGTTTGAGAATTATGATAAGAAATATTCATCGAATATTTTGCTACAAAATGTGCAATAATTATAAGTATCTTGAAATTGAATTAATTTTTACTGAAGATCGCGTTTATATAGCACCGTTCCTCGATAAGAATTATTGTCACTCTTTCCTCCTTACTCCGTCTCTATTCGCACACCAACTTACTTTTCTCGCCAACGCATTTACGCACTCTTCCGCGTCGATGATGTTTCAACAATGTCTCCGGCGTAGCTCGTTAAGAACCGCATGAAATGCGTTTGCGTGTGTGTTTGTAGATATTAAAATGTGTAAACGCGTGTACATGTGCGAATTCCAACGAGGATATGCTCGGTCGCTGCGTTTCAATTATTTTAGAGAACATTAGCGAAAAGTCGCAACGAGGCGCTTCGACGAAGCTCGTTTGTGCTCAACTCGAGAAAGAAAGAGAGAGAGAGAACGAGAAAGATGGAGTATGTACGCGCCTCTTTGCGTGTGAGTTCGTTAATGTCTCGACAATCGAGAAGACAGACCCGTTAACGCGCGAGGGTCACGTTTGCGCGTAAAGCGCGACCGACGAACTCCTCGAAAAGATAAGTGAGAATACCTGCGTATTATTTTATTTTTTCATTTTGTACACGATCTCGGCCGGTCTAAGAAAATTTATCGTTCCAAAGATCGTATTTATAGAAAAGATAAAAAAAAAAGAAATAATAAAGAATCCCATGGAACGAAATATTGAATACAGAAAACTGTACATTTTATCGCGATCGAGTTAACTCGCCGTGCGCAAAACCACGAGTGAAAGTAATTCTCTATTGTTCGTCGAATTATCTCTCCTCGTTTGTTTGCGTACGCGAAGAGAGAACCGACTTTCTTCTTTCGATTGAAATCAAGTTTTGCCTCCTGCGCGTACGACATTTTATTATACGAGTAGGCCGAGTAAAAAAAACACGGACTAGTTTGATAAAAATACGTTTGATTCGAATTCGGTTGAAAATAATAATTTCGACAAAATTTTATGATTCCGGGGAAGATTAAAAGTGTTGGAGAACGATAAGAAATTTTTTATGAACAAAAGTCGAGATTAAGCACCGTATAAATATGAATGCAAAATATATCCCCTTAATTGTCGCCATCTTTCATCCCCGTGTGTCGCAACAATGTGGACTTGAAGTCGTGCCGCGCTCGTCTCCATATTCCCTCTCGCTCTCTCTCTCTCTCTCTCTCTCTCTCTCTCTCTCTCTCTCTCTCTCTCTCTCTCTCTCGTTCTTTCCCTCTCTCTATCTTTATGCCAAAGATACGCTGAGGCCAAAGGGGGTTGTTGTCGTGTATTATAAAAGGCTTGTAACGCCTCGGACACGCGCTCTCGCCCTTCGCCGTATCAAAAGAACTCATTATTGATGGCGTATTGAAACGGTATGAGCGCGGTGATAAAACGAGTCGGGCCCACGGCACCACGGAGGTCTCCACTTAACGTCCGAGATTATATATGGCGAATGCACGCCGGGTGGGAGTACAAATGTATATACATATGTACGTTACATACATATAAAGGCTATATCACGAACGTGAGAGAGGTTGAGGCAAGGGCCCGTTGCTCTTCATTCTTTCGGGCCCCACACACCGGGCATCGACTCAAATATATTATCCTATACGTCGACGCGAATAGCCACTTTGTTTTCTTCGGTCTTTTGGCCCAACGATTCTCCTCGCAGAGCAAAAGCGCGCATCTCGAATGTATCGCGTTCCTAGGAACTCCCGTACATTTCGATTTCCAAATTTATCGACAGCCGTAAAAAGCAAAACCTTCCCCCGGACAGGGTGAAGGGATGGAGCCGAGTAATGACGAACGATTCGGTCAACGGTCTCGCCGGCTCTTTCGCCACCGTTCACTCTCTCAGCGTGTATATTTGCGACAGTTGATTATAAAATCCCAAGGATAGAAGATAAATTAAAAGTTTATATTGCGTACGTAACAACGAAGCCAGAAATAAGAACGTTGCACTCGCGTATTTCGAGATTTGCGTATATAGACGAATGTTAGATAGCGAGAGAGAGAGAGAGAGAGAGAGAGAGAGAGAGAGAGAATCATCTCTTCCTCGCTGCTTCACCGCACCGCGCTGCACGAACGGCAATGGTTCGTAAATTAAGCAATTTGCTAATGATATTCTCACGTGGCTCGTATTTTAGCCTTCACGTCCGGCTCTGCTTTTAATGCCGGTGCTACATCAGACGATCCGAAGAGTCTGATGTTTCATCCCGTTCTATCTTCCGAGTTTCTCTCCTTGCGTATATGTTTTTCTACCTGGATGTGAACACGCGTGTGTTTACAAGCCACAGATGTGTTTGTATGCACCGTGGGCCTCCTTGCAGTCGCGCGAGACCGTTTAACTGCCGTTGTATTTCATCGTTAGAGACGCGAAACCGATAGCCAAAGTCCTCGCGAGACGAAGAGAGAGACAGAGAGAGAGAGAGAGAGACAGGATTTTCGAACCCGAGGCATCATCTCTACCGAGAACGATAACGGTCACGTCTCTCATAGTTACAATGTCTCCAGTAACGTACAGGGGTGGGTTTCCATGAACGAATCGTATACGCCGATTTGACAGAAACGTTCATTTTTTCAGGTTTAAATGGACAAACTTTTGACTATCGGGGAATGCCGGGATACAGGGTGAGCGTATTTGTGTCTTCTCATTTTTTTACGGGGCACTATGCATTATAAGCCCGGAAAAAATTAGCTCGCGACCAGATGTCAGGACATCACATTTTTATTCCCAATAACCCAACTTGCCTCGTTACACTCTCGGTGTGTGATATATATTTGCGTACGATATATGTATACGACGTTCTATATATTATATATAGCGTTTCATACAACGTTACACTATAACCTCGAGAGTTCGCCCTTCGACCGAGCGAAACTCCAGAGCTGGTTATAACCGGGAGAGATAGCGAGAAAGAGGAAAAGCACACCAGACCTCTTTCGGCCCTCCGGTACGTTCTCCTATCTCTGTCCGTTCCTCTGAAAAGAGAAGTTCCGCCATATGCATAACCTCGCTCTCGGCGATATAACCCGCACGGTCCTTCTCTCATTTTATTTTCACCGGGATTACTCCTCGTCATATTTCAGATTGGGATTTGCGAACCATCGCCCCTTTGTATTAATAACGAGTGCTATGCCCCGCTGCTGCTACCTCTCTTCCACCTCCTCATACTCCACCCATGCCCGTTCCTTTCGTCGTCATCCCCCTCGTGCCTCGCGCGTGATTCCTACGGGCTCCGAGGCTGTGGCGTTTCGCGTTCCCTCACGACGCTCGCACTATGGCCCATTCTCTCTTCTCTCTCTTGTACACTTACGTGAGAGAGGGAGAGAGAGAGAGAGTGAGATGGCGAGAGAGAAAGAGAACTCCCTTGTTTTTGTTTAAACGGAATGAGGGTACGTTTAAATCTTAGGATTACGAAGAACGAGTGTGTCGCGCGCGACGCCGCCGTCCGGACCGAATGTGCCCTCCCCCCTCTCTCGCGCTATACTTCTGCGCGTATCGCCTTTGTCCTACGAGCGTTCAAAGAGACCCGGCCTGCTTCTCTTCTCCACCATCGCACACCCCCACCTCCGCTTTTACGTTCGTTCCGCTCGATGCCACTCGTGAAACGCAAAGAACAAAAAGAAAACAGTCCCTCCAATCTATCCACCGATCGTGCGACCAGCGACGACGAGGACGACCGACGAAATCTCCAATTCTCCTAATTCTTCACTTATATTCCGATGGGGGATGGGGGGACAATGCCATTTAATTCGCGGATATATATTTGAGGACTCGAGGGACAAACGAAATCGGTACGTCCGACGTAGGAGAGAGAGAGGGGTTCTTCGGTATATTGTTTCTCGGTTGGTTTTGTGCCGTGGACGAGCGAGAGGGAACGAAGAACGGCGCGCGGTTAGGTCGAAGGTGAGAGGGTTAATGGATGAATCGCCGGATATTCGGCGCAGGCCGCAAAGAGAAGACAAGAGAGAAAGAGAGAGAGAGAGAGAGAGAGAGTCAGGATCTCTTACTCCTCGGCAGCCAAGCTCTTCCTTAATTAATATAGATTACCTCTAATTGTATATTTATCTATTAATACATCTATATAGTATGGACGGCGCGGGTACCGAGACGAATGCCACACAGTAGCCGTATATTCGAACGACTGATTCATCCCGTAATCGGCCGTCAGGGTTGTAAATTGATCGATGCCCTTTAATACGGAACGGAAATGCCTACGTCATCAATAATCAAATTATTCACTGTCGTCTTCAACGAATTGACAGTCATTCTTCCCGCGGAGCGCAACGTCGTTACCGGCCTGAGAGACTCTCGGATGATTTTTTTCTAAACGTATCAACGAGATCAACACCGAGAGATCAAGGATTGGGTGGTAACGTGAAATATGAGTCAGTCAACCCACATCGCACGTCGTCAACGCCGGATGTCGAGGTGAGAATCAGCTCGTAACGCTAACGGTCCGAGTTAAGTGTCGTGTACTCTTATAATTTAAACAATGACAAAGATATCGGCAATACGCAACGACAAATTATAACGCAGGATTCAACCAAAGGTTTGCTATTTTTCCAAGAAAATATGTACGAGATAAAACCCAAGTTATTTTGTGAAAATAGTGGTGCTACACTTTTTTTCCAGACAATGCTCGACGGATCTGTATCATTGTGAGAACCGTCACTGCGATACAATGGAAGGGCTTTAAATCTTCCAACGATACCCATCGGTATCGGTCGTCGAGCAGATTCGTTGGTCGTACATACAGAATGGATGTATATACATATATTTATATATGCATATATATAGTATACATCCCATCTACGTTACCAGCGACAAGAGAGCAAATGAAAGCTGCGACTTATCCTGGCTCGGGGGTTTCTGATTGAATGGCTCTGTCGGAGGTACTCGAAGAGGGCTTCTCGTCGCTAGAATATATCCTCCCTTGTCTCACTCCGACGCTCGTCCTTATACCACAACCCTCCATATCTCTCTCCGTTTGATTCGCGAACGAACCGAAGAGCATCACTTCGGGCAAGGGGTTGGGCGGCATTTGGGTATCCGAAATCCCCAATATTTTTAAAAGCACGTAGCTCATGGATCTCGCGACCGGATAGAAAGGGTGGGGGTGGGTGGGTTTGCCACAGCCTGGGATGTATACAGATAGAGAATTGCTGTTGTCGTGCTCGCTTCGAGCACACGGAAACGAGTGACTGAGCGATATATAGAGAAGAGAGAAATATTCCGAGGGTTGAATAAGCGTCGAAGATGGGTAGAGAAAGAGGGAAAAAGGAGAAAGAGGATGTGGAGGGGTTGAGTCTTGACTCCCTCTCTTTCTCTCTCTCTCTCTCTCTCTCTTCCTCTCTCGATCTTGCTGCCTGCTCTTCACCGAAGCTCGACAGAGTCTCGTCGCGTCGCCTTCAAAGGCCCCGAACATCCACTTCCACGCGGCCATTAAAATACGAATGATAATCATAAGAGCGATGGCAGAATGATCAGTCCATAGCGAAAAAGCTTCAGACTCTTCTCGACGGAGTGCGAGCGATGGTCCGTGCCAGCCAAGCGACTGCCCTTTATCGTATACCTCTCAAACGACCCCTTCAACCCCATTGCTCCGCTTCCCCCCGCTTTTTTTTATTTTTTACTTTCTTCCCTTCTCGTTCTCCCTTTATTCGCGTTTTGTTCATATCCACGCGCGGATACATCGCGAGATTTTTTTCTGGCAAATCCGCTGTACTTTTCTAAATTGAATATTTTATTTCTCCCCAAAACTATCGCATGAATGAGAAAAATTGATGTTAACGTCCCGAATGTTTAAATCGACCGACGTGTGTGTGTGTGTGTTTTCCATGAACTAAGAACATCGCATGCCGATGCTTTCGGATACGAAGATTTTCTCTAGCGTAACTATAAGAATCGTTTCGAGGCTCTCGAGTGGCTCTCGAGTGCGAAGAATAAAATAAAGAATAAAAGGTACGTAAGGATGTATACACAGGTATATAGTACAAAAGAGAGCAAAGAAACGACTAGTGGGTGACACGCTATCTGAGTTCTTCGAGAATCGTCAGCGGAGCGAATAGCGATAAACGTCAAACTCTATTGTGAAGTAATAATAATGGTTTAAGGATAATTGTGTCCGGTCGTAGTTGAAGTGAGAGGTGTCTTTTTTTCGAAATGGGAGGAGGAAGAGAAGGTGGGTACCGTCCTCTCGGCACCTCACGGGTCTTTAACACTTCGAACGTTATATACACCCATCGCTCGAAATGTCGCTGTCTACGTGCGCGCCCATCACAAATTTCGCTGGTCTGCTAGTTTCGCCGCGGTCGGACGAGTGAACTAGCGAGAAAAGAAGTGTCGCCCGAGCGAATGGGCTCTCGCGCGCGAGCGCTCTCGCGAACGAGTGAACGAACGAACGGAGCGCGTCTCGGCGCAGAGAGCCTGTGTGATTGCTCGTTAGCGTAGCCACGGCCCCGTGTCTGTCACGAAATCGCTGATTATCATCGTTCAAGGAAACCACTGGGTCTCTCTCCCTCTCTCACTCTCTTACTCTACTCGTTGGTAGGTTCTTCTCGTTTCGCTGTCCTCGGTTGACTCCACGGGTACCCATGTGCCGGCTTTCCCACTTCTTCTGTTACTCTCCTCGTTGTATCACGCCCTTATAACTATCATTTCTTTTCTCTCCGTCTTTATTTTCTCCAGTACACCGGCGACCATCGAGGCCATCACTTACTTACTTATTCCACGGCCTGCTAGGCGAGAAAAAGCGCCAACGCGATACGACGCGCCGATCCAGCCTGGACTAATATACGGTCGAGACGTGTGTTCTTTAGCTCGATTCCGACGTATCAAGAAGAGAGGACATGGTGGTGTCTCGATGCCAAGAAATATATATATATATATAGCACGTGTGTATGATATATAACGAACGAGACATTGAGCACAGCTGTGCTCGACTATACAGCTCGTATATCGCGAGCGAAATGGATTTGTTTGATCCGAGCAAAGTTTAATTGACTCGAAGTTCTACCCTTAATTTTTCTTTTCTTTTATTCTTAATTTCCGTGTAGAAATAAAAATAATACGCTCAAAGTGATTCACTCGTGAACAAAAAAATTTAATCGTCTCGTACGTGGACGATAATCGACGCGATAATTATTTTAGCGTAGACGCTCTCGTCGTAAACGTTGAGCGTTAATGCGCGTTCGCGCATCGTTTCTCTTCTCTCTCTCTCTCTCTCTCTCTCTCTCTCTCTCTCTCTCTCTCTCTCTGTTTCCATCTCTTATTTTGCTCGCGGCAAACGCGTGCTCACGGTATATACGCCCGGGGAGATATTTCTACGTGCCACGTCGCTTATACACATAATTTTTTCTATTGCAGTCACCGTGTCGTTGGACGCGACAACCCGGAATCAGAAACAGACGCACGAGCGCTTATTATTTCAAGGTTCTCGCGCATCGAGGAAAGAAACGACCGGACTTGCGATATGAAATGAGAATGGAAGGAGCAAGCGCGCGCGGGATGATGCGATGCGTTCCGCCAGATAAGGGAAGAGAATTGCCATAACGGAGGATGTACGGGACGCATCGTCGCCGCGAGTTCTCCTGTGACGACACTAACGCGCGCCCGTTTCCGCTAGTCCTCCAACGATTTAATGATATCGAAGAGGCTGTATTATATTTCTCGAACGAATTAGATGACCGACACGGTGTCGTTGACCGCCGTGAACATTGTCGAGATAGAATCGTTCCTAGGCGTTCCACCCGGTCTAACGCACGCCGTCTTGGACATTTAATTTTTTTTAATTTACCCGCGACAATTCCGTTTTTCATCATTTTTTTATTCATCGTCACCGCACTTTATCCAAGGATGCGGAAATACCGCAATAAAGAAATTAAGCAATAGTTTAAACGCTTATATATTTTTTATTAACATCTTCGCGTTAGTCCGAAGAAGTTTTAAAAAAATGTCTAATTGAAATCTCGTTCGATTTAACGTATACGACGTTCGGGGCTAACTTTTAATAAATGGAAAATGTGAAAATCAATTCGACTAAATTGTGTCTATGCTGGTCGTAGTTTTTCTATTATGATCGTCGCTTGGTCGTTGCTCCGGGAGGGAAGGGAGGAGATCATGAATCATTTAGAGTTATATATATATGTAATAAACGTGGGACACCCATATCGGGGCTTCGAATAACGATATCCACCGACCACCCTTGTCAAAATGTCACGACGAGTCTGTGGATCTGCCCGCATATCGGGGGAATGTCGCCGCGGAGTCACGGACACCGTCTCGCTCGTTCTATCGTTTTGCTACCTTCGTCCCACCTCCCTCTCCCCAACACCCAACCCTTGACTCTCTCGTCATGGCAGCCTGACAAATGTCCAGCAAAACACCCCTCCGGTCCACAATTCTACGCGTATATAGATAACTCTCTGTCTATCTCTATCTTCGAGTCGATTCACCCGAGTCGATGGTGGCGTGTCCCGAAGACCATGACGAGCGCCTCTTGCGTTTGAGAGTGAGCTTGTTGGTGAAGGTCGGGAGGGGCGGGAAGGAGAGGGATAGGAAATAACCCCTTCGGTTAGTCTTAGCCACGGTCCACCTATCACGTCGCACTGTGTCCCCGTCAAACGCGACCGTTCTCACCCCTTATCCGGACTCTTACCACCCTCTCCCCTCCCGACCCGCTCCGCTTTTACGACAACGAGGGGGAGACTAAAGACCGAAAATCTAGTCGAGTCACGCGATACCTCGACGAAGTTCGCGCAGGAAATATTTTTAGGAAACAAAGTATGAACGAATCGTTCTTTTTTTATCTCTAGAAGGGGGCTAAAACAAACAAGGGTTTTTAACTTTTCGGAAACAATCGACTTCTCCCCTTCCTATAATTCTATGATATCTTCGTTACAAAAAATCATCGTCGTTTTAATGAAAGACAACAAATCCGGAAGTAACATTTTTCTCTCGTCAGCGAATGAAACGCGAATGAAAAAAAAAGAAAAAGAAAAAAAAGAATATGCACGTTCGAGATGCCGAACTCATGGGTATACAATAGAAACACGCGCGGCAACGGTGATCCAGACTGCTAATTCACCAACCGGAAGCTAGTTCCATTGTGGGCAAAATAAACGCGGGAGGAAGGGAGTTGCCGAGCGGGTGGGCGGGGGAGGGGGAGGGGGACAGGTGGATGGCAATGGGAAACCGTTAAAGTGCGTAAAAGAACGCGAGAAGATACATTTCGCGGGTAATTCCATAAATAAAAGAGAAAAAATAAAATAAAAAAATGAAAATAGAAAGATCCCAAAGCTATAAGCCACCCGGGTACCATCTCGCGGTACTACGGTAAGGCATAATGAAGCATCGGACGGTTAATTCATAGGATTATCGAAACTTCCCATGCCCCACATCGGTCATTACGGAATAACAGTAATTATTAATAAACGAGAGAGAGAGACAGAGACGGAATCGTGTATAACGTATATATCTATATATGTATATAAAAAGTCGCATATTGTTAGACGCTGCTTTTCATTCCCTCTTTCTCCATCACTCTTTTTCTCTCTTTGCTCTATATATATATATAAATAAACACGAGTACATATGTTATATATATATATATAATGAACGTAGCGAAATTCTCCTGACAGGGACGAAAGGGGAAAGACCGCGGAGATATTCGATGAGAGCGGATGCGGAGGGACAGTTGCGTGTGCTCTGTCGAGTTCGTTCATTTCTTCGTTTTTTTCTTCTTTTTCTCTTTCTTTTTCCATGCAGAACTCATTGTTGCGACCACATAGCTTGAGCTTCCTCGCCCCCTCCCTCTGCCCGCTAGGTAAAAGATAAGTATACCGGCCGACTGACGACTTTTATGCCATATATATATATGTATATTTATATATATTGTATATTATACACATATGATACATATTAGAGGATAGAGCTCTCGCGGCGTATACACGACTACGTATAGGATAAGTACTTCGGGGTTAGGCCAGGTCGGGTTACCCAACTGTACAGCAAATGTCAAGAGAAACCATAACGTTATAATTTATCGCCGCTAGCTCCCATTGTAGACGGGCGCATATATATACATATATACATACACGCGTATTTTACGGGGGCGGTGTGACGGATCGGGAAGCGAGAGAAAACCACTCGTCTCGCTTTCCGTACGTACTACATTACCGTTCGAAATAAGTCCCCGCGCACACGGACCACCCTCCCGGATGTGAGACAATGAGGAGCGCAACTTGATTTGTCTTTTGCCTCGTATCGTACGTATAATGTTACGAGCTCGTCGTAAGAGAACACATTGACAATCGACTAAGCTACGATGTAAACATATCGACTCTAATTAATATTCGTATCGTTCTAAACTCGACGCTTTCGTCGCGCTTAATTTATTGTCTCGTTCTGGTCCATTCGTCAACGGCCGGTTTTAACCTTATATTATAAATGAGAGCAACGATAAACCGTCCGAAATGCGTAATAACATTAGCAAAATGTTCGTCTCTCGGTCGTTACGCGTCCCGGTCGGGTGCATTGATAAAATTGCGGAGAATAAATAAAGTGGCCGGACATTCCTGCGGCCCCATCGCGCACGCATGTACGTTCTATAGATATAGCGTCATTGGGATCGTCGTCATATACCTCCTCCTCTTCGCTATCGTCGTCGTCGTCGTCGTCGTCGTCGTCGTCGTCGTCGTACGCACGGGTTATTGGAGGACGCTTGAACCGTAACGACCACATAGCCAAACCGCATGTATACGGTTATGGAGCACGAAAGAACAAACGCCCGGCAAATGCGTGTGCTTATGCGCATCCCCTCGGACCAGCGAGTAACGCATACGTGGAAGATTACATTCATACACGTGGTATACGCGTACACGGAGTTCATGGCCTCGTACGTGTATCCTTCATCGTCCCCGTGTACAAGAACGCACTTGCGCGGGTGTTGGACCGCCGATCCTGAGCGTCTATACACGCGCGGCGTGTACGATTAAGCGCACTCGGGGCTCTATGGCGGCGGACGAACCTCGCGGTCACGAACACACGGACGCACGAGTGAATATACGACGATGAGGATGAGTACGCGAAGTGAAGATCGCCGAGGGTTCTCGCGTGTGCGAGAATATTCCCACCGTTAATTTATAGCTACACGGTATACCTGCTATACCTCTCTCGAATTCGCATGTGCTTGACTACGTACCGATATATATATATCTGTATATATACGCCCGTATACGCACCTCTGTATAACGTATATATGCACGTCGGTGTGGTTGTGTATGTGGGTGTCTATATATACACTAGACTACATAGATACATCGTTCGAAATAATGCGAGCTAAAGAACGTCGCGCTCTTGGCTATGATGCGCGACCACAGATCGTGACTTCTGTGGGAAACTCGAATGAAAGTAATAACCGGTGGATGTATATACTTCTTCATAGCTACAACCGTATTTATCGTTCGTGGTACTAATACCAAGCTGCCTACCATCCTGAAATCACTATTTTTCTCGTTATTGTCTTTTTCCAGCTTTTCCTCGAACAACTTTACCATAACCCTCTTTTGTCGATCTTTGTCTAGGCACAAAACTTTGAGCGTGACTTTGCGCGTCTAACGTACCGATTTGAATCAAATCTCGATTAGCTATTTTCCACGATATTTCAGAAACTAGTTTGATTTAATTCTTCCCGTTTGTTGGTGTTCGGGACTATTGTGATCCTTACAATTATTGACAGCCCATGGCCATAAACCACAGGGGTGAAACCAACCCCTTTATATCTCGTCGCGTATGTAATATGCGGGTCAACTTGCTCCCTGCGTGTACAACGTCGTACACACGTTTCGTGATTGGACCTCGCGCATAGCCATCAAAGCGATCACCCGAGGCTTCCTTAGCCCGAGCGCGTGCGAGAACCACGACGCTTCTCTACATCAACGTCGTTGATGCCGCGGGTCCTTGCATACCTCGCCGATATTAAATGACAAAGGCAAAGGCATACCTTCGCCGGGAAGACGGTGGATGGAGGTGTGTACCGTGCAAGCACGAGACAGAGATAAACGTAGAATCGTTGAGAAAGCGAGAGTGAGGAAGGGAGAGGGGTTAAGCGAATTACGATAGAAGCGAGACAAAATATAGCGAGTGGTGGGGTTGCGTTGTAAATTCTCGCGTAAGCTCGTCGGTAAACCCCCGAAACATCTACCGCGAGCTTCGAGAGCCCCGCGCGCTCTCGACCCCTTATCGGTATTTTGTGGCCAGGATGTTTTAAATACGGGGGCACATCAGGGGTTGGCGTCGCAATGCTTATATCTTTGCCTTCACATATACAATATATATATATATATATATATATATATATATATATATATATATATATATATATATGTGAACTTCTAGGCCGCCCCTTGAGAGCGCTAGTACAGTACACGGTTCACCCCCCCCCCCTCACCACCCGCACCGCTTCCATCTCGCGGCATATACACCAGGAGAGTCACGAGACAGAGCTACCAAACCCTCCCCCCCCCCTCGCTCGCTCCCTAGCGTAGTGAGCGGCGTTCCCGTTGCACCTTTTCCGCGAGCTCGAAATCCCTCTCGATAAAGGGTGAAAAACTTTAAAGGCTGACGAGCTGGAAGACGTCGAGGGTGGTGTGGAGTATTCGCCACGCGGCTCTTTGATCTCTCGAGGTAACGGTGGTTACGAAGTCCCGCGTTATACACGACGAAGCTTTACCCCCCCCCCCCCCCCCCGCCCCTCGTCGTCATCTCTCTCTCTTTCTCTCTCATTCCCTCTGTGCCTCTTGCGACCGACATCGGCAGCAACACAACATCCCCCTCATACCCAAGAAGCCTGGTGGCTGCACGCGAGGCTCTTAAAAATTATTAAGAAAAGTTGGAGTCTCCTTCCTATATTTCTCCACCCTACTTCTTTCTCTGTCTCTGTCTGTCTCTCTCTTTCTTTTTCATTCTTCTACGCACTTTACGCGTTGTTTCTCTCTCTGTCTCTCTCTCTCTCTCCCTCTCGTTTTTTTTGTTCACTGGTTGTTGCGTACTGCGCTCTCTGTGCGTACTTGGTTGCTCACTTGCCCTCCTTCCTTCTCCTCCTCCTCCTCGTCCCGCATGTATATAACCGAAGCTCTTTTTTGCTGTTCCGGTGATTTCTGGCGTCGTTCTCGTTTCTCTATATATTTTTCTCTGTCGAAAACACTTTGACTCTCGTGAGTGGGACGGGGCGTAAATATTCCCGTAACGGCTGAATGGGTTGGCGGGGGTCGCGCGTCTCTTGTGTTTTTTTTTATTCCGCCTGTATTTTGTGCTCTTCCTCTCCCCCCCCCCCCCCCCCCCCCCCGGCATTCTCAACTTCTCTACGTCGATGTGGGTATTCAATGAGACGTAACGCGAGTGCGGGCTGACTCTCTGTGATGCTGCTCGCTCGCGGTTGTTTGCGGCTTTGGGTTCGAGAGGGCGGGAGAAAGAGAGACAGAGTGCGCGAGGGAGAGACGGAATCGACGATGAGCACATGAAGAAAAACAGGGAGAAATAAATATATATAATAAAGGACGAAGAGTGTGAGAAATAGAGAGAACGAAGAGGGAAACTTTTGTGGTTGTGAAGGGCCTTGCGCCTCGAATATATCGACTTTTGACTATTTGATGAGAAGGCAAATGCTCACGTGGATTCCCTTGTGACTGTAACGACGCCTCTGAGTTTTACTTGATATAAATATATATATGGGTATATGTAGTATGTATAGATGCTCTGATATGTGTGGTTGTATCTTCTCTCAATATGGTAATTCTTCGGGCACACAAGACGTGATATGCGAGAACCGTTCGCTTGTCGGTTCGTACGTGTAAAACTGCGTCTTGCCTTCGTATCGGGATGAGTTTCGAAGGTTCCTCAGGAGCAAAGAGACATATATTCCCGAAGTGGAGTTCCACGATTCCCTAGAGGAAGGAGGGAGGAGGAAGGAACGAGCCGTGAGAAAAGCCGACGTATACGCGAAAGATCGTACACGCTTATATACGCGACACACGATGATGAGAACAAGGGGGATCTTTCTCGATGAACACGAAAGAGAATGTCGCAGGCTTGACATTCGAAAGATTGATAAATAGAGAAACGACGAAATTGATAATGCTGGATTAAAATTGTTTTTGTATTAAATAATAATAATTAATTTGGAGTGAAATGAATTTTTGTATCGTTATATAAACTTGTTATATCTCGCAATTTCCGGCGTTCTTTCTTTTTCCAACTCCGGAAATTTCAAGTCCCAAAATAATTTCGAGGAATAGAAGATGTAATAAACCTGTACGTTGATCCATCGTTAAACAATCGGGTGAGAGAAACACACCAGCACCGGATAAAAAGAAATCACAGGTATCACAGGAAACAAGGTGTTATTAGTGTGCCGTATGAGAGAGGCCCTTGGGGTATATTACACCTGTATATATCGACGTGCAAACAATCGCCGGCAAAGCCAGCGGCGTTAGAATGCTCGAGGAATTTCGAACAAAAGCATGAAATCGAGAGGGATTTCATCAGTTACAACTGGAGAGGTGCGTACGGCAGAGAGATAGATAGAGGGAGAGAGAGAGAGACAGCGGAAAACAGACAGAGGGTTCGAGTGTGCGTGTAGAATTCTCTTGTTGTTTGTCCTCCACCGGCACGTTTTCCCCCCTTTATCTCTTCTTCTTCTTCTTCTTCTTCTTCTTCTTCTCCTCCTCGTAGATGCGGTCGTTCAGGGAACAGAGAGTGAGCTGTGCATCACACACAGTGCAACGTGTACACCAGCGGTCGTAAAGAAATTAGAGACTTATCAATTTCCGGAAACACCTGGCGGAACCCGGTACGGTCAAGGTGCTGCGTCGGCGGCGGTGATCGGAGTGTTACAATGGTTGCATTGTCTACCCGAGCTATACTATACTTTATCTATATATATATATAGGATGTATATTTGTGCTGTAAAAATGGGAGAAGGTGAGCGCGAGCCAGTGCAAACGAAAACTCGACTGTAAATGATACTACACAATGTCCCGTACTTTTGCAGGGTGCATCTTTGCTACGACGAAACTGACGACAAAGGCACAGAGGCAGGAGGAGGGGGGAGATGCAGTAAAGTCAGGAAACAACGGACCGATGGCGCATCGCGCGAGTACGAGGCAACCAACAAGGAAATCGTTGAAAGAAGACGTGAATTTTACGAGCTCTTTTCCGACCCGCATTGTGCATTACCCGACCTGCCTCTTTTTTTTCTTTCTCCTTTTCTCTCGCTCCCCCTCGCTCTGTTAGGACCGGTGCCAGCTAGTCCAAAACAAAGGTTTTACGACACTTCTCACCACGGGACATCATCGAACTTCTCATCGAGCTGTCATCAGCGACATAAGATAGAAGATCGGCATTCGCTCTCTGTGCTAAATCTTACTTTTTCGCTAGCTATGTAACGCAATGGTCTTGAGTAAAGGGAATGCCAAGTGGTCCAGATCATTAAAAAATTATACATTTTTTACCCGGAATTCTTTTTGTATTTTTGAAAAAGCTCTATAGTATTAATTTCTCACGAGTGTAATTGTTAAAAACAAGTAGCGATTCCATTCGAGTCTAATATTATTATAGATTTTTAGTCATCATTTTATATCCGCCTCGTAGAGCCGAGCAATTGAATTATCGGAGGGACATAGGACGATGTAAGCGAACGGGGATGTATGGAAAAAGGGCGAATCACTGCTGTGCGGTTGGCGGAGGAGGGGCGGGGGGATAGAATTTCACGTGATTTTTTTTTAGGTATCGTCGTTTGTTAAACCAACGACAAGCTCTGTCGCGTCCCTCGTTCTTTTACGGTCTATTGATTTCCAATTTCACCGATAATAGGGGGGTTGTGCTCGGTGTTCAGTTTTTTCCCTATTTTATCCCTTATTTTCTTTTTTTCAGTCCGGATACACTTGTTGAACGTCGGAACTCGACAGGACGTGTGCTATACGGGTCGCTATCGCTCGTTCGCTCTCGGTGCCCTTTCTCGTGCCTGATGGCAATGCTAGCGCACAGACCACGAGGGGTTCGAGTCCTCTCTTTTTTTATTTTCTCGCTGTCGTCCTTTTTCCCTGTTCCAGGCCGCCTATATCGAGGGGAGAATACGGTTTTCGTTCCGAATTCGCGTTAGGAAAACACGCGCGTTGCGCTCTCTCTCTCCCTCTCTCTCTCTCTCTCTCTCGTCGTTCCCTCCTCGCTCGTCGCGTTTACGAACGGGTATGAGTCACGTGCCAGGGGATGATTTTTACGAAGTGTTTGGGGCTGGACACGATCATGTACGCGTTGAAAAGCTAAGCGCGTCAGGATAAAAAAAACAAAAACGTTAAACTTTTCTCGTTCGTTCGGTCGTGGCCCGTTCCGGAAATTGTTGACAAATGGGGAAAATTTTCCTTGATAGCATTATACGCGTAACGACAATACTTCGCACCGCCGTTGTTTTAACTCGAACTTCTCTCGTTATCATTGTCCGGATTTATTATTGCATCGATGGAACGCAACCATCCCTTTTTTTAGTCTTTCCCCTTTTTCGTAGCGCTCTTTAAGGAAAATAGAAGCTTTGTTAAAAGTCGACTTTTCTCTCGTAATAAATGAGTCGGATAGGGTTGGGCGCACAGAAGAGAAAGAGAAGGAGGGTTGGAAAAAAAGAACGACGGTATTTCCGCCCGCAACTTCAAAACCCGAGTGTCTATATAGCCTTTCTCGGGGTCTCGGGGTACTGTAATTCTACTTTAACTTGTTGGCGATCTGTCGATCCTATTAAGGGCGTCGAATCGTTCGAAAGTAACGACGAGGAAAGAAGAGAGCGGGCGAGAGTCGTAGTCTTTCGCTGAAAACCAATGGCCACCCTTTCCCTCTTAAAACAGGGCCACCGCTGCAAGGGGTTGACAAAAACGCTCTCTCGCATCCGCACCATGCTTATTGACCCCAGCATCTCTCTGTATTTTCATCTTGATCTTTTCGTCCTTCTCCTCATCCACTTGTTCACCGTACGAACAAACGACTATTTCACTCCCCCTCCCTCTCTCGTTTGCACACCCAGCAAAGAAAAGAGAAAACAAGGCAAGGGCAGTTTTGCGAAGGGATACGCGAAAACTCGAAGGGCTCTATTTGACTGAGAAGGGTCTCTCTCTCTCTCTGTCTCTGTCTCTCTGGCGACGATATAAAAGGGTTGCCGCAGAATTAAAGGAGACCCGATGATTATTACCGGGCTCTCGCGCGCGTGGCTCCCTATATATCGCCTTTGCCAAAAGGCTTTTTCAACCGTTATACTTATACCTACGTGTATGGTATGCTTCACGCGTATTGCTTCCCTACCCGATGGTACTGTGGGGGATACTGGACAATGCTCAAGGGTGGCCGAAAGCACACCGAACGTGCTTCCGTTACCCTCCCCACAACGAAACCCTTTACTGCCCGCAGAAAGCGCCTTTCCGGACCGACCTGCTGCTCCCTGCCCTGGAGACTCTTCGCATGTCCAAATGAAGGCTTTTGGAAAAAGCATCGCGATGGTCTGCCCTTTTCAGCGACCGTACGTAGGTATGACACAAAGGCGTACATATTGCAAGGGACTTCTCGCTGCTGGCACCCCTGGCTCTACCACCTTATCGTATCCAAGCGTCTATTGGGGATCATTTTTGCGGGAGGGTTAAATAATGCCGGACCTCGCACCAACCAGTCTCTCCCTTTATTCCTACGTACGTACGATTTTCATAACAATTCGGAAATATAAACGCGATATTTCGTACCTCTTATAATAGCCCACATTTAAATTTATGACGATAATGATAACAATAATAATAATAATAATAATAATAATATTTAAAAAGTACACACTTGATTATCTCAACCAAATTCTTATGTGAAATTCCTACCGGATGCATAACGTAACGTATACTGAATTTTGTGCAGGACGAAGCTAAGTACATGCGCGTATACGTATAGATGTTTATAGGGAGACCCTTTTGTGCTAAGCACCCTAACAAAACGTTCGGGCTTTTAGCCAGCCCGATAGTCCGTGCACGGAAAGATTAGACGGAGAGACAGAGAAAAAAAAGAGGAAACGATTTTGATACCGTACCGATCCTCCTTATCTTCGGGGATCGGTAGAGGACGAAATTGAGCCATTTTCTCAAACGAAAATCGGCATTTGCCGGGCGGATAATACCCACTGACGTCGTACGAACGAGTCGGGCATGTATAATGCGCATACACATGGGTATATAGTATGGGGCGTATGTGTGCAGCTGATTTTCTCCTTTTAAGAGCTTCCTCGCCTCGGTTACGATAATGGTGGAACGAACCGCGTCGCTTTTACCTTTCTAAGTGGCAATTCCGATCTCAAGCAGACATCAGAGCCGAGCGAACGCGAGTATTTACGAAAAGTGCGATATAATTTTTTTCTAAAATATTGTATCGACCACTTTAAGGCACATCGATCAAAAATATTGTATTTACAAAAAATTATGTTATACGTGTCACGCAAATTTGTATTAATCGATTCGTCATTAAAAATTTAAAGAAACTTCGATAAATATCAAATTAAATATTTCGTTCATTTGAATGTTTAAGCGCATCTGGTCGCGTTCTCGATATCCTCGATAAAATCTTCGATATCTCTTAAATTTTCAAGCTCCGGTATTTATCAAAAGTTACCGAAGCGCGAGAGACTCGGAGGAAGTCGAGGGGAAAGACGAAAGAGTTTATATAGAAGGTACGAAGACTGGGATATAGAGGAGATGGGTAAAAGTGAGAGAGTCGTATAATTGGACACGATGGAGGAGTATAGAGAACAAGAAAGAGAGTGAGAGGCAAGAGCCACGAAGAAACTCGGAAGAAAACGACCAGCGGCAAGATTCTTCACTTCTGCTTCCTCTCTCCTTCCCCTTCCGATCCGGTGCCCAGATATCTGCCGTAATTACTAATAAGTTTTCGACACGGAATGAGGTGAGGAAAGGAGAGGGTTAATCCGAAAGTACGACCAAAGGGTTCAAAACGAGAAGGCAGTGAAAGAGGGACCTCGTGTCTGAGTCGAGGAACGGACGGTCGAATACGTTCTATAGTCAGAGAGAGAGAGAGAGAGAGAGAGAGAGAGAGAGAGAGAGAGAGAGAGAGAGAGAGATAGAGAGAGAAGACGATACAGTCGAAGAACGAAAAGGAACGAGTGAGTCGAGGAAGGAAAATGGCCAAGACGGGTAAAATCAAGCTAGACCGGAGAGAGCCACCCTCCGGTCCGATTTCACGAAGAAACAGCGAAAGAGAGAGAGCGAGAAAGAGAAAGAGCAAGAAATAGGGGGGAGGCAAAGACAGGAAACACCAGAAGCAGAAGGCTCGTGAAACCAGTTAAAGATTTGCGATGTCTTTTCGATCCCGAGTCGAGATATTCGTAATTACTGTTTGTGTTTCTCTCGTTCTGGCGTCGCCGGGCGAAGATCTTCGTTCTCGTATTTATTCCCTACCCGTCCAATCGTCTCCCCTCCCTCCCAAAAAAAACCCTCGTAGCTCCTCGATCTCTTCCTTCCCAAACCATCGACCGATTTCACCCTCTTATTCTCCTCGAGACCCACGGAGCAAAAGATCTCCGCCATCGAGCTCGATGAGTCTTCTCGCTCCTCTTGCTTTCTTCCTTCTTCTTCTTCTTTCTGTTCTCTCGCAGCAAACTCCTATGTACCGTTCTTTGGTCTCTCCCTTCGATGTTTCGCCAAACGGAAAAGGAGAGGAGTGAAAGCCCCTCGTTCCTCCCGACCTTCCTGATCGCTTAGACTCCGTCGATCCTTATCGACGCCCGGGCTTCTCGCTAAAATGTTTTAAACTATATATACGAAAACCTTTCAACCCCTTCTCGAAAATGTGCTATGGTAGAAGCGTAAGCCGTAGGATTACGATCATCCAAGAAAAGCACGAGAGGAGATCGATGGCTAAGGGGTTTATGCGACGAAAATCTAATGTGTCTACGTGAATTGATTAATTATCTTACTTCTAGTAGAATGACCACGAACTAGAAACACTAACGTGAAAAATACGAGTTGAATTTATTATTTAAAAAATCCAAAATATTTTGCCTCGACGTTAGGGCGTCGATAGTCGGTTTCGACCGCATCGTCGCTCGTTGTTTGCGATGGATATTATCGAGCAGTATAGTACCTACAACGTAAGAAGGGTGGCGAGGGTAAGGCGGTAGGAGGCAATAAGAGACGACGGTATGCTCCATTCACAAGGGATGGTTCTGGAGAGACTATGATAATTGTAATGAACGCCTCGAGATTCCGCGTGCACATCTGCGCCCCCCGCGAGTTTCAGCCCCCTTCGCGAGAATCCAGAACGCGCGGCAGCAGCAGCAGCAGCAGCAGCAACAGCAGTAAGCGCTAGCGAGTGTTCACTACCCGGTACCTATCTCGTTCTCCTCGCTGTACAAACTCTGGGCTCGAGCTCTTAAGTACCGAACTTGTTCGAATTGATTTAAGTGCTGAATGCTAAATCAACCGAAGGGGCTCCACCGGGCTAGAGAATTTACGAGTCGCAGTGCGTCTACTGGTACACTCTCTCTTTCTCTTTCTCTCTCCCATCTCCCATCTCCCTCTCTCACTCCCCTCGTTTGTGATGCCACCGCGTGCTATAAGGGTAGCTACCTACATAGGACATATACCTAATCTACAACGAAAATATATATGTGCATAAGCAAATGTCGTACTGCCACCCTTAAACGATTGCTCATAACGAAAGCACTCGGCAAAGAGTGTTTTCGATAATTGAATATCGGCATGATGATTATCTCTCATTCCGCACGCACGATGTCTTACCATCGAGAATGATATATTCGGTCAACTCTTTCTCTCTCACACTCTAGTCTCTTTCTAAGCCTGTACTCGCGCTGTACGTCCGAACAATGAAATAAAAGAGCTCGTCTCGATTTTAATCATCGTTATGAGATATCTTATTGCACCAGGAACTTTTACCCGGTGGATAGACACTACGACCAGTTGCGTTAACGATGTATACGTATCCACGAGCGAACGAACACGCTTGTCCCATTCGCCAACGAGCTGCATGATAATTTGACGGAAAGTTTGTACACCGAACACGGTGATCCCCGGTGCGTTTTCCCGTCGGTCTCTTTCCGTAGCTCGAAATTCGAATGTGTGGGTGGGGGGATATATAACATGACGTGGTGGATAAATGAAAGACAGGGATAAAGAATGGAATGGGAAGAATGCCGGGGAATCGTTATATTCATACATATCCACTGGTCAGGAATGACGTTCGTCTGGTCCGGTGGCTTATGCTCGTTTCCTTTTTTTTCCACCAGCAAACGCTTCGCGCGGCCTGACTTAAAAGTATCCTTCTCACGTCACATTTGGCTCGCGCACGGTCCGGATGGGCTACCGCAGACTTTCTACTCTCCGATCTGCCTATCGTATACACACGTGCCACGCCGACTCTACGTACACAGGTCAAACCTTCGTTCGAAGGCTGGCGCATCAGGACATACGGGAAAACGTATCTTAATTGAAACGGCGAGCCTTCCTGTTTGTTACGAATCAACGACGATGACGGCTGAACCCCTCCTGATGTCTAACGAAAAACAGGGCGATCCGATCGATCAGCCGGTTCTGAACGCTCTCGAGTTCGGAGCTGAATAAGTAAATAGAACACTCCTTTCTGTAGTGTGTAGGTATATCTCGAAGTTATCTTTCGCGTTAATTGTCAATAAATACAATCCGCGTATATGAAACGTCAAAATTTTAAGTGAATATTGATATAGTTCGTAGATTTAATTACGATATTCCACACCAATTAATTCCATCGATTAATCAGATTTCTGAAGGAACAGCCGTTGCAGTTTCGATCTAAAACGAGGGTCAACCAGGTCCATTTGGACCAAAATTACGAATTCCGTGTAAATGGTTGATTCTATCGCGTTTTATTATTTATAACACGGTTTGTCGCGGGGTCGTGTAAAAGAAAACTCGTTCGAGCCTTGTGAACGCGTTATTAGACTGACGCACGTCCGCGCTATACATATTATCCGTCGGGCTTTATTACACACGTGTCGCTCCTCATCTCCTGGAACTCCGGTGATCTTTTGCTGGTCTCGAGTAAACACGTATCGTCGCAGTAACACTACGACGATGGCTCTGGTAGCTACGTGGTGTGGCAATATTCATAAATCAGGAATATCGTCGAACGAAAAGACGACTGTCGCATGGTTGCTCCGGTATAACGTCTAGTAGTTTCCCGCACGCCAGTTTCCTATGTCGTCTCTTTTTTGTCTTCTCTCTCTCTCTCTCTCTCTCTCTCCTCTCGCTCGCTCTCGTCCGGTACAACGACGAAGAAAGACGGCAACAGCCCGGTGTAAACTAGTTGAGCAATGACGACGGATTTTTATGTTGATCGTATCAGTGAAACCGTGAGCGAGATCACCGGTGTTATACGCTAGACTGACGGAGAAAAAGAGAGAGAAAGAGCAACGAAGAGTGTGAGAACGAGGAGCTAATGACGCGGCCCGCGACTCCGCGAGTTGGAATCACTTCGTTGGCGTATATATATGTTGTATATTTGTATGTCGTATATATGGTTTAAGCGTTCATCGAGCCGCGCATATACTCGTTCCGTAAAAGAAATTAGGCAAATGGAAAGAGTCTTCGTTGACAGTATCATCAAATGGTTTTCTTAGTCACACAGAATTTTTCATTCTTCGAACTCGTTCGTCCGAGTTTTAACGACTCTTGTACATAAATAAAGGCTTCTACAATTAAATTAAACGATAAAGACTTTCTGAAAAATTGTCGAGAATACAGAAAAAATTATAATCGTTAGGTAAGTTAACTTCGAACTCGTGCGGCAACGCCGCCATCGGCGTTCGTTTGTACCAATGGTGCTCTACTGGTTTGAAGATAAATGTGCTACTCGGTGAGTGAAGAGAGCTGAAAAAAAGACAAGCGATAATATTAATACCGCCGTTATTACCGAGCTATCCGCCGCTTTAGAAATGATTGAAATACGTCGGGTTTAACGTTCGTATATTGCCCTTATACGGAGGACTCGTGCTACGGCTAACATCGGTAAATCCATACCAAAGAAACGGCCCCAGCGACGTTAATTTGTGAACGATTACGGGCACCTGGTGTGTCCTGTGGTCGCCGCTCTCAGCTGATGCTTCGTTCTCTGCTGCTGCTCCTCCCTCTCTCTCTCTCTCTCTCTGACCCTGTCTCTTTCTCGTCGTTGCTGCGTGCATCAGTCTCGTCACAAAACCCGAGAGAAGTACGGGACAAAGAGTGTTCTTCCAAGTTAACGCTCGAGAACGGCGGCCATTGCGCATTCTTTGCGACAACGACGCTACTCTCTGTCTTGGCATCGGGCCGCACATGAAACGCTCCCAATGCGCGAGAATTTGCGAAATATCATTTGATTTTTCCCCCGCGAATACGCTCGATCCAAAACCGCAACAACAAAAATCACGTTTTTCCCTTGCAATCGACGAAACAAAAATAGAGACTTTACGAGTTATTGATGTATTAATCTAAATATAATTGCTTTCACGAGAGTTTCTTTTTTTAACGATTCTCGTTAATTTTTCAGCATCCCGTTAGCTCGTCGCATCATTAAAACGCGATTCCTCGAAATATAATAACGAACCCTCGTATCACTGTATACACCGATAGCAACTCGATTCCGGGAATAGTTGGAATATCTAGTAGTCTCTTTCGTACGATAAAGGTATGCGTTTATTCATAGTTCTGTAGCAATTTTTCGAATACGCGGAACACGCGACAACACTGACTGAGTTATTAATTTCTCGCACGAAATTAATTTTCGTGATAAAATTCGCGTTGTTGAACCTCGCTGATACGACATCTCGCAATTTTATCGAATATTTCTCGTGTATTTCCCAACAGGCAACGTACAAATCCGTGAGAATTTATTTTGACGCCGAAATTTTATACACTGGCGCATATATACCAAAACATACGTATATATGTATATGTGTGTATATTTGTTTTGACCAATTCCAAGAAACGACGAATAACGAATAGACGCAAAAACAAGTTCCTCCGAGAAATTATTGCTCCCTCACTTGGTATACAGTGGAAGAGCACGTATAAAAGTGGCAACATAAAAAGCAGGTCGGATATGTGATTTCTCTTTGGTTTCCTGTACCGGTGAATCAACAAGCATGTGATTGATAGGATTCTTTGATAAAAAAAAAGCACTCAATTACCGTTTGGCATTTAGCGAGGCGTAAACATTTTTTCTTTTTTTTTCGTCCGTTCGTGGAATCGTAACCGCGTTCCAGAAGCGCGGGAGGAACATGACAGAACCCGATTCCTTCTGTATACAAATACGATGGAAAAGGAAGTCCAGGTCTCACGAGCGAGCATACGTTTGAACGAACGAACGAACGAAATAAAAAATAAGAAGAAAAACCGAACGAATTCAAGTATTCTTTGCACGGGTAACTAGATACCCCATTAATACGTGCATCGGCGAAAACCAGTTTTGGAGTGAGAGAGAGAGAGAGAGAGAGAACGAGAGAGGGTGAGGAGTAAGAGCGAACTAAAGGAGTGTAGGATATATTCCTGAGGGTCGCGAGCAGACACCCCGTCGCTAATAATTCGAGGCATGTTAGGTCGGTACACACGTATCTACATATGGTATACTGGTGTCGCGGGAGAGAGAACGTGGAAACAAAGAAAAAAAACGAAGAAACGACAGAAGTGGAGAGTAAGCGGAGAGGAGTACGAAAGAAATAAAAAAAAATAAATAAAAGGACGAAAAAAGAACATTCGGAGTGTCTGGGAGTCCTTGAAGCCTGAAATTCCTACGAGCTTTAATTATGCTCGCAATCGATATCCCCTCCTTCCCCCTGAACACAGCATGATACACAGATCCTTAACATACGTATATATATAGCACGCTACAACGTTGCTTTTATCGACGAAAATATTAATCGCGCAGGATTATCCGGCGCGACCCAAATTATTAATTGTGTGAAATTCACAGTCTGGTTATTCGTACGTCAAGCATTGCGTCAATTGCGCCAACAATATATATATGTACACATACTTGATCATATCTTCAATCTAACGATCGATCATGAATAATTGAGCAAGGAGCAACGACCAAAAGTCGCCTGATCGCTTCGACGAGATATCGTGGCGTATTCACCTGTCTACTTTTTACGTCGATACGTGTAGACATATGGTGACATTTGAGAAAATAAAAGTTATGAAAATAAAACGATTGCCTTGTTATTTCGACGTAAGCAACAAGCTTGCGTTAAAATAATCGAGAAAACAGCTGTATTTTCAAGATTACTTCGTTGTAACAAATTTAATATTTCAAATTCCTCCAGTTGCCAGGCATATTTTCAAATTCGTATTATTGACCTTCTCGATATAAAATTGCAGCTTAAACTCTCGTTCGTAGGCTCGATCGACGCATGCAATAACAAAAGTGAGAGAGAGAGAGGACATTCGCGCGTCGACGGGGGAGAGAACGAACGGACTCTCGCAGTGGCGCGACGATGATTGCGATTAATTAATTATACTCCGGAGTCAGAGCCGAGACACTTAGTTTCCGTTCGTTTAAGCTCGTTAATACACAACAGTCACAGAAACCTCCTTCCCTCCCCCGAACCGTACCATATTGTCGCGCTTTAAGTTTCTCATGGTGAATGCGCGCGAGGCATCGCACATGATCGGAGACCTCGGAGAGTTCCTCGCGTCAAGGAACCGGCCCACTCGTTTACGTAGTCCCATGTAAATTTATATCCAACCTCATCATGCCCGCGCGTCACTCCCCTTCTTTCTTCCCCCTTCATAATTCCGTACCCCAGCATGACCCCTGGACAGAGGTCGCGCGGTCGTTTATCGCGGACGATCGTGGAAAATTATCCCATCTGACGTTTGAAAAATATTCGCAGCGTGATCCAATTGGCAATAGTTCAATCGATCAACGGAACATCTGTCTTCTCGAACGACAATACCGCACGATCCGATCGATTACGTTAATTGGAAAACATCCTCCTTCAAGCCAAACCGAATACACCGCGACATTCTAATCCATACCACTCGTTATTCACCCCTTCCATCACTCCTTCTCTTATACTACCCCAGCTAATGGTATAGTTCCATAGGATAACCGCGTGAATAATTCGGAGTCTGCGGTACAAGAGACGACAGAACCGAGGTTTCGTCAGAGTCGTCTAATGAAATTAGTGACGAATGGCCCTCTCGAAGTGCTATCCTCCGCGCTATGTGTCACCGTATTCCTAAACTGCGAGAGCAGAAGTCCCTGCCCCCCCCCGCCCCGCCACATTCAAAGTGCTCTTTCGCGTCACAGGATTTCGTGCCGTGGGAAATAGCGTTCCCGGGTCATCCGACGGGCAACACGTGAAGTTTGTCGAGACACCGCTAGCCTCCGCGAGCTCGTGAACTCGAGCAAATACTGGGCGGAAGGGCAAGGAGGGGTGAAGAGGAGGTGGGGGGGGGGGGGCTAGGGCACGTCAAGCATCACATGTATATAATGATAGTACAAATGTATATACACGTAAGTACAGTCTATATATGTTTCTTGTCGGTTGTCGTGCTTCCGCGACTCCGCGTTAAGGCCTGGACACGTCCCCCACCTGTTCTCTCTCTCTCACACTCTTTCTCTCTCCGTCCCTGTCTCTTGCTCTGATACTCTGTCGTGCGTGATAATTGCTGGGATTAGCTGACCCGCCAACGAACCATTACTATGTATACCGTAAGACCGCGTATACGCTCGGGAACGTCCGCGGCCGGGTCGTTGCGGTTAAAAATAATTACGCGTTGAATGAACTCTCTCTCTCTCTCTCTCTCTCTCTCTCCCTTTTGATCGTAACGTGGATAGGTGCTCTTGATGTATGACCAAACGTAGAAAAGATCGTCGGGACAACGTACGATGACAAGAGGATGTGCGAGCTCACCTTTGAACGTCAGCGAAGATTCCCGAAAGACTTTTTAACGACATCGTCCTCGAATAACATTCTTCTCTACAAAGATCATCGGTACGGCACGAGGAAGGAAATACTATGGAATCGACACGAGTGGAGGGAGAAATTTTACGAAATTTTGTTTAGAAACTTGTTGATTCAGTTGTTGCTGATGCAGTTTACCCCGAGTTCCCTTGTACAAGGTATCGTAATATCGAACAATGATTATTCGATGATTGCAAGAGCCTCTGGTGTAAACCTATTGCAAATTTTATCGCGCGCAATCCAAGTCATCAACCGCACTCTTCGCCGCTTCTTGGATTACGCAACCGAAGAGTGAAACCGCTCTGCCGCTCTCTCGCTCCGGTAAAGTCGTCGAAGCTTACAGGGAAAAAGAGATGGAGCGAGAGGGAGAGAGGCGGGGAGGGGGGAAACTGCTCGAGGAGGATATAAAATTAATAGTGATCTAGATTTCTAGATTGCGGGGAATGCGAGCAATTGCGAGTCGTGGGAGTGTCTCTATGGGTAGAGCTAAAGGCATTGCTAACTCTTCTCTCTCTCTCCCTCTTTCTCTCTCTTTCTCGCGGCACATTGCCGCAAACAGCATCACCGCACAAACGGAGATACGATATGTGAAATTTAATACGTTCGACGCTAGAGACGGAGTGAAACAGGCGCTTGCCTGAGCGAATGGCATTCCTGACCCGCGTGGTTTCACGCTCAGCGTATTATTGTTCGGCTTCAATTAAACATCCATTTTATGTAATGGCCGCCGTCATTTACGTATCCCGAGGATTCTCAGGGTGTATATGCCCGATGCATAACACGCTCTACGTCGCACACCCGCGAACGCGGGGCACTCGTATCTTCGATGGTGCATATATAACTTCCTACTTCGAAGAAATACGTACAAAAGCAGCGGGGGAGTACGCGCTCGGGCGATTTCTTCGTCGTACGATGGTTCTTCTCGTGCCGTCTGTTTTCACACACCGCGCGAGAAGAAACTGTCCGATACGGGTATCGAATTCAGAATCGACTTCTCACGTGCTTCACGACCCGTCTCTCGTGTAGCTTCGGAACACACGTTATTGTACGGGCTTATACGTATTTCTGGTAAATAATCATCGTCGAAACGTGCACGCGCTCTTTTTCTTCGAGAAGTCGATATTGCCAGAAATAATCTCGAATTACGATCGAGGACTCGATCCGACCCGAGCTCCAGCGAGTTCGTTCTCGATGCGCAGGTATAGTTTAATGATTTTTGTTTTTTGATGTTTTTCTCGATGAAATCCTTACCACGAATCCTGAGGTACGAGGGTCCGATATTATAGCCTTAAATTTTCATTTGTGCGAAAATGAATTCGCGATGCGTACTAGGCGGACTTTTTACTAAATGCACAATTTCGGTCGGATCTCGCGAATGGCTTAGTTCCCATGCCAGCCGGGGAAGATACATATTTGCTTAATCAAGGAATAGAGAGGGTACGGCTCGAACAGCGAAGTAAGACGAGACGGGATAAGAAGAATGAGAGGGCCGAGTGGTAAGATATCCCATTAATTAGAGCCTTCCAGATGTTCCGAATTACTTTGTCTCCGGTTCACGCGGACTCGCTCTTTCCACCACGATTCGGGCATCGAATTCATTCGAGCAACACTTTTCTCCTCTAACCAACACCGTGCTGCGCACTGGGAATAATTTTTCATCTTGACGATTTCGCTATTTGATGAAAGAAAAAAAACGTAGAAATCTTTTCTACAAGACTCTCGATAAACTTTTTCATGGATGAAAAACAGCAGCACGAGATGGAAAAATCTTGAGAATTATATTCAAGTTATTTTAATCGATTTTTCACGTTTTTACATTAAATATTACCGATGAAATATTATCTCTACGTCTTACTGGTATAATTGATCCGCGACCTTCGCAGCAAAATCTCAATCCACTCGGTGAAAGGAATTTTTGATTATTTCAATCTTATCGATTTTTAAATAATCGAGGTACTATACGACTCACGCTCATTCACGTACACATACCATATCTCGCACATTCATTCGAATCTCCGGTCGTTCCTCCATCACATAGCTATAGTCGCTGAATTTGTATCTTTTTTCATCTTTGTACGTTATGGTCGCGGATGTTCGAGGACATACACGCGACGATCGTCGACGACGGTATACCACAGGCAGCATTGAGAAGCATATAGTACTATATAAGCGGTCGTCCAACTGTGCATACAATGGCAGGAATGACCGCCGGCCAAGGATGCATTTTATAGGTCCGATGCCTTTTATAGTCGAGACGGGCTGGACTCGAGAGCGCATCTTCCCTCTCGCTCGCTCTTTCGAGTCGCGTCGAATCTCCAAAGAGACTCCATCGGTCGCCGCGGAGAGCCCATACCAAGATGAGGAATCCTGTGCAATTAAACGCTTATTGCTTGCATATCTCTCCGAATCGATCCACCACTAAAGTGTGTATTGGCGTTGGCAGTAAAAGCGTTCCTATAGTAGATAACCCGTGAGTCAACGCGAGGAAGAACAGAAGACGAATCCATAAATACATGTATACGCATACACGTGAGTATACTCTGTCCGTGATATCCGACGATGTAGCATGAAACAAGAGCGTCCAAAAAGATACACCGCATTTACTATACGCATCCTTACGCTCACAGACATATTTATAGATATCTATATATGTAGACATTAAATATATTTTCCCGGTCGTGTCATCCCTACCACGATTGCCCAGTGGTGTTAGTGCGTGGTTGATTTTATGATTTTATGGCTTTTCCATTTTATGTAGCTGTCGATTAGATTCGCGAAACCGCTTTACCCCGGGCTCTCGCTCTTCGTCCGACGGTACGAGGAGGATGAAACGTACGCAAAAGCATCGGAATCGTTGTGCATATAGCCCGCGGGCACCGCTCGTACATCGTCCGCGAAACTCTCAAAATCCGCATCGTATCCCACAGTCACGGTTTTACGATGAATCTCTCTCCCTCCCGCGGCTCGGGCCATGGTTGTTAAAGATTCGATCGATTTTTTCTTGCTTCGTCGATTCGCCGAGCGACCGTTGTCACCGGGACATTAACGTACGGGAGGGGAAATTCATCGATAAGAACGACGATGTTGGATCTCGTCGCTCTTACGAGGCGAATGACCAATCCATCGCTATATACTGCACGGCTTTTATATCCCTGTATGCGTTTATTTCAATCGCGATCTCGCGTCGAAAGTGGAAAAATAACGAACCGCGATGGCCAAGATGTAACTTTGCAAAAAACACACACTATACACTATTTTTTCAGTTTTTTTTTTTTTCATAATTCGACACATAATTTTGCTTAATTAAATAACCAGGATTTGATAAAAAAAATTACTCACGATTTTTGTATTATTTCCAAAAAATGTGAAAAATTTATTTTTCTCACGAGCTTCGAGGTCGAAATATCTTAAACAAAAGAGCAACACACATCAATATACGATGTATTACGTGAAACTACACGCGTATCAGAACGAGATGATCTCTCGCAATCGGGTTTGTCACGCGTCTCTCTCGTGATGCCTGGTGTCCCTCACATTATACGTGGGCGCATTTCGGCAGCGACCAATCATGCCTGATAGACTCGTAATTCATCGTCAGCATCCTCTTCTTCACTGGAGAATTCCCCCTTTCCCCGCTTTCGCTCGGTGGTTAGCGCGTATCTCGAGTCTCGCTATAACCTCGGTGTCCAGGGCTCTCATTTAACGCGACGATGACCGGCGTCCAGCGTGCAGGCGCATAACGCATCGCAGTCAGAGGAGCCCACAGACACTCTCGGCAGAGACCCTGTCTCGTCGTTGTCGTCGTCGTATTGGTACTCATCGTCGTTGGTTTTAGTCGGAGCGCGCGGGGCTCATTGCTACATTACTAATTTCCGCCCTCGAATGTGCCTCGCTTGCGCTCGTCGACGTGTCTGCGCCATATACATTCTCATATTTATATATATATATATGAATTTGTACATACGTATAAACTTTTCCTCGTGCCGATGCTGAAGAAGAACGCGGCTAATAGTGGTCACTTATGCGTTTATCAATTAAACCTCAAACTATGCATTGATAACTTGACGTCAAATGTATTTCAAGGTCTTCGATCGAAATTATCCGATCATTAATTAATTCGCCGACGTCATAATCCGAATTAGAATTAACGATTAGCTGATTATCCACTGATCGATATTCTTTAGAACGAGGGTGACCATCATTCAGTATCAACTCTTATTACCTCCATTCTTCCTTCTCTGTGTATCACACGTAGCGTTCCGCTACACGTACTGTAACGTACGCCGATATATACGTCCACTTCGTACACGCGTTAAACACGCGCTCGCGTTTAATGCGTGCCTAGAGAGGGAGTGCGTGTGTGAGCGAGAGAGAGAGAGAGAGAGAGAGAGGCTGCTTGTGTTCGTCGGTAGGTTCTACTCCAACTCGCGTATACGTACGAGCGTCTACATTGCACGTACGCGCGTATAGCCGGAGCGGACCCGCACTTACCGCATGCATCCACCACTCTCGTGTCTCGGTGGAGGACTCTCCGTTACAGCCTCTACACTATGAGCGTACGTCGGCAAACGACGAGATAATGCGTCCACCTACAAACCAATCTATTAGGCGCCAGCTCTCTGACTGCTCACTTACATCGGTCCTCTCTCGCTTTTGCCATCGCACTCTCATTCCTTCTCTGTCGCACTCACGCGCTCACCCCTCACGTGTCTCTCGTTGACCGACGCTATACCGCGCGCTTCCCTTGCCCGGTTCTCCTCGCTGTCCCCTTTGCCGACGTCGCGCGTCCACCGATCTCGCTCATCGACCCCTCGACCATTTTACGTTCGTCGACGCACCGTATAATACGCGAGATACGCGTGTTCGTCCTACACCGGAAGTGGACCGCGCTCTCCCGGGACACCCACACAAGATCTACTTACGATCTGCTATCTCGGCGTGTCAAAGCGCGTGTTTTACCGTGTCGATGCTTCTCCCGTTTACACGTGTGTTCGTATTCATTTTAGGCTTTGCCGGAAGTTAATTTTGACACGGGTCCATTTTTATCGGAATGATAAGTATCCTCAATATGTCATTCTTATGAAAAATCTTTTGGTGAATATGGGGATTGACTTGATACAATGTAAATCGTTTTCGATAGGAGAATTTGAAAAACTGCGTCCGACAGGCAGAGGGACAACTACAATCAAAGTACATTTTTTTTCTCTGAGAAAGAGAATCACGAGTTTGATCGACCTTGGTGAGACAGGTCACCTAATGACTCAATTTCAATGAAGCGAGTCTCGAGAACTGGTGGATCGTTCGACCGCTATATATAGGTATTAATGTCCGGAATCATCAATGGTACAGACGGACGAACCAGTACTCGTCGCCGTTAAAATTCATTATTCTCAATTCTCGTAAACAGGCAGCAGTTATAAATTATTCAGGCCGAACCCGCGCTATCCGTCGTGGTTGGGTATACCACGTTGGGATGACCTAAGCGACTCGGATAGCCGCTAACTGCCGGTAAATTAACCAATTGAGGGCTTCGAGTATCCGCGGATATCTTATTACACACTTGGCGATTGTGTCCTCTCTCTTTCTCTCTCTCTCTCTTTCTCTTCGCTGATGGCGAATGGCAGCACGTCCGCGAGGCTCTGAGAACGACTGGATATTATACTGCAACCTTTTCACTTGTCATTGGACTTTACTGTTTTTCTGTTTTCGCGTACATAATAAATTATTTTTCATTCGCAATTGTACTTTTACGATTCATCTTTCCTACGAGGATATTAGTCAAACACGAGCCCTCCAACTGTTCAGAAAAAAAACACCAAGGCGGTCTCTTGACTGACGGAGTTGAAAGAGGCATCTTGGACCTACGACAATCTTTATATTTAGCTCGGTGCACTGCACCGTAATCATCTTGACCCGATCGAACGAACGATGACACATATACAGTCGATTGGTGTCACGAGCGCTCGGATTAATGAAACTTCGTTTCGATCGGCATTGATGCCAGTTGAACGATTTCGATCTTATACGAATAATCGAATGGTTAAAAAAATCTTTAATTACTTACCCATTTGTCATTTGTTGATTAACACCTGCATTCATCCCTCGCCAAATCTCGTTTTTCGATCTATCGCGTACAGATAACTATTTTATACACTGACGTCCCGAGAGTGATATGTTATTTCGCATTTTCCGCGTAGCAAACGACACGTAGTATTATTTAATGGGAACATCCTGAACATGTGCCGCTGGACCGCGAGGGAGTCGAGTACTCACCGTTGCGCATGAAGATCACGCATAACCAATCTTACAAAAACTACCCGTCGTCTCTCGACTACTAGAAGACGGCGCGGGAAGAAGACCAACACGCCCCAAGATCTCCATTTCTATTCTCTCTCTTTCAACAGTCTGGATACTGATTCAGCTTGCTGCGTTATATTTCCGTAATGCTCGCGCAGTTCGCTATAACTTCATCGTCGAGGCGTCGGTGGTTCCGACGTCTCGACATATATTCGATGCACTGCGATATTATGTCTCAAAGACGTTGAAGAACCGAACGGAAAGGCGACGGGAATAAGAAGAGGAGGTAGAAGCCAGACGACAGAGACTCCGAAGTCCGGGTCTCGCTCGTTATTCATTTATGCTGTGTATAATAATTCGACGAACGCCTCGTGAGCACGATAAGATCGTGAGACGAGAAGTACCAGAGTGCCGGTACGAGGACTCGAGAAAGATATAGGCAGCATTCTATACGAAAGCGTCTTAATAAGAATGATACATCGTCGGTGTGAATCAACCGACGATAATTATCTTTCTCGAATAGTGTATCGGAAATTGGACTTTCGCGATTAAATGAAAAATCGTATCGTACGAACTTAACGCCGAGACGTGTGTGAGAAAATCGAGATACCATGTACGAGAAATTAATTAGAAGAAACCGACTCAACAGCTGGTTGCGAGACACGGTGGTTGGCTAAAACGAAATCGAATACTGAAACAAACAAACGAACAATGATTGTTATTACAAATTAGATATCACGAGCTAGGAATGGGCAAATATGTAATTTAATTAATGACTCGTGAAGGTATGCAATTAAGGAAAAAATCTGAAGCGCCATTAAAAAAATAGAAATCGTCCTAATTTCCAGATTGAATTCTACAGATCTGATTCAAGTACTTGTATAATAAATCACAACGATCAAATATCAACAGCATTGCAAACGAATAATCGGGCATGTCCAAAGAACAAGATTTTAGGATAATAATCGTATCACAAAAAAATCCACCCCTCACGGCGACGATGCTCCACATTCGTAATTTAATTCCGGGTAGGTTGGGAAGGACGAAATTTGTTTTCGTTCAAAAACACTTCACAGGAAAGTTACAGAATCGGAAAATTCCCGTACGACACGAATATCACATTTGTAATCTCGTTTTGTTTCAACCGACAGATTAAGTCTTTGTGAATAGAAAATAATTTCGTTGAAAATTTGTCGTACCAAATTGCATAACATATTCGAATTCCAACAAAATCTCAGATAGTCGACGGAAAGCTTTATAACTTCATCTAGTTTTACTCATATATATGTATTTGTATATAAATATGTAACGTCGTTCGGGCTCACGAGTCTGGTTCCCAGCCCGCTTCATACAAGAAGCGGTCATACGCGGTGATATACACAAACGTGGAGACATTACATAGTTACATACATATATATATATAGATATAGGCACGGTATATGGTGAGTTGATAATGGTGGTTTGGAGGGGCGTGGAAGTCTCGAAAAAAGAAACAAAAACATTAAAGAATAGAGATGAGAGAGAGACAGACGGAGAGAAAGATAGAGAGAGAGAGGAAGAGCGAGAGAGCTAGACCCGAGTGGATCAGAAAAAGAGAAAATACTCACGCATTTCCCACAGATCAGTAAAGGCGCATAGCGAGAGGCAGCTAGTCTGGTACACTATTATTACAGTGCGCGAGAGACTACTATACGTGCGCTGCTCGTAATTTATAGGAGGCCGGAAAGCGACCGCTTACAAAAACAGTTATAAAAATCCGTCGGTTGCCAAGTGTGTGCGCGCACTCGCAAGAGAGCTAAAGCACGGTTTATTCGGTCGCGTTCGGTGGCGCGGCAACGAGAGCCATTCGCAACTGTAACATCGCCCGGTGTACGTATATTTTGTATAGGCAGCATATGGATATGAGAACGTCTATGTGTGTATTCGTATACACGTGTTGTACTCGAGTCCACCGATGCGTTATGCGTCGGAGGGCCGACGTTCTTCGGGTTGACGCGTCGCATAATCGTGACGGACGTTATAATCGTCGAAACGCGCGCGTCACGCCGCGTGCACCGCGCGCCCGAGCAAGCTCGTTTGTCGCGCACATAGGAGAGAAGAGCTTGGCCCCCGCTAGCCGTTCACGACGATTATGACGCCGAAGACCACAGAGTGCATGTCGCCATGGAACATCCCTGACGTATACATATATATATATGTATATAGACGTCCGTACGCATATACATATGTAGACGTATCGGAAACTGGCAGTTGCATTTGGTCTCGCGATCGCTTTTGTAAAATCTCATTAATTAATTGAAATGCTTGAATAATTTTTCATAAAGTCGTGAGTTTGAATATTATTGTCTTCATTTCGTTTCACGCCTAGCACACCACTCGTGCATACTTCCGTTAATTTTTTTTTTTTTTTTTTTCATTTCATCGTGAAGCGGTGTTTTTTCTCATACCGTCGATTTTTTTATTCTCGTCCCGAGAATATTCATTATTATTATCATCATATACGCAGCCATAGAGACCAAGAAGCTTAGACGTCGGCAATAAAGCTGGCAGGAAGAATTAGACGTTGCGAATGGTTTCAATTTAATCTCGAAAATAAATCGAAAACTCTGCGACCCGAGGAGGTTTGCCAGACGTCGCGAATACTTCACTGCCACCTGTATATTTTTGGGATTTATTTGCGTATCAATCCTAACGCCCCGTCTCTTTCACATGTTTGAGATGAGAGTTAATACTGCATACGTTTTGCAACGCACTGTGTGTTTCACACCAATGTAATTATCTATATATATATATATATATATATATATATATATATAGATATATACGCGTGTATGAAAATATATCTGGATCGCTGCTCCTCCCTCGAATTTCCGGCAATTTTTCATTCGGTTAAATCGAGACTGTCGCACGAACATTCAAGTACGTACCTAAGGAAGGAGAGGAAAAAAATAATAATAAAATGATAATGCGCGCGCGATATGCTCACGATGATGGTCAACCGGATGTTTCGACGTGGTCGAATTCGCGATCTCGTGATCAAAGCTCTCCTCGACGAGCGGCCTATGCTTGTACACACGTAGATATATATATAGATATACGAATATAGGTATACAAGCTCGTTCCTTTTGGTAATGCAACCAAGACCCTCTGCGGAATCTCTCATTATACACTATTAATAATCACGGGGACGTTATAGCCGCGTTGCATGGAATAGTAGAAAACATTTGGGCACCGATGCAGCGCGATATTTTGCGCTATACGCGGACAACCCTCCGCGAACGAGAAGAGCGACGAGGAGGGATTTGCAATATGTGCGATTTCTCTCCGCTTGCTTCCTCCGTCGTCGCGACCGCCCGGAACGGCCGAGAGAAGCAACCCAACGGTTGCGGTGTTATGCGCTATACACTCGACACAGACTTCTCGCAGTCTCTCGGCGCATACCGTGTCTAATGTAGCGAAATATTTCAAATAATTGGTGAGAAATAACGTGAATATCTTATCGTTTCGACGCTTCCAAATAATTCGACATTTATACGACGAGCGTGTTGCTATTGAAAAGCGGAATAACGGTCGGTTTGAAAAAACTTATGTCCCGACAGAATTCGTGAAAAAAAAAATTGTTAGTTGTTTTTTGTTTTACGAATCCGTCGTTTATTTGTTTTTCCTCCAATCGCAGAATCACTAGCCATTGACTCGAGTCAGGAATTTTCATTGTAAACCTTGCCAACAACTCGTGATTGAAGACTTATGAAAATGCAAATAGAGAAAAGGCGAAAAAGAATATGCTGCGGCGCAAAAGGTAAAGAGCGAAGAACGCGAAAGAAAAGGAACGAAGTAAAGGAGAACGCTATGCGCACAGACACGCGCGCGCGTGCATACACGTACGAGCGAGAGACGGTCGAGTGGACCGCGCGAATGACGAAAAAGAGAGGAGCGAAGATGAAGAAGAGAGGACGGAGTTTGAATCCTTGGCGTTTTGCTGAATGTGAGAGCGCGCTTATGCGCTATATATATTTTTAGAATGATTCATGTCTTCGTTTGATTTCGAAGATTGCTCTCTTCCTCGCTCGGTCTCTTGGCCTCGCTCGTCGTCCCGCCGGTCTTTTTGCTCATTTACAAAATGCTTCAAGCTAAAAGTTTATTGCACTTTATAACGCATGTTTAAAGATTTTACTATATCGCGAAAAAAAACAAGAAACGCGCGAAAAAGGATCGAACAAAAAAAAGAAAAGAAATTGTGAAAGTATCGCGGTAACCGAAATTTTCGCGAAATGACTTTCTACACGTAGACCATTCGTGACGAGACTACGTGGTATTCTCGACTTTGATATTCCAGCGGTGATACAATTATTTCCGTCGCGTCCGGTGCAACCGGAAACTCTCCAATTAAAGGTCTTAATGATTTTCTGAAAAAGTGTCGATAAAGATTTAGCGCCGAGTGGATCGTGCCTTTGAGAAATAAGAGAATAAAATCGTATCATATTTTTTGCCACCATATTCATGAATGATGCAAAATATTCATTGCTCCCCTTCCGTTATTAATGTACATTAAGATTTATCGGTGCATAATTTTTGATGGCAAAAGCCCTCGCGCATCAACATTGTTGTCGGGAGTGAGTATCTCCTCGTGTACGCAATGCGCGTATATATATCCCTATAAAATTGACGAGACGCACAAATGCCGGTACGTCGGTGCACTAATTGCGAGCTGTATGTGTGGTCGATTTGCACCTCAGAATGTAAAGAGTAAAAGAAAAGCATACACGCGCGTTCGGTCACACACACGCGCATTAGTACGTACGAGTGGAGACGAGCGGCGCGCGGGCAAAACGTCGTGCGTGAGCAAGCGCGGTCGCATGATTCGTCCAAAGGATGTACATCAACGCGCTCTGCCTTACGTCCACCACACCCTCTCATCTCTGTGAATCTCTCCGGTATACATATATATATTTATATAAATATATATATATATATATACCATCAAGAGGAGCATAAAAGCACCAAGTGCATTAACTGCAGCCAGCTCATTAACGCTTATCAATAATTACGTTTCTATATTTATCACATAATAAGCGAGTCTATCTCGTCATTAAGCAACCCGAGGCTTTCCTTACGTGGCTTTTATAAAATATGCTCGTTTGTGTGCATTAGTGTGAGTGCCGCTCGCGATTCAAGAGGGACATGGTCTACTTGTTTTCCACACGTAGGTGTAAACACTACACGAGAGCTCTTATAATTCTCGCGTTTTCCTCGCCAGTCACGGGCGCATAACCACTGTAAAATATGTTTTTTCCCCGTCTTCTTCTCTTTCATGTTTTATACTTATTTATTTTATTTTTTTAAATATTCTTTTTTCATTTCCCCGCAGACGATTTTCCTCGAGCGTGATATACGTATCCCTCGAAGATCCATGATAAAGGGTTCGATGATCTATTATTTTCCGAGTACAAGTATTCAAGGCTATAGCGCTATCGTGTTTTCTCGGTAATTTCCACGAGTAGATAGATCGGAGATTCTCAGACGTAGGCATATATGTATTTATCTACATATAAATATGCGATATAATCGAGGGAAGGGCTGTTTCGAGCGGTATATTAATTTCATTCTTTGGATATCCGATGGACGCACGAAGGAACGAGGGGCGGGAGGGGGGAGGGAGGCTTTTGGGAGGGGCTGGAAGACGCGAAAGGGGAGAATGGGCTGGTCGGCGCGAACTTTGAATATTCATAGAAAAGAGGGAATAGAGATCCGGTGTAATAGAATTTAAATTAAGGAAAAGGGGTCGACGACGAAACTGTATGGAGACCTTCGGAATATGATAATATTCATCTGATCGATATAGCACCACTGGATATAACTGGCACACGCGTGGGTTCGGTCGATCTTTCGACTCGAGAAATCACCTCGCGAAAACGTCGCAAATATTATAAAAACTCCGATAATCATCAATACCAGATCGATACGACTGTAAAATAATTTTTTGCTAAAAATCTAAATTAATTTCAACGATAAGTACAGCTGATACATTTTTCACTCGTAATAATTAATCGGAACTGAAACTTTCGAAAAAAAAATCTTCTTTACGAACGAAAAATAATGTTGACCCTCTGTTGACAACCCTCGACCTTTCTAACTCCTATATAACGCAATATTCATTTCGCGGGAGATCGAACTTTTAATGCCGCTTGAAAGAAACTTTAAGTCTGCCTTCTCCACATTGGGAAGCTCTCACTTTCTGCACGCTTCCACGTTGTTAGTATCCAAGTCTACATAGATTCACCCACACATACACACACACAAACACACACACACACACACACATATATATATATACCTAACCGTGTATATAGCACCGAATAGCAGGAGGTGTACGAGAGGTGTCGGTGAAGGAGAAGGAGAGAGGGAAAAGGTAAGCATCCTTCTCGTCGGGTTTTCCTGCTTCTCGAGCAGCTTTACCAACGTTGTAAGGACTACATATATACATATATAAGTATATATATATTCTCGTCGCCGCCGTGGCCGCCCTGCCTCGCCAGCCTCGAGACGTCTCTAATCGTAATCATCGTAGAGTGTTAATGTTCCCGTTAACTCGGCTGAGGTGTTTAACCTTGTTAGCTCTCTCGCGAGCCCGCTCGCACACGAGCGAGAGCCACATCGCCGAGAGTAGTACGCGATAGTGTAGTACATTATATATATATATATATATGCTTATAGCATATATCCGACTCAGCAAGTTATACCTATATCCATAGAGATCTTATTTCCTCCACTTTTCTCCTTCACTCGACTCGTATAACTCCGTCTCACTTTTGGTTTTGCCAAGATAGTATAAAGTCTCTACGGGAAACGCGATAACACGCATGCGTCATCCCATACACGTATAGCTCTCGTTTTCCCCGCTTTTCCACCCTCCACCCCCCTCTCGAGACGATGGCGCGTGAGTCTCACCCTACCCCCCTCCCTTCCTCCTCTTTATCCTCCTCCTCACCCCTTTCCATAATATTTATTTCCCTCATCGCACGGGAGACGCTCCGTCTCCTTTGCTTCCCCTCGATCGCTATCGAGCGAGGAAAAACTCTTCGAGCGTATAGCTGCGATCGTGTATGTGCGAGCAGGAGTATATATACCCCCTTGATATAACGTCGAGTATCCCACCACGTTGCTCTTCGAACCCCGAGTTTCTCCCTTCGGTGCTTCTACACCGAGGAGACTCGAACGACTCCGTGTAAGTGGTGGGAGACGCGACGTTTTATCTAGGGTATCTATCTGGATTCACGTACCTCCCGTGTCCACAAAGGAACGGACTAGGGAGGGAGGGAAAAGGAGAAGGAAGAAGAAGAAGAAGAAGAGAAGAGCAGAGAGACGACAACGATCTACGGAGCGGATCGCCCGCGAGGGTCACACCTGACGGATGAGACGGATCTCTGCCTCCGTGGTCGCGAGGAATATAATCACCTTACATCGTGTATCCTTCGCTTCCGATTTTGCCACTCTCTCGCCACTGTTGGTATAGCGTCACACCGTTAACTCATTCGTTCCATCATCGAATCGCACTCAGGACCGAATCGTTAACACGCGATCCACCCTCGTATTCGAGACTCCATGTTTTGTAGGCGAAAAACCAAATTCTAATTTATCTAGTCGTAATACGGAATAGCGTCGTGAAATTGTCGAGATAAAAAAGTGCGAGGGCGGCTTTATCCACGTATAATAAATGCTCGCGCGTGTAGTGTCGGTGACCGCGATCTAAGGAATAAGAAGAAAAATGCTGAAGATCAGTTCGTCGGATAAGACCGGTAAAACGTATGCTCACACTCATTGTTCTTGCGCGGCTTCTAATTATGGGCCTGATGTGTGTTAGGGACTTCGCTTAAAACACATTATATGTGATATGCGTGTGAAATACTCTTCCTCTCTCTCTCTATCTCTCCTTCCCTCTCCTTGTCTACGTGTATATCGTTGAATATCGTATATATGCGATACATAGTAAGCTATAACTACACGAAGCTCGAGCTGACTGGAATCTTCAAGCTCGTATCAGATGTATACGATTCCACGATATTTCTTGCACCGTTTTGGCCGAGAGTAGTCGGAGCGTAAGAAGAGAATCGGGAAGACGTGCATCTGCGCATATAAACCGCGTTAGCACGTACGCGACCGATGCGTGCGCCTCATCATATCTCGCTGTGTTTAGCGAGGAGTATAACACACGTGTGGTTGTACATGAGTGAGGAGGAACGAGCACCCAACGAGAGAGTTATCGTTATCGTACGAGCGGCCTCAGCATGGCCACAGACCGCAGAGTTCACGAGTTCTACGCTCTCGGCGCGTAGGTGTCTTCGTCAAGAATATGCGTTTAAACCACATAGTATTAGTGCACGCAGATAGAAACCCGCGATTTCCAAGATGCTGCAACGTGAAAAAGGATTCTGCGAAGAATTCGGTAGAAAATGAAGCGCGTCTCCGAAGGGTGAGACCGCTCGCGGAGAATATTCATTTTTATTTAATTTTTCGTGTACCGGAGGAGAGTGGATTCGTTATCGGGATAACATCGGGTCTGAGAGGCGGATGAAGATCGGAGGAGTATGCGAACGAGGATATGAAGATACGTCCGAGGATGAAAGAGGGCGAAAGGGGATGATGCACTTGGAGGAAGTTAAATCCGTGGGGCGAGAAGGAGAGGGTAGCGAGAATGAGAGAACTGATCTCGTCAGAGACGATGAAAAGAGCGTACCGAATCTTCCACGGACGTTATTTCAAGACGCGCCGTGAAATGATTTACCGGGACTCGTCATAAAATGGGACCGCAAGCGCTATGTGCTCTTCGTACGTTTGTAGAAATATACACACGCGGTATGTACGTATGATACGCACGTAGTTTTTGTACAAGTGTCCGTGTATGCACGTGTGTTTTTGTACGAGGAACGACTATAGCGACGAACCAACGAGCGAGAAAGAGACAAGTAGCATCTGATTATCACACGAGATTGTTTGCACAAAGCGAAATGGGGCCTGGGCAACGAGAGAGAAGACTCCTTCTTCTCTCTTTATACTTCTTCGTATTTTATTATTTTCATCTCTTCCCGCTGGCATCTCCGAGATTTAGATATTTATGTTGTATACGTATGGGAAGAGCCCTCTAGACGGAGCGAATGCGTGCTCCGACTGACGATCACAACCAGGGACTCTTCTGGGCCCTTGCACGCCAAGACCCTCTGAACTTTGTGAGAGATGATAACTTCTTTCGTAACAAAAATGGATACGAGATCGTTCTTTGAATCGTACGACGCGTGCGCGGTCGTGCTCAAAATTTTATCTGTCTCGTCGTAACGAACAGGAATGTAAGATGATCGGTAGAAATTGCGTTATCATATCCCCGCCCACGCTACAGTACGATTCTTGATTAAAACAGATTTGTTCTGGTACAAAAAAAAAACCCTCAAAAAAATCGAAGAAACGGGACAGTGAAGTTTATCAATTCAGAAAATTCGAGATGGATATAACCGTCCGAATATTCGTGAGGGCGGATGAAATTTCCTGCAAGAGGTAACATTGTCGAATACATTGGGGTGCGCCCAAGAGACACGCTCCGGTGCCTCGCACAGCGTCCGCAGAATGGTACAAAGTTGCCATGGTACGGTGGTACTGGTAGTTTCAGCGGCAAAATTCCGGTAGCTACGCGCACGAGCACATTAGCGTTATTTTAATCAGGAAATATAATGATCGTCGGTGGTAGGGAACGACGCCCGGGGTGCGCGCGGCTGTTATACCAGTTGGACGTCTCGTGGTGGGTTTATACTAAGGCTTGAGAGACACAGAGTGAGGGAAAGAGGGAACACACATATATATATATTCGATGGAAGCGAAAGAGTGGTTCAAATACGTATAGACGAGGGGGGTGTGTACACCGAAAGAGAGAGAGAGAGAGAGAGAGAGAGAGAGAGAGAGAGAGAGAGAGAGAGAGAGGGTGTAGGTTTGCCTCGCATTTGTTACGGGCCGATAGCAATTGTTTCCCCTATCTGAGAGTTCCACTGCGACACTGCAGCCGCCGGTTGTGTTGTGGTTGCACTGTATGAAATCTACCACGTATTGGTGAACGCTCGCGTTCTCGCGACTGGCTTACATATAAATGTATCGCCGGAGTAAAGGAGAACTCTCGCGCGCTATCGCGGTGGAACCAGTTAGCTCCGAATATCGCAAGATTCTCTCTGTGTGTACAAATATTTTGTGTATGTACGGAGAAGCAATACGGTCTTACGTAATCTCAGTCGTGTATACCGGGATATAGATTGTACTCTATCGGTACATACGATAATGCCGAGCGAATCAGGGGGGTGGAAACGTTCGGTACAGCCAAGTCGCAAAGCCTTTGCTCCTAAACCTCCAGGGATGACCTTGGAAAAATGTAATCCGATACCGTAAAGCGATCTAAAGATTCGAACAATTGGCACGAGAATTTTAGAAGATAAAATAATATAAAGATAGAGGATAGTTAAGAATATCTTATGAAAAACGTGTCGCGTAAAACGTCAAAGGTAAGAGCGATCGAGCCGTGAGCCGCAGTGCGGAGAATACGTATTAGGAAATATCGTTTCGACCGTTTCAACTAATATACGATACGGGGAAACCGGAAGTTTCCACTGTAGAGAAACTTCGCCACTCCGCAACATCCACATCGGTGGTGCATGCTATCTCCCGTTCGAGATTGAGTTCGACTCATCACGAAATGCTTGTAGCGACTATCCTCCGCTATTCGGTACATAGTCTGGATACATAAGGGGGTATTGGCCATGTACGAGTGCGAAAACGCTGGGGGGTTGCGGAGGCGGCAGGCATTGGGTGGGCTTGTGTGTATCTATTTGCCGACACAGATAAACATAGATACGTCGAGAGTACCGGCACCCACACACATACACACACATGCGCACACAAAAACACCAATACACACGCTGGGACAGAGGAGCGCTAGAGAGAGAGTGTTCTTATAGTGGAACTTATTGATCCAACAAAACTCATTTCAAGATACAGTGCGAAGTCTCCAAGATACTACTCCTACTCTGAAACCCCTCCCCCCTGGTTTCATCTCGCTCTATGTCTTTTCCTTCTCGCTCTATTCCTTCGTCTTCTCTTGCTATTTCGCCTTCTCCCGTCGTAACCACCTCTACCCCCCCCCCCCCCCCCCCGCGCCTCATTCATGCGTTTCATCCCCCGGCATAACCCACCCCCTCCCACTCCTTCGCCGAACCATTCCACCCAACTCTCCACCCGGCTCTCTTCTCCTTTTCGAGATTCCTGTATCGTATCCAAGACGCTCTTATTTATATATAGTCACATATCAAACTCTAATCTAGTATATGCGAGACATACGTATATTGGTAGAATTATCTCGCTTTTATCAAACATTTTATTCTCGAAATCCTGGTCGTATCGATCGCTGTCGTTGCGCGATACTTCAGGAACGTAATGAGCAAACGAGCGACCAGGCAAACAGAGCTACCAGTTTGCTAATTGAATTTTTCTTCGACGTTAATCATTGTATCGATGATACAAAAAATTGGCATAGTGGATTACGAATGACGATTGGGCGATACGGAAATTGAGGATTCTGGGGTAGCCCTGGTTCTAGCGGAGCGCAAAAGTTAGTAATTAGACTCAGCGCGTGACCTTGTACTTCGAGTATTCCTATCTCGCTTTGCGACTCTCCACGAGTCTCCACTTCTCGCTCCCTCTCGTTGAGTACCCAAAGTTTCCCGGCAACTCGGCGCACCGGTGAAAGCAATTTCGGTGCCCCCCCTCCGCCCCTCGCTTGCCGCCCTTGCCACTGCGTCTATATCTCGCTCACCCTCTCACTCTCGGTATATACTCACTTTCGCAGGAAAGGAAAGTGCATATACGAATATAGCCGGTAGACAGTCGCTGCCCTCGACCAAGCAGGTCCAGTCACCTCTTCCGGATCACCGGCTCTTTTTTTCGTAGACAGGAGCAATATTAAGCTTCTCCACTTGTAACGTTTCCAAATCGTTGATGAATTCGCTCCCGTGTATCGTGCAAAATCGACCATATAAAATTCTTTTCACTGCTTCTTCCCTGGTTCTTCTGAACTAAATTAGCACGCATCTTGGATGCGATGAAAAAAAAGTTTTTTACAAAAGTTCAAATTTCTGAGACTAAACTCGAAGAAATGCCCATGGAAGACACTCGAGTGTGACGTAGAAAAGGACCTCGGAGTGGGTACAAGAGGAGAAGAAGAAGGGTAGCATAGAAAAGTGGCGATAGAAAGAGGAAGGAGGAGGTGAAGCGCGATGTCGAGCGAAGACGCGGGCGTCTGGCGTGCGAGTGGGGCCAAGAGGGTGAATATAGAAGGTGGTAGGTGAGCCGACGAGAGCCACGCCGGTAGTACAGAGAGAAGCCGTCGAGAGGGGAAGGCAGAAGGTGAAAGACGGGAGGGAGAGGGGACGGGGCAGGAGGCAGGTCGGGGAGGGAAAGGCGGTGGTAGCAAAGGGGTAGAAGAGAAGCGATGGTAGTGGAAGGCCACGAATGTCGGAGGGAAAAGAGAGAAAGGGGCGAGAGACCGAGCTACGACGTGGCATCGGCTGAAAGAGGATAAAGCACGAGGAACGCGGGAGGCAAAAGGCGAAAAGGGGATTGCAGAAAGAGACAGGAAAAGGGGGTGGGGGGGGCAGAACGAGACTCGGAGGAGATGTATGTATGTGGGAGGGCCGCTCGATACAGCCCCAGCAGAACAACCTCCCACACACCCCTTCCTCCCTCCTTTTCTCTTCATCTTCTCTTTCTCTTCGACCTCTCCTTCATTCTCATTCTCTCACTCATTTACTACACAATTCTCTATCTTTCTCGCTTTTCCCGAAGCCAAACATTGCATCTCGCGAGGTTAAAGTGAGAAAAGTCAACCCAGTCACTCGCTGAGTCCTTCTGCCCCAGGACACCCCCTACCCCCATCACGCGATAGATCGCGCGCGCGCGCGGTCGAATCTCGAAGGCATAGCTGCTGGTGGACGACAACTAGGACGACTCTATACTCCCCTGTCACTACCGCTGCTGATGCTAGGAAGCGGGTTAAGGATCTAACCTTGCTACCGCTCAGCTGAAGTATTCTATACCCGCTTTGGTATGTTGAAAGCTCACGCATGTATTCATGCTAATCAATCAATATTTTTGGTTCGTAACTTGTAGATGAGACAGCCGAGAAATTTTCCAAGCGAAGATTGGCGGTTTACGAGGAAACTGACGCGATACGTTTGTAGGGTGAGCTCGGTTGGTTAGTTTGGTTGGTTACTATGTTATACATATACAAGATAGTTGCGAAGTTAATAAATTCGCACGAAGTACGTTACATAGCACGGAGCAGGTTTGTCCCATCGCCACTGATATACGTTGCGACTAATGCACATAGTCTTTCGCTAGTTTATCGCACTCACGCGAAAACTTTTGGCACTGCGACAGTAAATCTTGATCAAAATTCGTCAGCGAATCAGCCCGTGGCCAAGTACGCGACGACAACGCCGAGCCTTGGGGTCGTTTACGTATCTTGAACACGTTAACAGCATCGAGCTTTTGCGAGATCGCATAAGTATTTCTACGATGCACTTGACCCTTTTGATTCGAATACTTTCATAACGTTCATCGACTTTCACAACGTTTCATAACCCTTGGGCTCGCTTCCTCGTTTGTTTTTCAAGTCACCGCATTACTACCAATAGCAATGGGGTTCAAGAAAGTCTTTTGGCCCGCATTCATTCGCGACGGATATTATAAGGTAGCCTAGCGGAGAAGCCTTTTCTCATGAATTTTCACATTGGGGTAGGATGCGAATTCCAAGAGCGTTCCTCCATGCCATCAGCTTGAGAGAGCAGCACGAGGGGTATCATCGGAGTTCTCTGTGTGCCTAAAATGCGGAATGCCCGTGTGCACGGGCCTGCGCCACACCGTCACAGAATATCCACCCCCTTTTATCGAGAGACTTTTAAGCCCACTTTCCCGAGAGTTGGCTTGCTTTCAAAATTCCGCGGAGAGGAGGGCATGGCTCGTCGGTCTCTCCGCGGAAAAGAGTGAGAAAAAGGGAAAGACCGTCGCTGATGCCGGCGTGGCTTGTCACTTGGCTGGTTATCCAAGCACTTCCATGCCCGGCCACGCGGATACGAGTGCATAAACATGCAAGCTCGCTAGCTCGCGCCGTCCTAGCTAAAGAGCACCTTTGCCGACTATATAGCGCGGCACTTCATCCCCACCGGTAAAGTGGGAGGGAGTCGCAGTCACTGGCAACGAGCTTCAACCCTCTGAAGTTTCCGTCCTCGTGTGACGCGTGGCATCGTATTGCACTTCGTGAGAGGAAAACATGAGAAAAGGAGAAAGATAGGCGGTGTACGAGAGAGAATACCGGGCACATGTATAGTACACATACGTCAGAGGACAAGGGCGTATGATAGGTTGCCCGTCTGGTCTGAGGGGTGGGTCGGTGGGTGGGAGGGTAGTTGGGTGAAGGTTGGAAGGTGGATGTGCTAGTGGCTCTGGCACGTTGGTTACTCCTTTCTGGGCGCCTCGGAGCGGTCGTTCTAGAGGATATTGTGATTTTAGCGTCTGTGTAATTATGGAAATTAGCGACATGGAAAGCCTAGGATAAAAGGGTTGATTATAATCCGAGCGGAGAGGTGGGAAGTGCGAGAGTGAGCAGACGAGCGCGGGATAAGGGGAACAAAGATATACGTACAAATTCTATATACGTGTATGTATAGAAGTGGGAACGAGTAAGAGCACGAAAGCTCCGCTCGCTATTCCTGCAAGAGTGACAAAGCTATATAACGCGCGGCCATAGATTAAAATGTTCCTTCCACACTCGCGCCTTTGCGCTCGTTCGTACACGCAGTGTATCCTCCACTCGCCTCTCCTCGTCTCTTCTCTCTTCACCAGGCTCTCCTACCTTCTCCCGTGCGTAACCACCACCCCTCATTCTTGTCCCCGTCGGCCTCACCATACCGGGCGTATTCAGGATCGTGTCCTCATATTGGGATCGAGTTTCCCGTGCTCTCGGTACGTGTAATATGAATTCGGTGTTGGAACCAACGCGTGGTAAGGCACTCAGCCTCAGTGCCGGAGCGCGTATATTCGAAACGCGATGAGTGGAGGCAAACATATGGAATAGGAGTGCAGAACCTCATCGCGAGTTACACTGGATATTCCAACCCCTCCCCTCCCTCGCAAAAACCATACGGTTACCACCCATATCCCTCTTGAAAAATTATTATCCATCTTTGTCGTTTGTTATTTTTCATTTTCGTTGAAATTTAACGAATGTGAAATAATAATTAGCCTTATATATTTTTATCTCGGTACGCACTCGTATATTTACGCGTGTGCAATACCACGCAGCGAGGGGCGGGGGGCATGCGAAAAAAATATGATATACTTTACCACCATGGTGAAAATAATAGTGGCGCATATTCATAATACTACACAAACCAAGACGTTGGATCCGCGACCGTACCACGCCCAACGTGGATTTCCAATAATGCCCATTTCCCATTTTTCCCCCTCCCTCTCCGAGTCGAGTCTTCGCCCGGAAAGCTTTTTCTTCGTCGAATTCTTCGAGGCAGAAAGGAAAACGCAAAGCTCCGAGGGAAAAGGTTCTGTGTTGGTGAGACGGTGGACGTTCGGATAAAAAATGGCGAAGCCAACGACGAATTGCCTGGGCTGGCAGTGGGAGGTGGAGGAGAAGGAGGAGGAAAGAAGAGAGAGGAGGATGGCTGCCCCGTGCAATCGCCTCCGCCAAGCTACCTCGCGCGCGCACTCACTCTCTTCTCCACACTCTCCTTCCTTCCTTCGGCAGCAGCGGCAGCAGCAGCAGCAGCAGCAGCAGCGACAGCAGCGGCAGCAGCTCCCACCACCCATCTGACGCCGATGTCGTCCGCCGCGCGCGATACCGCTGGAGAGGATGCTCTACAGCTCCCTCTCGTCGTCGGCGTCGTCGTCGTCGTCGTCGTCGTCGTCGTCGTCGTCGTCGTCGTCGTCGTTCACTCGCTTTTATCTATCTTTCGCAGTCTAGCGAAACGTCTCCCACCCACGCGATTCTCAGTGGCACTCACTTGCTCCCTCTCGTCCTCAACCCCTACCCCTTCTCTCTTACCATCCCTCCAGCGTTTTTCCCTCTTTCCCTCGCGCGAACGAGGGAGTCCCCCTCGTTCGCGCTTTTTCCTATCTGGCTATTGGACTCTCGCTTCACCGACTGGGTTGTTCGGGGGTGCGTCCGTGAACCTATGATGTGATCGGGTATCGAGTATCGGCTCGTTCTCCCATTGGTCGCTGCTTCGACGCCGCGCGTCATTCCACCCTCCCCCCATCCGCCCGCCCCCCCTCACAAGCTCTCTCCTCCCGCCACATCGGCGCACAGTCACGACTGATTTGTTACGTAAAAACGTCGATAGCGTCCTCTACTCGGTATAACTGTATACACGATTTGCTCTCGCTACAGCTTTCACCACCCAGCTCTCTCACCCGCTTGCCACCTTTCTCCGCTACTACTGTGTTCTCCACAGGGTGGAAGTGGAACCAGTGCGAGAACAGTAAAGTGGATATAAACGAAAGACAGAGAGAGAGAGAGGGAGTGAGAAAGAGACGAAGACAGAGATCGCATCGGACTGGTACCCATCCGAGAGAGAACGACGCTTCTACTCTTTTTTATCGGCATACCCGCCCTCTTCCCCAACCCAACACGTTTTTCCTCCCTCTCCGCTGCTCCTAGTCGTTCGGCCGGGAATATAACGCTTTATCGAAGAAATGGCCGGCCCCAGCGACATGACGCGTTCCTCTCTACCAACCCGGACGACATTTTCTCGCCGGGGATTGCACACCATTGTACGTTTCTCCTATTCCGTATACCGTGTGTATAAGTATGTGTATATACCGATATTCCTGGATGTATAGCCACACCCTTGGGGAGAACATTTTTCTTCGGAAGCCTTCGAGCGCTTCGGAGAGAAGAAAAACCCATACGCGTCTTTCGCGATGTTATACCTATTTATGTTCGAGCGTATATAACTCGCTGCCGAGACGACGCGGCATTTCTCGAGACACGAAAATTCTACCAACTCCGAAGTTCAATGCAAATTTTTTAAAAAGAAGAAGTAATTTTAAATTACCGATGTTCTCGCGGGTCATCATACAAAAGAAAAAGTGTGAGTACTTTTGTCACGTTTATCAACACTACGATCGAAATTGCTCACAGTGAATGGTTATCTAGTTCGCGTGAGAGAGCTTCCGAGTTGATGCAAAGGTAGAACGAAGAAAAGGATCGCGAAACGTTACGATATAATACCACAGTGACGGTATTGTTGCGAGAGTGAAGTAGCTTCAATGGTTTCGCACGGTCACCATTTAACACCCCGTGGCCGCGCGAGGACCGACCGAAAGCCACGAAGTTTCCTGCAATGAGACCATCAGCGCGGAACCTATTGTGAAAATATCTGACCAGGACTGTCCGGTGCAATGAGGCATGGAGTCGTCGTCTCTCTGGAGAGTACGTACACTTGTACGATTGAGACACTCTCACGAGGGTCAACCTCTGTGACTGTACAATGCATATGTATAGCGAAACCGCCCTCACTTTTAGCTCTCCGTGCACCTACTTCGCTACGACGTGACGTGGAGATATTTCACTTCTATGTTCCGCTGTACACTGCAGCAAAGGGTATGGACTCTTGGGTCCAGGCACACTGCAGCTATATGCACAATGCTGATGATGCAGATACGTGTACTCGTTGAACTAAAATCGACGTAAAACTTCGCCAATGTTACGATTTATTAACGATACACGACGGGGTATGATTGCAGTCATGTCAGTGAATTAAAGTTAATATTCTTCCAAATTGAATAATTGTCTAGCGGTTATGATGATTTTCAAATAAATAATAATGAATTGATGATTATTATATCGATAAACTGAATTTTCAACGTATAATGTACTATCGTTGTCGCGAATAGAATATCCCAATATCTACCAACTAAAAATAGCCAGATTGGCCGGAAATAGAAAGTTGAATAGTGGCACGTTCGTAAGAAACTTATCGCGGGTCTAGATTTATGCAGCGATGGAAATGCAAAAATGAACCTTTTTTCACTCGCGAAATACAAGAAAGTGGTACGATAAAATATTCACACAAAATGGAGAGTACCATTTCTGTTTTCCTGAGAGTACCTAAGCATTCCCGTTTTTCTACCAGGCTTCTTCCACGGGGGTAACAATGAATTTATTTTACCCGGTGGCATTTATGGTGAACGGTCAGGATCTCTCTCGAGGAGGCGTACGGTATAAAGGTATACTCGATGTGAGAGAGGAGAGCCGCGGTAGGAGAGTAGTCTATGAAACTTTTATCGAAGAAAGAATGCCTTTTCGCTATGGCGGCTTGGTGCAGGCTCTCCCTCTCTCGTTTACTCTACGTGGGTACCGGTGAACGGAGCTTGTCGGAGGGTGCAGGAAAGCGAGATAAAAGAAATAGTGAGAAAGTGGAAGTATGGTACAGCTATACGGGATAGGGGTGAGAGAGAGGGAGAGAGGGGATGGAGAGGAGAGGGAGCGGGGAGCAGTAAGCAGTAAGCGGGGAGGATATGCCATCGGCAGCAGCGCAGAGAGTGAACGAATCGAGCCCGTTCACGAGGGGGGTAGGGGGCGAGGGTGGTAAAGGTTGGTGGCACAAGGGTAGAGGAAAGAGAGAGAATCGAGAGGATCGGTGAACGAGGAGGGAAGAGGGTGGACGAGAATAGCGCGAGGTAACGCGCAGACTCAATATCGCCGAACCAAAGTCTCCGATAGGTCGAGGTTCGACTTCGAGGGGTGGGAATAGATTTCCAATCGTGCGGGGCGGTGGTAGTTCTGTCCTCTCTCGGGGTGATGCTGCCGGGGTTTGCCGCGGCAGTCGTCGCGGGATTCGGCTTTACTCGCACCTTCGCTCATGTAGGTGGACCCCGCTTCGCACGTATATAACGCACCTATACGCAACCCCCTCTTGCCTCCTTCCTACAGCCTCCCCCACATCGGAGCTTTAACCCTGCATGCCCGTATAAAGCTCACCGTGCATATACTCGTATACGCCCTCCCTGATAGACACAACCGTATACACGAAGAGGACGCGAGAACGAAATATATAGATACCCTGTTCGGGGATCGTACGTGTCGGTGCGCCACCCCGTGAGGCTCATCGAGGGGAGGGACGACAGGATGCAACACGGGATGGAAGCGAGAGAGAGAGAGAAGTTCACCCTCTTCCATCCTACCAGTTCGTTTTCTCGCTCTCGCTTCTATATATTGACCAGGCTTCGATGCGCGCATCTGGGCGTAACCCGTTCGGTCGTTCGTTCGTACCAACGGACCGAGTCTCTGCGCGTTGGGTGAAACCGAGTGAGATGGAATATTTATCGGAACGGAGAAAGAGAGATAGGGAGAGAGTGCGAATGGAAGAAGAATCGAAAGAGAGAGGGAATATAATAGCGGTGGCGGCAACGATGCCGCCTGCACCCGATGAGAGTGGGTTGAGGATCGAGCGAGAGCACTCTGCACCGGGGATAACCGCTATATAGTACTGCCTGGTGCCGTTGCTGCCGCTGCTACCACCCCCGAAGGGAACCACCCGCGCAAATATATATCAATGTACACGTATATACTTGTATATATAGACATACACACGGCGCCCGACGGAGATGGCGATAGGGAGGAGTGCCGCGCCTGCGAATTGTCGTCAGGGCGAAGCGGCGACACTGGAAAAATCGAACTGAAATAAACCGAAGCGTTTTCTTCCCAGCTCGGAGAACGACTTTCCTCTTCTCTTCTCGAGGATATTCCTTAGTTCTTACATTCGCCCACGGTGCTTCTCCTACCGACGTTAGTGTACGTGAATGTTACCCATATATTCACACACACTGTATTTACTTTCCACGTTCTCAGTTGCACTCGTGAGAGCCAAAGGTGCTTTTTCATTCCCCTTCCTATTCTCTCCTATGTATCCATCAAATCTTCGCACACTAGGCTATACGTGTACGCCTCTTATACTCTCCTTTCATACTCGTTTTCTCATCGCACGCTGTGGCATACATATTTTGCGTCTGCAGAATTCAGATACTATCGAAAATTCGACGCCGACGACGCCAAAGTATTTTTACCATGGTGTTATCGATCGGCCTTTTAAATATTTCAGCGATCGTCTCTTGGATATATTCATCTCGATAAATATGTATTTACCTCGCAGGTATAAAAAATAATACAGATATGCGGTCGTGTGTCTCGCGAGAAGAAAAAAGAAGATGATAGAGGGTGGGAATGTAAAACTGATCCCGTTCTGACAGAGGATATAAGAGAAAAGACGTTCGCCGGGGTAGTCGAAGCGGGCGGGAGTCGGCGGTGCGGCGCAAAAGTAGGAGAGACGCGTATCTGCGCTCTGGGTGTGAGATAGAGAGACAAGGGGGGTTGATAGCGGTGGTAGTGGTGGTAGAAAACGTCAGAAAAGAGAAACTAAAGGAGGGTACGACCTCTGCTAGGTTTCTCCAACACGGTGCAGCACACAACCAAGCCAGCCAGAACCTACGACCAGTTCTTTTCAAGCGCTCGCGCGCCCGCGATTCTCTCTCTCTCTCTCTCGTCGTAGATCTCCAAAGCTCGTCGCAACTTTCAGCGGATGAGTTGTTGGAGCGATTTAGGCGTTACCGCTCGGGCTCGAATGGTCTTTTGGTCTCTTGTTCTCTCTTTCACACTTTTCTTTCTTCTTCCTTCCTCTCTCTCGTTCTCTGTCTCTCTCCCTCTCTCTCTGTTTCCATCGTTCTCACACCAGATCATGGCTCTTCTCAGAGCGTGCGTTTATATGTGTTGTCATAGCGCGCGCACACGTGGGCTTTACTGAGAGCCATGGCGGTATTTACACGTCTTCCGCGTGGCGACGCGGTACGAGGGAGAAACGGCAAGTCCCTCCCCCGCGCGCACGGATGCTTGCGAAACAAAGAATTATTATTTGTATGCCCTTTCTCGTGCTCCGGTGGTGGATGTGATGCTTGGGTTTGGAACGCGACGACGTTGGATAGTGTATGGCGCGTCGGAGGATTTTGCAGTTCACAAACTAAGTTAGCAGCTACACAACTCCCAGGGTCGGGTACTCTGAAAAGTAAGAAGGAGCGAGAGAGAAAGAGAGAGAAAGAGGGAGGAAGAGAGAGAGAGAATAGGAACATCGCGACGAAGCATCGGGTAGTGTTCCTTCCGTTCGCGGCACGCTCTTGGCTCGCACTCTCTCTCTTTCTCTCCGTCTTTCTCCTCTTCCACCCTCTATCTTAGATTATGTGTTGCGGATATACGCCGAGTTACAGCCGTCGTTCTCTTCCTCGCTCTCACGCTTTCCTTCGAGAACCCACTCGACCCACAGGCCAGAGTGAGCGCCGCAACGCGAGATTGAGAGAAAACGTGTGAGTGTGTTCTTGGCCGCGCACTTCCATCCCTCCATCTCACTACCCTCGCTGCCCCGCCGCCATTGTATTTCTCGAGCGAATACTTTTATAAATCGTCCGACAGCTCGCGCGGCAACTTCGCTCCCATCTCCTCCATCCCTCCACCCGGGAACACTCTCTACCGTGGATACTCGTGGATTGGATTAGCAGTGAGTTACGATCACTTTGGAGAACAAACCATCGTTGTGCAGACATTGGACCCGAGCCTTTTGCTGAATAGGCGATCTAAACTCCGATTAAGATCATTGGACGATATTGTCAATTTTTTATAAAAAAATTCGAAACTGAGTAAAACCATTGGATGAAAACTCATCCGATCATTCTATTCGTATTTATTTCTAACTGGTCCACGTTGATTAGGGGATAAATTTTGAAAATCGATTACTTCGATGATTCTACTGTCATTGCTTGTAACCCTGAGAGTCTCAGACCCGTGAAAAAAGACAGTCACGGAAAAACTTATTGGATGGAGAAAGTGAGGCAGGGAAGGTAACATATAGAAATAGAGAGCGTGAGAGAGAAAGAGGAGAGAGCAGAGGAGCTCCTGGTCTGGTCTGGATACCACCACCTTTTCTCTCGCCTCTTGCTTCGCTCTCTTCGTTTTTACGGTGGACGGTGCGGGCGCGGTGAGGTGTGTGTGCGGCTGGTACAGTGGGTGGCAGCGATGCGGGTGAGAGAGGTTGGGTCGGAGGTATTGATCTCAACTCTTGCTTTTCTCAACTTTTTATCCTGCACGGAGCCCAACCAACCAGCCAACTTGGTGCGCCGAGCGGCAGTAGCAGCAGCAGCAGCCATAGAGCCCAGGGAGAGGTACGCGATAACGCGCGACGTCGTCGACGACGACGACCGGCGGTAACGTCAATATAGTCGAAGTCTTCACACACTCACACACACACACATACATCGCTACCAGTGTTGATTCCGAATAATCGGTCTCACGCGTAAAACGCATAAGGCGCGCACATTCGCACACAGGAAAACGCTCGATGGAACGACGAGAACCCACAACTTACTTCCGATCCCTCATCCCCGTGCGAATTCTTGACTCGAACTTATGACCAACTCGACGCGCCTCAAAGCACGCGGCGAAAGCTCTGCGCGAGGCATCGTTATCTCATCCCTTCGGCTCCTCACCGAGCTTCGAAGCGACTTTCCAAGCGTTTCTCGCTAAACCGACGGACGATGGAACAGGATGAAGCTCACCTCGAATCCATGAATTTCTGTGGGAAGCGTTGCTTAACGAGCCTTTCTAGCTTCGTCCTCGCACACCCTCGAAGCCGCTGTATCTCCTCATCGACCAGCGCTCTTTGGAGTAAAACTTCTCACTCTTATCTCTCTCTTTCTCTCTTGCTCTCGACACTCGACACATCCCGTGAGATTTCTGTTTCCCCGAGTAACGCCTTCGAACCTCCTCGATATTTGCATATACCTGCCCCCTCACCCATCCTCTCACTCTCTCTCTTTCTCACCCTCTTTGCTCTATGAAAAGTCATTCGCTCGCGGTTGGCACGAGATCTCGCGCTCTCGTTGATTTATTCACGCGGCAAACTTTATGCGTACACGCCAAAAAGTTAAAAATCTAATTAATTCTCATATACGACCTCTCTCGAAGCGGGGCGGACGAAGTTTAAGGTTCATTGATTCGAAGCGAGGTTGGATCGCTGCAATTTGGTACCAGGTTTTTGCGACTAGCGCACCGAAAACCACAAAACGCGAATCCACCATCATGTGCGTGCGCCTCGTAGTAAATATCGGTAACACGGTACAAAGGGAGTTTGAATCTACCCCGTGCGTGCGTTATATCCTGGACTGTTTTAATGGAGATTGGCGAAGACGGCGCCGCGAGGATCAAGAATATTTGCGGTTCGAGGAATGGTTTCTGGCAGAGAAGGAGGAGGTTAAAGGAAGATGAGAAGAGCAGATATACCAGAAACAGGGAATTAAAATTCAGTTTCCGCGCGCTTGAGAGTCTAGCAGTAGGCGAAAACCGGGGGGGTTTGCGACGCGCCTGGGTGGCAAAGTCTCATTTCCCATCCGGTGAAATATCGTGTATTTATTTGTCTGTGAAGCCCCTGCCGGTTCCTCTACTTCCCCGGTTGCGCTGTTTCAAGCGCCGGGGTGAGGTATCTCGTCCGTATACTCACTCGGCTTTTCCCTTCGTCGAAAATCATTCTCTCTCAATGTCTCTCTCTTCTCTCCTCTTGCCCAAACGCTTTCCCTCACTCTCACCATCCTCTCGTTCACTTTTGCCACCTCTTTTGGGCCCCTCCGCCGAACTCACCGCGCTCGCTCACCATCGTCGAAGCTCTGTCTCTCAATCGTCCTCGCGAAACATGAAGCAAACACAGTCAACCAAAAGCCACCATACCCGCGGCGGTATTGAGGCATTCGTACTCGTTCTATTCCTTCGTATACACAGACACGCACATACATACCAAAACGACTGTATCTACGTTTCCACCGTTTTCGCGAAATTAATATATCCCTCATATACTTTGCATATTATTGCAATATTCCCTAGCTATTACTCGTCCGCCTTTTCCTCCGCGTTCGCCGTTGGTTCTCGCTTCATCCCCTCCCTTTGCTGTAGTCGTTCTTGCGATGCTAAAGGGCTCGAGCTGCGCGGTTGATAAGGCATAACGCGCGACATATCCGAATTTCTCGCACACTCGGCCCAATGCCAGCATCATATGGATTAAAAAAGCTACCCAGACTCGGGTCAGGATTTCGAAGATGATAGACTCAGATATCTGTCCCGTAGAACAAAGATCACCAAGGGGATAGTCGGAATACAGAAATATGACTATTTTTGTTCGAGTCACTGATCTATTTTTGCCGAGATAACTAACAACGATCGATCGATGAAGAAGTCAGAACAATAATTGTCAACTTCGTATCTGGTAAAAATTCGATACTTTTTATAAACAAACATCGACGCAATTTAAAGCCGCGCGTACGACACGACCGTCCGTATTTGCATCCGTTAAGTGATAAGTAAACCAATCCCCGAGGGTATACCATCAGTATCACCACAGCGTGCCGTAGACATATCCGGACGGGCGATAAGCACGAAATAAATCGCAAAACTTTAAGTAGTTATAAATCTATACTTAACGCAGGAGCTGAGGAACGAGGGAAAGTAGCGGAGATGTGGAAGTAGCGATGGTGGTGCTCCGGGTAGAAAGACAAGAGTGGGCCGCGAAAGAGAGAGAGAGAATGAGAGGGGGAAAGGCGAATCAGATGAGGAAAGTGGCAAACGCGCAGGGGAGGCATAAAATATAATTGCATGGGGTGGGAGAGGGGGCTGACGTCACTCGCTGCCTGCTGCACGTCTAGCTATAGCTCTGTACGTGCTAATAACGCAGACGTCCGCCCTCGCTCAGACTGGTCTCTCGCATCTTAATGCCTAAATTATGTTCGACATTAGAGAGACAGACGCGAATTGTACCAGAAACGTCTTGAGCTGGAAAACTCAACGAACAATTATCCTCGTATGGATATCGATTGCGATATAACGCGAGAGTACACGCGAAGGGCCAAATGGAAAGCAATTTTTGATGCGCAATCTCGTAAGAAATGTGATTACGAGATATCGTTATTTTTGTACGGTTGAAAATAAATTGTGCCGAAGTAAGAATCTCGATTTCCAGTAACAAATATGCAAATATATATCGCAGGGTGGTTTATACCTCGCCCCTTCTCGTCAAACTTTTTCTGTCGGAGCTCAACGACCTCGCTCCCTTGCACGACACGACGGCGGTATTGGAAATATTTTCTCCCGCAAACGTGTCTCCATATTCGGAGACGATTTTATGATAAAAATTTCCTTCGGTATTCTAGGTGGCTATATGCAGCGTGAGCGCGTTATTATAAAATATGTAAGCGAATGCCCGTTCCGCGTCGAAGACGTTGATAATTCGCGATAAGATAAAAGATGTATAATCGAATATTTCGCGGCGTCTCATCGCGTGCCGAGACGGAGATGTGGAGAAAATAGTGAGATAAAAAGTATGCATGGAAAAGAAATGAAGACCGAGAAAGAGATGGAGAGCCGGACGGTGCAGACACGCAAAGGGAGAGGAGGGACTCGAAATGAGAATATAGCACTGCGAATCTTTGATTTAAATATAGAAACGCCATTTAACTGCGCTTTGTTCGATCGCAGCAGGGGCTACGCGCAAGAAAGAGAGAGACAGAGAGAGCGAGAGAGAGAGAGAGAGAGAGAGAAGAAGACAGAGAGCGAGAGAAGTGTCTCGACGCGTGGAAGGAAGAGCCTGGTGGTACAAGAGTGGTACAGCGTATACTTGACAACCGGGACAAATACAGAGAAAAAGTGACGCTCGACGTTCGAGGTTGAGAGTGACACGTGAGCGTACGCACTCACACGAAATGCGCACGACGGATAGTAAAGGCTTTCTTTTTTTTCGAAAAAAAAGACTCACGCGATTGATGGAAAGACACAAGAGTGACGAACAGAGATACGCATGGTGATAGGGTCCGAGCAAAAGGGAAATGCTCGCGAGTTGTAACGTGGAAAAGCTACATAGGTACACGTAGGATATTTAGAATATGGCGTAAAATGTAAAACGTGCATGCGCGAGTTGTGCAGCATATCTAGTCATCAACTCGCGACATATGCGTAGTTACAACCCCCGTTAGCCCTTCTAGATCGAGACAAAGGAACACGAAAAGCAAGCTAGCGCATCGGCAGCTTTTTCTCTCACACGCGATAAATGCTAAAAACAAAGTAGACGCGGATTCGCACTCTGGAAAAAAATTGCTCAATGTTCACATCGTGTCTGTTAAAAAATAATAATAATTGTGAAAAAAAAATCTTTTTTTTTTAACAAAAAATGTTGTCGTGTCGATGAATTCTATCTGGATTTGAAATTCAACGATGACAAATATGAATTATTTCGATTAATTGCAATAAGCTTGACTTTCATGGATGGTACAAAAATCCTAGGTTCATGCACATTTAATGCGACTCTACCATAAATGTTAATATAATAAAGTCATGTCTATATGAGCATATATATAGACTATATACTGAATTGCATAGACACATGGAGATCGGTAGTACGCATGCTTCCAAATTAAGTTCAAAGGGTGAAAATGTCGTGATTCGCGGGGGCTTGATCTACAGGGACATTTGTTTAATTAGCTCTCGCTCGAGAACCGCGAATGAGAGAACGAAACCCAGCCATCAGGCAAGCGGGATGTTCACGCGTATGCAGAGACGTTCGAAAGCTTTTGCAGGAGCGAGACAGAGAGAGAGGGAGAGAGTGAGTGAGAGAGAGAGAGAGAGAGAGCGCGAGATCATCGCCGATGCTATGTAGAAGGTACGCACTATATACCACCAGCATAGCGTCCTCTTCCGAGCTGCTCGTTCGTCCGGGAAACCGGGTCGTAATAGGCTCTCGCGCCGCTCTCCAAATGGATTTCGAGATTTATGCTATCACGGCGCATTTGTTCGGTCGCGAGTCTTCTCTCGGTATTTTCCTATACCTATATTTATATATATATATATATATATGTATAGATGCATATACAGAGAAGGATATACGGGCGCACACAGATGCTTGCGAATTTCGTTGCGTCCCGAGCAAAAACGTCGGTCCGACGCGCTTCACTCGATGAGCTTTGGGCGCATACATACGTACATACACGTATTCGTACATACACGTATTCGTCTTAAGCCGTGGGGTATGCCGATGTAAGCGAAGCAAAGATTCGTACTCGCCTTTTCTTTGGTGCACCGATATCTTTGCGATGCGTTCCAACCAACTTCGCTAAGAAAACCCGTCGGCTACGCTTTCGACTACTTCGTGCGGTCGCGTTCCCGCCACAATTTTCAAAGCCTTTACGGAGTTAAGAGTCGAGAGGGAGAGAAAGAGAGACCATCTCGGTTGATTCCCCTGATGTTATAGTGAGAGACTGGTCGTCGTTTTCGTAGTTGTCGTCGTAGTCGTCGCCGTCGTCGTCGTCGTCGTCGTCGTCGTCGTCTTCGTAGTCGCCGTGGCGTGCACTTTAATTGAAAGCACGGCCGGTCTGGTAGCATTGGTGCATCGCGCGAGGCGTTGAGGCGCTCTACCGAAACGAACGTTTCGCGAATCGATTATCCCCGCGGCCGCTCGTACGACGCAAAGAAACGAAATGTATGCCGTGATCTCGTCTTATCGTGATAAAAACATGTCGCGTGAACACGACGATTTTCGAGTGGACAACTCGTCGAAAAAATGTACGAGCGATATAAAAGTTAAAAATATTTATGGCAATTGGCCATGAAAATCGGGCAGAACTTTTCAATCACTATGAAAAATAAAACGTTCGCAACGCCCGTAATTCCTTTCTATAACATTCGCCCTAAATCAAATTTAGACTCTTTCCATGCTTTCGTACCATTTTTTATTTTTTCTCGCTACGAAGAGAAGGGGCAGAGAGAAATTTTTTCAAGTCGGTATTTGTCTCAGATGTTCACGTTGATATACCATTTCACTCGGCTGTCACAAGATCGAACGTCACGTCGAGAGGTCGAGAGGCGTCGCAGCAAGAAAGAGAGAGATCTCGATCTATTCGTAGAGACGTGCTCGAAGATGGTGAGAATCGAAAGAAAAACACGAGAAAATCGAAGGGGACGAAAGGAAGAAAAGAAAATGTGAAAGAAAAAGACATATATATATAGAGAGAGAGAGGAGAGGAGGAGGGGAGAACGCATAACGAACGACGCTTCGAGGAGAGATATTTTAGAAATATCGGACAGGGGCGAACTGCTTTCTCGTGTCGCGATGCATATATATATCGTACAAGGGTGGAGGTGTCGCGGTAGAACGCGGGTTGCGCCCGAGATTAATTTACGGTGAGAGATAACGATGAACGCCCGAGTGAAGGAAAGAGAGGGCCCTGAGCGCGCGAGAGGAGCATTATACATACAGCGAGAGAACGAGTAGACATACGATTCGATTGTGTCTCTCGGTCTTGCGGGCTTTTATAATAAATGTATTTTGCGCCCGGACACCACCCTGGCGTTCAACCACCACTACCATCGTCATCGTTCTCCTTCCGCCCTCGCGAACCCTCTTCCTTTCTCGCCTTTAACCCCCACCCCCCTTTGCAGATTCTCTCGTGTAAAATATATCTATTGTTGTTCGTGCAATTAGTCATTCGGCGAGGCGCCACTGGCAAAGATACCAAACGCATTGTGCCCTCGATTTAGGAGGATTTCGTTATTTTCCATATCAACTTTTTTACATAGCGCGTTTCATTATCAAAAAGAAGACAAGAAACAGAAAAATATGTTTTTTTTTCAAATATAAACATTTATTTAAATTTAAGAATTTTACTTATTTTTTAGAGATGAAATTATGGTAAGAAGTTTCGTATCGAGGTACGCTGTCGGTTTCTGTGTGAAAAAAATCTTCCACACTTTGGTTGGTAAACAGGAAAACAGAGGAGAGAATAAACGACGATATAAAGTCCAACTACGAGGACGAGCCTGCTGGGTGGCCTACGCGATAAACCGAACGGAAAGCGTGGATGCGACGAGTAGCGTGTACATCAAGCCGAGCACGCACCCCGCGAGCCAGACGAGACGCAAAGGGCGAAGGGGATAGTTGTCAGTTGGTTCGAAATAAGACGTGGACAGGTGGTCGGCGCGTGAGCTAACCATCACGGGTGTGAGTAATACCGCTTGGAAAAGTAACACTGAAATGTTGCGTTTCGCACTATGTAGGCAACAGCTCTACACTATAACGATCGTAGAAAAGGTATTAACGATATTAACGCGAGGTCTTAAATTGAAACTCGAGTATTTGCGGCAGTGACAACAACACCAATAGCTCCCTCCTTCTTTGTTGTCCAAAATTAAATTCGAAATAACGCGAGGCAGAAATTTCTTCTAGCAAAGACGTCCGACCAACGAAAAATGATCTCAAAATTATTTCGCAAGAAAATAGTTTCCCTCGAATTAAAAAGAAAACGGCATTTCGAATCTTTCAGCACTATCGCCAAGAAATTTGACGTGTTCGCGTCGGGCAATTTTTTATCGTGTATTATTTGGCAAATTGGACGATAGAGTTTGACTACGACACGCGTAGTACGGGCCGGAGGGTGTAAGCGCGTGGGTGGCGAACGGTGTAAACTCGTGACGGAGAACAGAAGGCGCAGATAGCTCGTTCACCGTGAAAATCATTGGCAACCTATTCAAATTGAGCGTATGGCATATGCGATGTCTATAATTCCGTTGCCACGGCGATTTGTGGTCGTCTCTCGCACGTGACATTCTCGAAGACGTAGAGGGTGAAGGGAGGGGACAGAAAGCAATAGCGATATCTTTAGATCGAGGCCACACTTCCAAAGAGAAGCGATCGCTGCTTTACCAGTTGGCCAAGTACACCCGGAAGATGCCTGAGCGACACACCAGCTCTGCTCGTCGACTGTGTAGAAGACTAGAACGAATAGCCAGACGGAGAGGATACGAGACCGAAACAGTGATCTGCTCCAATTTAGCACCGATGCGGGGACGCCCACTGTACAGTTCGTTCGCAAAAGCGCAACGGAGGCATTTGGTGACCACCAATGACTGAAGCACGAAGCACGCCGTTAATGCCTTTTTCCTTCTATTACCAGGCTTGTCACGTTTCATCCCTGCTTCACAGCTTGCTTACTACGCTTGCCATACACCTCGCGAGGTATGCCATTCGGAAAAAACCGGCGGCACGTCCGTGGTTACTTGTCTCTACTTCGTCGGCGAACTTCCCGCATGCTCAATTTACCGGTTGATACTTTAATTTGAAGTGGACTAATGCGGAAGAAAATTTATAGGCTCTTCGGACGAGGAGGCGAGATAATGACACAAAAAGTTGTGCACAATTCGTTTCCCTGAAGTATCGCTTCGTTCGATTTTTCTCAAATTAATTTGATTTAAATTGAATCGTGCTCTATTTTCGTCGAATTAACGAATATTTCGTTTACACGGACGATTCGGATATTTTCGACAACCCTCGGGCCATGAACTCAACCCTGAACCCACGCAGTAATCAGAACGTTTCGAACGCACGCGATGTGCTTCGGGGAAAAATAATAATAAATGTCTACGGGTCCACGTGGATGAAGAGATTAAAACGAAAATTGGATGCCATTATTGTTGTTTATGCGTCGAAAACGAATTAAAATTTCGATCGAAAATTGGCGTCGCGCCAATTTTCCGAACACACATTCACGTGTGAAGTTTCTTGAGGCATCGGTGGCGTGAGACTGTTACGCTGTTGTCCCGATATTTGTTTTTAGATTCTCTAATGAGGTTTCTAAAAGTGTACATTCCTTCGATGCTCGATTCATCTTTTTTTCTTTTTTTTTTTAGTACCGAAAATAAAGACTTTACCGAAGGAAACGAGCAGTCGCACGAGGTGAGAAATGGTCGAACGTCGTCATTGAATTTATAAATTCTGGCCACGCGGATGATAGAGAGCGATGGAAAAGTAAAATTAAATTTGACTCTGGGTAAGACGACGGTATCGATTCCTGGCGTTGATTTTCGAAGTGTTGAAAGGCGCGAGATGCTAATAACGAAGCTGGTTCGTAGCCGTCGCTACGTACGTAGAGTGTGTAAGACATCAAGAGAGAGAGAGGGAGCGAGAGAGAGCGTGTGGCATTCCAGGAATAGGCTGTCACGACGAGACCAGTGCCAATGCAGCCACTATCCTATAACTTATTTCACGTATCGTTTGACGTGATGCATTCGATCCAATAATATCTGCGTAACGCTTCGTGGTGCTTTGCTTACACACGTACGTACGTGCGCGCAATGTTCCGTAAGACGAAATTCATAACGGATACTGCACGCTACACCCAGCGTCTCCGCACCGCGTCGTCCGCGATTCGATCTGGACGATTGAACATTCTCGCCGGCAGAAGGAGAGGGTTCGAGTGAAAGAGAGACAGAGAGAGTGAGATAGAGACTAAGTCGACGTGGAAATTAACGCGTTTCTCCCATCAACCCCTCCCGTCACTTTGTCTTATTCTCTTGCCCCCCTCTCCATCCGTTCTTCCTTCCACATTTGTCTTTTTCGTTTCAAGCGCATTATTATTACATGCGCATGATTCATATGGATGGGACCAGTGTCGGACTGTCCCTAACACGTTTTAATCTAATCCGAGACATAGCCGTCGAATATTATTATTTAAATACTTTAAGAAAAATAAGAAAATAAATTTCTGACCGTGATTGTTCACGGTATAAAAAATATTTGCAAAAATTATCAAATTTGATAAAAATCTTAAATTTACAAGATCTAACGCAAATGGATCGTCTTAATGGAACGTACGTTTCAAACGTACTCCGAGATGGATACTGGATTTACGTTTATAGGTACGTATTCATCATTCGTAATATCTCGAGAATACTTATTCTCAGTCACGTATCTTTTAGAGAGGTCCGAAATCCCTCGGACCAATAAACTTCGCTTCTTCCCTCGGACGTTAATTTTCTTTCTGTTTTCTATTTAATTCATTCCAACGAATGGGTACGTCGCTAACACGACCGGTGCGTAACTGGTAGGGATAACACTGGTCGCGCCTCGACACGAAGTGTTCGCGTCCGGTTGGGGGTGTATTCGAGCTTCGCGTTTTCGAGTCGCGAAGGATGGAACGAGACGCAGTACCGGGGCACACACTCCTGCAGCTCCGGCGATAAATGGCCACTTAATGCGAGCGTCGCCCGTACTCTCTATGAGCCAGTTAAGATACGACGACGTGCTTACAACCGAGTGAGGTATTAGTATATATCAAGGTAATACGAAAGAACATTGACTCCATTGCATTTCGGATTTGCGTTCACTTCACTCTATAATTCCCTACGAGAAATTAACTCCGACGCACTTTTCATCTAAACAACGTACTCATCCCCGCGTATAACTTCCTGGTCGTAGTTTCGAAACTTCCCTCGACACCATATTTTCGAGCCGAAACGAAGGAGGCTCTAAGAGCCTACCGCGGATTTATTACAACCGCTCCGTCGATTTTGTCTATTTTCATGGCTTATCCATCCTCCCTCGAGTGAAACACTCGAGATGAACATTTTTGGACGAGTTCAATTGCCCGGATTGACGCACGTCGCTCAAAGTCAACCTACGTCGTTCCTACGTAACGAGACCCAACTGGCAAAACCAACCCCGTTGATTGAGAAAAAAAAGATCAATAAAAAAAATCGAAAATGACAGGGTGTCCGGAGCGCCTATGCTCCATGGTAGCAAGACGGAAATTGTAGACGCGCAGATGTTATTTGACGAGTTTAGTCGTGCGAGCAAGTCTCGCGTATGCGTGTCAGATTAGGCGAAAAATAAATTACCAATTGTCTTGGCAATGATCCCAGGGATTCCCTGTGTGTGCATGTTCATTTTCTCTCTCTCTCTCTCTCTCTCTCTCTCTCTCTCTCTCTCCCTCTCAGGACAGTGAGGTTTTGCGCTCGGACGACTTTCGTTGACAGTCCAAGTCGCAAAGTCTCTCTGTGAGACGATAGTGGGGAAAATGGCAGAACGGTATAAAGCACAAACTGTGTGTATGTACGGGGAAGAGTTTAAGGCACAAGACACGCAGCCACAGAACATAGAGATTTTGAGCGAGCGGGTTGCATCCGTGGCACATGTAGGAGTCGTTGGTGTCGCGACCACCTCCGATGCCAGTTTCGGCCCGTAGTTCTGTCGCGGTACCCACTTTCTCGCATCATCGCGGCGTTGCGCGAGTCTCCTCGGGTCTCATGTATACTCGAAGAGAGAACCGAGAGACGAAATCGACGATGGTAGGGGGTTGATCTACACGGACGTTTACGAGCATTTCGTGAACCCTCGTTGGCAATTTTCCTCGGCAGGTTAACGTCTCGTTCGTCCAGCAAAATAGCCCAGAGCTCGATGTTTTGCCGCACTGTATTTCTCTCTCATTCTAATCTCTGGGTGAGTTTCGAGCTTGGCGCGTGCTCACCACGGGCGAGAGAGTGACGAACGGTATCGCCACATTTACATCCTGCAGCTTTATCTTAATCCCACTTTCCGTCCTCCCACGAGCGTGAAACTTTTGCTCTCACGATACTTATACAACTGGTTGACGACGGTGTTAATGATGATGAGGATGATGGGAACGACGACAAAATGGCGGCCGATGCGAAGCGAGCCCTAGTGGCGGGAGGACGAAGCTCGATTATCTTCGCGAGAGGCTTCCACTCACGACATTCTTATATTATTTATTCGTAATTAACATCCGTCCGGGCATAAACCTGTCGGACGTTTCCCTTCGCGCAATAAAAATAAGGAAAATATGCAAGCGAAGTAAAGCATCCCCGGCTCGCTACATGAGCTTAACCGTCGTGGCGCTTGTAACTCTCGCGAGAGAGCGCGAGCATCGCTCACTGAGCTTCTTCCCCCCGGTCGACGGAGATCTTTTCGATCTCTATTTGCATTCTTGCGATGCCTAAACCTCGTGACTCTCTCGCTAAAATCCCTCTTGAAAACCACGATCGAGATACGAGACGCGTCTGCATACGATGCGTATGTATTTGACTTTTTCGCACGGCTGCTGCGCCTTCTTCCGTCGAAGCCTTCATTTTTGCACACAACCTCTCCACGATGCGAGAAAATAAAAAAGGAAACAAAAAACTGTCCGACGCTTTATTGTACGGCAGATCGGGAAGGACTGCGACGGATACGCCGGTTTACGAATGAATCAATGCCCGGAGTGGGGCTTTTGAAAAGTTGCCAAAAGTGCAGGCGACTACGCTCTCGTTCTTCTGCTTCGTTTTCGTCGACTCCGACTTGTCTTTTATTTACTGCTCTACCCTCGTCGCGATCTTTCAAATTCATGACTTTTTTTATCGATTAAAATCATGAATTTCCGGACGTTTTTTTAAAATACACCAAATATGACGACAATTCTTGTCGCGTTTAGCTCGAAAAATATTCACTTAAAAATTTCCTTAATATTCTTAAACTTCTTACAATTAGTCATATTTTGATTAAGCATCAAACCAAAGGATCAAACATGTCGGAGGGTCGTAATACGACAGGAATTTGTCTTCTAGTGCGTAGTTTTGGTCGGACAAATATCGGACCGTGAAATCTGGCTCATCCCCTCGCATCAATCGTCTCGGACATCCGAATCGAACCGGGGACCCTAGCATCGTGCCGTTGCGTTAATTGATAGCGCAGCGGTAGCTCCAGCTTACCAATCGAGAAAAAAAAGAATCAACGGACGTTTCCTAATAATTCCGATGCATCGAGAGCTTCGTTCCTACGCATACGCGTTCTTTCAAAAGCGAAAAATGCATGGGACGCTCGTCCTGGAGAAAGGGAAAGAAAGATGGAAAAGAAAGCTTCGCTCTCGCGCCCTGGTAGGTATATCCATGGCGTAGGAACTCGAGACCCCCACGGGGAAAGACGGATAGCTTCTCTAAATAAAACGACTCGGTTATTCATCGACGCATTTGTACGCGTCCGGCGGGCCGATCTTTTAAGAACCCGACAGGCTGGCATGGCTCGAGAAACTATGCGATCTTCCCTTTGTTAAGCGTTATAGTGGCGTTTAAGGGGCGCATTTTACGAAGCATCTGGGTAAAAGGTTAATTGCGTCGTTTGGCCCGGAATTTGGATTAGACCGATACGATTTTTTTTCAATCGTTTGATCGAGAAGCAGATTTTCGTTTTAAAATTATCGTGACGAATTGTGGAAAAATCTTTCCAATCTTTACACGAATAACTTGAGAACGATTCCTTGAATAAATAAGGTTCGTTTATTAATTATTTTTTACTCGATTACTCGTAAATTCGACTTTACTCGTCTCTCGTCGGTTTCGATGAGTCGGGGTACGAAAAAAAGAAAACGTTTACGCGTATGCACAAACGGTGTATTCCCGCTCTCGGTTCGCATAACGTACTTACGACGTGAAGACGAAGCGCATTAGCGGAGTCGCAAACACGTCGCTCTAGTCTGCCGTGATCGGTCTCTCAGCTCCCGCGGGCCACCTGTCTACGGAAGATGTCGTTAACTATTAACGGACCCGTAATTACTTGGGAAGGATCTTGCGGCAAATAAACGAGCCTAATTGACTCGAAAATAAACGCGGAGTCGCTCGGAGCTTAAACGAACGAGGCAAAGTACGTATGTACATGTATGTAATATTCCCTAGAAATATACATATATATGACCTGGTAGAGAAGATGCGGATAGTAAAGGGACACGAGGCATCTTTTGTTAACGAGAGGTGCACGAGGAATAAGAAAAAAAGTCGGAACGATAATGGCTTTACATTTATAGCTCGACGTGAATTCGTACCCCGAAATTACACCGTTCATTCTGTTTGCAAATGATCCATGAGCGATGAGAATTTATTTCAAAAAATCCGTGCACGTTCACTTTTTAATTAATTTTTTTTTCTCGAAAAGAAATTATCAGCTAATTTTGTAATGTTGGTATTCGTTAATCCAAGCTCGATCGGTTTCTAAACTCGTCAAAATTTCTTCGTACCGAAAATGCGACAAGAAGAGAGAGTGAGAATAAAGACCGAGAGCAGAGGGTGCAAAGATTGGTCGTGCCATGTGCGAGCTTCGTGTACCAAAGATTTTGACTTATGCCAAAACGATCTTCCCGTGGCTTTGTGTCTGAGCGCGTTCGCCAGAGGCTCCTCGCTCTCCCTCTCTCTCTTACTCCCCCCATCTTTCGGTCGCGGATGCAGTCAGTAGTGTTCGCGATGTTGGTGCAGCGAAACTGCACCAGGCAAGCGGCGACTGCACCATCGAGAGGCGTTAACCATCCGAGACTTACACCCGCGTAGCTCGTTCCTAAAGCTTATTTTGATGGCATTCCGGCGTCTTAATATAGACTCGCGAATGGTATCAAGTTCGTGTTGAAGATGTCCCCTGTCAAACTGTCGCGTGTACGGGCGAGCACGGGTGTGCGAAAACGCAAGAGAGCATCAGCGTACACGCAAAGCGGTAAGGCCAAACGAAAAAAAAAAGAAAAAAAACAACACGTCGCTCGAGACACAGAAAGGGATGATGTATGTCTCGCGAAAATTATCGCACGCGTTATGATTTGTTTACGGGAATATAATATCGATTTTTACCGTACTACATCGATCTTTTATCGAATAAAAAAATAATAAGAGTTTTCTTCGTCCTTGCGTTTTGTTCATTTTTGCACACCTTTTACGATTTGTTTACACGGATATGTTATCGATCTTTATTTATAGTATTCATTTCTTTTTCAGGTTAGATATTACGTTCGGTAAGCGAAATTTTGGTCGGCACATGCCGAATGAGAAGTAAGACCGAGCGGAGTCACAAAGAGTTCAAGAGTGAAATATAAAGAAGGAAGAAGGAGAGAGAAAGAGAGAGAGAGAGAGAGAGAGAGAGAAAAAAACAAGAAAATCTCGTCGAGAGCGTAAATATTCGAACGAGAGCCGCTTCTTCCAAGAGGAGAATAAATAGACGCCCACCACCACCATCACCATCACCACCACCACCAACACCACCACCACCACGTGGCAGCTGTCTACACCCGGGACCCCTTTAAATCAAAGAGAGATCGTCTTTGCTAATAACCGAGAAAGAGCTTACTGGTCCGGAACGAGAGAGGGTACGCGAGTGAGAAGGAGAGGAACGACGAGCTTTTCTCGCTATTCATCGATTACAACGATTCCACGAATGATATATCTAAAATCCTGTTACAAAAAGCTCAAAGAACATATATATATATATATGCTCGAGCCACGCTGTTTCGAAATATCAAGTGGCAATAACTTTATCCGTTAGATGTGGATTTTTCAAATCCAAAGTGTTAAATATGGGCGAATAAAATTACGATGATAACAAGTGAAAAGTTATCACAAAATTAAAAAAATGGGTTCTGATTTGAAAAAGTGTATAAATTAATTGAAATAAACGACATGTTGATTATTTAATGATTCGGTAAAAGAAGCTGGCATTAATTGTAATCTGCACCACCTTATTAGAATAATAATTAATATCCCAAAAGTGTACGATGCGAAAATGCAAAAAAAGCATTTGACTAATAATAAAATGATTTTCGAAAATTAAAATACCATCACGAATACATAAATGCGTCTGGTAGCATCGTCGAATAAATTTGTTGAAAATATATCGTGCCTCGAAAGTCGATGTTTTACGATGTGCGAGTGGCGAGTTATCGTTCCTATTATTACGATTATTACACTTATTTTATGTCGTATTATTATTATATCGCGTTGTAGCATGGACGATAACAGAGAGATGTACAAGTAGCAAGAGCCAAAATTCGCTATGAATTGATGAGGGGGTGGGAGGAGGAGAGAGAGTAATGCAGAATCCGTTCCGTAGCTCGGGGCTGGTACGAAGAGAGAGAGAGACACGCGCGCTCGGGCGCACACACGCGCGTAAGAGACAGAGTTCTCTCCCGTATGGAGCAACGTGCGACACTACCAGTCGCGAAGCTTCGAAACTTCAAAATGAGTGATCGTATGTGGCGTATAGCACACGCATCTCGTACAGTACGATATTTTGCCTGTAACACGCTCGATGCGGCAAACTCGAGAGAGAGAGAGAGAGTGAAGAGATAGAGAAAGAAGAGTAGTACGACGGACACTCCCACCTCGTCTTCCTCTCGTCTTCGTTCGTTGTATAGCGAACCGTAAGTGTCGTATACGCTCCTCTTCTCTCTCGCTACTGCACTAAATATAAGCGTCGTAAATATAGATGATATTTACAAGACGAAAATATAATCGGTTTTTGCTCCTCTGTGTCCGCGAGGCACCCACGCGTTCTCGGTCGGCGTGTATAGATGAGTACCCGCGTTAAGTAGAAAATGGCAAAAAGTCGAACGCGTCCGCGTGTCTCGCTGGATGTGAAGTATATATCATTATTATTATCGTTATTATTTTTACTAGGGCGTCGAGACGATACGTTGGCTCTCGTTTGGATCCAGAGATGAGAGCCGAGGACAAGAGAAACCCGAAACGATTTTACGACGGTAGTTAATTAAATATAAATCGTTATTAATAATTCTTAATTATTAAGATGACGATGATATCTCACGGATTAATTTCAGCGTATCGATGTATATACGTATTGGAGAACCCGTGAAAGGGCATCGGCTCGTACGAGCTTAATCGTTCATCGGCGTCGCGTCCGTCGAGCTCCACGAAACGTATCGTTTCTCTCGGTTCGGTTGGAAATATTTTTGGCGCGTCGAGAGTCTCGCATCGGAGCACCCGTTATTGCTTCTCCTCTTTTCTCTCAACGGCTACCGTATGAGAAACGACGACGACGAGCCGCGAAACTGTCGCTCGTAAACGCGTCTTTCGCATGAGATACGTTCTCGTTCAAATATGCGCGGTGTTTCGCACGTACACGCGCGCACATAGACACGCAGCTTTTCGTACTGTCTTCGGTCTTTTCGTTCTTCGGTCTTTCGTCGATGAGACATCGACGAGGCATGCCCGATTCTCGATTGCATTATAGCGTGCGTTTTCACTGCGGTAGGTACGCTTGGTACACACGCACGCGCACGCGCGCATGCGCATATTCATTATTGCGCATAAGATACACAGAGACATACCGAGAAGAGATCTCGACCGGACGCATCCCGTGACGCGCTCCTGAGTCAACAGGACGCCCGACGACGCTGGCGACGAAGAGCAAGAAACCGACAGCTAGAAGAGACCCAAGACCAACGAAGACGATGCAAAAGCAAGAATAAGACCCTTGCGCGCTCGGGACTCTACCTCGGTAATCTAACGGAACGAGATTTATTTCCGACAAGTTAATCTTCCTATGCTCCTCGTCCCTTTCTCCATATCTTTCACTTCCTCGGCCTCTGTTTCTGCCTCTCTCTCTCTCTCTCTACCTCTCTTTCGCTCGCACTCTCTCTATCTCTCTTCACTGCTCACTGACAACACTTTATTTCAAGAGCCCGTATACGTATATGAGTTCATGCGTGAAACTTAAGTTAGCAAAAAATAGCGATTGTTCATCGATGACAAAAGTAAAATTTTTTTTTTTTATTACAATCGAGAATTCTTAATAAACGCATCGCGGGATTGAATATAAAAATTAAATAAGATAATTCACAATTTGTCATTAATGATTCGTAGCTTCGTCAACTCGCACCTGCGATCTCTCACCTTTTTCCAATTATTGCTAAACGTATAGCCCGATCCCGATCTTCGTCGAAGCACGCGCCGAGTCTTCTCCCCTCCCTTACTTTCTCTCTTTCTCACAGCCTCTCTCCGCAATAGTATGTTACACACGCTACTGCCGATTCATCTTCGCAGATCAAAAGGCGGCGTTCTCGGAAATCGGCATACGCCGTTTTTGCACCGCGCGTACTCGAAACGTAGAAATAGATTAATGACCTCGTGAATCATCGTGTACCGTGCGTGTTGATTTGAGGTAAGGCTAGCCCCGTCATCAGCGTCAACGGGGCTTTTCCCGTCAAAAAAAAGCTACCGTTTCTAAGCGTATGCGCATATACGTTTTCCTCTTCGCTCATTAAATACAATCCCACTATCTTGCTCGCTGCGCCAGTGAAATCTATATCGATGATCGAAAATCTCGATTCTCTCCTTTTGAGATATCTCAAAATAAACGGCGTTATCGATGAGAAACTGTCGGACGAAAGCTCGAACAAAAACATTTGCGCGCGATATTCCTTCATTCTGTCCGGGAAGGAAAAAAAAATTGCGCGATTGACCCCGATAAACGAGCTCGAAATACCCACCGAAGCCGGACTCGCTCGTTGGCGCAGTTATCCCTTTAATCTCAGTCAGTTTCTCTTATCGTCGCGGACCTCCTTGCGTCTCGCATCGCTCTCCTTCGCCTGCATCATACTGTATACGATCGGAGCGAAGGCAAAGAGGGGTTTGAGACACGAGAAGAGAGAAAAGCTCGATCACACTCGCGAGTGTGAACAGAAGAGCCAAAGCTCTCTGCAACGAGAGAGAAACGTTGGAATTAACGCTCGTTTATGTTTAACTCGCCAATACCGCGACGTTGTTTCTTAAGAGCCGATAATTCTCGCGAGATAAAGTACCGTTGCTTCACGGTGTTACGAATATTTTAACAAAAATATCCATCAAAATTGTTATTTCGGGACATTAAAATGATTACGATAGATTTTTGAACGAAAGCCCTAAAATTGAAATAAAGCGATGGGTTACGGTTTATCGAAACGAGGTGCAATTTCGCTCCAGCGAGACGAGGATATGAGGAGTGACAGCAAAAGTGTTGGAGTAACATGAAAAAATAACGACAGAGACAGACGGGGTTGAAGGGGAAAACTGACTCGACGATTCGGTTATTAATATTCGCCTCTATTCCTCACTTCATTTCCGGCCACGATTGGCTCTTGGCACTAACGGGGCGAGGAGGGGCTCAGGAAGTCGGAGGAGGGAACACCCGGGTATCCAGAAAAGAGATGGAGAACGAACGGTATGTAAGAGTATAGGACGAGGACGAACGGTTTCTCGCCCCAAGTAGCGAAACTCGAATCGAAATGCTCTGACGATGAGAGATTTTAGTTTCGAGAGCTTCTTGAAACGAGTGTCATAATTTAATAAACGGTCTACGCTGTCGAGACTCTTCGGTTTCCATTCAAGCTAAGCGAATGATTTCTACCGGATTCGTGAAAATGTACATCGCTTAGAACCGTCGTCTCGATATCGAATCAAAGCTACGGGTCGACAAACGTTGAGTTTCTCGATTCATGGCTGCATATAGCAATTTCAAAAATCAATAAGATCGCAGCAAAATATAAAAAAAAATTCACACAAGACAAATGAAATATCGAAATAATTATATACAAAATTCTCCGGAACAAGCAAAACGTTGGAGGACAGATGAAAACTAGAAGTCAAATTTACTCGATGATGCAGATATCTATTCGATTCCCGGCGGTATTTCTTATTCTCATCCGTTCCGTTTACGTCTGAAACAAATGAGTCGAAAATAAAAAGAAAAATATATTTTTCACGTTAATAATAAATTAAGTAACGTCGCTATGAAAAAAGAAAAGCGAGAATGAGAGCAAACGTTAAGTAGCCGCTATTATAATGCAAATGAATCGGAAGTCATGCATGCCTCTCGTTGTTCGTGATGACTAATACATTCATGGATCGGGGTATTGCGTGGTACGAGCACTCGAGGCGAGAAGAAGCGAGCAATATGTAGAAAAGGATGGAATCAATACATAACGCATGCGTTAGTCGGGATCGCGAAAGGAAGTAGCCTAAGCAAACTGAGGCACCTTGCGGGTGTTATACATATGTATATAGATATATATATATATATATATATACTCGTATGTATCTATATATGTATGTATGTATCGAGGCGGCAAGCCTCAGAGAGATCTCGCAGACTGACAAAAAAAGGCTTCGTTAAAGCAGCAGCGTGCCAATCGTAAACGCGTGTATCGCACATGCTATAACGCTATATGTATACGTGTTCGAAGAGTATTTTCCTTCCCTCCTCTCCGCCAGGGCTCCGACGAGGAGGGCACACCAAACGATTCGATCCACTGCCGATTGTAAAAATAAACGGTCATTTATACCCCCGATCCCACAAAGAGACCGGCACGAATTTGCCCTCCTCGATCTATTCCCGGACGTATATATACTTTCTTTCCATCTCTTTCTTTCTTTACTTCGCCCTCTCTCTCTCTCTCTCTTTCTTCCTCTGTCTCTCTTCACGTTTCGCCTACATATGCGTACAATTTTTATACGCCTCGGGGCTTATTTCGTCGAATCGAGTCGATGCCCCTACCTCGACGCCCATATACGCGTAAATCATCGAATTTATGGCATCGATATTTTAGAACCCATTTTATTGAAAACCTTAGATCGAGAGTTGCGAATTTTATTTCTGACAAGGCTATTTTGCGAACAGTCTGATGAACGAAGATTCATGTGCGTTCTATGGAATTTTTTTAATCGCATTGGCTGATCGAATATTTAAAAACATACAGCAAAAATGTTCTCGATCTTCCGCTGATTTGTCGAAAACCAGAATATACCGAAATTGTAAGTAGCTTTAATTATGTTACAACTCAGCCGATTACGATGATGATGTGGCTGCTTCGAATTCAGTGGAGTGCTTGGTGTAAGTATGTATATTTTACATATTTACTTCATATCTGTATATTTTATTCATGCATAAAGCAAATTTGTTGTATTCACTCCTTGAAGCGTACACCTTGAACATCTAGCGAATAACTTAGGGCATCTCAAGATTCCACACTAAACTGACTTATTTTAATAGGTAAGGTACAAACACAGGAGGACATAAAGACCGTAAGACTGCACAGCACTAGCGACCTCCAAAAACTGATTAATTTTAATGATTTAAATACTGTTAAATCACGATTTCCCGAAAAACCTACTAAAGCGACACTTCAATTTTCCATAACCCGACCGCGCAAGGGCCTTGGAAATGTGCGTAAAAAGATGCTGCATCATCCATCGCAATGACACCGGTCAAGGTTTGCATCGACCGCGCTAGCATGCCATATGAACTCATTCACGAAACTCCGATACCCCCCCCCCATCACCCCGCTGCTTCACTGACTGCATAAAATCCATCGATCATTGTGGAGTCGTTAGCTCGCGCCTCGTCCACGATCTCATTTGGCTGCCAGAAAATCCACCGTGGCTTTTTAATGGGGACACCACGAGCATCAACGTGAATGCGAACATGTAACATGGGTCGCGGTATAATGGAACGCACTGAAATCGACCATAGTCTCATGTGGCGCGGTGTCATTACCCGCAACAACAACCGCGGTGTCATCCACCGACGACTACATTGACCCTGCTGTCATCGGCCTTGACTTCGACGACGATGTCAAAAACAAGGCCCACGAGTGAACTTGGTACAATAATCAAACGATGAAGTAATACAAATATTAATCATGCGAAAAAAATGAGCTTTGAAATCTTCAAATTTTATATCCCACTGCCCGTGTTTCATTCATCAAAGGTAAACAAAAGCGATATTGGAATGTCCTGGAGTAACGAATTGAAAATGAGATTAAAGAACTTATATTTTAAGCTAAAAAGAGCAATTTTTTGTACATATCGTATTGTACGAGAAGATTTCGATTCCGCAGCCTTCCAAATATGTTTTTTTCGACACAAATAAATTCGAACCTCGTCAAGGGTCGATGGTCCACATTTCTAATTCAATTCCGAGACTTTCGGTAGATCGAAGCGAACGAATTATTTATTCGTTCAAAAAAACTTCATAAGAACATAAATCTGAAATCTCGTCGTTCACGGTACCTTTTTGAGTGACTAATAATATACAAAAATATTTTACGAAGAATGACGTAAAAAATTGAAAGAAGTTGATTTTACTCAAATAAATTTACAAATTAATAATCAACTAATGAAAAACACAATTAATAAAAAATATTGAAATATATCCGTGCCTATTCAGCTCACAACAACCATTAGTAGAGTTGGCTTCGAGTTGTCTCATATATTCAAGACGAATGAGAGTGGCCAATATAGTTTACTGGAAATAAGAGACTGGAATAGGACGAAGAGGACCGGAATAGCCCCGGTATATTCAAGAAGCCGGTTCGTAGATATACTCGAGGGGATGGAAAAGTCGTTAGGATATTACAACAATAAGCTCGAACTGGCATTGCTGCGACATATTTTTATTGTTATAGCAATATTATGTGCCCTTAACGGGGGGAACGTTAGGATTTTAGGGCGCGGGCTACTGATATGCTTCTGGCGTTTTCCTATATATTCTCTATCGCCCTTTATCGTATCTACGAATACGCACGTATACCAATCCATCTGTATAATCATGTATTTTCCTACAAGCCGTCGAAGTGTGCGAAAGCATTGAGTGCGTTGTATAGCACACACAGTTCGTTTATTCGTGGCACTCTTCCCTCTTTCTCTGTCTCTGTACCAGTATTAGTACGAGCAAGGAAGGAGTTGAAGAGTACACGGTGTGCTTGCGGGTGTGTGTGTGTGTGTGTATGTGTATGTGCGTGTATGTGGTGGGAGGAACGAACTCGACTCCAAGGACTAACTACTTGCTAAGTCCTCAAGGTTCTCGCTCCTGAGGGGGCGGAGGTTACGATCTTGTTGATTGCTGTAGTGCAGCACCGCATGTCCCGCCGAGCTAAGTTTATATATGTACTATTCCTACGTATAGATATATAGACGAGAGAGGAAGACAGAGAGAACTATATCGCGACCATCGAGAATCCCATCGTGAGTAATAATTAGGAATGGGCAAAAATCTGTCTATTCCGTGAACTAAGACGAAGGAACACGGTAATATTTTTTCCAAACTATTTAATATGAAACTAACGTCAAATCATATTCATCCGTATCCTCTACAATATCCGCTTTACTTTTACAATTCGTTAACTCGGTCGATCGAGAATTTTCGTTAAAACAAATCTAGCGGACGGAAATGTAACTGGCTCGCAGCGGAATAAAAATGTCATTCCGAGACTCGAAAAAATTTGCCAATCTAATAAAAAAAAACATGGAGCATCACTTAAAACGTTCGTTAAGCTAAAGAGGGGTGCGAACAGAATGATAGGCTGAATTTTATTTCCCTTCGTCAAAGTACGCGAGAAATAAGTTTTCCTTCGGGTTTGAATTGACGCTTATATCGAAAGTATTTCGAAGCAAATGTCCTGGTCTTTTATAGCGCTCATTGCCAACCTCGAGGTAGAGCGCCACCTCGTTCAGTCTTTTATACTCATCTCCGTCGCTCCATCTCTCTTCTCCTCTTCTCCAACGAAATCTCGAGTCACCCTGACGCGGATCCTCTTTATTACGACATTTAATTTCTGAGGAACGTGTTTCCATTACGAAATATTTCTGTATTTGTCTGCAAAGTTTCTCAAGAGTTTATGAGCAAACTCCGACGTTGGCTAGGTAGAAGCTGGTACTCCGGTTGTGTTACTATATAGAATAGCGCCGCTGTTTGTCGGCTCTACCACTGTTCCTCCGCAGAGTCTCTCTGCTCACTGTAGCTTTCTCTCATTCTCTCTCACTCACTTTCGCTACTCAACCCCGTCGACTAAATCGGCACTCCGACCCGGCACCCTCGAAGTGCTCGTCGTCACCAACCCCCGACCTCCCACCATCGTCCTCTTGGTCTCCTTGTATCCATCTTCCTGGCAAAAGGAAGATGCTGTTGCCACGAGTACAAACACGAAGAACCTTCGCACCAAACTACATGGCACATACAAAACTTATTCCCTTTAAGTGGATTTTTTCCTCTATAGTTTTGTTGAGCTAGTGGGTTCCGAACTCGCGCAATATTCTCAAGATTTGAAAGAAACAATAAACGTCTTATTTTCGCGAACGTTAATCCAAAAACGTGGATTTCTGCATACGAGTTTTATCGACCTGATGGGTTTTTTTGTGGAACTAGGTAATCCATCCTTTTTTCGTGTAATTCGATTTCCACTTTTACGAGTGAAAAGCATTTCATCAATGTCTTCGTCGTATTGACAAATTGATCTTATCGAAAATTTTACTAGTTTTGTTTCCAGCGTTAGCATCGTAAATTCGCAAGAGGCAAGAAGCAGGTTATAGCGAGTTCGGTACATCGCACGGTTCGTATACATCGAAGTCAACTTTATAAATCACAGAGAGCTCGTACGTTAGCGGCTCGAGCGGTATATACACGAGAATAGAGGAGTGAGAAACAACTCTCAGCGAAGAGCGCTTTACGTTCGCGAGACGTTTTTGGCATTTCACTGGTGTGCGCGCGTAGAAAACGAGAAAGAGATAGGAGAGGTGGAGCAAAAGAACGTCCTCCGACGTCACGGGGATTTGAAAGACGATCCTGGATTTTCCACTTTTCTCATTGTCGCCTCGGGTTTTGGCACATTCCGTCGGGCGCAAGGCTCTATAGCGGATATCGTCGAAGAAGGAAGGGAACGAGAGGTTTCTACCCCTTACTGAAGATTGGCCGACGGCCAATAGACATCTTAAGTATAATCTAACGATATCGCCACCCTGACCACCCCTGCAACTTCCCCCTTTCTATATAGCCACGATGATATACTTTTGATGGTCAATGACAAACATCGGATCTTTGAAAAAAAAACTATCTAGGCCATTCTTAAAAAAATGTTAAAATGGTTAACTAAACAAATTAAATGATAATTAAAATCTGATTTAATGAAATACGTCATTTTTCCTCAGTTTTATGTTTCCAAGGCCTGTGTGTCTTCCAGTGACTGACGATATGTTTATAAACAAATTTACGTTATTTCGAAACGAATGAAGAGTAAAAGGGGTCTGAATGTGGTTTTTCTATTATAATTGCATTGTTCTCGATACTGTTAGAGTGGTGTGAGACTGGGAGAGGAGAAAAAGGCTAACGATAAGTATCCCATACCTAATTAAACTGTAGGTGAAGGAGTATTTCGGTGACGAGGGACCCGACAGCTTAAGCCTATCCGAGAGAGGCAGGACCAGCCATGCACGTGAAAACTCTTCCAATGTCCATCACCCTCGCATACCTATATACGTATATATACATATATATGGACCATACACGACTTTGTTTCCATGTACTAAAGACACATTTGTGTAAATACGATTTCACACACGTATATCCCGTACGTACGCATGTGGCCCATCCAACAGAGGACACCGCGAGAGTATTAACCGTACGTACATATGTTGCCGGGGTTATACTCTTAAAATGTTATGACGTGGAACTCATGATTTCATGGAACATTTAATCACTATATTGGTAAATAGCCGAAACCAGGGGTTCGCAAAAGGGACGAGAACGAGAGAGAGAGAGAGAGAGAGAGAGAGAGAGAGAGAGAGAGAGGGAGAGATAGAGAGAGAGAGAGAGAGAGAGAGAGAGAGAGAGAGAGAGAGAGAGAGAGAGAGAGAGAGAGAGAGAGAGAGAGAGCGCGCGCGAGAGAGAGAGAGAGAGAAAGGGTTCGTCCGTATAAATCTCATCCTTCTCGTTTCACGCGCAAATGTTTTCGAATGAAAATAATTTTTGACGTTCAACATAAGCGTATGAAACGAACCGTAATTCGCGCTCGGAGCATTCCCTAATCGCGCAATTTTCTTTATCAGCGGGATAACAGAGGCCATCCGTACCGCGTCAATTTATAATCTCGTTATATTAATTATTATCGAGTTTAATAACGTCTACGAAGCCCTCGGCCAGGTGAATATTGTGAGTGCAAAGTTTACGTCGCGATACGAAACGAAGCTTGCGCCGTGTACATCGTAAAAGCTACGTGCGATAACGCATTCGGTAGAGGCTGAGCACCTCCTGAATGTGCAGCCTCTCTCCTTCTCACCCTTACAGTCATCCGAGCCAAATAGTTACAGCATGGAGGATATAGAAGGATATAGCTAGCAAGCTTCAACGGCAGTCTATCGCCGCGAGAGTCTGGTCTTGGACCTCTCCGAGTATACCAGGGGTTAGGGTAGGGGCGACACCAAGGGTAGTAGCAGCGGGCATACGGGGCGGAGAGAGACGAGTGTACCAATTATACAGACAACTATTGTGCGGCTCTCATTAAACGACGCCAACAAATTCGATTACTTCTGGTTCCAAATTTCGCCCGTGCTCCTTCTCTTCTCGCGCACAGTTCGCCTCTCGGCCCCGTCGTACGTTCGGGGGTTGCGAGAATCCAGAGGGTCGAATACGACCGAGACCATTTCCCCCGCGTCGAAGCTTTCCTTGCTCCCTCCCTTCCTTCCTCCCTACCCACCACCACGGACCAACGTTCACCATCCGCCATGCCCATTCTCCGACGGTGAATTTATTTTACGACTAAACAGAAAATTAGTGAACGTTTGGGTTTGCGGTGTTTAGACCTCCGTGCGCGTATACATACGGTGAAAAACCCACTCCTCGCCTCCTCCCTTCCGAGCCGGCAACTGCCGTTTTCGAGAGGAATGCTCTCGCCGCTGTCGTAACCAGTACTCGTGCATACATATTCATTCGTATATTTCCGTGTGGGTATACCGAGTAAACGGAACGAGAGGTCGAATCATGCCGATCCCGAAATTAATCGACCCCCGCGAGATTGCTCGATTCACCCTCGTTTCCATCTTGCACGAGCACCGAGACGATTGAGTCGATGTTTGCATACGGATTTAACCCGACACGCGAAAAACCACCTCTAGGTTCAAAGATCTTCATTCTTTCGGAAATATTTCGTCGATGACAACTGGTCGATAAAGCCGGTCATATTTTTCGACTTAGCCAACGAAGGATTGCAATGACGAAATTTCCACTGATTTGATAAGCAAGGCTCATCTCTCGTAGGAGTGTGAACACGCGCCACAGATCCAAAGTGACGTATATGTATATGTATATATATATATATAATACCTCAACGTAGAAAGTTTAATGACTTTTTGTTAATTAACGCCTGGCGCGCTTGCTGGCCGGGCTTAGCGCCGCGATGCTCGCTTTAGTGACCAGTTCACATACACGTGTACTATATAATACACATCGCATCACCGACCAGCTTGGCTCAACGGCGTCCTATCGTTCCCGTCGCGTGTGAGGGTTGAACATCGGATGGCCCGTTTATACGTATAACTGTATATGTGTTTGCGCGTTATTTGTGTACTCGACTGGTCGCAAGCAACACAGGGCGAGCGTGAGAGAGAGAAAGAAAGAGGAACGGATGCTCATACGCACCGGACCGCGCCACGCGAAACAATTTGCCAGTCGATAAATTTTTATAGAAGGGCACCAGCCAACAACATCCCCGAAACCCCACCCCCACCCACCCCAGATATCACATACGTACGCAATACCGGTTGTACGGGATTCTCTACCGATGCCGCACGTAGCGCATAGTACGTACGGCCGTACGCAGTCCGGCTTTCCCGCCGAAACGGAATTGAATCGATGTATTTATGCGTCGTTTATAGGAATGGGAAGGGTTAGAGAGTTGGCACTCGTGTAATTGCAACGCTCTCTCCCTCCATCCCTCGGCACTCGCGGTGTTACCATTACTACCGCTGTTGCATCGGCGATGCGAGCTATACACACGTTCAACGAGCGAACTAACCGTCGAAAATTCTCTCCCTATGGTACACGGAGAGGGGTCGGTGCCGAAATGCCTCACTGTTTCGCCGCATCCCTGGTGCATCAACCCTACGTATACCGCCTCCCATTCTCCTGTCGCGAAGCTCAATCCACCCGAAGTTTATTTATTCGACCGGCTTCCCTACGGCCACGCTATCCTTCCCTCCTCTCCTCGCCCTTCGAGCCTTGGAATTATTGCTGTCATCATACTCTCGTCACGATCATTGAGAATAATCGCGTTTTATTGTCTTCGAGAATTTATCGCTGGACACGCATTGTAAATGTTATGGGAAACAAGATAGCTCGCAGGGGACGATCGCAAAGACGTCGAACCGTGGAAATGCCAAAGTACCGGACAGATTTTGTACGCTAGGTGGTAGTCGTGCAAAAATAGTATCAAAGTTGAATTTTCGATTATTTATATCGTCGGGTTAAACGTGACACTTATTGTTTTTCTTTTCTGAGAAATTGTACACAAGCTTAGAAAAATAATACGTGTCTTCCAGATATGAATTAGTGTCGCCCGTACATTGACATTTTTTCACGTGATCGACGTCAGTTCCGTTGTACGAACGATACGACTGTGATCTTTCGTATCAGTCCGATTGAACTTTAAGGGATGGGCGTATGCCTCTGGGGCCGATAAAACAAAACGTCGCGTTTCATTATCGCCGAACTACCGACCAATTTCTAGATCGTTCCTCCCGACACCTCGTTGTTCCATGGATAAAACGCTAGCGCATAGCCCCGCCGCTACCCCTTCCTCCATCCTCTAGCCACCATAGCACACCGTGGATTAATGCCTTTCGTGCCCCGCCACAGTAACGCGCTCCAACCGGCGTGTGCCTCTCCACACTTCGTCCATGAATTTATTGTAATTGATTTTTTGATAGAACGCCCACGTATACTCCTTCTGTCTCTGTCAGTCTCGCAACCCCCACCTACAAAACATCGACTCCATATTCCCTTCTCCCGTATAGCAAACCCCGACTATTTCCTCCATCTTTTACGGCAACTCGTATCATCACGTTAGCCCATTACTTCTCGATAATAACAACAATAACATCGGTGGAAAATACGACAATGAAACGAGAAAAGGAAAGGTTTCCGCCCTTCTCTACGCCAAGCTTTGCAGTACATGCTCGAAGAGAAACTGTACCCGTTAAATCCAATCTTACAGAACCGAGCGGTACGAATCGGGCAAGAAAAGTTTGTTCGCTCGATCGTCGTTACATCGTGCGGAGACGAGAAAATGGCTGAACTATCTATATCTCTGAATCTCGAGCTGTGCACCTCGAGCCATCCGGAAATGAGAAAGAGGAAAGAAAAAGAAGGACGTACGGGGTAAAATGTAGGACCGATGGCTGCTGCTGCGTACGTCTCGACAGGTCGAGAACGAGGTAGAGGCTGGCGGAAGAGCAAGTACACCGGGGGTAGTTCGACGAGTGAGAAAGAGACGGACGTCGAGATACGAAACGTTGGAACTGGAAGGTACGGGAAAAGCGTCTGGGTACCGTGCCGTTTTCCGACTTCGGGATCACATGAACGAGGTCTGCACGGGGGAACGTCGACGAACCGTAGCTGCTGTCGGGTAGGTGGGATGACGGGGTGAGCGGGTTGACGGTGGTAGGTACAGCTTCGAATAGAAGGAGTCAGGAGGGTGGGGGGGGGGGGGGGTAGTCAGGAGGGGGGCTGAAGAGGCAATATAGGAGAAAGCTTATTATTGGAGTTCGCTGCTACGTAGAAGAGAACAAAATACAGGCGAAGCAGTGATTGCTGTTTCCAATTGAACCCCCGTGCTCCCGGAGTGTGCGGCAACAGAACGGCTCCACCTGAATGAATGAGCTAGCGGAAAATAATCAAGCTCCGCCTGGAGCCACTATCTACAAACCTGTTATAGCTATAGAAACCCCTGCGCACTGATACCTATACCGTGGAGCTACAACAAGCTATTCCAATAAACCCCCTTGATGCCGCTTACGGCTTTCCACCCTTTTCCAACTCTGTGCCACGTTGTTTTGTCCTATATATGTATAACCGATTAATATATTCGCAATAATTTCTTTCATGTTTCGCCGATATGAGAAACAATTTTTCAAAATTGCGAATTTCTCGAAATTCCGTACAACGAATTCTTGCTTCCTAGATCAGCAAAATGGGAAAAAAAGCAAGACTTGGTCGCGAATGTAATATTTATTTATAGTTCAGGCGAGACGAATCACGGCCAAAATTTATCAAGATAAGATTTCACCGTCAAGAAAGTGGTGGTGGACATTTTTGAAAAAAAAATCTGAATTATCACAATTTCAACGTATTCTGTCACTCTCTCGCGAAGAAAACATGTACAAAAATACGTTGGATCAATCCGTCTGTGGCCCTTTCTCCACCGGAAGGCACATACAGTGTGTCTCATTTTATGGAAGGGCGGGATATGGCCTGGTATATAAGTGGCCGGGGATAAGGAGCTGGCTGTCGAGTGATGGGGTAGAGCCCGGGCTTTCCTGGGTCGTCACGACAAGGAGAAAGACACTAAGAGACGAGCACGAAAAGGGGGTGTTCAGAACGAGGTGGAAATCGTATAGACGAAGGGGGGGGCGGGAGAACGAAGGGTTGGTGTACGTCGGGAAGAGAGCGCGAGCAGGGTAGTACTCATCCGTTGCAGTGCTGCAACTAATGAGACATCGCTAAAGGGCACAGAGGGTAGAGAGATGGGGTAGTACCAGAGGGGAAAAGAGAGAGAGTGAGTCTGAGAGAAAAGCATATGAAAGAGGGATAGGCATGCCGGTAGGCTCCATCGCGCAAGGCATATGAGGACACAGCAGCAGTACCGTGGCTGTGTGGAAGCGAGGGCAGGCGATACACTTCACCTGAGACCCGTTGCAGACTCTATGCTGCAAGAGATAGAGACGAGGGCAACGTAGAGACGTCGACGGCGGCGACGACGACGACGACGACGACGAGGTGGAATAGAGAGAGAAAGCAAGCGCGGGAGGTGCGCACGCTCAGGCACAATTAAAACTGACGCTCCTAATGGCAAGTCAAACGCCGACGGGCTCGAGAGATTCTTGACTTTCCAATGAAGCGATTGTTTCATATTCGCTCGGTGTTCGCTCATCCTCATTCTCGTCGCTCTTACTCCTCGTCGTCGTCGTACTTTCTCTTCCTTCCCGACCTTCTCATCCAGAACCGACGTATTCTCATCCCTTTCGCCATCGTTCTCATCCTTGCACAGCGACGCTGTATATGACGTATGACTTTATGACACGGTAGGGGAGTAAGCCTGAGCTAAACGAAACCATCAGACAAGATAGGAAAGATCTATTGTTGATTTTACTCGGTGCCAGCGGTCATCAGTTTCTGCACAATTGTCATTGAGGGTAAAAAGTATAACGAAAAAAAACCTTTATGCCGATACGTTTTTTTCCACATTTCACACGTGTCTCCCATTTTCACCAATCGAACAGGCGACCGAGGTGAGATCTGTACACACGGATCTCGCGGTGTCGTGAAAGACAGGAGGGCGAAGGTAACGAAGAGGTTATGAAGGGCTTGAGGGAATTCGAAGACGTTTCGTACACGTACTTCTAATAATACTGCACGGCGTACTTGGGAATATGTCTGATGTAGTGTCTGTTGTTGACAGATGTCGCGAGAAGACGAGAACCCTCATCGAGTCTTGCAGGTTACGCGCCAAAGCTTTCGCATCCACTCCCTCTCTCTCTCTCTCTCTGTCTCTCTCTCTCTTTCTCTCCCTCGCTCTCTCTCTCGTCGAACTTCGAAGGACCTCGTTTTGTCTTTGGACGTCGGTGCTCGAACGTGTTGCAGGGATGTTCGGCATACTCGGATGGCACTTCATTCTCTATGAGGTATCTTCGCACTTTCGAATATATCGCGTGGCTCACGAATTTTGTTGAATGACACGGTTACGTCATGGAAATCTGCTCAAGAATTGTTTGACAATACTGATTGACAGGAAGCTTTTTCAGAGAAAACACGGGAAGCTTGTCACTGTGGTAACGTTCTGAATAGAAGCAGCGAGCGAAAAACATCATTGAAGACGAGACTAGGATCAAGTTGGAGGGGCAACCCTCTTTACAATCGCGCGAATTTGAACAGCCATTTACAGTATGGATGACATGAACCGGGTCCACCTCTCGTGTATAAAGGGTCAAGCCTCTTAAAAACTGGCTAATAGTCGCGAGCCTTGTTCACTCACTCCATACTAACCATTATCGTCAGACGATTACCCATTCTTTTAGAATTAGCCAGGGCATCAAGCATGCACGTGGACTTTTCAACGAGAGGAACAAAATGAAAATGAACGACTGTATGTATACGACAGTGGCTTGCGTGCCCACGTGAAGATGTGTCTCGTGAAAAAACGTGAGAGAGAAAAGAATGGAGAGAGTAGTATGGAACGGGCAAAGTAGAGAGAGAGAGAAGGTCCAGTAGAGATGCCATCCATTCACCAAGTCGGACTCTCCATACTGTACAAACAAAGCCAGCCGGGCCTCAGCCGCCGGTAGGTTTACGGCTATTCCTTAATTGCAAGGGTATCGCTTTTGTACTTCCGTATAATAACCTCCTTCCTGGGACCGCGACCATTAGCTCCGGCTACGCGAATGAAGGAACTGCCATTGCTTGCTGCTCGGGAGGCCTTCTTGCCCCGCGGACTTTGATACCCTACCTCCAGGAATTTCTCTTGGTCGGTCGACGTCATGCGAGCCAAAGCGTGCATCTGGTAGCTACGATAGCTAACATCGGTGGTAGGACTGAGAGGAAGAAACTTCGGGGTCGTAGATTAGCTCGTAGGTTACTTCTAAGATAAACACACCACGATTGTTTTCCCGGGTGAATTATTTCTTTTTGTTTTCGAATCTGCCAGAGTTGTTTTTTCCCCGCGATGGCACCAAAAGGTTTCGCTCTCTTTATTCGCCCAACCTCTCGTCCCCATCCAAACTTACCCCTCTGTGTATAAACTCACCCCCCTCCACTCATTCCGTCGACTAATGAGGAGCAAATCTCAAGATAACTGCAGGAGCACGCGCCCCGTGGGCGTTCGTTCTACCTAAGCTCCATATACTGGATGCGGTGAGCCAGCCGGAATGCTTGGAAAAGTGCAGTTATAATTGCCCGCGGTGATGAGGACCGGGGCAAACACTGGTTCTTATCCTAGACACTTTGCATTCGACGCTTTCTTTCTCTTACATCCCTCTCCCTCCTGTTCACTTTCTCACTATCTCTCTCTTTGTCCCTCTCGCTCTCTTGCTCGCTCAACAATTTTTCCCCACTAATTCCACACTAATACGTATTTTTCTACAAACGACTTGTAAACTTCTGGTACCCTCAGTATTTCCGGATTTTGTTATTGTTAGATATCCTTTATACCCGCCGATTCTTTCCTTCTCGAGTAGTTCCCGCCTTCGAGTAAGAAAGTCTCGTCGAGTTGAATTATGCGAACGAATCATGAATCTAGGTTGATGTTTATATTGAAATAATAGCGAGATTCGTGTCGAAGCGAGAATACTCCTTGACATGGACTTTTCGGTGGCAATGTTATTCCAACGCGTGGAAAGAAATCTACTTTACGACGTAGTCGACTGTACGAGTCGGCCATTTTTCATATCTTCGCGTCGTCGGATATCAGTTCAAGTGCCCTTGTACTTAACAAGCTTTCGCCTATTGTGTGTCTCGTTGAGCGAGGACACATCGGGAGAGGGTGCATGCTTAAAAGGAAACCAAAAATGGGGACAAGTAGCCGCGAGCCGTAACGATCCCCGGAGGTTTTCGCGCCCATACCCGTAGAAGGGTACGTAAGGTTCGGCGAGAACGACAAGAGGTGCTGGTGCTGGAGGAAGGGAGTGGAAAAAGGGCGAGCTGATATATACATGGTGGAGGTGTGAGAATCAGTGGAATCATCGCGACACCTCGGGGGCTCTCTCGTATCGTTCCCTTTTTTAACTTTCACGAGTACCGCACGGCCCATCCTGTTCTCTCTCTCTCTCTCTCTCTCTCTCTCTCTCTCTCTCTCATTCTCCCTCTCTATCTATCTATCTATCTCTATCGCCGTCGCCTCATCGTACGAGCAAACAATAACAAACAGCACTAATGAGGCTCTTCAATAGGAAAGGCAAGAAAACATTCGCCCACCGCACCACTGTGCAACGAGAGAGAGTGTCTATGTCAACCGACAAAGTTTCTTCAAAGCTCCGGTGCATCTCTTTCTCTCTTCTCGAGCACTTTGACTTTTCACATGCATTGTCATCGAAATAAAAAAAGAAAAAGAAAACGACAAAAATCCACGTTCTCTCGTCTCGTTAGATCCGTGCGTTCTCTCACTGTTTCGTCGTCGTCGTCGGAATTTCTTGTTCCGTTCCAAACGACAGATGGAGGTTTACGAAGCTCAAAGAAAGTCCCAAAAATGCCTCGAGCGAACTTTCCGGGCAGTGCGAAGAAAAATTTGAGCAGTCCGACGAAATCAAATAGAACAGAAAGCGGGTCAAGAGTCTGTAAACGTTTGGCAAGCCCAAGAGAGAGAGAGAGAGAGAGAGAGAGAGAGTGAGCGGAATTTCTAGTTTTTACTTCGAGAGTCGAGTGAACAAAAAAATGGAAACCTAGACTAACTGTACAAACGGCATCGCGAATGTACGACCTCCCCCTCGCTCCCTCCCTTTTCCAGGGTGTACTCAAATGAAAATGCAACTAATTGGTCTCCCTCTCTTCTCGCGAAAGAAGACGTCGTGCGGACTTTTTTGTAGCAAACAAGAGCGAAAGAGCGAGACGGTACGTGTATTCTGTGTGTCGTCCGACGAAAAGAAGTTGTTGAAGATGGAAAAAACAGAGACGAAGGTCCATGGAACGGGGTAAGGCAGGGTACGAAGATGGGGATAGAAACAGAGATAAGACGAGGACCGAAGGAATGGCGTGTATCTTGTTCCGGTATCTAGAATTCTGGAGCATGCTGTATGCCGTGAGTCGTCGAGTGTGTGTGCCCCCCACCCTGAAACCCGCCGGTAGGCTCGGCGGACAGAATAGTTGGCTCCACTTCACGAGACTCGTACCAAGGGGCTATGTGCAGTCGGTTCTTTTTTTAGAGATATGCAAACGAAAAATTGGAACGTAGTGATGAGCCGAGCGTGATGTGGACTCGGCCTCGAGATTTCGCCACGAACGAAAAAGCGTCCGATCGATGAAATTTGTTTTATTCGCCGTTTTCACAAACAAAAAACATCTATTATTTTTCAATTCTGTTATTTAACTTATCGGTGCGACAAATTTTTGTATCGACCTTTGAAAGTATCGAGTTACAACAAAATAAAGAAATACCAAAAAAAATCCATCGAAAACAAAAAAAAACCAGGTACCGTAAAGTTTCGCGAGAAATTACCTGTGATGAAATATTTAATCGAGACTTGGCTCGGTAAGTCTTCGGAAGTTTCGAAGTAGGGGAAGTGAGAAGCGAGCCTCGAAGAGAAAGAGCTCACTCTCCCGATAGGTTAAAGAGGCGTGATGCGAGAGGTCGACGATGACGAGATGATTTGTCCGCGAGACGCGGGGTGGCTACACCGCCCGTTATCGCAACAATTCGGAAACGATTTATCCGTTGCTCGCGCGCCGCAGGGGTGCAGGGGGTGGGTTGGTTTGAAAACGGGTGAGGAAGCGAAGCTCGTTCGGGCAAAGAGAGTAAGTTCGCATTATGGATCGCTTAATACGGATAGACTTAACAATACACAAAAGCCGTTGTGTGTGCGCGGGTGAAGACGGGAGACAGAAAGGGAAAGGGCGAGAAGAGGTACCGTAGGCCCTGTGTATCGGGTAAACCGGGGGACGAACGAGGGAGTTAATAGGACCTCATTGTTACGGGAAGGAAATTCGATAATCGCTCGGCACACACAGTCTCGCGGAACGAGGCGGTTCTCGCGAATGTTGAACGCGTTCTATACGTATATATACCTTTCTTGGTTGCTTCTGCTGTTTCACCTCATGGCTCTCTATGTATATATGTATATAGGTACGTTGGGGTAGGAGAAAGAGAAAGAGAGAGAGACGGTGTGTAAAGCGACGCGCGAGAACCTTGGAGAACTTTGACTAAACGCCTCCACGCTTCCTTAACCTCCCATTAATCAATATTACATAGCCGAAAACGCGTTCCTTTGTTTATCGACTCGCGCGCCTAATAGGTTTTCCACGAGGGCGCGAGAAGACCGTGATGCTCCGACGATGGGAAAGACGAGAAAGGCGTTATGTAGCACCTCGTCGATGACGAGAGACGGAAGGCGCCCTGCAAAAAGGAGATCGGCGCCTCGAGCGCATGCATAAACGCTGTGTGCTAGTCTTACGAAGGGGTTCTCTCTCTCACTCTCTCTTTCGATCTCTCTCGCTCTAACGTGCCATCGAATCTCCGTTCTGGCGTCTTCGGAAATTCTAAATTGCTACGCCCATCCTGCCTCTTTTCCCTTGCAACTCTCGGGCGGGAAACAATTTTCCTATCCGCACATGTATACGATCAATTTTGACGCGATATTGCTCAAGCCGTGAATAAACTTTTTGATGTAATTTTGAAACAATGTAACCAAATGCGCATGTAATAAATTTTACCGTTTAGACGTTAAAATTTATTACACGCGCATTTATATTTTGATTTTTCGAAAAATATAGTATTGAGTACCAGCTGCCTTTTAAAATGATTATTGTTAATAAATTTCAAAAATTGATCACCAATACTTGTATTGAATTATTAAATTTTGTTATTCTAATAATGAATTCTAATATTTCTGGTACGAATATCTTTACGAATTTGATCAAATCTCTCCACTCGATTAAAAAAAGGCAATTATGTATTTTTCATTTAAAAAATGTTAAATTATCGAACGAACCGTCCTCAAACTCTTGCCAAGAATCAATTTACCCATCCGACAAAATCGACGTGCATGCCGCACTGAAGCAACGTAATTTCAAAGCATATTGCACAGATCAATTCGCAGATATTGCAAGTCCTCACCGACACGATTGCACAACGCCAGAATCATTTAAAGACACGGACCGAACGAAAGATTCTCGATAATAATGTAATTCATCGAGAATTCAATTATAATTCAAGATTTCATTCTATTATTATTCCCCAAAGTGTCATTAAAAATATCGTCGCGCAATTTCTTCTCGTAACTTTTCGAAACAAATTCGATATATATTTACCCCACCTACGGTGTACCATTCGATGAAACGGTGCATCTCGTATTATCTCGATCCTCCCGCAATTCGGTTCATCACGATTCGCATTATAGAAAAAATTTGGTCTTGCGCGCGTTCGCTCGCAAGTACCCCGACGAAGCCGCGCCCAGCTAACAAATTTCATACCTCGTGATAATTATCGTTCTTCCGCGTAGATATCGTGCATATTGCTCATTGCGGTTTTATTCGCAGAGTTTTCGTAACGTAAAACGACTAAGCTAATACAAATATACACGGCAATACATACATATATATACATACAAATATATATATACAGTTATATATATATATATATATATATATATATATATATATATATATATATATATATATATATATATATATATATATATATCGCGTGGCCCAGTGAGAGATCAGAAATAAAAGGTGCCGACTCGAGAATTCACGCTGTATAATACACAGGCTCGTCGTCTCTTGCGAGGAGTATTAGCAAGAGCGACACAGTGTTCGGGACACTGAGATGATAGAGCGAGAAAGAAAATAGTTGCAACGTGTAACAGTCGCAGCATGGCTAATACGCCAGTGAACGAAAACGCTAAACGCAAATGAAATATTGCTAAATTCAGGCCAATTACCGGATAAACGTACCAATTTAGTATTTAATTACGGAAGGAGAAGAAGAGAGTCGGGACGATGGTGGGGGCTAAGGGGGGGGGGGGGGGGATGGTGCACGAGGGGCGCGAGGGAGTGAAGCAAAACGGCGGTGGCGCGTTAATGACAGTAATGCAAAACCGACACTCCGGGCGATGATAAAATGTTGAGAGTCGCGAGTGAGAGAATGACATCAGATGTATATAGACCATCGTGCCCAGAGCCCGGATCACTTTTACAATACTGAAATGGTGATAGGAGGGGGAGCAGGCGGAGGATGACTGCACGTGCGAAATCGTGTCGCATGTATCGCGGTCGGTTCGCGCCAACGTTGCGCAACGGAATGTCCCATCTTGTTTTCGCATGCTACTGCGAGAGCTGACTACGAACGTTGAATTGCTTTGTTTTTTTCTCTCTCTCTCTCTCTCCCTTGCTTCGTCAACGCGCGATTTACTTCGCGAAAATTAAAACTATTAAAATTAAGTTATTTCGAGCAGAGGTTTTTTTTTAATTTGCATTCTTCTTATTTTCGTTGAAATTGTTTAATGTTTATTATTATTATTTTTATTGAAATTCTTTAATATATAATATTTTTATTTTTCATTGCGAATTAAAATACGTAAACGAGGCGGGGGGGGGGGGGGGGGGTGCGTGAATACTCGGCAAAGTTATGAGAGAGCTATAACGCTGATGGGGAGAAAGAAGCGCGATTTTAAAAAGAAGCTTTTCGTCAAGATCCGACCAAGGGTTGAAAGCACTCTTTGGCCGTGTGTGTCTACGACCGCGGCACAACCAGCATAACAGCGCTCTTCTGGTAAGACGTCGAGAGGACAGGATAAGAAGACGGGCGAGGATACAATTCTTTTCTGGGCGACGTTTTTGCACCAGGAGCTTTTGCCCATGTTGGGAAATTAGCATCGATAAATTTTCACGTCGCCGCAGAAGAGAGCCTCTCTTACGGGCGCGTTAACGTGTATAACCTCTCCCCGCCCCTCTTACGGCTCGCGAACCATCTTCGCCATTTTCTTACTCGGCTATATATATATGTCTATATATATATATACATAACGTCGTACAGGCAAAATGACACGATGATGCATAGGCGACTGTTTCGAGAATTATTTATTATTTATTGCACGTTGCTAACGGGGAATACGGCCGGAGAGCTTTCTCGCGAGTTTTCCAAAGCGCCCGGCTCTCTGGGACGGATGAGAAAAGCTCTTTCGCCGTGATGGGGGATAAAAGACGCAAAGAAGAGAAACAAAATTTCTGCGAAGTGGAGATAACTGGTTTTTTTCAGAACCGAACGAATACTCGTACAGTGTAATATTTGAGAGAAATAGACGATAGATATTTTATAGGAAATTAAATTGTTTGGTGGAATAGAAACCGAAATTTGTATTTATCTCGCAATAGGTTGAAAAAGGTCATTCAAAAGGAGTGAAAGTAATGGGGTCACCGTGTCGAACTAGCAAGAGGTAAAGCCAGTGATGGAGAGAGAGAAGATTTTGTTGGGATGATAAGTATATATATATCGCTAACCGCAATAACAACAGCAGCAGCAGGAACCACAATAATTCCGATATTGTCCTCTATTCTCTACGCTGATCATATTGCTAAGTGTGAGACATCCGATATTGCATTTTAGTTGTTTTTCATACATATCGGCCGCAGGAATGTATGAATAAATAAGATCTAAACTAAAATCCAGTGAACAACTTGTATACAAAATTGCAACAATGCTAGAGATTAAGGGTTTGCATTCAAACCTGTGCAGGAATAATAAAAAAAAATACAATTCCAGTAACTGTAATGATGGAAACTTTTCAAAAAATAAGTGGGCGGGCTATTTTTTTAAATGTTGATTAATTTTGGGAAATAGCCATATTGGCCACCGAGGCCATAGTACCCAAACTTACCCTATAAATCCAGATTTTTAACACAAATTCATTTACCCGAATAAACCAATGTGAATGAAAAATCTAAATTAACGCATTTGACAATGAAAATAATTTAGTTTTCTTATTCGCAAGTGTAGTTTTTTTTAACCTCCCCCAATCGTTTATTGGTGTTAATTTACCAAATTCCTTTTTCTACCGTATAAATATGAAGCGTTTGCGGGTAAACGCTGTCATCCGGTCTATCCTCGATGACGATATCTCGACAGATGCAATAGGGCAATTACAGTTCCCGAGGCGCGCGCGAGTGAACGAATGCTCTTCTCTGCGCGATGGCGGGTGGGCCGAAGGAGAGGGAAAAGACACGATGAAAATTGTCATTACGAGCCAGAGAGAGAACTGCACGACAATTATCACGGTGTTCACGATTGCAATTTGCAACCGTCTGGAAACGGTCTGGGATTACTCAACGAATCGTCTTGTAACTTTTAACTACCAGTTTGCGCGGGCGCTGTATAGTCTGCTATGCAGCTACTCCATGCTCCTTTTGCTCATGGTTTACCCTCGCCCTCTTACAATTTCTATACTCCTCGCATTTTCTCACTTCATCCATCATTTTTCGTCTCTCATTTGCCCCAACAATTCCCGAACGTTCGATACTTTTTCTTCATTTTTTATTAATGAATTTTTCGTAGTTTTTTGATAAATGAAGTATTTCTTTCACTCAAATCAAAATTCGAATATTTCAAAATGTTCAATTAGTAAATTTGTAACGCGTCCAAAAAACATTTCATTCGGATCAAATAAATTGTTCTCGGTTAATAGCGATTAATGAATTTTTCAAAAAAACATAATGAGTCTCGTTCATTTTTCAACATATTTACTTCAACTTGCTCAAACCTATGCATCACCGGTGCCTTTAGTTTCCATACAATATGAAGACATGGTTGCTGGGGAGCCAAATTAAGAATTGGTGTCTACGATTCGTTGGCAATAATTTAGATTATTTATGACGCAGTTCAGCGAAAAACGTTGATCTCGTCGGGGCGCCACGCAAGAGACAGAGAGAAAAAGAGAGAGAGAGAGTGAGTGAGAGGGAGTGAATAGATGTAAATATGTAACACATTTTGCTGATTGAAATTTTTGCAGGATTATTTTCGTAGCCGGTAGAGATTCTGTACGAAAGGAGAGCCAGGGGCTGATGTAGATTCCCCGTTGCTCGCTCGGGGCTCCCTAATGCTTCTCTTTGGCCGTGCATCTCTCCTCGAGCACTCGCCAACACACTACTCTTCACACGTTCGGAGAAAGCATTGTCTTCTTCCTCGCGTCGCACTTTCGAGATGTGTCCCCTCCTTCTTCCTTTCGTATTTCCCTTCTTTCACGAACGCAAACGAACGAGAGCGCGCATTCTTTATCTTTAACACTGATTAATCCACTATACCGCGACAACAAAAATTTCCCCACGTCCTCTCGCACTCTACGTCTGTCACTTTCTATCATTATAAAAATTAGTCACGACCAATTTGCGAAGCAACGAAAATGGATGCAATTTCAACGACACATTTATTCGTATCAACGAAAATTCATCCGATTACAAAACAACAATAGCTCTGCTGTGTAGGAAATTTCAAAATTATTAATTGAGCGAATTAATCTTTAATAAAAATTGAATCTTTTTTTTTATTTTTCAATTTCAACCCCCTAATTTAATTGTTTACGATCGATCTCGCATTAATCGTTTCGATCGAATTCAAAATGTCGAGCGTACGGACATAACTCAGAGGTCCTGTCGTGTAAGCTAAGAGAGAAAGGATTACCCGACGAAGTGAGGAGCCCTGCGGGAAGTTCGTTGAACGAGGATGCGTGGTACACGTCGGGCGATATAGGGAAACGCGAGCGAGGATCGGTAGGGTTTGCTGCTGTTGCTGCTGCTATTGCCGCTGGTCCATCCGCGCAATAAACTACAATCACAAATTACGGAGTCAAATAGTTTCGGCGTTTCGCGCGGAATGTCGCAATTTCAGCTCATGAGGGAGAGGAGGTCGGTTCGGTCGGCACCATGCCGTTTTCTGTCTGTGGTGTGTTGTATGGTGTATATCTATACGTACAACACGTAGAAACACACGGGACACGAAGAGAGGAAGTCTGGGAGTGAGCGCGAACCGAGAGAGGAATCAGCGAGAGAGGGAGGAAAAGCGAATGGAATAGAGAATTCGCCATGGTGTATGGAGAGAACGAAAGGGAGAGACGGGAATAACATACGTAACAGCAGGAAAGAGATCGTATATGGGGAGTTCGACGCCAAATTGTCTCACTGGCAACTGTATCATTTTTCTTTTCAATTATTAAAATAATTAATTCGATTAATCACTCATCGAAAAGTAACACGATCCCAAATTCAATAAATAGTTTAATTGATTCATCGCTCATTTTCATATTATTTAAAAAATTAACCTTTCTATATTAATCGAAGGAATTTTATAAAAATCATGGGCTTTCTTTTTTACGTTGTCGGCGCAACGTACCAATTAGTGTAAAAAATGTAAATAAAATTATTAGAGTTACGGGTGAAGTTCGTTCGGCGCGAGAAGGCCCGTATACGATACCGTGTGCAACGAAACATCTTCCAGACAGCAGAGAGAAGATGGAAGTCATAGAGTGAGACAAAAGGGGATTTTGGTACGGCGCGACTGTGAGAGAAATTCTGCGGAGATGCAAGGGGTTGGCCGTTTTCTCGTCTTTGGCGAAATAAGGGAGGAAAGCGCGGAGAGACGTAGCGCGGGAGAGGGTGAGGGTGTCGGGGTCTAATGAACTTACAATAATTGCCAGCCATTGATCTATGGGGCTAAAGAGTTGTATGGGTGCCGGTTGCTCTCCTACTGCCGGTTGTACACGACTATTTACGAAAGGTATAGCTACCACCCTTTTCTCATACATATACAAATACACACAACTATAAGACTCTTACACAGAGGCTACGGGGGAATATAGTCGACCTCAGCGACGGTAGTCTAATGTTCCGAGAGAAAACGCCACGTTGGAGGATACATTGCAGCCGGCATTAAAGTAATTCTGGAACGGCCATACTTCCTCGCCGAGAAGCATCCCCCTTCTCGTACACAAGCATCACCGTGATTGTTTATGACTCCGGCCATACTCTCCGTACCATAAATGGAGCTTGAGTTCGAATTTAAGAAAGTAGCAGACAAAATTAATCTCTCTCCAAATAACAATCATAAATAATTCATTATCAAAAATAAGGAAACGTCGATATTGGTTTTCGGAAAAAAATTGGTCGCGATAAGAATATTTATCTACGTAGAATATTAGGTATTTAGTTGTTTATTTTTTAACAAACTGTATAAATAATTGTATTTTTAAATAAAATTAATAAAAGGAAATCTGATTCTTATAAATTCTCACCTTTTACGTCCTCGCCGTTCGAAAGATTATCACGTCCTATAATTCGGGAAGATCTTGCGCGAACGAGAGCACGGTTCGTACATCGACGCGACCAAAGGGGTTTCACCAGATAAGGAACGCGAGAAAAGCCATTAATTCGCGACCGAGAGAATATTGAGCTCGGGTGGTAGCAAGCTTTCACACTGCGAAACCGTGCGGCACTCTCTTCACCGTTAAGTTTAACCGCCCCCGTGGCAATTCGCACTATCGCAAAAACAATTAATGCCCGTTAAAAGAAATCCTTGATTTACCGTTCGGTAAAAGGGGGTGGCTGTTTCGGGTGGTTTCTCCCTGAGATAACGGCCTTACTCTATACACATATATATTTACAGTTGCCTCCGTCGCCTTAGCGAATCAACCCCTTTCTTAGGGCAGTTCACCCAAGTTAACAAGCACGGGGACCGGTATCAACCCTGGAATTGCACGGTTGCACTTAACCGGCTCGCTTCGACGAGGAATGGCAGATATACTATAACACCCCCACGTACCTATCCCCCTTTCTAGAGATGGCCAACTGGCTCTTACCGCCTTACGATTCGACCAGTCTTCGACCCCTAACACGTAAACGTATATTTCGCCTCCGTGACGAGATCTCCTACGCTTTTTAACGATCGATCTTATCCCCCGATTTATTCACGAAATATTCGTTTTAATGTTGAATTTACGAACGTAGACATTGGTCTACGATAAAAGTATCGTGAAACTGAAAAATAATAATTTTTTTAATTCGAAATGTTTCGTTGAAAAAATCGTCATCTTTTATTTATACATTTTTATTTTCTCTGATAATTAGGGCAAGGAAATATTTTACAAAGTTTTGTTCATTTTGCGAGGGTACGAAGGGAGAGAAAAATGTTTAAAAAATGGGTGGTTATGGAAAATGCGCGCCACGCGGACGACGACGAGGAAGAACACAATGAGAAGTAATGGCAACAAACGTGGTTGGTACGACTTACCTCTCGTCGCGCCAAAACTCGGGCTCTATAGCCATTAACGGGTAATTAGAAACAGATGCCGAGAGTGAGAGCGAATCTTTTAACATGAAGCATGAGCTTAATTTATAAAGTGCGATTATTTAAGCGAGAGAGCGCGCGGAAGACAGTCGGACCCCAGTGGTGCCCCCCTTCGCACGGTTCCGGAGCTTTCCCTCTGGAAAGGAATATACACGCGCACCGGTGCACCTTCGAGACAAAAGTTTCAATTATTTATTATGCAAGACGCTGGATGAATGAAAACTTCATCCCCGGCTCTCCTCGTGCTCTATGCTTTACGAGCCTGCTGAATATACTTAACAATTTTCCGTTGACACGCCAACTAAATTAACCCTCGTGAAATATCAATGTTTCTTTTTTACTCTCAACCCAAAAATTAAAGAATTCTCATTTATTTTTTCATCGAGGTACGAAAAATTGAACGCCGAGAAAAAAAAATGCGATCCATTTCTTTCGTTGAATTCCAACAAAATTTAATCGCGCGAATTAAAATTAGTCCGTGAATAATCACAAAGTTTCTTGACTATCGCGTTTCGTGCTTGAATAATTCTCAAAACGTTCAGAAGAAAAAAATTTCATTAATCAAATATGCAAAATATAGACGCGATAAAAAATTATCGCATTCTTGTATTAATTCATTTTCTAATCATGCTAATTTATGGACTGTTGCAGGAAAATGTCGGGACTATGGAAAAAAGAACCTAACCGGAAAAGCATCGGCGGTATATTTCATCGAACCGCGAGTCGAGAATTACATTAAGTGGCAAGGTTGGGAACGGAAACGAGCGTTGATCATGCAACGATAGATGTCGGAATCTCCGATCGTAGTATAGATATTATTAGAATGGAAATTTGTGTAAACATATATTTTATATTACATTTAATTATTCAGTGGGGAATTAGTCGGTCGACGGGGAGCGGGCTGCAGTCACACTGTCCAGATATACCCATATATCTAGGACGTTAAAAATTCCGGATGAAAAATGAACTAATTTCGATTGTCGAGGGAGCTTAGCCGGAGTGGAGGACAATGGATTTTGTTGGGGCAAAAAAAGAATTTGAAAGAATAAAAACGAGAGAGAGAGAAGGGTAGGGGGAGGGGGTAAAAATGTGACAGGGAGTAAGTACAAGAGAGCAGTGGTAAAAGGCATCGAGGAGGATGCTAGACGGTGGTACGAGGACGTGGCGAAGAGTGACGTGGCATCAGTGGAGGACACGCGGCGTCGGGGCTGCCCAGCTGAGGGTCAGGGAGGGACGCTCAGACTCGGCCGCACCCTTCTCGCGTGGGTCGCCGGATGTGACAGTCGCTCTCTTTAATTACTCACACGAATATAACGCACGCCGTGTGGCCGGGGCCAACACTCTCGCGACTTTTACACACCGGCCCATAACAGCCTATAAGAAACCGGCCAAGTTGAACCGGGCGTTGTTGCGTTCACGAGAGCGCGAGACGACGTTCAAAAGAGTCTCTCGCGCGTTTGTCCGCGTGTGCGAGAACCTCGGCCACATGCTCACGCATAAAATACATGAACGAGAGGAGCCATATAAATTTATCTTGGGCAGTATATTATGTTTTGCGCCCGTTCGCCCTCCCACGGGGATCCGCAATCACGTGTGGACCCACGGGTAGGCCGGCCTTTACCATTACTCCGAACATTATTAAACGGACAAATTATTATCATTATTTCAATATGTAATGAATATTTTCTAATATTTCCCATCCCCTAAACACTCCTCTGTATGTTTTCCGAACGTTACAATTACATTTGTTTTCAGCTCGAGCCTCGCCATGAGCGACGTTACGAAGAGACAGAGCGCTGCAAAGAGGTGGGAAGAATGAACACGAAGAAAAAAACGGAAATATTTTATACGGTCGAACGTAATTCACAATAAACCGTAATAATAATTATCCGCGAAGTAGTACCGAAGATTGGACTGTGCGGCACTTTTAGCAGAAGTCTTAATTCAGCAATTAGCTTAATGGAATGTATATAACAATTAGAAGTCATTCCGTTACGTCTTAGGGCGGGAGTGGAGGGCCTCATGCTCGAGGGTCGCGGCAGGAACGACGACACGGTGGGGTTGCCGTGGGAGAGGGGTGGGTCTTACCCTCTAACGCGTTCCTTGTGTACATTCGCGAAATAGTGCGCGCGAATGGAAGAAGAAAAGGGATCGTGTACGCCGAAGAGAGACAAAAGAGAATGCGAGGGGCGGGGGTGGATGCGGAGGTCTGCTGTATCTCGTAATTACCAGCTGATAATTTATGTTTATGTGGCCGCTCCGGCTTACTTACTTAACCCCTTGGTGTATACCCCGCGTTTTGTCGAGTCGGGCGCGATGCATGCCGGTCCTGTACTGCGGAAAACGATATAACACTTTATATATATGTACCGTACGTATTGCGTTCTCAAAGGGGTGTAAGGGCCCAGCTGGGGAGAGGGTGGGGACGAAGTGTATTACTACACATTCTTACGTACGTCGCACAGACCCAAGAGCCAAGGGAAACCGCGTTCGAGGGATGTTTCTTGAGGAATGGCAGAGAAAGGGTTGGTTTAGCTATCTTTCTCTCGGTTTCTCACGCGCCCCTACCACTTTTCTATATAGAACCACTCGCTTGTACGTACTTAAAGCCCACCCCACTCCTCCAACTCGTGACTCCCATTACACCGACGTACCAAATTTACAACCGTTTCCACACTTTACCTCGGAGAGTGGAGAAGAAGAAGAAGAAGGTCGATGTGCAAAATTCTCATCCCCCTTCCAGCATCCCTGGCTTGACGACGAGTTTGGAATGAAAGGCGCGTGTGCGAGCGTAAAACGAGCGACTATTATGGCAAACTGCGGACAATATATTTTAGAGAATCTTGGCAGTACCGAGTGATAAAAAATTGATTAAAACGATATATAATTGGATCGTTTAACAAATATCGTTGATATTCGCGGTACGGTCAGCCACGAAACGCACGCGGTTAAATGGTTCTCGCTCCTTATCCGAGAATTATTATAAATCTCGCGGTCGAACAGCCCGACAGAGAGTTAAGCCTCAAACGTTTCGTACTCTCGGCCCGCGGCGTTCCGTCCTTTTGCTACCCCCTTCGACAATCAGCCCTGCACATGGAGCGCGGCCGAGGGTTTCTCTCGTTGCTCTCGTACGAGAGACGAAGAGAATCGCCGGAGTTGTGCGCTTCAATGTATTGAAGTCGGGCATTGTTACGGAGAGAAAGAGACGAGCGGGTGCACCGTACAGGTGAGAAAGAGAACGAATGCCAGAGGAGCTTGACCAAAAGGCTACGGTGGAGTAACCAGACGAGAGACGAACTGGTGAACGCGCGCGCCAGAGGGAGAGGAGAAAGAGGGAGAGAGAGAGAGAGAGAGAGTCCAGCGCGTTCGCGCTTCACGAGAGTCCGCGGGTTTAATACTGGATGAATTGGAATTGAATATTATGCCGGCCTGAACAAACAGCCTCGACGAACCGGAGAGCGTTAAGCGAACGAGTTCAAACACACCAATCTCATATATATAATATATATATCTATATGTATATATGACGTACAGAAAGGTCTTCTATTGCCGTTTCTGTACTGCTGCTGCAACAGCATTTCAGGTTAGTAATACAGGAAACCCTCCAGAAATATCTATATATACATATAATGGGTATGTGTGCAGGTGAGAGCTTTGGCAGAGTCCACCACTGGACCACAGAGTGGCCTGGGCACTTGCACGAAATTATAATTATAACATCGGTAAGTAAATTATAATACAATGCCGTGGCGTTGGGGTATTTGGTATTCATAAGATAAACAGGACGGTAGCGCGCGCGCCTCGCGTGGTTGAGCGTCGGTACGGAGAGCTCTGGAGGACGTTAGAGGTCAGCGAGGTCGCGGCGACTTGTGTGTGCCGCCTTCACATTCTGTTCTCGCTCTCTCAGCTTCGGTTGGTTTTGCGCGGCCCTAGCTTTATCCGCGCGAAGAGGAGAGAGAGAGAGAGAGAGAGAGGGTGGTGAGGATGGACGTGGATTTCTCGGACTCCGTGTAGAGTTCATTACGTAGAGAAAGAGACAGAGAGAGCGGTTGAGAACTGAAATGTGCAGGGGCTGCTACTCTAACGTATTCGCGTTACGTTTCTGACCGCTAGAGGCCAGAATCCGGGTGGAGAACTCGCTCCTGACCCCTTCTGGCTTCTGAAACTGCTTCGGGTAACCTCCTGCTGCGAGACTCGTACTTCCAAGGCTATATATATGTGTATACGCACTTATGTTTTAATCCAGCCTCGGCGAAGAACGTGATAGCGGCGTCGTTTGTCGCAATTTTTTCATCAAACGATCGCCGCGATAAGATTTCAAGAACGAGATGACAACAAAGTCGCAATCTCGTGAACATCGGAAGACGGGAAGTAACGAAGGAGTCAGGAGAAGAGTTACGAAGATTTCTATCCGCTTCGACCTTAGACTCTTAATAGCGAACTTTTTGTTTACTCGCCGTTTGGCCATTTTTAAGGTTTAATTTTTTATGTTTGGTTATAATTTCGAAAAAAAACGAATAAACACTTTAGAGTTAAATATTATTTTAGCCGAAAATCCATTGTATTTTTACTCAACGGGGGGAGATACATGTTTATGCGTTAAAAGCGCGGTTACTTTTGGGGCAGCCCAAATTCTCTTTAAGAGACAAAAGCCCGCATTTCCTCGAATTCCATTAATGGACTGTGTTGCCGGAAGCAGAAATGTAGTGACAATGAAAGAAATCGTTAAAAAGAAGAAAAAACAGCAAAAGGTTTTCCTGCTTCACGATATACGAAGAATAAGACGTACATGGGTGGTGATGGAACTCACTCGGTGTATGTGAAAAAGAAACAAAGTCGTTCACTAGTTTAGTACCCCGGAGAAAGAGGGAGGGAGAGGGAAGGAGGGTTCACAGGAATGATCGAGGAACGATTAGTATCGACGAAGGGAACGAAAAAAACGAAGAAAAAAAGCGAAGGGGCGGATGCATCTGGCGCACCTGACGGCGCGTTGCGTGGCAAAGCGGTCAGTGTCTTTCCTTGCCCTCTTCGTCTTCCTCCTTCGTTTCGCGCTCCCGTGAATCCTCCTTCGTTCTCGCTCTCTTTCCCTCTCGCTCGCTTTCTCGTTGAAGAAGACAACCCAACGAAGGGTCTCTCTCTTGCTCTCTCTCTCTCTCTCTCTCTCTCTCTCTCTCGGCTCTCTTGCTCTCATCGAGCAACCCTCTCGCGCGTGCAGCACAAGCAAAAGCAGCCCAGTAGCCGAGTTTCTATAACGCGTACATATATAGGACGTAATATACCAACTGGTACTATATATAGTGTGCTTGCCACGGCAAACAGGTCTCGTAACGTCCGCTCCTTAATGACCATTATTGAAATTTTACGGCCTCTTAATTGGATATTAATGGCGGGTTACCCGTGCATCACTCGTTAGTAAGTTAGCGAGTTGGACGTAAGTAAGTCGCGTTTAAGTGACTCTTGCGATCGCGTCGTGTGCTCTTCTTTATATACGCGAGCTTTTAGCCGATATATATATATGTGTGAGCGTGTGTGTGTTTGTGTACGTGTGCCTGTCTGTGCGTGTAAGAATGGAATATGAAGTGTACATTTAACCTTTTAACCACCAAAGAATTTTTCGAAAAGATGCCTTGATCGCCGACAGTGAAAATCTTCCTATTCGTAATTAGCGACCCAAGACACCCTTATATACCAAAATCTAGAATAATTGGCTGATCAGAAAAAATCAGAAAACTAAAATCTTTCATGGTAAAGACTTTAAAAAAGAATGTACAAATGGATATATTGGAATGGTTATGCTTTCTTTTAGGGAAAATATTGTCCGATGAGTGATGGAAATGCGTCCAACCTACATTTCTGGATCAACAGAAGATTTTTGGACTGCACAGCTATGGCCATGGCAAAGATTCATTTTTTCGGCGATTTGGGAAAAGTCTGATACGGTGAAGATCTTAGCCGTCGTAGATTCCAGTGTTAAAAGGACTTATTTTCATCAGAAACTTCCCGTACAATGCGAAAATCATAATCGGTTTTTTAGAACACGAATATCATGATCACATTTCTGAGATGTAACAAATGGCCGGCCGAAAATAGAGAAAACAGACAATATTAGGTTTTCTCGAATTTCAAGAATATGAAAATCCATGATTTCATTCGCAGATCGGTCGATATCGATTTCATTCGATAAAATATGAGAAAAGTCTAAATAACGTAACGAGAAATTAAATAATCGTTCAGCACGAATTGATTCCCCTAAAGTGGAAAAAAAAGAAAAGTCTCAATATAAAAAAAAAACATAGCAACGAATTTGTCGGTGAAGTAATGGTACGAGGAATAGAGGAAGGCTCCCAAAGTGAGTTGCCTTGTCTGATTATGCGTGCCGTTTCGCTTCAGTGACTTTTCGAACGGAATTTCACCGACATCTGCGTCTCCGCTGTTTCCTTTCGTGGGGCCTCGGGGTCGATCGCTGTCTCTCTTTTATACGCCACATACGAACACCAAACACCGTTTATATAGTGCACTTGGATATAGGTATATACAAATGTACATCCAATGTTTCGCTAGGTACGTGCTTACGCGGTAAGCGCGGTGTGCGATCGCATCGACGTTCGACGACGACGACGACGTCGACGACGACAGCGACGACGGCGACGACGACACATTGACGGTTCAGTCGGCCCAGCTACACGTCAGGGGTGAACGAACACGCAACATACGGACGCTAAGAAACATCGAAAGCAAACCATATCGTTCGTGCATATCGTAAGAAGACCACGCGGTGCTATCCCACTGGATAACAGGATCAGTATATATGTACATATGTACATACTCGCATGCATGGCATTTCGTACGACAGTGCAGCGAGTATCGAGGAAAAAAGGGTTGCGATGGTTATATCGGAAGTGTGACGTCTGTGACGACAAAATGACTCAATATTTTGACCACCTTGACGACGACTTATTTTCTAGTTTTTCGAAAATCATTTACTCAGGCGATGCGAATTGTACAATTTCATTTATTAAAAGGCGTTTATGCAGCTTAAAATTGAATATGATTTAAAATAATTCAAGTGCATTTTTTCGATAAACAAAACCCATTTGTTTCTGATGAATTTTCTTTTTTGTCGTAAAGGAATTTTTCCATTTGAACTCTGACAACCTTGATTGATCGCTTCGAATTCGAATTCGAATTTTGAGGGGTCGTTGGGACGTTTTTCTACCGGCATCGATCCATCTGCTCGTGTTTGTGTAACTTGCGTGTATATATGTATATATATCTATCGTTTTGTAAAAAGCACAGGTGCGTGCTCTAAAATAGATGGCCTAATACTACCTGTCCAGTCTCTACGGCAGTTCCAGCACTCTTCTAAAAGCTAATAGAGGTCCGTCGTCGCGGTGATGAACAAAGGGCCGAAAGAGTAATTTAATTTTCTGCAGTCACTATATATTTACAAGTGCCCCTGGTAGCGGGGTGCTGCCTGTTGAAGGCTTCTCTAAATATATATATATATATAAAGATAGAGTGAGAGGGAAGAGAAAGAAAAGAGAGTAGATGGGTTGGAGGCTTCGAGGAGCGAGAGGGCATACCATAACTTCCGCACCTTTTACTCCTCGCTGACTCTCCCCCGTGCTCGTGTATAAATGAATCGCGGGCGACGTGCCGGTAACGGCCAACGAAGGCGTTCGTTCGTTACTTCGGTGTATCGTTTCTCTTTATTGCTTTTAGTTGAGGAACGGAAAGAGTCGTATATACGAAGCCACGAGCCATACTCTCATCGATAATTAATACACTTCGACTCTCGTTTCGGCCGGTGGCTCTTAATCGTCGATCGCAATTTGTTCCAGGCCATATAATTCCGCGCTGATTCCGTTCCCACAGACAACTCGCGACTCCAAAAGGTATTATACACGTATATACGTGGTATATACGCTATACACGCGGTTGTATTCGCGTTTATACTCAATGTTCGTATAAGTCTTCGGATCTGCGTCTTTTAATCGATTTACGGTAAAAGATCATACAATCGTATAAATATTGCATTCGTCACGGAACGATGATATTTAATTATTATTCCTGTTCATTAATTGTGAAACGGAATTAATAAATTCATTTTCTTCATTGAACGGCATCAGGTGTGGTACGTTCGAACTAAAATGATCGGGAAAATAAATTTGATCGGTGCATATTTGAAATTTATCATAATTGTTTGAATTTTATGAAAATTTAACCAATCGCTCGATCGATTTTATTGTTATTTTTGTTTCGTGCACGATTACGCGACAAATTTCGTGAATTTTATTTTATTTGGTCCATTAAGCGATTCGAATGCTTGAGAAAAATACATTTAGAAAAATTATTTCCGGACCTCGCCCCCTTTGTCCACGCTATGGCTGATGTGTCGACCTATCGTTTTTATGTCTCGGTGGCAATATGAGGTCAGTTATCACCCCCGGCGAGTCTCCTTTGGGAATTTGTGAATCACGCAATAAATATTAACTCATCTCCACTTTAATAAAGGCGCACACACGTGACTATCGACGTGAAATCTTCCACACCCTTGGCCAGTAGCGTTAATTAAAGATTCAATGATTATAATTAATTAAACTTCGTTAAGTAATCATTTTAGTTCACGAAGGTTGCAAAGATCGAAAATGTCTCTCTCTCTCTCTCGCTCTCTTCATTATTGCTGGGGTGGAATCTCAGACGGTGAAAAAATTAATATCTGGTGAAACGATGATATATATTATATATACATATATATATGTACCTATGTATCGCGAATATTTGACGCGTCGGGGGTCGGTCTCTCGTCGAGATGCGGAGGCATGCGTAATAAGTATGCATAACCTCCGTCCACCACCACCAACGTCACCTCTCTCAATATCTCTTTCTCTCTTTCTCTTAGAGGCAACTCCTCCCGAAGCGCAAAATAAATGCCGCTCTCACTCTCGCTCTTCCCTTTTTATCTCTCTTTCGCCTTCGGTGTCGCTTTCATCCAAGAGAGAAGGAGAGAGAGAGAGAGAGAGAGAGAAGGGCGAGCATAGAGCCCAGGCTAGAGATTGCCAGCGAGGTGAGTTATGATAATTCCTGGCGGACGACGATCAACGACGTCGGGCAATCAAACATGGCGCCCGAGCGGCAATCGAGCGACCGTCTCTCTTTCTCGCTCTTTTCCTCTCCCCCTCTCTCTCTCTCTCTCTCTTTCTGTCTCGGTACATCTCGAAGTCCGCCAACGCCCGTTGGCGTAATATTGCCCGAGGGCCGTGGAATAACTCCACGACGACGGTGCGACGACGATGACGACGACGACGCCGGCAGCATTGAATCGCATATCTACACCGTGCGGGCGGCCGTTCGAAGTGAACTTGTCGTATGGACGAGCATTTCGCAGCATCCTTGCACAACGCCCTTGTTCATATTTAATGCACTCGCGTTTCGTTTGTATATTTACGATACTCGTAGACCATCGACGGATTGATTTAATTCTGTCAATCATTATCACTTTAATCGACCACAATGGCGGAGGAACATACTTAAAAAAGAAAATGGCGTTTCAACCTTTCATCATATATCAATGCAAAAGGCTACGATAATATTTTTCAAAATTATAAAATTTTCGAAAAAAAAACTTATCAAAGCTTTCCACTTTTGCTTCAATTTTCGAAAAAGTGCGTTATTCGTGAGGAAAATGGCCGACGAGCGTTCTCTTAGATAATATCGCTATGGATTAATTTTCTATGGCGCGGTTTCTTCCAGCCTTTTGGCACGCCGCCCTCGATCGTCATCTCGTGATCTTTTCTTGCGTCTGTTATGAAAGCTTCTTTTCGCGGTTTCCGTCGAGGCGCCATCCAACGCATATATACATATATATGTATATCGTTGAGCACGTCGAATGAGAATTCTTTGAATTCTGTCGGACATCCCGTCCGGAAGTAATGGCCGATCCGTAGAGAATTGACGGAGACGCGCCTAAGGGGATGACGCTGGAGGGCGACACTCTCGCGCGACCTCGCGTCGCGTCAGGCACACACGAGCTCACGGGTCACCACGGCCGAGAGCGAGAGGGAACTTAAGGGAGAGAGCTTTTCCCGAAACGCTCATATTCGACGACGTTAAACGTCTACGACGACATGGCATTCGCGGAAATGGAAAAATAACCATCAACGATATACATATATATGTGTATAGATGAGCTTGTGAACGGGTGGGGGAGGGGGTTAAAGAGGGTTGGAAAACGGGCTTTTTAACGAGTTCGCTATACGCCGCGCGTGTGTAAGTACGGCACACGAATCTCTCGTGACGGAGTTGAGAAGACCTCCGCGGATTATATGGGAGAGCAAAAGTGTCGAGGTGACGGCTGATCGAGCAGCAACGGTGCTTTGGTCTCGAAAGGCGGAATGAAAAAAGACCGACGGACAAAAACCACGAAAATCAAGAACCGGGAGGCAATAAAAAAAAATACTCATGCGTTTATCTCGACCGTAGCTTCGTGCGCGCCGAATCTTTGCACTCACAACATTTACTTACGTCAAGGCATTAAATTATAAATCATCATTTACAATTTTACGTTTTATAATTACGTCGTAAATTATTAATTCTTTCAAAAAAATCTTATTCAATTTTCTTAATCCTGATATTCTTGTCACGTTTAAAATTTGATGTTTTTTTTCCAGAGACAATTTTCATGTTTAATGAAAAATTTGAATTCTCATTCGATTAAGCAATTAAACGACGATGAATCCAAAATTTCCTCCTCATAATTAAGGAATTTTAAATCATCGAAAAATTGGTCAGAATCATAATGGAATAATGGAAGATCGGAAGAACATGGATGCTGCACGTAGACATGGCAAGTACCTACTCGATCCAATATGAAATATCGCGTATCCAGAATCGGAGAGTAAGTAGTGGGGGAAATCGTGATATACGCTAAAACACCGTATAGGTCATACAACATATACATATATATGTACATCTGTGTGTATGTATATATACCGAGGATATACATAGTCCGCTCGGAATGAGAGACCCGAGCCAATGAAATCGATGGAACCAATGCGCGTCTCGCCACTTTATTCCCACCGGCCAATCGTGTTAAATCGTTTCACCAGCTTTCCTCTCTCTCTCTCTCTCTTTCGTTCTCTCGTCCTACAGCGCGGGGGCCGAGTCCGAGGCCGCGCAACGAACGCGCTGTGTACGAGATCGCTGAGAGGAAGCGAATCAACGAGTCTATATATAACATAGATGAGAGAGAGACAGAGAGAGAGAGGGAGTGAGAAGCTCGAACAAGAGCGAGGAGGCAATTTTATCGAGCACCCCCTCCCTCCCGCTACCACCCCGACCACTCCACGACTCCGTAAAACCCCCGTAGCTTTTACTCCTTTTTCTCTTTCTCTCTCTCTCTCTCTCTCTCTCTCTCTGTCTGTCTCTCTCTTCCTCCATCAGACTTCGCTATACGCGTATATGTGCCCACGGTAACGAGAAGAGAAGAAGGGAACGCCGAACGAGAGTGAGGAAAAATATATATATGACGTATGGTAGAGAAAACGAGGATGGCAGAAGCGATTCCAGAGAACGAGGAGAACGACGAAAAGCTCTGCGAGCTTGTGTGTGTGTATGTACGTGTGGGTGGGTGGGTGTGTGTGTGTGCAACCCCCACGATGGCAATATAGTTGCCTCTAGTACCCAGTGGTAATGGCAGTAGTAGAAGCGTTATAATATATATGATCCCAATTGTGTGTACTTATATATGTTTGTATATATGTATATGTATATATGTGTACAGTTAGAAGGAGGTAGGAGTCGTACCTGTATACCAAGTCGAGAAGAGGTGGACCCATCTACATTGCGCCGTCTCCGTCTTATCGATAATTGGAAAAAGAGGGAAAAAAACGAAATAAACGATAACGGGGGTGGATGGTGGAAGGGAGGTATGGAGGAGAATACGAAGACGCGGAGCGGTGAGGCGCAAGAGCACGGGCGAACGACGACGACGACGACGACGACGACGACGACGACGACGACGACGACGAAGACGACGACGAGTAGGAGAGCCACCTCTCCATCTTTCTACCTCGTTTCTTTCTTTCTCCCTTTCTCTGTCCCTCTCTTTCTCTCTTTTGCCAACCTCTACTCCTCGTTCACTCGCACACGAAGAAACTACCTTCACACATACCCGTCTTACTTCTTTGCCCCGCTTTCCGCCAATCTCTTTCCACATCCGAGACTCTCGATTTTCTCCCAGCCGTTCGCCACATTTTTTTTTCTCGAATTTCTCCTCTCTCGTTTTTCTAGATATTTTTCATCCTCTTTTATAGCCCTTGGGATATTGTTCGTATCGAATTAGCCAAAGTCGCGTTTCCAGCAAACCGACGCGTTAAATATTTATCCGAAAATCGATAAGTGTATAGAGAAGTGTCGGATCGTACGCGTTTACTGAAAATTGTCGCGATTTTTGAAAAATGGTTATTTTTATCCTGAAGTGACGATTATCGGATAAAAGCTCGTTATAATTTAATCATACAAATTGTCAGGATGATATTTCTGGTTCTCCACTTGCGCAGAAGTTGGTAGCTCGAAGCAGTACGCGCAATTCTCGTCCACCAATTCGACTTGTACCCGCCAGCTATGCACTCTGTATCGCCCTTGCGCTCGCGAAATCATACATATATATAGATATATTTCTGCAATGTATAGAAAGATATATATGTACATTCTCTCTCTCTATATATATATAACGAAAGAGCTGGAGGTGGAGGCAAGACTCGCCGAGTAGGTAGGAGGAAGGCCATGAGGAACACAACACTGGCCAGCGCGCACGGAGAAAGGAGAGGGGGCGAGAGGGCACCGAGAGCGAACCGCGGAGTAATGGAAGCTGGAGTAGATATTGTATGGCATTACCGAAGAACTTTCCACGGCGAACATTGCGATATTGGTTTCGCTCCTCCCGCCGACTCCGTAGCAGGGCGCCTCTCTTTCACTGCACTACCGTACGGTCGGAGCAAAACTGATGACCGTGCTCAACTCTGTATTGTTTACGTATATATATATACAAACACACACATATAAATGTATAAGTATATATATAGACAGATAGATAGCATACTCACCGCGATATTGGCCGAGTCCTCCATCGCTTTACCATCGTTATATATGAGCAATGTCGAAATCTCCCGAGGGTTTTTATTTTCCTTATTTGGCTCGGCTCTTTTTTTTTGGCAAATATTTATTACCCAGGCTTCAATATTCCCTCGTTCGTTTTATTTTTCCAAAACCATTTGTTCGGATTTTTGTGGAATATTATTTGAATTGCGATATTTTGATTTATCGTTCTAATTCGTATATGAAGACCTAAGAGGACAATGAATGTACAGTCCCTTTGCTGTTATGCGATCGACGGTCTTACCAACCGTCTCATGCAATTTCCGGTCTTCGGCCGTTTTTCTTCGAGTTACAACTAATATCGAGCGAGCCGTCCCGCAGGTGCGAAAGAAAAGTACGCGCGGCGCGAGTATACATATTGCGTCGAACGTGCACGTGCACGATGCGAAACGCACACGCACTCTCTTTTCCATCGCCCACACGAATCTCCCCGGAACGATCGCGTTTCGAAAGAAAAAGTTACTTTCGGATACTCGAAACGCGAATTATTCTCACCCCTCGTCCTCCCCCGCGAACTTAACGACCGCTCTTCGACTCTTGCGGAAAAGTATATGAAAAATAATTTATAAAATTATCGATAATTCGACGCGGTTATCGAACGTTGAATCTATCGATCGTACAAACTGCCCTGAAAATTGAAAAATTTATTCTATTTATTTTTTATATTTTGGGCAACGACAAGACAATATTATTAATATTTTTTTTTACCTTGGAAAAAGTCGCGTTTTCCTACCATCCAAGTTATTTTTTTCAGACTACCTGTGCCTATAGGCATATATATAAAGGTACCTATATATCGCGATATTTGCATGGCTACAGATTATAAAATTACTCTCTCAAAGTATCCCGTCTCGATAATACTCATGTACCTACTTGTTCTCGTTACCGAACCGTCCATGTACACCGCGCGTATGTATACGTACTTCGGTACGGGAAGTCGATTTTCTATTATAATATGCCCTCATGCTTCATATACCTTAATTGGGATTCGTGAATATATACAGATATGGTGTAAGCCACGGAGATATATATATAGACGTTGAGGGCGATGGAATTAATTTGCGATCGACGAGCTACCGGGAGCTCTCGGGCTACCTGCACATGGCGCAGTATGTGCGAAGCAAGGTTAATGAGTGAGCTCCGCGGTGCTATATATAATTCACGACCGGCGCCCAGGATCCTCCGAGTTCCGATGGGAACTCGCCGTAGGAATTTCCTAATCCGTTGGCATTTTTCTTCAATTTTCTTTCATATATATTTAAAGATTTAAGAAAATTTTCAAAAAACTATCTTTCATCTTTCGTATCAAAAACAAAATCTTTGCTACGTGGTCATAGTAGAGGAAGGAAAAGAAAATTCGTCAAATTCGAATTTCTCGTTACGTGGAAAAAATTTCTCGACCATATTCACGGCCAGTTGCAAAAAACGCGAAACGATCTATGGATCGCGTATGCGCGGTTGAAGAAAAGAGCGAAGGATTAATGAAAATATGAAAAAATAAAGAAAATATAAAAAAAAAACGTAAAACAGAAAATACTGTAAAAACGAAAAGATCGAGAAATATTCTCATCTTACCTACGAAGATCCTATAATGCTATGGGCACACGGAGAACGAAGGGAAGAAGCTCTTTCCTGTAAAATTACTTTGCGGTGTGGCTTGTCATTATCCCGGTCCCCCGAGCCCTTTGCATCTTCATCTCGCTCGTTCTCTCTCCCTGTATCCCTCTCGCGCTACATAAGTGTTCGGTATACACGCGGCCTTGAAGGAAATGAGCTACGCCGACTGACAGAGGGAGAAAAAGTCAGAAAGCAGCGAGAAAGAGGGAGAGTGAGAGGGAGGTGTAGCGCATCAGCAGGTTCAACAAAATTATTACGATAAAAGGGGACTCTCGCGATAGCAATAATATTTAGCAGTTACAGCCTCCCAGCACGCACCGAATGTTTGAAAAATTTCGCCGAATTGCGCGAACTACAGTTACAATCGCGAGCAAACAAAAAAAAACATTTTCAATCAAAAAACTTACACGTCGACATTTTCTATTGAAAATGTAAAATTCTAATTCGAAAAAAAGTCAACCGAGACTATTCAACATTTCCCCCAATAAAATCTGCATCACGCTAAAAAAAAATACAAAAAAAAATCATATCAATTCGACGAACCGAAAAAAAAAGTTCGAAAATAAAATCAACGTGTTAAGGGTTGCACGAAAGTAAAAAAAAACTCTATCAACGCTACGTAGAGCGGTAAAGAAAACGAAAAAAAAATGAAACGTTCGTACGAACGTGAGATCGGTACAGGTTCAACGATGAGGTATAAACGCGCCAAAGCGTTTGGAGTCGAAATCTGGGATGAACGGGCCAAAATGGGAGGGGTAGGGGTTCTGCACCGAGACACACACATACACACATTAATGACAGTAAAGTCGGTGGATATGGACTCGCGCTTCGTTGAACGAGCAAGCGTTACCATAGGCGCGTATATAGCCAGCGCGAAGCCGAGGCACGAGCCTCGTCGCCGATGAGTATACGTACGAACGCGTTTATATACCTACACACCTCGATTTTCGCGCGCGTCTAGTTTCCAACCATTTGGCGATCTTTCGCTTTGTACGTCGTCGAGCCCGAGAGCTTTTTTCGTTTGGGCTTTCCGGAACATTTTAAACTCTCGAAATTCATATCTCACTTTGAACTGTGTATACCGGTAGCTTTTCTTTGACGTCGATACATATATCGTTGTACGAAGAATTATACGGAGGAGACAAAAAGGCTTCGTCACCGTCACAGTTATCGACTCGCTTACCAGGCGTTGAATCACATTTTTCCTCAAATTTTTTTACAATTACGTCGATAATAATAATTTTTATCTCGCTATCGAGTCGCGAAATGCGATACTTTCCGTAATTTCTTACGAAAAATTAATAATATTTTCGCCATTGTCATCACTTTGATCCGAAAGCCGGAACGATCATTCGCGCAAATACATTAGCGTATCTGATCTCGTTCGTAAAAATTAAAAAAAGAAAATAGATATGGAAAAGAAGAAAAAAATATCATTTCCTCCGGAAACGTTGCATAATAAAAGTATTTAAAGAAAAATAAAACGCGAAGACGTGTAACTCGTTGGCCGCGCTGATTAGAATCGTTCGCAGCGTTTCGGACGAGTGACCCGGCCGTTCGTCCACGCGTGGAGGACGCTGCTGCTTCGGTCATACCGTATATACGTCTATACACACACATATATACGTATATTGTATATAATATATGTATATATATATTCACTCGCCAGGAACGATTACAATAGTTAGTAGTTACACCGGGGCAGTGAGACCGACTGGACTGCTCACTCACTCGGATCGGCTACTCACACTTGTACCCTCTCTTCTGACCCTTTATATATGTATATATATATATAGTTAACGTCACATACTCTCTCTCGCCTCGTCCACATCTCATTAACTTCACCGTTTCAAACTTTTAATCTCTACAGAGTGGCCGAAAAGCAGCCACGAGACGAGTCGAGCGCGAGCCTCGTGATATCAATCTCTCTTTTTCTCTCTCTTTCTATCTCCCTCTCTCGACGAGGGAATGTAGGCATAAATACGAAGATATATATATATATATATACGTAGGTACTCTGTACTCGGACTAGCTGTCTCACTTTCGCGCATCGTGGGAAGGAAGTCATTTACCCAACTTTCATTGCCCCTGTCTCGAATTTTACGAGTTCTGGTAATAATATACATAAAAATATGTATATATGTGTATGTGTAGATATATTGTGGTACAATCGTTGTAATAGGACACATGTATTCTCGTGCAGAGTCGAGACAAAATCGTGTTTAGTTATCATACGAAAAAAAAAAATATATTCTCCACGAACCTAAATTTTTAGACATCTTAATTTAACCACACCGTACTCTCGGCGAGATAGAAAAAAAAGGAAAGAGAACGGAAGAATAGAATCGAGAGAAAGGAAGAAGCGACGAGGTTATGAACGTAACGTGGCCCTTTAACACACGCTTCCAGGTCCCGATAATTGTTCTCGCGATGCCACCAGCTGGCGGTACGTCGGTCGACGGCCCTTTTCTTGTACTTCTCGTCGAAAGAACGCGCACCAAATTCGCGCAACCTGTCGAGACAAAGAGAAAGAAAAAAAAGCTATATATTTATCGAAAAAAATGCACGATTGAAACAGCCAGTGAGAGCGAATATCGCGGCGGAAATAAATGTTTAAATTTTAGAGGAGAAAAGAAAATTATTCTCTCCTATGTCCCCGATCGTTCGTCGATTATTCGCGCTTTCAAATGTACTTCATTTTTGTTGAATTAATTAACGACAGCGAATTCACGAGTAGGTACGGTTTTCTATTTTTTTTTCATCGCGACCGTGCCGCGAAGTATATCGAGTATTGTTTCGCCCGTAACGAGTCTTTAATTTCTCGAACATTCAGTGGACACAAAGGAAGTCGGTCGTGTCGGTGAGATGCCATCGCGAACATATATATATATATATATATATCATGATGAGTATATACGCAGTCAACCAGGACGTAATTTTTTTTCCTTCTTCTGTCCCTCTTAACGCTCTCTCACTATATCCGTCTCGTTCCTATTCTTTTGCCCCCGACTTCTTTGCCATTCGTATATAACTTCCTTTTGATTATCTCACACCGTCCTCTATTAATCAGCCCGACAGTTCGCTCGCTCTTAATTACGCGCTGAAACTCCATAGCCTTTTCTGCCATATTCTCATCGTCTTCGTCGTTGTACTCCTCCCGACGTCTCGGTCCCTGTCGTAGTCGTCCTCGTCGTCGTAGTCGTCGTCGTCATCGTTTTCGTAGATTGACCATAAAGATGACTTGGCAGCGGGAGTTTACGCACACGAACGCGACGACGGAAGGGCATCCCTCGGTGCAGGAGTCGCCGGAAATAAGCGAACAACGACATCGCGAGTGTGAAAATAAAATTGCGGCGTGCGTGAGTTTTCGCCAACGAGGGAATATTACACCTAGACATGCGCTCTCACCTCCGCAAAGGGATGAAGGACGAGACTAGAGGTGTGCGAACGAAATAAAACGAGAAGCTGTGATTATGATTGCGTCGCTGCGACACATCGTTATCAACGTCTCGATCACATATGGCGACGAATTAATTTACCGACATACCCTGTGCCTTTTTTTATTCTTATTCTTTAATATTCATACTCAAACCTACGAAAAAATAAAAATACTGAATTACGAGTCGCAGCCCTTTTTGCCAAAAAACGAGCGTCTTTTTTCCCTTCTCACACTGCTAATTGAATTCGCAACGGACCTCGATCGTTATAATTTTCGAATTGTCTCGATCGTACGAATAAAAATGGTCGTTACTATATATACATATATATATGTGGCTCCTGCTCGAAGCTATAGACACACCAGTTAGCTATAGCTCGTACGAGAAGCTATAGACAGTTATATCCGGCGGGCACCGGCAATTAATAACTCGCCAGGGCCTATTAATGCCATTGTTCAGAGACGCGTGACGGGGCACGGTGGTTCTATATAGGTGTGCGTGTTTAGTATACCGGCGTCGTTATACCTGTAGGACCAACACACGCGTATCTTAGCTATATCCCGCACGTTTCAGGTATAAATATAATATACGTGTGTAGGAGACACACAGAGAGGACATTTTGCCATATATTGTATAGCGGACTACAAGGAAACCGAGTGGGCTATATCTATCAGTCAGGGGAAGGGTAGTTGGGGAGGGGAGCTCACACCGTGCGAGCAGGTGCCGCAGCGGCACCTCTCTCCCGTTTTACACTATACGCGCCCCGCGTGCGCTCACCGAGTGCATTATCTCTATACCCGATCTATCGATCGATCGGCCGATTGTGAATCGATGCATCGCCCCTCACCGTGCCACGTTTCTCTCTTCGCGGTGGCAAAAAGGTGAAGACGAGATTCTTATCGATACATAGTGTGCAAATACGCGAGCGAACGTATACTAGTATGTGTATGTACTTATTTTTATGTGTATATATTGTATGTATGTGTGAATGCGTGTTTGTGTTTGGATATATAGATATAGATTTATGATATAAGCAGAGAAACAGAGAGGAAGTTTGCGAACTGGCGCAGCTGACGAGAACAATACCCGAAGACTTATATCGTGCAACGCATAAACATGTCGACGATATATCCAATTATTTCGTTCAAATATATATTATATTTTATGCACGATATAATTAACAACCGTACGTGTATTGAGAGATAGTAACATATGTCGTTGGACTGTACGGCCGTGGGCGCAAATTTCTACGATTAACGAAAAATTTTGTGACTGGGAAATATTTCGCGATGATCGAGGAATTTATTCGGCGAAGAGCTGTCGTGACGATAGACGATATTTTTTAATTTAAAGAATTTTGGCACTGTTCTTGAAGTTAGTAACGCAAAAAGTCGTAGAGTAACGATTTTAATCGAAATCGGATGAATTCTTATTTTTTGGCCGATTTACACCGACAAATTCTCAGGATACGAATTTTTTAATCAAAATTATCGTTATCGTCGTCTCATTGAACCGAACTTTTCGTACGTCTTTAACTTCGTCGCGTTTACAATTTTTCATCAAGATCCGCATTCCCGTGTCGCACACGTCATGCACGACAAAAAAACAAACAAAGACGAAAATGTACCGGCGAGCATTGCGGCTTTCGATAAATCGTTCGAAACGTGAGTTTTCGATAATTTTTTACTTACGGTTTACGAGCGATAAGCCTTCGACGAACGAGAACCGTAGTTCGTACCGTTACGTTAAACAAATTGTATCGATTGCGATACGAGTGTTGATCACTCGTTGCACGAAAATAATAAAAAAAAAAAAATTGATATCAAAATTCAACCAACGTATCGTAAACTCTTTTCAATATTTATTTTTTTAAACTTTACATAAATTATCAGCCGTCTGTATTTATTCGTCGACAATAAATGCAAAAAAATAAATAAAAATGGTAATAAAAACAAAACTGTATCAAGATTGAATAAATTTCGTAAAAAAATTGTATTCCGTGTAAAACGATTTCGTCGAGTGTATTTGTATAAAAAAAAGAAACACACTGAAAAGCAAAATTACGTAGCGAGCATTTCCCCTTTCGACCTCGTTACGATTGAATTATTCCAAGTGGACAGTAATACTATCGGCCGGTTTATCGGACCGGCAGGGCACAAAAAGGGGGAAGAGGGACTGATTTTTCGCTTTGAATTTTTACCACGCTTTACAACCGATGATAGATCGCGGCTTGTGTACAACCAGCAGCCCTCTCTACGCGTACCTCTTTTTTTTGATAGCCACGACGCTATACGTACACGAACCAGGCGGAGTCTCTCTCCCTCCTCCCCTCGCCGCATTATCCGCGCCCCGTATACAAAGTTTACAATACTGTCGCATCGCGACTCTTATGCTAATGCAAGTCGCGTACGTGCGTATCGGCAGAAACTCCGCCGGTATGGATGCGTGCCTTTGATAGTTTGCCGAACTGGTTCTTCTTTACGATTTTTTTCAAATTCATTTTATTTTTACATTCTTTCTTTTTATTCTCCATCGTCCTTTACCATTCAACGATATATCGTCGCACTGGTACGCACGCGTATGAAAAACTCGGATAAACGTAGAACCGCTCTTACCCGTGATTCTATTTTACGTGATGAAATTAATTCGAGTTTTCGTATAAATCGGTGGATATACGAAATTTCGCGCACGTGATGAATTCACCGGGATATTTTTTTGGATAAATATATCTTTGTATGTTTGAATTTAAAACGTCGAACTCACGAAATAATCGAGACACGATTTTACGGTTTGAACGCAAGGAACTTTCCAGTCATAATAATAAAATCAATTGCGATGGTCGGATGGAGGGGGCTTATAAATTCGAGGCTAACAAAAATAAGACGTGTATCATATAATAAATTCGACTCCGAGGCCACCGGTGGAACAATGGCCGAATCTTTATTTTTTTATTCTCTTTTTCACGGTTTAAAGTTATTTATTCATGGCTTTACAACTCGAGCTTGTTGACTGTGCAGGAAATAAATAAATAAAACACATGATCAATTTATCTTTTCGAACAAGTTGGTAAATAACGGAGAGTTTCTCGGTATATTCGCGGCAGTAGCTTTATTATACTTGTATTACGAGTGTGTTCACGCTTCCTCATAGCGGAAGCTTTGTTTTTAATTAAATTAAACGGAATTTTCGTTCGATCGTGTCGAAATTTCAGAAATTTTCTAAATGATCGTTGAATCAACATTTTTGAAAAAAATTGCCCGGGTTTGTGAGATTGCGATAAGTGGCGCTAAATTATACAAAAACTAGTCCGAGCTACAGGGAGGACTATGAAAAATCTGCCGAGTAAGTACAGCATTATTATCATATTTTTCTCACTTAAGATTATCGACCGAAATCATTTTACAATTTAAAAAAAAACATTGAAAAACTCGCCTCGTCGACTCGGTCCAAAATTCTTTTTCGAAACAGTGAAATTTCGAAAATGTTGACATTTCGCGAGAAAAAAAAACATCGTTGCCACGCAACGAAACGTTACACACAGATATGGCCCGAATTTCCGTTTTCACGAAGACACCAAAGAAAAATTCCTTCGTTTCAAAAACTACTAAAAAATTCTTTATTTTCAAGACTTAAATTTCAATTTGACTTTTTTACCAAATACTTCATTGTGTGGACGAAGAAATGCTCGAGGACGACTCAGCGTGTACGTATAATTTCGAATCAAGATCGTAAAATCCGAAGCTTCCGTTCTCACCGGTGTCTTTCGGATATGGGGTGGATATAGGGTGGGGGGAGGGTATATCGTGAGTTTTACGAAGAGCGAACGCGACTCTCGTAGGAACCAATAAATCTGGATCCGATGCCGCAGTCTGGATCATCATACGTGCGCGGTCACTAAGGCGCTTAGCCCCAAGAGCTTGCTTTATACATGTATACATATATATATGTGTGTGTGTGTGTCTGTGTGTGTGTGTGTGCGTGTATGTGTGTACGTATGATACATCCCTTCTGCCTTCTTTATACAGGCTTTTTCGCTCTCATAAGAGAGCACGTAATAGTTCCCATCGAACTCAGCACACGCTCTTCCTCGTTGCTCAGCTCATCGTTCTCGCTGTTGCTGCTATGCCGCAACAGAACTCAAATCTAACTTATTTACATATCTGGCGATGCCGGTGAAATTACCATATCCACGATCAGGATAGTAAGGTAGGTAGGTATATACCGACCTACTACCACTATATTGTATATATATTTTGTACGTGAGTGTAGTTATGTGGAGGGATACGTGCCAACGCATGCGAAGCGAAGAACCGAACGCACGTCGTTGGAGTGAGATATATAGATATATACCGCGCGTACATGGGGCAAAGGTACGCGTACGTACGACCGAACGGGTCTGATAAAATGCGGGTAATTCGGATCACCAGATGGATAATTTTTTTTTTCAAATTATTTTTTATAAAAACTTTCAATGAAAAAATCGCCGATTTTCTCTCCCATTGATATTTTGAAATTTACTATGAAACTTGTCAAAAAAATGCCAAAATAATTAAAAAGCTATAATTTCGGAATCAAAAATAAATTATATGATGAATAGACGAATTAAATATCAACGATCCTTAAAATATAGCACAAAAAATCATCAAACTCAGGATTTTTTAAATTTTAGTCTCGTGCAGAATTGCAATTTTATAAAAATTCTTTATCCTTGTATTATTGGAAAATTTCGTGAAAGTAAGTAAGAGGAAGACGCAGGGGGTAGTTTGTCGCGGTGCCTACGTGCGCGCGAGGCGAGAGTTCGTACGACGTACAATGCGACGATGCATGTGCAAGAAACGTAAAGGGGTTGCCTATTATTGGGCCAGCTGAAGAAAGGGCGAGGGAACGTCGTGCCAAGGTCGACGTTTTCTGACGCTATGCTGGTTATACGCATCGTTGGACTATCACCTGTACATATATGCTATATGCTTATACCATAGACTCGATCGTCATCATCATCATCGTTCTGGGCTCTGGAAAAGGGTTGCCGGATCGATGAGCACGGATTAGCATCGCGTTCCGCTAATATCTGCATATTTTAGAATATTTCCGGGGCATGTTACGGATGCCTACGTGCTTCTATGCTACTTCCACACGACGATGTGAACCAAACACTCGGTCTGCCGACACGGCAAAATTCAAAGACGGGCTATATATTTTCTACGCCTATACACGTATACATTTTACTATGTTACGTGTGATTAAAGGCGCGTATGAGTGAGCGATCCGTCTTTCGATGCAAAAAATAAAATGTTCAGTCTGATGAGCAGATGCGGTTTGCCGAGCGATAAATCGATTTTTTATCAAATTCTTACGAAATTTTTGTTTTTTTTTCGATCCGAACAGTTCCCAAAATTACGAATGACGCGCTAATTAATTGGGGCAAGAATACAAGCGCGATCGCTTGAAAATTGTAAACGAAATTTTCATGAAAATCATCACAATAAAATTAATAAATTTAATTGGTAAATTTTCACAGTGTAAACTAAACGTTTAGTTTTTTTTGTTTCGAATTTTCGTACAGATTGCCAACAGCTTGTATACGGTTCTATAGTGATTCCGATCTTATGATTTTCCTCGACCCTTCAACGGCGCGTGCAGGCGCGAGGCAACACGCATAGTTGCCTCGTTGACTTTTTTTCCAACGAAAAATGCTTTTTCAGGTATATATTCATTCTACACGTTTTTTTCTTCTTTCTTTCTCTGTGGCCGCCTCCGGTTTTCGATGGTAACTTCATTCCAAATTGTGTTTATAGGAGAGAAAGGGCTCTACGGTTGTAAGGTGTGGAACGAGGGTCTTTTGTCCGGACCTTCATGAGCAAACTATATATATATCTATAGAATACACACCCTCGCGTTCACCGATCGTAACCGATCAATGCGGGCAAATCAAGATCGAGAAAGTCGTTGGGGTATGTCGCGTGAACGAACGAGACGCAGGTAGGACCCTAACGTTCATTGTGTTTCGTATTTTTCGGGGTGGAGACGAAAATAAATATGCGTGGGTCGCGTCTCGTCTGGATGCGAACGTTGGAAGGCGATATTCACTCGTCCCGATATCTCTATATAATTATATATATAAGACTTTTCATAGCAACTCGATTTTTTTCTTGTCTCCACTGTCATCGTTACGTCGAAAAAAATTACAAAAAACGCTGTAAATGCATTTGCAAAAAGAAATGTCTTAATAATTAGACATTGCTCTTAAGTGTCAATTTTTTATAAATTATTAATCAATTAATAGTCAATTATTAATGAAAAATAAAAGATTTCTTTCAATTATGAATTTCACGTTTGAACAGAAAATAATTTGTATTTATCTGAGTGTTTTTTCTTCTCCATAGAACGTACCTATATAGTGCATAAATATAATATGTCGAGGAAAGAATGATTTTTCCACGGGGATGCCACGAAATTGGATTATGCGTGCCATCGAGACGAATCCGACTGATTCATCCCACAAAAAGCGACAGGTAGAAACACTTTTATGGATCGAGATGGGAGGGGGGGGGGGGGGAGATACTCGAACCTCGGAGAATTTTCAGCCCCGTCGAAGCAATCCCCCGGAGCTACAGGTTATTCTCGCGTTTCACGTTCATCCCGACATTGTACACATATATCCACACATAGGTATATCTATGGCTATAGGTCCAAATACATAAAGATATCTGGGTCAAATGCTCACAGAAATGAAATTCGTTTTTAAATAATTGTATATACTCCAGCTTCATTTTAATAAAAAGTCCATCAGTACAAAATAATTCGACTTATTTTCTCAATTGTTCTTTTGACTTTGATGATTTTTATTACTATTTTAGCATTCTTTTTTAACAAGTATACATTCTTAATTAATTTATCGTCACGCAAAAATTTATTTAATCGGTACGTTCGGTGGGATTTCCTAAAAATTCAGCAGGGTAAAATATATTCGATCGAATCGACCGCGAAAACAATTTCCCACAGCACCTTTCGACACAAAACACATTTTTTTTTAATCGATCGCGTCAACGACCACTCGACGTGAGGACGGTAACACCCAAACAGACACGAAGAGACACATGCGAGTCGAGATTCCGGGACGGAAAATCCGTAGAAAAAATACATTAGATTCATTTCCCACAATGGTCCATGGCAGAAAAAAAGATGAAAAATAAAATAGAATATAAAAAAATAGAATTATCCGATGGAGTCCCTCGGTATAAAAGCATTAGTAGGCATTTTACCCCTTAATGTATTATTCTTTCTATCGAGGGCTCTTCCTCGCCCCGTGTTACGCATGCATTTGCTCTCTTCACCCTCTACGTCTTTTGTCTCGCTTCCTCGCGCCGATATCCTTTCAATATTTAGATATATATATATATATGATAGTCCATTCTCCCTTTCTGTCGCTGCAGATGAGCGAGAGAAAGAAGAGCTCGTCCTTCCGCTGCCGAGAACGTCTAACCCACTCTCTTTCTCTACCCCCCCCCCCCCCCTCCCACCACTCTTCCTCTCTCGCACCCCATATCCTCACGTCTCGCCCTGGCAAATGCACGGACGATGCAAATTTCTTCGTATGTAAATGACCGGGAGGTATGCAAATTTACGGAACATGTGTTCGTCTTCGAACCCTTCCACGCTTGGCGACAACCTCCTCCCGACTCATCTCTCTCTCTCTCTCTCTTTTCATCCCTTCCCTCTCTTGGCACAGCCGCGAGATACACTTCTACCCCAATGCGACGACGATGGCCGGCGATCTCTCATCCCCGTGCGTATCGTTTCTCTCGATTTCTCGCCACAGAATGTTACCCCTTCGAAGATGATCGGGAAGGCCGGGCGACTATTTGCATATCTCGGATATTTCCTCTCATTGTGTCGTTCTGTGTGACTGTGTGTCTGTGTATAAAAATGTACCGTGGGGTTTTTTTTTCTCTTCTGAATCGAGCGTCCGGATGCGATCCTTCCTGATCGAGGATGCGAGCCATTAATCCGAATCTCTTTGAATTCACTGTCCGGATTGACAGATAGCTTCGAGTGTTCCCAGGATATGCGTTTGTACATATATGTATATTATTTAGTATTCCGTTTTATGCGCGGCGTGGTGAAGCTCGAAGGTGAGCATATCTCTCGACGACGACGTGAAAAAGAACGCGAGAGGAAAATTCGTTCCCACTTCCTGTTTACGAAACGACGCACCGCTGGTATCGAAATTAATCTCAGGGTCGTACGAAATATCCTTTCTTTTTTTTTATTCGTTATTCGCCGCGATTTGTTCATCTGCCAACGTTGATTTTTTTTCGACGTTTGAAAATCGGTCTGTCTTTCGATTTTATATTTACAACATATTTTTCATTAAATCTAAATTTGACAAATAAATATCAACGTATAATGCAGGTATCGATCGGTATAAAAAAAATATTGCAATAATTAGAAAATACGAAGAAAAAAACAGATTTGCTTGATTTTAATTATGTGCAACGGTAGGTTGCCCTTCGAACTAATTTTAAATCGCGTCTAAAATATTCAACGTGTATTTGTGACACGAATAAAAAAATCGCAATGAACCAAAGTATAGTTCCCGGTCGGTTGAAAATTAATTATGCGCCAAATTGCAAATATATCACTCGCGCCGATTAAAATATATAGGCGTGAATTTTGTACGTTGAAACTCGGCGCGAGTCGTTCGAACGTGAGAAAGATGCAGATTCTCGTTACGATCCTCGATGTTGCGTTTCAACGAGATAGATTAAAAAGAGAAAAGAGAGAGAGAGAGAACGCACAGCCACCCTAACGAATATACGAAGGACGCTTAGCATATCGAAATTACGAAATAATCGAGAGCGTATCAAAGCGACAACGACGAGAATGTCCGGGCGAGTTAGACTCGTATATATATAATTTTATTATAGTTATACCCCTGTCTCGCTCTCGATGCTCGGATATGTTTTGTTGTTCTGCGTTGCTCTCTTCTCTTTCGCGAAGCTCTACGAGAGAAACGCGCGGGGCGAGAGAGTAGACGTCATTGTCTGAAACCAGTTCGGGACTCTCTGGTTCGTGTGCTTCTTTGCATACTCGTTCCGTCTATTCTTCTCGTTCCCGAATTATAATTATTGTTGTACCGAGCGAGAAAGAAAGAGAGGGTGAATGAGTGAAAGAAAGAGAAAGAAAGAGAGAGAGAGAGAGAGAGAGAGAGAGAGAGAGAGAGAGAGAGACTCGCGCGCATTGATTATTAAGCAGCTTATTATATGTGTCTCTAGCGATATATCTCGGTTTCGCCCCGATGTTCTCTCAAGAAAAAGGGTCGACAGAAGGGGGAACACTTCGTTCGTCATCGCATATTGGCTACAGTTATTTTCACGAAATAAAAACCATTCAACCACACTTTCTTCAAATATAAATGTACATAATTATTCAAAGAAGAAATTGTAATATTCATTAGAAGAAGGAGAAGAAGAAGAAGACGAAGAAACTAATGGTAATCATAATTTTTGCATCACAAAATAATTCTTGGCGATAAATTTCAATAAATTTTTACGACCCAAGCATGATGCTTATTCTCGATATTAAATATTTGTATTCGATAATAAAAAAAAATAATTATATATTGCAATATTAGTGTGTAATTCAAAAATTCGATTCAACTGATCTTAAAATAAAAATGAGACTGATATTATTTCATTCGAAATAGATATGACAAAATTTGTTCGCGTGGTATAATTTTAATTCCCCCCCCCCCTCACGCGCTCCCACCCCCTTTTTTCTCCCAGCCCTCCATCGCGTTGAGGCTATCATCAAAAACTTGGCCAATCCGCGGAGACTTCAGCGATGCGATTTAGAACGAAAATTCGCGGTTATTGTTATGTACCAGCGAAGAGGAGGGAGGGGAAGGCTCTCCTGCTCGCGACTCCAAACACGCTCGATTTCGTCATTCGAAACAATTTATTTAATTCGAGTCGTTGGCGCACCATGCCGTTTTCTGCTACGTTCCATACCGCTATTGCTTGATGCTGGCTGTTCCCGCTGCTACGGCACGTCCACCTATTACAATGATCCAGCGAGCCAACCTATATATCTCTCTCTATATATATATATAAATGCGGTATACACTATTGCCGTTGGCACTGGCCGCGGCTCGAGCAGTAGCGATTGTTTTGCAATGTTGCTGAAATAATTGCTCGAAAACGCTTCAGTACAACAGTCCGTTGGAGAGGGGCGAGGAGGGGGCGGGGGATGGTGGTGGTGGTCGGGAGAGGGACACGATGTAGAGAGGGGAGAAACGACGAACTGACGGAAAGTGCGGAGTTGGGGGTGGGAGGAGGCGATGCAGTTGCAGCGCTCCGCAGCGACGAGTGCATTCGTGTACTATAGCGGGCGAGAACTCTCCTGTATGTGCGCCTCTCGTGTCGCGCGCGCGGGATATTCTAGCTTATACCGTAGCGATGGCCGCCGAGAGATAGGTGCTAAATTCCTCTTTGCTCTGAATTAATCTCAGCGGGAATGTGACTCCCACCTCTGCCTAACACACTCGACTCTGTTTACTGTGTTTATTATACAGACAGACACATATATATGTATATATACATATATATATATATATATATAGTTTTTCTCTCTGTCGGCCTCTTGTGTACCTCTGTGGTCTTGGCCTCTCACTGTCTTTCTTCTTCCGCCATCACGCGAGACTTGTAGAGACACCTGCGGGTTACCCTCCACACGCACGCAAAAAGACTCCGCGTATACGCGCGTGTGTGCTCGTTGAAATTTTCATCGCGGAAATGCACGGTAATACACGCACTTCTGAATTTGCTTCGTATCTCGAGATACACGATATCGTATGATTTTATTTTGATTTTGATTTATTTATATTTTTCAGGAAAGAACTGAAAAAATTGATTGCTTCAGAAGACGACTAGAATTAGAAGACTCGTATCGTTGCGGTTCAAGAAGGGTTGATACGGACAAAATCAATGAAAACATCGTACAATGAAAAATAAACATTTTTTTGCAGTGTTGATGATCGATTTTATTGTTATGTTTATATTGTATGTTGAGAAAGGTAAGATAATGGCGTGATTAGGTTTTATTACTAATTTAAAAATTAATTTTAGACATTGAATCATCTTTCTCAATAATATCGTGAAGACCTGTGTTTGTATGGGTGTGTGTGAGAGAGAGAGAATAAAATCATTGCTTCAACCACGAAAATCGTTCGATGAGAACAGCGTCGTCACACTGATCTCCGCCTCATATTTATTCCCCTATAGCCGTCGTATATTACCGAGACCCCACCGGTTGCCTTTCGTAGCAAGGCAAAGTCACACGTAAATTCTCACATGTCATTTCCCGGCACAGGTTCGCACAAGAGGAGATACGCGAGCGGTGCAGACTGATCGAGTCTAGAGAGAGAGAAAGAAAGAGAAAGAGTAAAGGGAACTCGTTCACGTCACAAAATCGAACAGTCCGTTGCAATTCCGATAAAATACGACAATTTCTCAACGAAAATAATATCTAGGGAACGAGAAATTCACAAAAGTAGGCGGGTTCGCGAATAGCCAAAACATTCGGTTACATACATGCATAATCTCGAATCATGGAGGCAAACTGAAAATATTCGTAAAACCTAAAAAGAACGATAGCCTCTTTGATTCAAAGAAGATTTCAAGATAATAAAAAAATGTGATCATTCCAATTGAAGTTTCGGGTCATTAATCCCTTTTATGGCCAGAGGATGATTTTCGTTCATCGACATGAGACACGAGATTGGTAGAATCGATGTTCACGTCCATTATACGTTATCGGGATGCGAACGTTGGTTGCGGTCATCGTTTGATTCTTCGTTACATCTTTCGCGACATCGAATATCAACCATTATTCTCTAGTCACTCGCGCTTTTTCTCGATTCATACGAGGGCCGCGATTATTTAGTAAAGCATGAAGAGAATCGTACGCTAAAACATACTCACCCGTTGCAAGACGTCCCCGATGACGAAAGTGGGTATACGACCGAAGAGAGAGGGAATCCCAGCGACTGTCGTCAGTGAAACTCACATGCCTGTGCTCGCTCCATCCTAATCCCCCCCCCCCCCCCCGCCATTTGCTCTTCCCATCCCCCACTCACCCGCAGCCATTGACAGTGCTACCAGTGCTCAAAATCGAAGCAGTTCACATATTTTCATGACCGACTTCGAAACGCTTTTACTCGAACACATAATTATATCATTACGACAGTCTAGTCGCGTTTTATTATTGTTATTCATTCTCTAGAATTAACGTTTTTTTATGTTTCACAGTAATTATTCGTCATTATTAACAGGTCAGCGACTGCCGTCGAGATTATTTTCCGTACGACGGTGGCGTAAAGTGCCAGGGGCGTCAAGCCGGTGGACCAGAGAATTTACCAAGAAGAAAGAGGAAGCATACGCCTTTGTGCGGGACCGAACGACGAACGCTGACGTCGGAGTCATCGATGCGTAAAATTTTGTTTTTAACCAACGATGCTGCGTTTTCTCGGCGACGGGATTGATGAGCGACTGGGAGGGAACTGTTGGAAATAATCGTGGCAACGAGAGGTGATCAATGTTTGGTGAGTATTTATATTCGATGAATAACGCTTAGGCGCTAGATTTGAAAAAAAAATTTCGCAAACTCAAAATGCTGTGATGAGAAACGTCACGTTTTGTCGCTCGTCGAGGGAGAACGAGAGAAACAAGACGCTTGTTAATTGTTTTTGCGTTAACCATGTATGTTTTCGGGAATAATTGCAACAAACTAAAATAAAAATGTGATATTCTTATTGTACGGGAAATTTCCGATTCCGCACCCCCCCCCCCCCCCCCCCCCTCCCAATTACGTATTTTCGGGCAAACAAAATTTCGACTCTCCTCAAGGTGCCGATGGTCGGCATTCTTAATTTAATTCCGAGACTCGAGGTCGGGTAGGACGAAGTTTCGTTTTCACCCAAAAACACTTCATAGGGGCTTACGAAATCAGAAATTTCCCGTACAACGTAAAAAAACACCTTTTTTTATTGAATTTTCGCTATTTGTCCGTCAAAAAGTGGAAAAAGTGAAGTTTATCACTTCTATGAACTTTTACTCATAAATATATATATGTATAATAAATTACCGTCGCCCCCCCCCCCCCCCGATCAAACCGGATATTAACACGAGACGAAGGACTCCACATGCTGATCCATGAATTTTCACTTAACGATTTCGACCCAAGCACAAGTCCCAGGTGTATACGTAAAAACTTTTATTGGATCGCGATTCGGTCTTCGAGTATACATGAAACACAAACCGATAAATCAAAGAAATGCATCGTAATCGAAATGAGAACGCGGGTAGCCAACGAAGTTTATCGTTCGAATTTACAATTTTCTCGGAATCGCCGTTCGTACACACACCGGAGGTGTACACTCGTCCATAAACGCTGAAATACAAAAATCAATAAGCTTTCTTTTCTTATTTGTCATCGTGTTTTTCGACGACGTATCTCCATAATCTTTGTGACGATTTTTATACACCGAGAGAACAATAGCCTTTCGATGTTTACGGGCGATTCGTTTCCGTGCGCCGTTCACGGGGAAATATCCTGAAAAATTTCCAAGGAAATTTCCAAATTTCATGTTTTCTCAAAATCCTCGTTTCGTTCGAAATTCGTGTCAATTTTTCGTTCTTCGTTCGTCTTTCTTATATCTTCTTCGTCGTCTTATCGATCCACGAATGTCAAAATTTGTATTCAAATGTTTAGTGCTTTTTGTTTTTGTTTTATCAATGGCACGACCTCGTCGCACGGGCGATTCGAGCGAGGCGATTCTTACCTGGAATTGGACGTGGAAGCGTTTGCGCGATTCTCGTAATTATAACATACGCATGTTTGTACACATGCGTATACACTTTACATCGCGTATTTCCACAACATACTCTCTCTTACGGAGAGCTATTGAAAAAAGAAATTAAAAATAAACAAATTCTTCCTTTTTATGTTTCGTATTTTATTGCATATACCGCATATTTTCATCACGCACGTAACGTCAATATTACGAGATACTTTTGCCCGACAACATTTCGACCTCGTTCGTTTCCATAGCGAAATATTTCGCGCAACGAGTGTACGCGATTGTAAAAATTTACAGACGTTTAATCGATCGATAATTTTTGGTCTATGTACCGTGAAGGAAATATATATTTGGATAACGCTTCGTTCAACTCGACGATTGACATATTATTTCCAATTATATGGCTCGATCGAATGTTCGTCACTACATTTATATAATTCATCGAGAATCTTAGAATACGTAAGTTTCGCCCGGAAGTACGAGACGTTAAATCGATAAATCACTTCGATATGAAAATAATGATGACATGGATTCGAAACTTCTGTTTGAAATTCAACGTCATTAAATAAAAATATTAATTTTCATCGTAATTCTACGTTATTGAAATTTTTAGACAATTTTTCAATATCTCATTAAACGATTGATAAACTTGACATGTTTATTTATAAAAACGTTATTATTCGCTATACACTATGTATGGCCTTGCCTGAAGTTACACACACACCCACATATATATAGGAGAAGATATAAAAGAGACGATAGGACGACGAATGTGGAACCTTCGTTCCGGTCATCCCGAAGAAATTCAATGTTTCAAATGAAACTTGTATCTGAAACTTGTCATACCATCTCGAAAGGCTCTTTGTTAAAATCGACGATATGGGCCATTCGTGTCTCTGACATGGAAAATTCATAATTCGTAGTTGGATAACTTACTCCAAAATTACGCATTAACTAAAATATTAATAAATATTAATAAAACAGAATTTTTTAAACCGTTCGAAAAACCATAGTCACAAAAAAAATTTGTTTGTCAATAAAAACTATTTGTCTAATCGCATTATTAATTATTAAATATAAGAAATAAGAGAAAAAAAAGATTGATATGAAAGACAAATAATGAGATGATAGAGCGAGAAGCATCAAACGTATGTAAAAGAGACATACGTTACCTTGAATTCCAAGAATACAGAGTACCATATCCCTTGTAATCTCCTATTCCTTCTATGACTCGGCCACCGTTTCGTGTGTCGCACGTAAGGCGAAATACGATCCCATGGACATCCTGGCCTACATTGCCACTCGTTACGATCGGTGAACCGACCGAAGCGAGCTAAAGTGGCTAACACCAAAGAGACAAGTTATATAGTAGACCACGAGTGCCACTATATATACACACCCACATAAATACATACATACACACACATACACATATACACATGTACATGTATGTAGAGGCGTTAATGCTTTTCGTTCGTGAAAGGATTCGTATCGGAAGAGCTCGGAGAGTTCGACGAGCAGCTCATATATACGCGTACACATATGTGTTCTTTGTGTACCCTCGTCACATCGTGGTCGTATTCGTATACTCGAGACAGAGGCATTAAATGCGAGAAAACGGAAACAATGGGTAATTAGGGAAATGGAAGATGCCGAAACGGTCGCGAGCTCGACAACGCGAGCGAGATGATTTCGCTTCGATTTCACAGTGCCAACCGTGTTGTACGAAGCCACGTATCGCTCAAAGTATATATATATATATATGTGTGTGTGTGTGTGTGTGTGTGTGGCTTGTAAAAATAATGCACCCCGAATAGCCGCTCGACTAATGCGTTTCTTATTGCCGGAAGCGTGCCTGAACTATATTTTCAGCCATTATCAAAATCCTCCCGCCCCAGTAGCAGCTCGACAGTTTCGCACTGTCGCGAGAATTAATAATATCAACGCGTTAATGGTGTCGGAATTTCTTTTCGAATTTCGTTTCAAAATGTACCCGTCCATTTTTATTTATTTTTCTTTGATCAAATTTGCAAAATACCCAGCTCGTTCTCTTCCCAAAATATTTCTTATATACACTTATACTCGATGTCTTCATTTCTTTTTTTTTCTGCAAAAAAATGCAAAATTTCAAAATCGCGAGATACGCGTGACGTATCGAACGGCGCGTGTGCGTGAGACTCGTGTACGTTAAATATATGAGAATATTCGACGAATTTTGTTTCGCGCATTTCCAACTGTCACGCACTTTATTCATTATCGCGATTTTTTTCTTTTTGTAAATGCACCCGTGCGGTCGCGATTCAATAAAATAATGCAATTCGGTTCGTATGTTTTTAGATTTATGCAGATTTATGTTCATTAATATTGATTTAACAAATTTTTTTAGTCACGACGGAAAATATTTTTCAAAAAATTCGCTCGAAACCGATCGCTTTTTTCTATACTTTCTACGTCCGTGAACGGACAAAAGTCGAAGACTCCCTCTCGTTTCTCATACCACTTGTATCCCTCTCCGTTCCTCTTTTACGCTTTACAGCAGGAACGCACCCGGCAGAGCGAGATCGGCGGCTGCAGGAAGTCGGTATTTGCTAGGAAAATCTCAGGAAACAGGAACTTCCGCGTCGTTTCCCATTCCCCATCCCCCAACCCCCCTTTCCCATTCAACCCCCACTCCGGCGATATCGCGATATCGCGTTCCCTCGGTATGCGAAGAGTCGGGCTGTATATCTCACCTCGGCTCTGAGAAACGAAATCTTATCGATTTCGTGCCCGCGACGGGTGTCGCGCGACGTTTATACGGAAACTCGAAATAAATCGTAAGGATAAGCATCGGTTTTCATTTCGTAGAACAAAAAAAAGAAAATGTTTCTATTCGATTCGCTAAAATTTCATATAAATAGTTAATTAATTTGACGCAAATTACAGCGATAACGTAAGATCGGTTGTATACAATTCAGCGTGATGATCATACAGGTATTTCCATTTCGTTGCGAAGAAATTTATTTTTATTATTTTTAAACAATAATTTATCGACTTAATTGAGAAAATAATCGCGAATAAAATTATGTCGAATATGAAGACAATTTTCGATCAAATTTGAGACGTCCCAGTCATTTAGAATGCACGATGATTTATTTTTACGTAAGACGAAAGTCCGCTCGTCGATTCTCGCTCGAACAAAATGTTACGATATGTGAAGAAAAGATAATGATAAAAAGAAAGAAAGAAAAGGTAGGAAGACGTTGTCGCGAGCTCTCGTGGAAGAACCAAGACCGTGTGGTATATATCGTGCGATAGGGGTGGCCGATAGTGGGGAGAACGGCGGAGGGTCAGAACCTGCGCTGAGGTTCACCCCTTTCGAGCGCATGCTCTCGTGAAACCCCTTCTACTTGGCGCGCGCCGTTGATCTCTCTCTCTCTCTTTCTCGCCCCACGCGGCATTCACCAATCTCTCCCCCTCCATCACGATTCTCGAGGTTTGACTCCCGATACGCGCGGCCGCGCGGCGAGATGATCCACCGGCATCCCAAGGCAAGGCTATAGATATATATATATAGCCTTCCACACCGAGTTAGCTTATCCCACAGTCTGATAGTTCGATGATTTCCACCCTTCAAGATTCATAAAGCATCCCCCGTTCGCTTTTATGAATTTTTATTCGCAAATCCTATCGGCGTCTCATCCATCAAATCGTTTTTAATCCTTTCGAAAATGTTAGGGTGAGCCGCACTTGGGGTGTATTCTCATTGAAAATTTATACATTGATAAATATTTATATGTATTTTCAAATTATAAATCATTCTCGAGAAAAGATAAAAATATTATTTTTGTTAAAAAAATCGAAGTGGCTAATAAATTTTTAAAAAAGATTTGTTTGAGAAACCTAATTTTTTTTATTTTGATGGCTTTTTCACATTGGGCATATGTATTTTTTTATTCGCGTATTTTTGATTTAGAGAACACGCTGTTTATCTTAATCGCGAGAAATTTATGAGAAATATTGAGAAAAAAAAACAATTTTATGATAAAATAATGATCTAATCAGGGGAAGAGTTGATATAGATAGATATATATAAAGGCATAGATTAATGGGCAGTCTATGGTTAGATCACGTGTCGAGCGTACAGAGTCACGGGATGCGCACCCTTCTTTCCGATCAGGCCGTTGAAGTCACCGATACTTCCGATAAATACGCGCGGGGGTCGCAGCATCCCCCGATACGGTTCGGAATTCCTACCCCCACTGCTGCGTGAGCGCGTCGAGTGAGAAACGAGCGAAAGCGAACGGGCGATAGAGAGCAAGAAAGAAGCGAAGCTGCGGACGACGAGGGTGAAAAGGAGAGAGAGAGAGTGTGTGTGTGTGAGAGAGAGAGAGAGAGCGAGCGGAAAGAAGCGAGAGAGGAAGAGAGAAAGTGGCTTCGAATCTCCCGAGTGGTTGGTCGTCGTGGTGGGGATGAGGGTGAGCGAGAGAGGGCGAGAGCACCCCCGCGTTCCAACGCCGAGAGCGTCAGTTTCGCCGCAAGGCGGCGCCACTCTACGGGCACGAAACGCCTCTAGCTGAATAAATTTTGTCTCTACGAGACTTTTCGCTTCCACAACAATTCCTTCTCCTACCAAGTTACAAATAATCAATTCTAAAATATCACCCCTCACCAAATCATCGATCTACCCTTAATATCAAACTCTACAATCCTCCAAATCGAAAAAAAAGTTTGCATTTTGTCCTGAAAAAAATGTCTTCATCCACGAGTAAACCATTTGATCGTAATTATCTCTCGTGTTGTCGTACAAAATCTCACAATTGTTGTTGTTATTTTTCATGAAAAATAAAATTTATATAAAGAAAAATCAACAAATCTTCGAATTTCGCGAGATCGCGAAAAAACTCAAATTCTTTTCGTCATCGTCTTGTCGTGACGAAAGGGTGGATAAAATAGGCAATAATTTTGCCGGGGTTGAAAAGTGCGTGTCGAGCGGCACACACGGCCGCTGGCAGTACGCGCTTCCGTGGGTTCTCTCGCTCTGCCTCGCTTTTCGGCCTGCCGCGGCTGTGGCGCGGAGGGATGACCGAGGGAGAAAGAGAGAAAGAGAGAGAGAGAGAGAGGGAGCGAGTGAGAGAGCGCGCGCCGCCGAGGGCTGCAGGAACCGAGCGCTCGAGTTAGTCTTGGCCAGAACACAGGCCTAGAAGGATCGGAGCGAGAGGCGTTCACGCATCTCACGCGTGCCGTCGTGGCTTAATAAAAATAAATAATCATTTTTAAAACAACCTCCGATACGTATATACACACATATATATATACATAGATACATATATATAACGTCCATATATACATAGATATATGCAAAAAACAAACAATAAATAAATAATCGTTATAAAACAGTTGTTCGTTAATTAAAAAATCGTGTCGTCCTTAATATAATCATCGTTCGACTCGAGGTCGATAATAACGCGAGGAACATTTTTTTTGTTTGTTCAATCGAAGAATCTCGATTTTTGGTTTCCTCGTTTCATTCCAACCCCTAAAAAGAGAAACGAGACTCGACAGCGAAGCTCGTATCAAAGTGCGCGCGTGTTCCGTTCTTTTTTGTTTTTGTTCTTATGTTGTTTCTCATGTGTGTGAAAAGTTGTGACAGTGGAGTATAACGAATTTATTGGAAAGCGTCCGCGAGACACTTTTGATATTTTCGCTTGTGAAACGTACGTATACACGTTGTGCAACTATATGTGTATATATAATATATATGTATATGTACGGGTTAGGGATAGGAAGAAAGCGGCGATAACGCAGTGCTGAGAAACGGGTGATGGTCAGTTACACTTACGCTCAGGGGGGTGGGTGGCTTTGAACGAAGGTCGGGGGTTGACATTAATCGTGATCATCCCTTCTCTTTTCGTGATGTGTATACCGGTGCGACGATCATCGAATTTTTCCCCTTATCCCACACCTAATTTTCATTGCTTTTACCATGGAATTCTCTAAAAATTTGAAGAAAAACCCCCCAAAAAACACAGAAATACAAAAAATTAATTCGCATAAAAAAATGAACGCTTATTCGCGAGCCGTCGGATGTTTCTCGATGGTTGAAAGAAAAAATAATAGAATTAATAAAAATAACATCACGGATTACTGAATTTGTTATTTTCACCGAAAATTTCGCTTTGTTTTTGTTTTCGTTTTTCGGGATATTTTTCTCGTGACGATTTTTACAAAGAGATACCGAGTTACGGAAAATCGCGTAAGGTATACGCACGTGCCGTTGATTGTACGCGGTTTTCGTCCCGTTCGTGGAAACCGACGAGGCGAGAGTCTCGAAAGTCTCTCGCGAGAGATTTCCCGACTCCGACGTTTCACCGTTCGGATTCTTGAGCTTGTGCCACGGTGCAAAAGGGTGAATCTCTCGTGCGAGAGAACGGACATTTCGCGTTCTATCTGGATTATCGTAGCGGTCAACCAACTTTTGTGCTTGTTCCTCCACGCGCTCGGGCGTCGTATAAAATTGCCTTCCGTGCAACGAGAACTCGAGACCACCGGCCAAAGATAACGCATCGCGTATAACTCATCCGCTGCTTCGCGTCTCGCTCATCGGAATCTCATCCCTCTTATCAAATTTTTACTGAGAAAAATAAAATAATTTATTTTTCATCCGAAAAACTTGATCGAAAAAAAGGAAAATTATTCGAATTCCATTTCATTGAGAAACGTTACGCGAATCGTCGATCGATTTTATTCGTGGAAAATAGCTTTTTATTTTTTAATCGAATTAAATTTTGCACGATTAATAAAAATAAAAAAAATTCGAAATCAATGAATTCACGTTTTATCCGCTGGTCGATGGTTTTTTGTCTTATCTCGCTCTTCTCTGTTCTAAAATCGGTCTTTAGAATCCTGTGCACGGCAGAAGTAAAGAGAAAAGTGTGCAAAAATTGGGAAAACGAGGATTTCTTCGCGTCGATCCGGAACGAGACGTTCGACGATGATGTGAATAGTGCCGACTTTACATGATTTTACGCGGTCACTCGGGCAAAACTACGTTTTAAGATTATTCGCAGTTCAAATCGCGCAAAAACCGACATTTTTTTCTCGATCTTTGGATTTTTGCGTCGTGAAATAAATAAATTTTCTTTACCCTTGATCTCGACATGGCGAATAGAACGACGGACAAAAAAGGACAAAATTCCATCCTCCTTATCGTGATCGCAAAACGCAAAGTCCATTAATCAGAAAAAAAACTTTAAAAACAAAACGATAAAATCAAAAAGTTACGCGCCGATCTTGCGAATTTTTCAGCGCTCAGGTAGGCGATACACGCGAAGCGATCCTTTTAAACGAGAAACGCGTTAAATAAAAAATAAAAAGATAGACAGTCGTAGTCATCACAATTTTATGTCTTTTTACCACGAATCAAAGTCTCCGAGAATTCGCGAATTACTTTCACAAAACTACGAGAAAAAAAACGATGCGATAACAGTTCCCGTTACACCAAGGGAGAAATATTTTTTTCCCACATGCGAATACGAAAAAAAAAAATCTTCCTAGAAAAATGACGAAAAAAAAAGAAAAAAACCGGATAAAGAAATGTCGAAAATTCGACCTGATAAGGCGAAAGTGGAAAAATCGCGATGCGATCAGCGTCTTTCTCAGCTTCGTAGTTCGGCCAACAAAAAAAAAAGATTCTAAGGGAGAGAGGGCACGATGAACCGATCTTCGTGTTTCCTCTCCGGGCATTCTCTATCTTATCCGGTGTAAAAATTCGCTTACGGAGAAAGAGAAGAAGTCGGATAGATATAAAGAGATAAATAAGAAAGAACGAGCTCGTGTTAGTTTTAACATACATACATATATACATTTAACATTATATTTTATACATAAATATACATATATATATATATATATATACATGTGTATGTATATGAGTCTATCACGTCTGTAAAGAGACGTCCCTGAGCGAGGCTCTTGAACTTGCAAGTCCTCGGACGAGCAGCGTGCATCATTCGTGTCCGCCCCGAGATATTGTTACAATCGCATCGAAGAGAGAGAAAGAGAGACGTACGAGCTTCGCTCTTGTTTGTCCGTGCACTGTTGAGAGTGAGTGAGAGAGAGAGAGAGAGAGAGAGAGAGAGAGCCTTAAAGTCTCGTCCGCGACTTCGCAAAGTTCTCTCCCTTCACCCTCTCTTTCTTTCTCACTCTCTCTCTCTCTGTCTTTCTGCTATCGGAGAAAGAGAGAGAGAGAGCGCGATTTTATCACGCGTTGTGTGCTATTGAGTAGCGTGCGACCAGAGTGAAAATGATTCTCGTTGCTGCGACCAGCTAAATTCCTCAACCGGACGAGGAGTCCTCCGCGACAACGCGAATACGAGACTTCGCGAGATGAGAGCTTTTCGATTCGCGCACATACGCGTACGTTAAGATACGAGATATTATTAGGACGATGCGCGAGCCTCGGAATTCAACGACCCTTTGCCGTAACGGGAATCGACCGGTCGATAATGAAAATATGGGATTTATAAGAAAATTTAAGAAAATTAAACAATCGTTGAACGTTATATTTTGGAAAAATTACGAATTTAGATGAGAATTACGATGGTTAAAAATAGGTTTTCTTTCATTTGGGACAACCACCAGAATAAAAGGGAAATTATGGACAAGAAAAATGTAAAAATTAATCGTTTTATGAATTGTCGAAGAAATATCAAAGATTCGCCATGTTCCAGGCACAGTGTGAAAAGAAACGTTAAAAAGTGTCTCGAAACGAATATTTCATCTATTTTTTATTCTCTCTATCGCATACGATAATTATTTCTTATTTTCGAAGCAAGTGTCATCGATAAAATCTCTGGTATGCACGAGTAGCGATTATATCGAATATTTACGAAATAAATTTCCATAAAATGGCGATAGATCGTCTCGTCGACGAATAATAAAAAAAGAAGAAAAAAAAGGGGGGAAGAGGATTCGCCGCATCTCTCGATTAATTTCGTCGCGTGCGATTAGACACCTCGGACGTAAAGTCTATTAACGTAACGCTCATATACATATCAAGCGAATACTCTCCTCTCTCGACCGTGTGTCCGCGCGATGACAAACTAATCCTCTCTCCTTTCCCCCTGTGTAAACCCGCGGGGCTGTGCAACATCGTTTCGTAGTAATCCCGGCACTCTCTCCCTCTCTCACTCTCTCTCTCCCTCTGTCTTTCTCGTGCGCGCTGACAACCAGTCGACGAACTCTCCGCGAGCGTTTTAGCCGGTACGACTCCGGCTTGCGTTTCGCGTTGCGAGAAAATAATTCACACGTGCCTATGTATATCGTCGAAATCTCAGGCTTTCACGATCAAATCTTACGAATAATCCAAAAATCTCATTAAATTCGATCGAGATAATAAATCGATAAAAAATCGATAATTCTTTGAATTTTCATCGTTGTATCGATTCGCCGGACGTTCTTTTATTCGTCGATTAATTGAAGAAGGATTAAACAACTTGGGGGACGATTGGTAACGTTTGAAAATTTGCAAAGGTCAAAAACCGGCCTTTCGCGACTCACCCCGAGTCTCGTCCACGGCAAGAGACCGACACACAATATTTGGGCTCGAAGCAAACGAAGGGTTGGTACAGAATTCGAATAATTATATTCGCTCGAAACTCTCGCGGACTTGAAGCTGTTTTGTCGAGTGATTCGTGCCCGAAGGGGGATGCAGCGATATACATAGATATCCGTTGTTTTTTTTTATCGCGATCTCTCAACGCGTATAGAGGTATGAATCTCGAGGCGAATCGGCAAGTGTCTACGCGGATACTTCATATTTTTATTTTATTTTTTAATTTTTTTCCCCCCAAATCACTAACAAATTCACGAGCGTAGGGAAAAACCCGGAAACAAAAAGGACGAGAGAAAAACTAAGAGCGTTAAAGTGTAGGAGGCACTTCATCGTCCGGGTTTAGCGCACATTTGCCTGATGGATATTGTGGGAAATTAATTTTCGCGTTATCTCTCTCGCTGACTCTCGAGAGTCTCGGGCGGTTCTCCCCGTTCGGGTTTGTTTAACGGTGTGAAGTGCATAGCGTACCGGGGGTGGACGACGATATACATGTATTTATGTATGTATATACGTACATAGCTGTATATATATATATATATATATATATATATATACAGCGCGATCCTCGTCCCCCCCTGGTAAAAGGCGGGATCGTCTCTACCGCCATCAGGCTAACCCTTTCACTCAGCTATTATCCGCACGCGTGTACTCTTAGCCTATTTTTTTATTTATGACGAAGGGTGTAATGCTGACGCTGCCCTAGCGAGGAGACCCACTACACCATGTAAACTACGCATACGCGCGTACATACGTTTATATACCTATATATAAATTTTTGCGTATACGTAAATGTACATAGACTCGCGTGTATATAGCACGTCTACAGTTTGCTCGCTAGCCGGTGTCATTCGCTCGATGTTGAAACAGTCGCGATACACATTGCATGGGGCTGTTATTAGCGACGTATTGGCTCGAAAAAAAAGAAAAATAATTAAACGACGGTCTATATCTCAATCTGACGTGCGTCGAAACTTTTCGATAAAATTACCTTGCGGTTATTCCTTCATTATTCCACCGAATACCATACATCCTGCTTCGACTCGATGATCGACGTAGTTCGATATACTTGTCTACGTTTTAATTGTCGTATTTTCAATAACTAGGCTAATTGTAAAACTCGTGGACCTTTTGGCACATAGACGAGTAGTTTGAAAAATTCATCGTAAATGTGAAATTTGATTAATCATTTGAGGGGGAACGATATTATGTGCCGAAGGGTTGGTAATCAGTATGGAAAATATTTATATGCGACAATATATTTTTTAGGGGTGACAATTATTTCTTTATTTCACACTTTAAGTGTTTATCGTCAAAAGACTTTTTTTTACAGTAAAATTTATATAATAACGCATAAGAAATGTTTTCCATAAGAGACGTGGTGGCTGTAGTTGTAAATTATTTTTAAGAATTTGACACGATAAGCGCAAGAGACGAGGGTGATAGGAAATCCAGAAAACGTTGTTTCCCAATCGCTACTGTATATTTATTCCACGAAGTCAAGTCCCAAAATCATGGCCCTTGTCGCAGAAACATACGTGGTTTAGATAGTACCAATTTTCGACTGTCACCGGCGTCGAATCACCGAAGTGTCGCGCCAAATATCGCAAAGGGTCAATCGTTAACTCCTTCGATCAACGTTCACCAAGAAAGCTAATTAATATTTCAAAGAGATTTCGATGAAATATAATTGGAAATATCGTTCGAAATAATCTAAAAAATAAAAACAGTTTCGCATCACCTCGTGTACGATTAAAATATTTTTTTTAAATCTCCGCGAGTAAAAGAAAAATCAGTCCGTAGATAACGAGGGATAGAACGGTCGATCGGTACAGGCCCGAGTATTCCTCGATACGATGTTTTCTCGTTGGGCAAAGTTCGCCGCGGGGGGTCATCACTTATCCCCCCCCCCGGGGGTATTCTCCTTCGACGTTATACCGATCGCGTCTCTCGAACGTCTTCCGTCGCGCCTTCCGCGCGGTGCATCGGGGTGGTCGTGCGATAGAGTGTGAGAAAGATAGAGCGCGAGGTTCGAAGGGCGAGAGGAAGGAAGGCGTCGTGCTGCTGCTGGCAAGGGGGCGCCACAGCCTCGACAACTCCGGAGCAGCGATAGAGGGTGCCCACCCGCGAGGAGAGTGGGGCTGGCGGGTGGGTGTGAGGGGAGCCGGCGCGAGGGAAGTAGAAAGGGAGTCGGATGTTCGAAAAGAGTGAAGAGAAGGCGTCGTGAGCAGGGGGATGAGGATGGTCGAAAGGGCTTCGGAGGAATAAAAAGTAGCGATTGGTATAGGAGAACGACGGGGGTTGGAAAAAGGGTGGCAGCTCGCGTTTCGGAGGTGGGGAGGATGCCGAAGAAGTAGGAGGAGGTGAACGGCGATGGCAAAAGAGAGTGGGAACGTCGGGGCGGGGGGAGGGGGTTGATGGGGATAGAGGGAAGGAGGGAGAACTAACGTCGGAAAATATGAGATCTCTGGTGCTTCTCGCAGAGACCACCTAGCCAGCCTCCGATTTCTTCGGCGTTTCCCACTCTCCTCGTGGCGAGCTTGGGCCGTGGCAATCTTCTCCCTCCCCCTTGTCGTTTCGTCGTCCCGCCGAAAGTACCCCCACTCGGCGCCTTTTCACGTTTATGGGCGTGCTCGATCGGCGGAGTGGGGCTACCGCCGGCTCGCGCCACTGGTCGACGCTCTCTACGTACTGCCCCCACCACTCGGCCCGAGTGACTCCCCTCATCCCCACTCTCGTCTCTGCGCCTCCTCCAGGCAATGCATCCAACGTTCCGTAGGTCTTAGTTTCAGGTTTGGAGCCTGGTAGGACGGGTCTCTCTTCTCTTTGAGGTCCGGGTTTACACGGGAGCGTATGAGGATCACTTTTTTTGTGGATAATTCACGATCATCGTCGTCGTCGAGCCTCCGGCCACGCTGCGTGACACAAAGCCCCGTGGACCAAGTGTGATACAAACAATAACAATAACATTTGACAACGTGAGATAAAGTGTTCTCCAAAGTGAATTTTAATCGACAACGAGCGCCACAGAGAAAAAAAAGAAAGAGAGAGAAAGAAAACCGGTGTAAAATCGAGAAAATAAATCCGAACAATCTTCTCGTTCTTCTCGTCGACCGGTAACAGTTTCATCGATCGTTCACCGCGCATCGACCACGGGTTAAACCATCAGGATTAATCGTGCCAAGTCGAAATCATCGAGTGCCTCGATGCCGGTAAACAAAACAAAAAACTCGGCGAAACAACGAAACTACGTCGTTGCATAATAATAATAATAATAATAATAATAATAAAAGAATCGAAAAAAAATATATACCTATAAACAAACAAACATACCGGGAGATCGAGTACGACGATGTGCGCGAGCTTCGATACGAAAAGTATCGCGCAAGAGGAACGTGACTTATTGCGAAAGTGATCTTTCCGAGAATCGTTAATTATTTTGCGACACACATCGTTGTTGCATCGATGCCGGTCGTTTACGTTGGCGTTATACGGGACTCGTCGTACGTCGCGCGTACGTTGGATGTTTGTTTCTCGTGTTTTTGTTTGTCAGCGACTAAACGAACTGTCGAACATTACGGAGAATCGTCGATCGCGAAAGTGATACGATATACGTAATGCCCCGGAGGTAAAGAAAAGGGAAAACCGTACGCGAGTGTCAATGAACGTGTGTTGGACGTGTAACGACGGTGGGAAGGAAAAAAGCGGTGTTGAACATTGCGACAGTGCGGTGAAAACAATCGCCGGCGAATCGACTATAGAGAGATAAAGAGATCGTCGAATTAATAACGATCGAGTGAAATTGTGTGTTCGATTTGTACGATCGTTATTATCGTATCAAGGAAAATAGAGGAAGCATTGGAGAAGAAAAATCATCGACGTGTGGGATCATCGCGGGCCATGCCACGCCGCCGGTCCCGTCACCGTAAGCCCGAGGATCGCGACGAGCGCGCCAACTGAGTCAGGCGTGCGCGCATCCGCGCGCGAAACGGACGCGAACGGACGACGAGACACGGTGCGAGAGTTTCGTGAAACCAAGTGCAGCAGCGTGAAGTTTTACGCGGGTACGTTTGGGGGGGCTAAAGGAATAAGACGTATTAACGCGGGAAACTAAGTGACGAGAGTGTTTCGCGGACTTGGTCGAACGTCCAATAGTGTGAGAAAGGTACGAGACCGAGGTCGATAACGAACCAATCGTAAACGCCCAAAGTTCCAGCCGCGTTTCTCGGTTAGGTGTGAAAGACGAGGAACGCTTTTAAACGATGAGAACAAGTCGTGAGAAAACGGCGGGAGACGGATCGGTGAGATCGAAGTGACGAGCGGCGACGGCCCGGGTGTCAGTTTATCCGTTCGTTTCGTGTCTTCTCCGACGTGAATAAGAGAAAGAATTAAACGCAAGATTAAAGGACAACGATAGAGATTTTTCTTTTTTTTTCTTTTATCGTTTTCATCCTCCCCCCACCCCCCCGGTCCCCGCCCGAGTGTCGAAAATTGCGTTTTACTTTTTGTTCGGTTTTTGTTGTTGTTGTTGTTGTTGTTCTTGTTGTTTCGGTTTGCTCAGTGTGATTCGTTAAGTGCGTGGTGCCAGTGTCGGTGAGGAGGTTAAGGGGGGAGGCGAACGAAAAAGGCGGTAAAGTGGCACGCGTGGACAGTGAGGATAGAGATAGAGATTGGTGGGTGGTTGTTTCGGTAACATCGAGGGAAGCTCGAAGCCGTCAAAGTGGCTTCGTCACTCGGGCTCCAGGGGCCTTCAGCGCCGATCGGGGCCCAATTATTGGCTTCTGCAGGTGGTAAGGATGATCATGCCAATCCAACCACCACCGTTTATCACGCCAATCTTGTAGCCGGTAGTAACGGTACGGTGACAGCGGCCCTACAGCAGTCTCCATTATTGAAGTCCCTCAATCCTGCAGCTGCTCTAGCAAGCATGCAGGCCTCGGCCGAGGCGAATTCCCTCGATCTGCAGGCAATGCAGTCCATGGAGTGGCTATTCAAGAAAGAACGGATCTACCTCCTCGCACAATTCTGGCAACAGGTGAGTCCTTCATAATTATTTTACGCTTTATCGTTATCAATTTAATCGACAATTATTAATTAAAAAAAAAAAAAAAAAAAAGAAGCGATTACGTTCGAACGAAGATTCCGTCTGCCCCCGGTACGAGTTTTAGTGTTAGGATTTTTGTCGAAGTACGATCGTCGATGAGAATTTTATTGTAAAAATTGAATTTTGTTTAATTGGATTAATTAATCGACGAAACGCGTTATTGCTCGACTGTAAAACGAAACGTAGCTGGAGTTGGAGTTTCTTGCTTGCTCTATCGTAAAAAAAGAAATTTATTCGAGAAGCTAGAGCGACAATGTTGAAAACGATCACACGGTGACTTTGATCGAGAACCGAGAGACCAGGGCTCGTAAACAAGAACGAATATTAAATAAATATTTAAAAAATCTTTTCATTAAAACGAAAAATCTTTATTTAAATGAGACATTTTTATTTCGATCGCGAATTAAACGCGATTATTGGAATTTTGCGGAACTTGGATTGGAAAGAAGAAAAAAAACTGGAGTGTGGTGTCGCGAGAAACCTCGGAAATGGGAAGAAAGGGAGAAGCTTATACCGGATAAACCTCACGATCTGTGGCGACCGGAAAAAATGCGGAAGTTGACGAGAGAACTCGCGGACTCGCGGCTACGCGTACATTGAATATGGGGTTGCAGGGAGAATGGAGAGGGTGCATATATACGTAAATATACCTATAGGTAGGTAGGTGTACACACGGGGGATGCGAAAAGTTAATCCCGAGCGCGAATGGGACAACGGGAGAGAGCAAGAGAGAGAGAGAGAGAGAGGGAGCGAGGGTGAAAATTCAACGCACATTTGCGAACGCGTATGCAAAACTGATACAACATTTTTTTCGTATTGTTTGTTCGTTACCCTCAGCAGCTTGTCCCTGCGATGGAAATCGGTCAAATTACTTCCAACGCATGACTCGCGATGTATTTCACGAGTGACGAGTCCCAACGAGAGAGAAAAAAATAAAAAGAATAAAAAATATCCTCGTAAACGAAAAAAATCCGACGAACAATAGATTGACGAATTTTCGAACGAGAGAATTCGGTCGGTTTGACGAAGAGCCGGAACAATCGTATTCATATTTTCACCGTTTTGTCAGGGACGAGATCGAAGTTGATAAAAATGGAAATAAAATTGAAAATTTTCGTTCGACCTTTAGAATTAAAAAATAGTCGTTGTAACAATTATTTTTTGTTTTGTTTGTTAAATAATAATTAATTCTTCGCGCATCGTCAAGCCCGTTTTGAAATTCATATTTTCGAGACATCGCTGTAACGTTCGAGCTCGCGCACGATCGAATGGAAAAAGCGTTCGAGACGATACACGCGAGTGGCTGGTACGATAATCATCTCCGGTTCTCCACGTATACTAAATATATATTCGATAAGTTATACGGCTTGTTCTTAAATAAAGTAGCACGATATCGGAAGTGAGCGATGCAAAAGTCGGATAATTTAACGGATAAAAGAAAAAGGGAGAGACGGAATGATTTTGAAAGCGAGAGAGAGTGAGTGTTTTCGCTTGGCTCACGGTCGATTTTCGTCGAGCCATATCTCTCCTCAAATTTTCGTACCATTATAGAATATACGAAGAAATTAATAACGAAATATCGTTTTAATCGGAACTCGAGTTAGATTTTAGTGACACAGGGATAGATTTGGGAAAAAGCGAGAGATAACTCAAAAGAAGATGACGATGAGAATTTGAGAAAAGCCACATCGTCATTGGTCCATCAAGCTCTCCTCGTGGGTCTTCTCGCTGCGACAAATCGGCGATATACAGCGCATGTCTAAAAGTCATATATCGGAATAATCTCTAGCGTGGGTGTGCACCGAGAAGTCAACGACGTCTTAGAGATAGCTCGGGTATCGCAACGTCGTTCGCTTCGAAAATAGGCCTGGTCCACCGAGCTACAGCGCCATCTTACCAGGTGATACGCGCGCGAGGAGTCGCATCAATTATTCAATTAACCAATGTCTCTGGTACACTTGGAAGCTCGATGTACTCACCGGTTGATAAGACTTTGCGATGCACTCGATTGGTTTTAACGGAGACGAATATTCGCCGTGTGTTTCCTCTCTCTCTCTCTCTCTCTCTCTCTCTCTCTCTCTCTCTCTCTCTCTTGGTCGCTCTCCGTCCCCGAAGAGACCGAGGAAAATTTGAGAATATATGCGCTGGGTTAATTGACAGGCCTTGGATATCGTTCGGGTAATTATGGGATGTAAATTGAGAATAAGCTTCTCGGTGACTCGATCTTCGCCGTATATATGTCTTTCTCTCTCTATCTTTCTCTCGGTCTCGATATGCCACGTCGAATCGCGAGACGCCCACTCCGCTGCCGTGTGACATTTTGGCCGATGGCGGGGGAGGGGGCAACGAAGAGAATGATTTTCGTACGGGTATCTCACTCTAATGCGATCGAAACCCGATTAAGCACGAATAACGAGCTGTTTAAATAAATTATTTCGATCTCGTTACAACCGATTTCCGAACGTTTGTCGTTTATGTCGTGTGTCTCTCCGATTATCTCTCGTACCAGCATCGAAATCTCGTGGTTTTCGATAATTTAACGATAATTCGATAATCGAAGTAATTTTTACGTATTTATTGGAATTATAAAAAAATATATTTACGATAAATATCGACAAAATAATAAATCGTTATTTTTTTGTTATTGTATAAAAAAATATTATTTTTACCTTCTGTTTTCTCATATACGAGAAGAGTTGGATACGTGGCGAAGCGTTTATAATCGGAGGTCAGCGAGACGATCGGTGGTGGTTTGACTGTAATTGGCCGTTGGTCAGATCGCCGATCGTTTATCTCGGTCTGTGTGTCCCTCGGACGATACGTGAAAGACACAGCGCGAGATAGAACAAGACCAAAACCATTGGAACTGCATATATATATATATATATATATATATACATAATGCTCGTTGGCTTTCCGAGTTCCAGGGGGTCAAAGTTTCCCCCTGTGCGGTACTTCGGGTGTTTGGCGAATAGTTGGCCGATTTGGGGGTGCGCGCGTGTACCTCTCGGGGTTTTGGAGGGACGGAGACAAAGAGAGAGCGAGAGGTCGACTAACTTTGTGGCTAGCTGTGCGGGTACAGCTTTGCCAATGCTTCTCCTTCCTCCTCTCTTCTCGGATTCCTCGTGCACATTTTGCCCCGATCTTGAGACGAGGTGTCGACTACTTTACTCCCACTCTTCTCTCTTTCGCTTTCTCTCATTTCTCTCTCTCTCTCTCTCCTCTCCTGTGGGTGTGTGTCCATTTAGCGCTCAACGCCATTGATAATCCTACGAGAGCAACAAAAAATCACGCTTACTCTCACTCCTCGAAATATTTCTTTTTTTTTCTTCTTCTTCTTCTTCTTCTTCTTCTTCGTTTCTTTCTTTATACCTCTCTGTGACTCATTGAAGAGGGCAAAGACACTCTCGAAGAAAATGACACTTATCACACCGCAGTCTCGTAATACCCAGCCTCTCTGTCTCTCTTTCTCTCTCTCTCTCGCTCTCTCTCTCTCTCTCTCTCTCTCTCGGTGTAGGATAATGATTTAAAGTAGAAGACTCTTCTTGCGTAATGTATATATATATATCTATATGTATACATGGAAGGTTCTCTCGGGGACTGTAAAAACCAATCTCGTTCGAGAGCAGTCTCGACTCTCTTTAACGCCATTTATGATTTTTTATTATTATCATCTTTTTTTATTATTATTTCTTCATTAGTCCGTGTTTTTTTTATCATGGAAAAGACGCGTGTCTGCCGTAGAAGAGATAGAGGAGACGCACGCGTTCCCGTCGTGAGATAGCGTTACGAGTGATCGTAAATGTCCGACACACGACAAATCCCATTACCAACGTAAACAAATAGTCCCATGATAAAATTTATGAATTTCCTTCTTATTAAAAAATTATCAAATTATTTTCCCAAATCTCATCAATCACGCCGTAATAATTTATAATCGTTACAAATATCACAATTTTACGAGAAAATAATATTTTTTTTATTCATTATTTCAATATTAAATAATAGTTTATTTATTTTATGAATTTTTTTTTTTTTCAATTTTATTTCCGTTACACTCGATTTTTACGTTTTCTTTACGCTCGTGATTGTTTTATCTTTTACTACTGTATTTGCATTCACGTTAGAGTGCAATATACCTCGATGCACATAGACCTCGTGGCCCGTCACGGATTACGCGCGGTGTGTACGCGATCTCGAAGGCTTTGCGCGCATGTGCATACCGATATATTAAATATACATACGCATATATATATATATATATATATTTATACATAGTATATGTAACCCGTTCTCTCTATTAACGCTGATGCGCCCACAGCGAGCATATAGTTTCATAATCGTATGTGTCCATTGATTAGGCGCTTCAACAAGGTGCAATTGCGACCTGGCGCACCACGGCGTTACATATATCGCAACCTTATTCCTCGTCGCATCTGCGCGTCGAAGAACGAAATAACGAAAGAAAAAAACAAAACAAAAATAAGACAATTATTTCCGGATCTCGTTCGCAATAATTCTCGCGTATACTAAAAAGTTCCGGTCTCGTTTTTCTTTTCTTTTTTTTTCTTTTTTTCTTTATTGCAACGTTAAATTTTCGCAAATAGATTTTTTTCCCTCGTATCTCGATTGACGAGAGGTGGGAGGAGGAAAGAAATAAACGAGAGCAACAGCAGTCATTGCGTCGGGAAAATTTATGCGCGTGACACGATGAAACGAGAGAGAGAGAGAGAGAGAGAGAGAGTCACGCGCACTCCAGTCAGAACTTTATACATCACAGGGCTTCTATAAATATATTGCGACATCGCGAATGCGCGATTTCTTGGAAAGGCGATGGAAAAAAAATATATAAAGTAACGTATCGTTTTCGAAGTGGAATGAGAGTAAAGTGGCAGGGGCAGGGTGTCGGAGGTTTTAGATTGAGAAATGTGAACGATGCACGTGCAAATGTAAGAAAAGAAAAAAAAAAGAGAGCGCGAGGCGAACGATTGATCGCGAGGGAGAACGCTAAAAGTGCACCAAGTCGGTGCACTTTGGTGCATCGACGAAAGAATCGGTGAACACAAATTCCCTAAGTACTTCTCGCTCTCGCACTTCGAACCAGTGGAATAAGATGAGAAACGTCGAATAATTTTCAAGGAAAAATTATATTTGTTTTTTTTTCATCGACATGGTATCGACGATTTCGCAAGGTGTCTGGAAAAAATATTGACTAGAGTAGATTCGAAAGAGTACCTGGGTAAAGAAGACATAAATAAAGGATAAACGCACTTGTCCTCATCTTCTTGATCACTTCCCGTGCGTTCAGCTTGGTCGAATCTCGGACAAGCGTTTTGCCGAAAGTCCGAGAGAGAGAGAGAGAGAGAGAGAGAGATGGAGGCGCGTACAAAGTTAAGAGTCGACCGATCGTAATAGCCACGCCGCCAGCAAGAGATGTTTCCATAGCGAGAGTCGTGTGCGTTGTGAGCGCTCGGAACCGAGAGATCTCTCGTACTCCCAATTAGTTTCCGTGGGGGCATACACGCGGTGAATGGACAAAAGTTTTGCAGCCGCGTGGGATTTCCCCCTCTCCGCGCTTTGGTCACGGCGATTTTTCCCCCACCACCGGGCGTCGATCGTATACCGTCCTTCCCCCACTCCGTCGAGAATCACCATACACGCAGTCACGCACACAAGGTTCTCCTACCGTTGCTCCGCCGGTTGGGCAATGGTGGGGGGGGAATTCCTCGACGAGCTTCCCGAAATCCCCGTCTGGCGGCGTCACCGTCCGGTGAGAGGAATAGTCACACAGCGAACGTCGTGAGTCACGGTCGCGGGGAGCGAACACTCGGGACTGATTTACAGGTATATTTTGCATAGTCACATGCTAGACGGCGAGGATGCAATCGAGCCAACAGCCCGAGAGCCGTCTAAACAACACATTTCGCGGATACATATCCACCCTTGACAAATAATCCAAATTTATATATTTATACAAATTAATCAATCATTTTCATTAAAATAACGATGTATTTTTAAAAGAATAAACATATTTTAATCCACTTATTCGATCGATTATTAATTAATTATGATTAGCGACAAAATTCTATAAAAAAAACATCTTACGATAAATTTTCAACGAATTTGGGTCGTAGCTGTCTCGTTATAGATGGCAAGGGTATCGAATGAAAGACAAGATCAATATTTCGGACGAGATTTCCCGAGCTTAGGAATATTTATGCGACTCTAGATGATGCTCAGCTGCTGGCAATCGAACTGGCAACGGTTTTCTCTCACATACATCGTACAAATATATATATATATATATATACAAGCTCCTATGCGCAGGGATATAGAGGTCGATTGAAGCTGTACGTCGAGGACCTAACACATAGTTATGTAGAGCCCTCGTATCGCGTGTGGTAGCAATGTCGGCCTCGAAATAGACTATAGAAGCTTATTTCGGATAAGTCCGAGAGCGTCTCGTTGGTCTAGTCTCCAGGGGTCGGTCTAGACCTCCAGACGCGAGAAACTGGCTCTTCCTCCATGGTTGACCGCGTGTTCTTACTACATATATAAAATACACCTATACTATGTATATATTTATAAGCTCGTTGCTCCCAAAGCGTTTCCCTTACGGTGACGAATCCTCTCAGTGGATTCAACATCGCTGTGATCAAACACGTACCTGTCCACGATCAAGAGCCCCCGATCTATAATTACTTTTCCTCAATTAATTTAATTATTCCGAAAAATCATTACTATAATTATATTTTTTTTATTTTTTACTATTTTTCGTATATTTTTTTTAATTGGCGTTTCACGCGATAAAAAAGCGTAAAGCGAACGGATGGAGAAGCGTATAGTTGGTAAAATAGTCGAGGGAAAAGAAAGACAGAAGAGGGTAGAGGCGAGACAGAGACGAAGAAGATGGCGAGGTAGAAGAAGCTATGTCACAGACCGGTGGGGCGAGTGAGAGATAGAAAGAGAGAGAGAGAGAGAGACAGAGAGAGAATGATGGAAGTTTCGTGAACGCTATTAATACACTAACGCTCGAATTTTATCGTCTCTCCTGCCCTCACTCGGCTAATGTTCGCGTGAATAAGAGAAAACGAGAAAAACCTCTCTCTCTCTCTCTTTCTCTACTCGTTCGTCCATGTGTTTATATGTACGTACGTGGCTTCTCGAGACCGGTCCAAAAATCGAAATTAGGGGAAGTGTCACGTATATAGACGCGAGGAGAAAAGATCGAAGTTTAAGACGATGGTAACGAACGACTTTTAAAAGATTCGTCGTCGATTTAGAATATGTGTTGGCACAAGACACGCGCGATCGGTGAACGCCGGGGACGCGTCTGTGTCCGTGTGAAATTCATCACCGGCTCGGGGTCCATCCTCGCGCTCGTAAAAACCCTCACGCAAACACATATACACGGACTCGATTCTTTTGTGATACGAATGACGCACAGATTCGAGAGAGCGACGTCGTCCACGAGGCAATAACGAATTCGAAGACCGGTGAAAGCGAGATAGGAGATTACGAATTTTCTAAGTGTCAATTCTGATAGGAGTGATTTAATATCGTCGACGCGGTCGAATAACACATAAGAACAGAGGCTGTTTCTACCTCGGCCAAACAGTGATTCAATCACACTTCGTTATTATTATTATTACTTAAGGGTAATATTAAATTAAATGACGTTATAATTATTATTTTATATAATAATAATAATAATAATAATGGTAACGAGAATAATAATAGTAATAAAAATAATAATATCAATACGTCATTGAAAATTATATATCGAGCATCGTACACGAAGTGGAACGTATTTTGGCCGAGAGTATTCTTGTTAGCCGTCCAAATTACGAACGCTGACTAGATCGAATAAAAAATGTAAAAAAGAAGAAAAATCCGAAAAAAAGACGATAATAAAAACGATTTTCCAAGATTTGTCCTTTATTCGAGGAAATAGTCGTTTAAAAGCGAGGTAAATTAGAAATAATTTGGTCGACCAAACGTCGTTTCTCTTTGACGCGAAACATACCCCGTGTGTATTTTTATATATCGAAACAAGCTTCGTGTACGTTAGCGTTACCATATATCTATATCTGTATATATGTTATATATATTTCGTTGCGCCGTTTTCTTTCCTTTCTCGCGTCGAAATTCATTCGAGACTGGAACAGTTTCGGGATTCGAGTTCCGAGCATGCATCGGACATCGGGGTTGACATTAATAATGGGATAATGAATTCCAGGAACAGGATCATCAATCACGCATGCTACTGTACTGCCGCGAGTGTCTCACCCGCGTGAATAATCGATTCCCATCATATATATACACGTATACGTATCCTTATATAGATATATAGGATATGTGGGTTTGTACGCGCTTATATATAGATACGCCGGGGACTCGAGGCTGTAATGACTTTCGATCGTGTCTTAAAGATAGATATCCATCGAGAAATCGATCGAGCATATATTTATCTATCTATATATATATAAACACATATACATATATTTATACATTTATGTTCACATATATATATATATACATATTTATTCCGCGAATTAAACTTCCGCTTCCTCGAGACCTAAAAACGTCAATCCCTTAGGACTTTCGATCGACCAATCGCGCACACATACACACACGTAACCATCGATAATGGATGTTCTCGAAGAGGTAACAAACATCATTGGAAGAACTCCTTCTCCGCGTTTAACAAACCGCCGCGACTCCACGGTGAAAGCGTTCGATCTTTTTACAATCGCGGATATTCTGGTAACGTTGTCGGAGTCGCGGGTCAATGCTTGACCCATCGATACCAATTATCCCGTTTGCCTCGGTCGCATTTTTATCTCGAGGATAGATACATTACGTACGCGAAGAAACGTCCCGGTAACGTGAGTACCACGAATCGCATTAATCCTCGCGCGCGACATTTCCTTCCTTACTTTTCCAACGGAGCAAGATCGATTGAAATAATTTTTTTTTTTTCAAACATTCACATCGAAAACATTATTTTCATTCAATTCTCTAATTAATCCTATCGGTTGGTAATTAAAACGACGACTAATTAAGAAAATTTTCAAAAACCTAAAAATAAATAATTATAAAAATCATTCGCATTAATTTTTTTTCTTCTTCATCTTCTTCTTCTTATTATTATTATTTTTAATATCGTTCGCAAAATAATAACAAATGAAAATAAACACCCGCGACGACTTTAATATGCGGCGAGGAGCATCGAAATACCGGAATTCCGTACCGCAGAAACCATAAACTCGTTGACGCTTAGCCACGACGATTATGTATGGTCCTTTACGCGTGTGTACGTACGTACGTACGTATACGTATACACGAGCAAGTGCGTTAATTCGTAGGTAGTAAGCGAACGGTAAATTGGCACTGACCACACGCTCTCGTATCCGAGAGACTGTTACACGTACACGGTGCAACGTACGTCAGCCTGGCGCGACGTACGAGCCAAACCCGTGTTGAATCACCCTACACGCGTAAACGCGTATAAATACACTCACCCACGTATATAGGAGGACACCGGCTCGTCCCTCGTGCGTGTCACGTATGTGTACCTATTCGCTTGTCTGGCTGTGTGTGTGTGTGTGTGTGTGTGTTTGCGTGCGCACGCGTATGAGTGTGTGCATGTGCAAGCAGCGCAACAGATGCGCCAGGCACGCGAGCCTCGGCCCACTGCCGGCACTCTCCATGGGACACACGATGAGTGAGCGAGCCAGATAGTGAGAGAGGGGATGAGCGAGCGAGAGAGAGTGAGAGAGAGAGAGGAGAGCGCAGGTCGCAGGTCGCGAACTCCGGACCTTCCGGTTCCCGGTGAGATCGACCCGACGCGCCACGCGAATATTTGGCAAAGAACCATTCTGGCCGGGGGTTGTACATTTGGACGACGTGTGTATCGCGCCGTGTGTGTCGTTCGCCTCGTGTTACCTTCGGGGACTTTGCGCGACTGCATCGGCACGGCACATTCTACGCGCTCATGTATATAGGTATATATATATTATATATATATATATATATATATATAGAGAGAGAGAGAGAGAGATAGGTATACATATATAAATATTTTAGCGAGCGTTTCACGCATTCGGCTACGTGGAGAAGTGAGAAAGTGACATTCTATGCGTTGTTTGCATACACACGCGTAGCTCCACCCCCTCTCGTTTCCTACCATGCTGTATTACCAATGCAGTTTATATTCCGGTCTTTATTTCATCATCGCGGAGTTCTCTCTTTTCTCCTTATTTATTTTCTCTTTCTTAGGGTTTTTTTTTTCATTTTCTTCGTATATATTTTTTTTTCTTTCCTTTTTTTTCGTCTTTTTTTACCATCTCTTCGTATCGAGGTGAGTGATATATCGGGACGATGGTCTATTCGAATGGATAGTGAAATGAGAGAAAGGGAAGGGAAAGGTATTTCGGTATGTTTATGCAAAGGTGTATTCAAGACAGGTAGCTCGTTTCTTTTCACTCGTCTTTCACCGTTTCCCCGTTTACATGCTCTTATTTGATGTTTTTTTTGTTCAATTTCTTCTTTTCTCTCTCTCTCTCTCTCTCTCTCTCTCTCCCTCTCTTCCTCTTCTCCTTCTCTTCTTCTTTTTTCTTCGTCTTCTTCATTCTCGTATTTTTTTCTGTAGGGCTTACAGAGTTTTCCCCGTTACTCTTGTTTCTTTTTCCGCTTTCGTACCCTTCCAACCCCCCCCCCCCCCCCCCCCCCCCCCCGCCCACCCTCCCACCATCATTCCGTTTTCACCGTCACTCCCTTCTGATGAAGACCGACGTATCTGTTCAAAGGTCGCTTGGAACGTTTCCAAAAATTCGGAACGTGCCTGTAGAGGAAAAAACTCCTCGCGTAGCATCTTTCTTTCTCTCTCTCGCTCTCTCGCTGTCTCTTTCTCTCTCTCTCTCTCTCACATACATCTCGTTGTCGTTTCTATCTATATAGCTCAACCGAGGAAACTTCGGCTGATACGTCCGAGACTGATTTTTCCTCTTCGTGGCTCTCTCTCTCTCTCTCTCTCTCTCTCTCTCTCTCTCTCTCTCTCTCTCTCTCTCTCTCTCTTTTTCTCTCTATCTCTTTCTCTCTCTCTCGCGCATATATATTATATATATATATACGCGTTCTCGCTCCGAATTCAAAGTGAGACGTTAAACGTGGCTAAATAAACATTCGTGAGAGTCAGAAAGGACGTAAAAGTCCGAAAGGAAACGAGAGACACACGCGCGTTTGTCGAGAAGAAAAAAAGAAAAGCTCAAATGGGGGATCGTTTCCTTTCATTGCGAAGACCGATGAGGCTCCATTATCAATTTTAAACTCGACGACTTGTTGTTTGAACGACGAAAGAAAAGAACTTGAGGAAACGATGAAAAAAAAAAAAGAAAATATTTCGTACGATACGTTTTTCCCCCGTAGCTATACGGTCAATCGTTCCTTCTACCGGAATAATCGCCGATTCGATGAAAGAAAAAGAAATGGCGAGGAAGAAGAGAGGAGGAAGAAGAAAAAAAGAAAAAGAACAACAAAAACGAACTCATAAAAATTAGCTCCAACTTTTCCGCCGTACGTATACGCGCGAACGCTGATTTCTTTCGCGTTTCACGAAGTCATTATCGCCGAGTAAATAGCCGTACGTATAGCTTTGCTCCTTATTATTGTGTGTTTACAGACGCAAACGCGATACGTATGGATTTATGTTCGACAATATGCAATTATTTCATACAGACATATACACATATATATTTATATTTATACATATATAACACATATATACATATATATATATATATATATATATATATATATCTTCAACCTGGCTACTTTACATGATTAGCAGATATACGCATATACGACTACGTTTCGTACACGTACGTATGCGCGAAGATCTGTAAGAACGCAGCATACATATATATCTATATCGAGCCAAAGAAGAGTTTAGTAACCGGGCAAGGAGCGTGTGTGCTCGTTCCATCGCTAGTTTGCTCGCGCGCTCGAGCAATTATCCTGGGAAACATAATTTACGGATTGCCAGGCGTGTGCGCTCCGCACGGTACGGAGAGAGCGCACTATGTACATGTACATGCGCGTATATATATTTATGTATATATATATATATATATATATTTATGTATATATATACAGATACACCTACTACTGGATTAAAGATGGTGGTGGGGATGTAGGGGGTGGGAGCGGGCGAGCACGCGTATCTGCGCCGATGCCGCTCTCGCTCTCTTCCTTCACTCCCATCACCACCTCCTTAAGACCTGCGCGATGCGTAACTACCGGCGTTTCATCCTCGACGACTATCAACTTACACGCTATTATATATACTCGCCCGGTCTACGTACGAAGGAATTACGTTATGTATATCTTACATACGCGTATGGATATTTAAATAGGAGGCTTCGGCTACGAGGAGGTCCGCAAGTTGCGTTTACATTGTAATATCATACAGCTACTCACGTATATATATATATATATATATATTTACGTGTTTGTTAGTGTATGTATGTATAGATAAGCCCGTGAGGTAGTCCCGTTACGCGGCGGTCTGCGTCAAAAGTAATGGTTATTGAAAATCGTTAAATCATGAATATCCATCGTATCGCCAATTAACGCCCGAGCCAGTGAATGAATATTCACGCGAGAGGAGTATACCCACCACCCGACTCGACCCAGGAACGTTACTATGTATCGTATACCTATACAGTTACTATCGTGTACGCGTGTATATCTACGTGTACGTATTTCTCCTTCTTCTTCTTCTTCTTCTTCTTCTTTTTTTTCAATTTCTTTTTTCTATGTTGTACGATATACCACCCACGCGCATGCACGCAGCATCGCGTGGCTCTACCGTCACGCGAACTCTCGGCTATACCGATTTTATACCCACTCTGCTACCGATTCCGCTCGCCAGTCCTCGACGCTCATGCCGCACACGTTTTGTAACAAAAAAAAGAGACGATAAAAAAAAACAGCGAGAAATAATACAAAAATGAAATAATAACTTGCGCGTAACACGCTGTCGGAAATAAATGCAGCATTTCTGTGCGAGAATTAAACGATTTTTTTTTGGATATAAATTAACGTTTTATTTCTCGTTACTTGGCGACGGATAGGAAAAAGTAGACGAGTTTTTATTACGATTAATCGTTGCAATAATTTTGCCCGATAATTTCGGGAATTATGAGAATATTTTGTAAAACGGGATTTCGACATTTGAGAATTTTGTTTTTTAAGTAAATAAAATGCTTTGTGTTTGAACACGACGATAAGACAAAACTCTGAGAAAGTTCGTAAAAAAATTTTGGGCACATCGATCTTATCGATGGATTTTTCGTACGCTGGTTTTTATTTCGCTGAAATATTGTACCATTATCTTTATACGTACGGTGTTTAAAAGTCGGCCTCGACAACGATGGAACAAAGCTCTCTCTCAGTGTAGAGAGAATTTGTATATTTGTATATAAGTATGTGTGTGTGTGTGTGTGCGTACTACCAACGACTTTATAACGACGAAAAGTCGAGGCGCGCGCGCGCGGGCTGTTCTCTCTCGCGTTGACGGCAATTAAAGTTCCCGAAATGAGCCAACTGCGGAACGAGGCGATTGATAAGCAGCACACCGGAAGTCGACCGCGGCCGAGCGTGGCTAACGGGGTCGCTGCGCACACACATAGTCCTTCTCATTTCTCTTTCTCTCTGTATCTACTTACACGTATATGAATGTATATACGAAGTTTTTGCCACTCTTGGTCGCTCCATCCGTCCTCTTCCTCCTCTCTCTCACTCCCTCTCTTTCGCTCTCAATTTTCCATCTCCCGTATCGCACCATACGACTTCGACGACGTCGATTCTCTCGAGAGTGCGTATGTATATATGTGTTTTATACGTGCGAAGGCGATACACATGTATCGATTCACCTCCGGTCGAGCTTGCGGTTCTTATTCTCTCCCTCTCTCTCTCTCTCTCTCTCTCTCTCTCTCTCTCTCTCTCTCTCTCTGTCTTTCTCTCTGGCGCACGAACGACGGAAATCCGATCGCGCGGTCGAACGATCGGCTTCTTCGCTCGACTCGTGTGTGGACCGTCCACCGGAAGTACGCGCGATCCTATCGAACTCCGATCGTTCGAGATCGTTCCTGAGTGTATGGCTCTCCCCCTCTTCCCTTCCCTTCCTCTCTGTTCGCTGTGTCGTACGTGCGCTTGTGTAATTACTATATAGACGATCTAGAACGTATTACGCGATACGACGTTTCATTGACCGAGCGGGACAACCGCAACTCGACGACCGGCCACACGATATCCTCGCGACGAGAAAAACGAGACCCGGTGATTGTATATTTTATTACCAATAAACGCAGCGTCTCTCTCTTCCGTCACCCCTCTTCGCGTCTCGTCCTCCTTCCTATCTCCTCTTTATCGCAAAATTTAAACAAAAATCTCTTTCAATTTTATATCAAAAAAATTATTTCGCATTTTGTTTAAAAAACTATTTCGATATTTTTTCGTCCATATCTTTCGCGCTTTTTTCACATCGAACAAACTAAAATAACAGAACAAATAGTATATTTCGTTACAATTATTTTTCCTTGATCGAATTTACGTTGATTTATTATCGCTATCGGGATATTCGTGGTGTAGTTACGAATTGGGCGTGAAGAAAAACAAATCAATCTCCTATCATCTACGTAATCCAGTTGGCGAGCATTCGAACAGAGAGCCCTACATAGAATCGGAAGAGGAACTCATCTCTCTCTATCTCTCGCATAGCTCATCTACCTACGCGCGAGGAGAGTCTCATCCCGGTCGAGACCCGGGGCGTCGTTTTACGCATGTAAATTCATCCGGACGTGACGCGGCCCGGTCCGGGTCCGGCTGCTGCTCATCGTTTGCCATACTATATATATATATATATACACACACACAGACACACACAGAGACACCTATATACACATCGTCGAGAGAGCTAAGGCCATCTGTACCAATCGCTGTCCATTAGTCGACACGCACAGCGCGATATACCGTGCTCTCCGAGGGCGCCGCGAGTTTCGCGTTTCCCGGCTTCTTTTTGTTTCATATATGTATATTTTCATCATTTCCGCATCCTCCGTCGCGAATTTTGTTCCATCAGCTAGCTCGTACGTCGAAGGGTGTTCGCAAATAGATACGCGTCTATATATGTATATAATACACGTAGGCGTTACAGACGGAACGTTCCTGCCCTATCGTTTATATTACAGGTATACATAAATACGTTTCTTCTTTGCGCGCGGCACAACCCCCCTCTTCGTCACCCCTCCTTCTTCTCCCTCCTACTATTTCCCCCTGTACGATAATTGGTAGATTGATAGTCTCTCTCTCGTCCAACGCGAGAGTTTCACCGTGTCGTAATTACTTATTCGTACTGACGGAGAAAAAACGAGGATAAGCCAGAGGTCTACAAATTGTAGACAGCCGAACGTAATGTACGTACGACGCCAATGTCGAAGCCTAGATTTTTGCGAAAACTTGTACCAACGATAGCAAAATCATTATTTTATTGGATTAAAATTTTTATTTCGTCAATTAAAATTTATTATTATTGTTTAATTGATTATTGATTTTTGTCATTCAGTTTTGTTTTTACTCTATTTTTATGATTAATTTTCTTATTTCTCGTAAGGTAATAAATTCGATTTTCTTGGCGTATAGGGTGATCTATCGAGAGGATGTGATACAGTGGGCGATCGTGATGAGAGGGAGCGAAGAGTTCGGCGATGTATTATATCGTCAAGTGTAACACTTGTACGTAAATAGGTATATCGGTATATACCACAAGTGCGAATTTACGTATATGTGGTGTACGGTATACAATATATATATATACATATATTTATATTTATAAGTGTATACCTACACACCGCGGGGCAAGCAGGATTTTTAAATTGTATCTATTGGCTCGAAGCGATTGAAAGTAATTGAATGAAGCGGTCCGGTTATTTACGAACGTTTAAGCCCGAGCCAACTATCTTTCCATTCATTCGTCTGTCCCTTCATTCATTCATCATTCGCTCCTATAGCAACGTGTACGAACGCTGCATGTATAGCAGTAGTAAAAGCCCATTCAATTGATCGGTGATTGTCTAAATTATAAGATTGCCATACAATGGCTCTCATCTCGACCTATTGGGGTCCCGTTGGTCGTTGCGTCATCACTTTAGGACCGGATCGCCAGCAGCGCGAACGCGCGAACGCTTCGCGGACTTGTCCCTATATCTTACCCTCTCTCTCTCTCTCTCTCTCTCTCTCTCTCTTTTGCCACGTGTACACCTTACTTATTAAACGTGCTCGATCACATCTCCAATTTGACTAAAAATTTCGAAGCGAATATCTCGCGATTCATTTATAATCCGATCCGAAAGATTCCACGATCGTTCTTTAATCGATCCACGCTATCAAAAACCTCGCATTATCGACGATGATTTAATTGAAAGATTTGGCTCGCTCGTGTAAGAAAACCCAATTAAAGAATTTATCTCGCTCGATCAAACCCACTTGCGAACATCGTACTTGTACTTGGAACTCGTCTTTGGAACATTCCGCACGATATTGTCATCGATAATGAGTCACGCCCGAGACGCATGGAGAAAGGAAATGATAATGATTACTTAGCTGTAATGCGTCACCGGTGTGACGTTGGTTGAATTAGGCTTTGAAGAGGGTGTCGTAACTTGTCGCGCGTTGATGACATTCAGGAAAAAGAATGAGGCGACCGCGACAATTAGTACGAACTTCGATGGACCGGACTAACTATAATATATCCGCAGAGCATCTCGTCTCGTTCGTGGTTTATATGTAACGTGAGTGAGAGAATACACGGATATATAAGCACGCGGCATCAGTTTCGCTCACTCGTATCTCCTGTAGCTACTGTGCTGTCTCTAATGCCCGAAAACAGGCTTAATTAGAAATGCTATTTAACTGGATAATGGATATACTCTCGGGGTCATCCACGGAGTGTGGCTAACTACATATTGGAGTACCGTGTTGGTTTAACTAACGTGGTCCCAGATCCCTGCCAAATCGCGTTAACATTCGACGAAAAGTCCCTTTAATTCTAACCGAATTGGCCGACTCGTGAGTGCGAACGTGCGTTCGCCCAAATTCACGAAACTCGCGTCTTGTTTACCGCCCGTTGCACTCGGAAAGTCCTTTACTTCTCGACCGCTATACCGCCACGTCTCCGTGCTTATAACACAAATTTCGCGCGAGTTTCGTGATTTCCGTCAAGTTGAACCTCAAGTAAATCGTCCGAAACGTTGTTGGTGTCGCAACGTTTTTGGTCCATCGTCGCAAATATATCCGTAAACGCAGAAATTAATCGATCGCTTCTATTTCTAATCCTCGACCTTTTCTTCGCTTGTCGATCGTCTCAAAAATTTCTCGACGCACCTGTCCTCGACGTGACCTCGACCTATCCGGGTCGCGTTGGACTTGTCCGCGTAAAGCGCACGACCAATATGGCAAAGGTACTTGGTAGCAACCGCGAACATTTCGCGAACATCCGAGAGATAACGCGAAACGACATTTTCACCGAATCTTCTTCCAATGCGACATCGAGCCGTTCTTCCACCCTCTCCCTATTCACCAACGGATTTCACCAGATCCTTTATCCGCTTCGCATTACGCTCCGTCGGTGTTTCGTCGTTGGCCGTTATCGTTCGGCGATATTTACGTCCATTAACGTTCCTATACACAACGGGATCGTATCGAAACGTTTTTCTCTCATTTTGTTGATACATATATATATATATATGTATGTATATACATACCATTAGGTTCGATGGTGAACATGCATCGCGAACACGTACAACATCATCGTATCCGAACTCGCGGTTGGAGAACACACGCTCTCTCGCTCACTCTCTCCCTCGCACTCTCGTTGCTGCTGTACTGAATATTTCCTCCAATCGGAACGTCGATTCGAAGCTCTCGAATCACCGGGGGGAAAGTATAGCCTCTCGCTGAGAGAGATAAGAGCTCCCGCAGACCGTGGGTGCTTGGATCGTTCCGCCGAATCGTAAAGCGATTACGACAGTGTGTATAGCACAGACAGAGAGAGTATATCAAGAGAGCATCGTGAATTCGATGTACGAGTGTCAGTTTTCATTTGGCAAGGTGTACGATACGAGAAACGCGCGCTTCGCCGTATACATTTGCGTGTGCCCGATTATATATCGGCGAACCGGAGCAAAGTGATGCCGATGCCCAATAAGTTACGAGCGTGTTATACGGTATGGGAATAGGAAACACAGCCTCGCGTAGTAAGGGGTTGATATTGCGACGGTGGTGGTGAAGCACGGCACGTTATCCGCGTGAATCGAGCGCAAAACCGAGAGTACGTAAGCACCCCCGTAGGTATTAACTACCTATATACTACATACGTATAAACACTGTGCCATATATATATATATATATATATAGATACGTGCTTTACTACGCGGCAGCCTTCGTACATGTGTAAAGAGCACATGGGGATGCGGAGGGTCGACGGTTCGCGGGAACAACCCCGGGAGTATATCGAGGGTCAACATGTGCGCGCGGTAAGGTACCAGCGCCATCGGTCGTAAATGCATCAGCTTGATAGAGAGAGGCGAGGGAACGTGGGTGAATTGGGGAGGGGGAGGAGAAAGAAAGACTCTTAACAAATTCGCGGTCCGATTATCTCGAGTTTTTTTTTCTTTCTTCTATTCGTTTTTTTCTTTACGAGAGCGTTAATAACATTATCAACGTCTTTTCTCGAACAACGATTGCTTTATAGAACGTATATCTATGCTTGTATTAAATTAAAGTGGATTTTCGAATGTTGCGAAACGCGAAATGTCAGCTTTTCGTCGCTTTGATAAGATTGAGGAAGGAAAAAAGAAGACGTTTGTTTTAGAAAATTATGGAAATTCTTGATGCGTCTTATGGTCTAGAATTGAATAGGACAATGGTCGTTTTGAACGAAGCGGTGTACGTTTAATTGTCGTCTCGTTAACGATAATCGCGCGCGAAACGAAATTTAGCGCGGAATGGACGGGAAAATGGAAAAAGCCCTGTCTGGACTCGTGCGTAGGCTCTCTCGATCATTCGCAGCGACCGTAATAAGCCCGCTCGCCGAGACGTCTCGTCGAATGTCTCGAGCGAGATTCGCTTCTCACGAGACATGACGAATGTGGCTCTCCACACTCTCGTGTCGCTCAGGTGATCCCTCGTCTTTGGCTATAGGATGGATTTTGCTGCTGCAACTATTATTGTAATTGTCCCTTAAACCGGATCTACACACGCGCCGAGGCGTTTCGCCGAATGTCTCGGACGAGACTGGCCTCTCAAGAAACATGGCGAATGTGGCTCTCCACACTCCCGTGTCACTCAGGTGATCCCTCGTCTTTGGCTATACCATGGATTTTGCTGCTGCAACTATTGTTGCGATTGTCCCTTAGACTCGTGTTAAAAAAATCGACAACGAGCCGAGACGACACGAGACAGCGAGAGGCGAGACAAGACATCCCTCCACACTCGCGTATTGGTCAACATTCGTTATGTCTCGCGGAATGTGGAGAGTCGGCTTAATGCTTTCTGTGTATGACAATGCCGACACGGCATGGTGGTTCGAACGACGCAGAAGCCTTTCAGTCACAGGTGCCTCATTGTTTTTCGTGTATCGTTTCGCGTTGCGCGTCCTACTCCAATCGGCAACGTCCCTGTTGGTTTTCTCTTCTCGGCGCTGGCCCTTTTTTCCTTCGCATTTCGCCTCAACGACGTTTTAATCGCGGTCCATCAGACGTTAGTTCCCGAGACGAATAACGCGTAACGCGAAACGACGAATAAACGATTATTCAGCCGTGTGTTGAACACGGCTTACCGACGATATGGCTCGTTGCATTCCCGTTGACCAAATTTCCATTGAACTCTCTTCGGAAATTTAGTGAAAAGACTCGTCCACCGTCTCGTTCGTAACGTCGTAATATTCGTATATCGAATGAGGACAACGATAGATAACGGGCGATTGAGTAAGAACGAACGATCGCGCACCCTCGCGCTTATTCCCAGTGGGAAATTTCGCTCATCGCTTCGCCACTCATCGTTCGCGTACAAATCCGTTCGAGCAACAATTCTTTTTTTTTTTTTGCGAAACTCAACGACGATCGCGATACACTTTCTAATTGTTCGCGCTACGTGTGCCGGAACACAATCGTTGCAGAGCCCAGACGTCTTGACGAATATTGTCCAAGTCGAGTTTAACGTGTACGTATTATCGCGAAGACGCGTGCACTTTGCGCGCACGAGTCACGCGTGAACGAGTAACGCTCGAGTGGTGTTATGTGGGTGGGGGTGTGTGTGTGTGTATGTGTGTTTGTGTGTGTGAGAGATAGAGAGAGAGAGAGAAAGGCCGTAACGCAAACAGACCATGTGACGAGTTACGTCGAGATCCTCACCGCGGTATGTAAAACGATACGGTGATCGGGGTTGGTGTGTATCAAGTACCGAAAGTACACGCGACGATGTAAGCGTGATGAGCGTCGATGCAACTTCACGAACGCGCATCTCCTCATCGTGTGACGACGAAGGTACACCACTCGAAAATCATCTTACGTACACGTACGCGAGTCGCGGGGGCTATACGGGTTATTAAACAACGCCGTTCGCACGTTCATCCCCCCCTTCCCACTCTCTTCGCACGCTCTCGTGTGTCTTCATCGTCGATATTTTCTCTTCTCTATGGCCTCCCGCGCGAGACTCGAACTGCAAGAGAGAGAGAGAGAGAGAGAGAGAGAGAGAGAGAGAGAGAGAGAGAGAGAGAGAGTGAGTCATCTATACGCAATGTGATTCTCCTGCCGACGATGTAAATGGGGATCGTAAAGTCCGGAACGGTATAACACCAGAGGGGAGGAACGAAAGGAGTGGATATTGGGAGGGAGGACAGCAAGAAGAGAATCTGAGAAAGCGAGCGAGAGAGAGAGAGAGAAAGAGAAAAAGGCGGACGGAGAATCCAAGATGTTGAACATATATATAGCATGTATTTATACGTACCTAGGTATATATGTGTATATCGAGGTTCGGGATACCACCTTTAGCTGGTTAATGTATGGACGGTGTCCTATATTGTGAGCACAAATCACCGATACCCTGGCCTTGGACCGTCCGTTTCGGACATGGACAATGGACGTGGCACGAAGGGCGGTGAAGAGAAGGAGGGTTGAAGTTGGCGGCGCGAGGGTCGCGGTGGGGGGGGGGAGTAGGGGGGGGCACCCAACTCGGTTATACGTCTGGCGTCGCTTCCCTCGACTCTCCGATAAGGAATAGGAACCTCTGAAGCGTACTTCCGCTCTACAGACCATGCCCGGCGTGTACGCGCTCGTTGATACGTGTACGTGTGTGAAAATACCACTCAAAGTAATACTGTAGGACGTATGTATTGGTGGCCGGTGGAACAACAGTCAGGGTTCGCGGTGTGAACCTGCCAGCTCACGACTCTTCGCGCGCTCTCTCTCTCTCTCTCTCCCACCCTCTCTCTCTCTTCGTACATTCGCCACACTCGACTCCACCGTACGATCGAAGGAAATCATAAAAACTCGGTAATGACTACGCTCGACATCTCAGTTTGGCTCTTTTCTTTTTTTTTCTTTTTTTTCTCTTCTTTTTCATTTCTGCAGACCTTTCCTCGCGTTCTCAACGGGGCACGTCTTACCGTGCTGTAAGTTATGTTACGAGTGGTAGATCATAAATACAATGCGTATTAAACGCGAACGCGTAACGCGCTTTTTTGTCGTGTCCAAGTTGAGCAAGTCGTTTTCGCAATCGAAAGCGCGTATCATCGTTAGGACCGCGATAATAGAGAGAATATTGTAATGTAGGATAGAGAAGTAGCGTAAGTGAGGTGGGAAGGGGGAACAACTCGAGGGAAGGAAGCCACGACGAGAGAGTCGCGATCCAATGATTTCAAAAGTGGCGTTCGCCACGATTCCGTTCCACTTGGTGAATATATCGCTCTCGTCGGCCAGCAATCGAGGGATACGTTTCTCGCTCGACAATGTTCGTCATTGATCGGGCCGAGTTGTAACGAAAACGTACGGGGGAAAGGGAAACGCGAAAGGAAGATGCCACGAAAGGAATCGCGCCATGTTGTTGTTTTTTTTTATCTTCTTCTTCTTCTTCTTTTTATTCGTTGCCGCACTTTGCACATTTCTCTCACGAGAACGATAGTTACGATCGCTTCACCCATGGACACCCTTGATCGCGTCCCCTTCTGCACATTTTTTTTCCTTTCTCTCTCTATCTCTCTCTCTCTTCATTCTCCCGTTTCGTTCTCGCATCGATGCATAATAAAATTATAAATTAACAGCTTGCGCGTCGAGGAGAACGAGAGAGACTGGTATTGGATTCGCCAATGCCAGTCATCGAGGAACGACTCGTAAAGTTCGAAGGGGTGGGTTCTATCCAGGGTGTTATTTTTTTTCTCGTCAAGGTGTTGCGGTGGATGAAAACTGGGCAAGAAGGGCGAGACCCACGGGATTTCTATATTCGTGCTGCGCGTGTGTGTGTGTGTGTGTGTGTCTGCCCAAATGGCGGGCCGAGAGAGCGTACGAACACGGGGTTTCGAGTCTAAAGCAGGAAGGCCAAGGGGGAGGGGGCAAGCGTACACGCCTAATTTTAACGACACCCGATATGCAGATCTACGAGGCACTCGGGCGCAACGGGGATCTATGCAAATCGCGCGCGAAGGCAACCGACGCGTACGTATGTGCGTGTGGCGCATGTGCCACATTGCTCACCCTGGGCCAACTGCGTTCTACATTTCGGCCTATACGCTCTTTGTCCGTCGTATTGAAATTGTTCATAAAAAAAAACGCGTGAACGTACCGAATCGCCTCGTTTGAAAAACTGGTTCTATCCATCGTGACCGGAACCCACGGCTCCGCTGTCGTGCATTTTTTAAGGCAAAGAAGGCCTCGATAATATATCGCCTTTGGGACGTTTTTTTGTGATTTGAATGTTTTATGCACGGGGTATTTAAGGGGAGGGGGATGATGAAATCTCTTCGACAACATGTCCGAACTGTCGTCGTTTCAACCCCTTGCGAACCGTTACCGAATTCACTCAGTCGCGCTGCACGTTTTTTTTAATTCTCATTTTTTTACATTTCTCCAGGAGTGAGCAATCCGATGTCTAGAAATTGGAAATTTCTTGAACCAAGTCTCTGGCTGCTATCCAATTCCATGGTTTTTCATCCCCCCAGATTTTCATTCTTTTCTTCCTTTCTTTTTTTTCAAATAAAGTAAAACGAGAAAAAAGAAAACATAATCGCGGGTAATCCTTGACCTAGAAAAAGGTACCGTGTCTCCGAGTGGAAGACGATCGGCGGGGGTGTGTATTTGCGCGTCGTAGCGCCACAGGGAGAACTACCACTTCAAAGTATCTGAGCGCGAGTGCTAATTGGATTCGCAAAACGACAGAGAGAAAGAGAGAGAGAGAGAGGAAAAGAGAATATCGCCGAGTATTTCTAGTCTTCATCGCGAAGAAGTTTCGAGTAGTCGAGAGCAACCGGGGCGGCTGCGAGACCTCAGGATGCGCTCCGAGCGAAGGGATACTTCCTGAGGGAGCCTCTTGGAACTATGGCGACGTCGCGGCGAGAAACGAGAACCGCCACTTGCCCGACGACCGATTCACTCTCCTTTTTTTGTTCTTTCTTTTTTTTTTACTGGGAGACCGCCTCGCCCCCCACTTTCACTCCTTTGTACGTATTCACTTATACAAGCAACAACGAGAGGCTGTGTTATAAGCGATGTATACGGACTTTCAGGGATACGGAAGCGAGCGTAACACCCCGAAGAGCTTCGACCGTGTTATATAGCGTTGAGACGGCGATTCGTTCGCGTGAACGCGCTCGCTTAAGGGCCTGGTTTCCTTCGCGGATATAGTTATACACAATCGTGCGCACAAAGTGGGGTGAATATTGATGGAGTTTGCCATCCCTCACGTTCACTTTCCTCCACCTCCTCCTTCTCCTCCACCCTCCTTGCCGATCACCCCACCCTTTAGCCCAGGGTAGTAAGTCTATGTAAAACCGATAATCCCGAAAGGTCTTTACGGCGTTAAATTGATACTTCGGGAATCCTGTTCCGGATCATATACCACTTCTTCGTCCCGTGTCTGTATACCTATTTTCACGAGGTTTATACCGCCGGGTAGAATATGGTGTTTAAACGCACAAATAGAGTCACGCTTGTGAAATCTTCCCGCGGAAGATACTTATCTCGACGTAAATTGTACGCTGTATTCTCCCTCGTACCGTTTTTTTTTTAGTTTTTCATTCGTTATTATAACACCCCGTTTTATTTTACCGGTGAATCGATTACTCAATGTTTTTTTTTCTTTCTCTTTGTGTTCCAGGTATGTACACAAGGAAACTTCTCTACGACGTACGAGCGACGAGATATCCGATTGATTCGATGTCAGTGAGTAATTAAAATCGGGGTGAAAAATGTTCGATCGATAAAATTGTTAATTTGAAAAATTCATATAAAATCTTTCGAACGTGAAATTTTGTAATCATGGTCATTGGATCGGCGAACAAAGATATGACGTTTAATAAAAAACAAAGATATTACGATGATTTTTTTATCAAATTTAATATTTCGATGATTTTCCATCTTGTACGATAATATCCGAAACACGGAGATGATATAGCGTGTCTCGCTCGTTGAAAATCGGTGAGGAGCAAAATGCGTCTCGTTTCGTTCATCAAATCATTGAACGTCGGGCAAAGAGCGCTTCGCACATGTGTGACCAAGCTTCGCGAAGATAGGAACGGGCGCGATTGTGTAAGTCGAGCGAAGGGATTGCGGGGCGAGGGGGGAGTGCGAGAGCGAGGCAGCGGCATCAGACCAATGCTTCCTCTTTGGCGCCTCTCTAAGTGCATAAACGGGCTGTAGATTTGCCACGATGAACTATTGGACGATCATACCACCTCGCGTTTCATCCCGGAGTGAATTTTCCGCACACACAAACACATCGCATTCAATTCTCCGTCTTTTCTCTCTGCGAAATTCACGTACAGTCGATTTTCGTCTAAATTGACATAATCGCGGTCCAAAGAACAAACATTACCTCGTTAAAACTCAAAAAATAACAGTTTTTTTAAAATTTCTTTCGAATTTCACGAAGATTGACGAAAGTTGCGACGTTCGGCCGCTAGATGGCGCCACGTGCCGGCTCTCGAGCGTTTTCGCAAGCTAATAAGCTCGATTAGCGGACGAACGTCGTTCTCAGGATTTTTTCTTATCGGAGATTCGACTGTACGCGTGTCCATGGTCACCACGCGTATGTCGTTGCATCGAAACTGCGCGATAAATCGTGTCCGGGGTGCTGGCGCTGTGGCGGTGTTTACCAGGCGGTAGCCAAGGCGCGTTATTAGCCTCGTAGTAAGGCGAGAGAGAAAGAGAGAGAGAGAGAGAGAGAGAAGCGATTCGGCGATATATCGAAAGATCGGGTGACACTTTAAGTGGACGTCCTGATCTCGAATTATAGTTCTCGAGGACGTAAGTCGCTACCGCGGCGGTGCCCGTTTACCTAATCCTCGGGGATTAGTGAGACGAAACGGTACGATATCGCTTCACGTGTCGGACGATGTTGCGCTCGTAATCTGTATAGAGATATACATATATTCCTGGCTTTAGTTTTTTTCGTTTTTTTTTTATCTTTCTTTCAAACATCGTATCCGATCAGCGCAACCCCTCGACCTTCCGTGGAAACTCTTATTTCTCGCGGACTCGACCGACGTGATTATTCGTTCGAATCAATTTTTTATTCATCCATCATCCCCGTACGTCACTCCTTATACACATAAATATATATGTATATTTTACGAAACGCACACATACACAAACTATAGGTATAGTTATATATGTCGTAACGGCGATGCGCGTCAATCTCGCTGGCTGCCGTTTCTCCCTCGTCCCTGCGGCACTTACATCGTTCGCGAGGCCGAGAATTCACTACGAAAATGCGAGAAAAACACTGGCGAACCGCAGGCATACCTACAACATTGGCCACCCTAATACCTATATGTATACTCCATCCCTTCGCTAAACGACCGGGGACGATGAGAGATTCTTTCGGCATATACGACGAGGGAGATTCCCACGAAGTTCCGTTGATGCGCGAGGTGTCTTGAAGGACAACTGAGAAAGAGTGAGATATAAACATCCCTATACATATATATATTGAAAGAGATTAGACACTCGCGCCTACCGCGACAGACAAATAGCACCAAGGCACAAGCGTGACTCGGTCCGATCGTAGTTGGCATTTTATATATACATACATGCATATGCACCAACGCCATCGTAATCTCCGCGGTATGACTATGTACAATACTATAAGTATCACGAAGTTCACGGCAACGCTTAAAACACCATCTGCGCTGTGTGCTGGTCGCAGGTTTGAGAATCCCTCAGGCCTGTAAATGGCCAAGGGTATAGGTATACGTGTATAAGGGTATATATGTATATACGTTGCGCACCTTTATACCGATCATTGCGCGGTGTCCGCTCCGGGGGCCACCTCGCGCTCTCTCTCTCTCCCTCTCTCTGTCTCGCTTTCTGTCTCTCTCGCTCCTCACCCGCGTTCACCGAGGCCCCAGTGTGTTACTCTCTGATGCATTCTGACGTGTGATTATTGCACGCGGAGAGGCTCTCTCGCTCGCTCGCGAGAGGATCTATGCCTCACTGCACACATCGCGCATATCACGCCATTGCTCCAGACGCGCGTTCCTTCGTACGTGCGTATATCTTACGTTCGAAAACGTATATATGTACACATATATATATATAAATTGTATTGTTAAGAATATACTTGTACGACTTTATATCGCGGAATTGACGAAGCAAAAAGCAAAAAGTTGGAAAATAAAAGAATCTAAAAATGAAAAGAAACGAGTATGAGGGATAAATATAGGCAGTGTTGCGAGTGAATTTTGTAGTCTTACCCTTCTGTCGCGTATATACGCACGTAGACACGTGTATATATATATCTTTACGTTTATCGTAGACTACTTTTACCAGCTTAACCAGAGGACAATGCTCACTCCGACTTCCGCTTTATTTGCGAGCCTATTTTTAATATTTTCTCTCCTCGACTCCATTCTTTTATATGCTGACCCTTCTATGCCCTCCTCCTCCTCCATTTTTTTAGTCCTCGTTCACCACCTAAGACTCATATATACACACCGACGTCCGCACACTTGTAGGCCCTTTTTGCTTTTATTCGTATCAAGCGTCGAAGGGGTGGAATGAGCAAAATTGCACGTGCATATAACTACACGTAGTCGAATCAGATTCTACGTGCACGCGTACGTGTATGTACGCAGGCGTGCTAAGGGGGTGAAAGTGCGATAGCGTGACGCCACGTGGTGACTCTCGCTTTCTCCCGTCGATGTGTCTGCGTTTGTACTATAACCATGGGAAGATGGCGAGAAACACCGGACATTGAGCGAACTATACCGCGACGCGCTACCGCATTTGTACAGTTTCGTATAATAACGACTCAATGCCAGTTTGTAATAATAATAACAATAACAATAATAATAATGATAATAATAATAATCAAGTCGAAAACAATAACATATTATTAAGATTATGATATTATTAATAATATTAGTTATATTTATAATATTGATAACAAATATGAAAAATTAGTTTTTAAATTAAGGGCATACTGTAAAACGGGGTTACATTAACATTATGGGTAACTTTGACAGTTTTGTAGATACTTTAACAAAGCGCCTAAATACGGTTTAAATGTGTTCGCAGCGGTGAAAAAGTCGAAAAAGTGCCTGTTTCTGTAAATTGCAATATATCGAGATTATAATGGTCATGTTCTTGTAGCGCGGGAAATTTCCGATTCCGTAACCTCCAATTGAAGCCTTTTTGGACGAAAAAAAATGTTGACCCTTCCCAGGTGCCGCTAGTCGATATTCGTGATTTACTTTTCTGACATTGGGGGGTCCGGAGGGGGGCAAAATTTTGTTTCGCCCAAAAACACTTTGTTGGGTCATTTCGGAATCGGAAATTTTCCGCGTAACGCGAATATCATGGTTTAAAGACGTTTCGGAGCGAAATTTTTTTTGACCCCATCTTAGGTCACTTTTTTCACGTATCCCACCCTATGGGTCCTGAAAATCGCGATTTTCGAAGTTCCGCCACGACCACAAAAATTGAGCTATCCGGATGTTCCTTGGTTGGTTCTCTAGAACGCGGCGGGCTGTTCAAAAAGTTACTTGTAACATTTTTTGTAGGACGAACGAGAACGGAGATAGAGACTCGGGAAAAGTCCATTTTTGGAGGTTTTGCAATATCCATCAAAAAATTGGCCATATTACATTCCGGTGAATTTTAATCTTTTCTCCAGCTCTGAGAGCCTACGTCGATCGTAAATTTCCCGTACAACAAGGAAATCATGGCTTCGTTTTCAATTTTTCAGACTTTATCGACCATAAGTGGGTAAATCGTTATTTTTTTTTTTTTTGCGTTTTTCTCCTAGAGTTTTTGAGATATCTGGGAAAATAACGTCATAAACTTTATGCAATAATTTGATGTTTCTTAAAGAAAAGAAAAACCGAGTATTTTCACGTTTTTTTAAGCGTATCATCCAAGTACGCATTCTCGCTTGCAACAAACGGATACGCGTCATTTTCATTCAAATGTACGTTAGATTATGCGTCCTCGCAGCTCTACAACTGTTTACGTTTTACGCGCCGTCGTTTTACAATGGAGACTGCATATATGCATATTATGCATACATACCTACCCGTCGTTCGCGTGAAACATTGTAAGGTTCGCTCGCCGGACAACGTGTTGCACGTTGTGCGAACGCGCGACGTAACGCGAGGGAAGAAACGAGAGAGAAGAGAAAAAAAAGGAGAAACGTTTCTGTGTGTGCACACGTGTTAACCCGCGATCGTTTAGAGGGAGGGAGAGAGAGAGAGAGAGAGAGCAACCCCCGGGTAAAGAACGCTCGCACTCGAGAGAACACTATATGCGTTGCTGTTCTCGTACACGGATGTACTTACACGCACGCGTGCATCGGCGACGACTCGACGTATTCTACCCCAATCGCCTCGCTGAGAGGCTTTTCTCGCATTATGGGGAGGTTGACCACTTTGCGTTAACCGTACAAAACATCACCCTTATTTTGTAAATATCACTTTTACACCAATTCTCGGGTACACTTTCATGCCGATATTGCGCGATTAATCTTTCTCCGTTGTATTATCTTTCATATGTATATATGTATAAATATAAATGTGCCACGTCCCACATGTTATAATAGGCAAATAGTCGATTATCACGCGAATGATTAAATGCAACGTTCTCGCGGCGTTTTCTTATCGCAAACGCGTCACGACGAGATAAGACGCACGGTCGAGTTATGTCAAAGAAATTATGTCGTTTCGATGCCGGTGAGTGCCAGAACGCGGGAGAAAGAGAGAGAGAGAGAGAGTGAGAGAGAGAGGGAGGAAAATAAACCGCGTCGATAAGCATATCCTGCGCGAGTTCGTGATTTTTCAATGTTTTCGATAAAACCTGTCGTTAAAAACAGTGTCTCGAATCGTCGCGACGCAAATCGACTATGAAATTTTGAGGATCGTATTCCACGTACAATTTCTTTATTAAGTAATGACCGAGGTTAAAAATATAATATTGTATCCAATTTGCCCGAATTGGAATTGTTATTCGTCTCTACTATCCACGCGATCATAATTACATCGTAATTACTAATTACATTACAAATTTGCGGGTATAAATTCACGCTCTTTATTCATACGGTAATTTAGCCACGAATTACAAATCGTAGCGAATTTAATTAAACATTGAATAATATATTCATCGGAAAACAAGAGAGAGAGAGAGAGAGAGAGAGAGAGAGAGAGAGAGATAGAACTATTGTGTATTTTTGTATTCGTTCGAAAATCAGATTAATCCTCGGTTGTCGGATTATGCGACGGAAATAACGATATCGTTTCTTCGGCTCTTTCGAAAGTTTCGAATACTCGTAAATAGTCACGTCGATAATTTCAATTAATATTTAACCTTAGCAAAAATATATTTTCCATCCCGTAGTTTTATCGATAATTTTTTATAAACATAAATTTTTCATAAACGCCTAATCGATGAAAACTGCACGACAGTGATAATGCAGCGGCGTTGATAAGCGCCTGCTCTCATCCCCTCGCCCCTACCCCCAACCCTCTCCGCCCGTACTATTGTGAATCGTCTCTTTAAACCGATGACTAGCAGGAAACGGATAATTTCATAGTTTCGTTTCTCGTACACGATATACACACTCGAGCTCGCGACGGTGTCATCTGGAAGTACCAGCCAGCAGTTTTACGTAAGTCTGGAACGCATCGAATTCGATACACGAGAGGGTGTATAACATTGCCCGAGGAAAAGAAAGAAAGAGAGAGAGCGAGAGAGAAATATATACGTGTGTATGAATATATATTTTCCTCGAGTACATTACGCGTATATAGAGATATATATCTCCAGTAGATTTACAGAGAAAACGACTCCGGAGAGAATATACGTATAAATTTTCTCGTCCTCGTCGGATCGTAGCCCGTACATCTTGAGAGTAATTTTACAATTCACAGCGTCCCTTTCTCTCCCGCTCTCTCATACGAGCAATGTAACGGGGAAAAGAAGAAAAAAAATCCTACCCCATAAGCGGCAAGACTATGAAATACAGTCAACGATAAAAACTGTCTATAAAAAATAAAAAATAAAAAATAAACAAAATAACTATCAAGACAAAGAAACAAAGAAACAAAAACTGAAAACTTCTCGCACTCGAGATAAAACGTATATTTCCAGGAGTAGGCCCGCACTTTGAGCAAAATATGGCTGTACACAGAGAGTGTACGGAGTATCGGGACGAGTACTACGCAGAAGCTACCTCACGTTACATATATGCACGCACACACACACACACACATATATATATGTGTGCGTATATAATATATCGCCGTATTCCGAAACAATCTCTAAGAAGCATCGGATCTCTCGAGTGGCAGTTAAGTGACATATACATATATATATACGCGATAGAGGATATGAGAAGAGAGAAAGAGAATATAGAGAATAAGCCAGGAGCATCGTACATGTGGGGTAATATAGACCATTGTACAGAGGATCATACGTGTGAGTGTGTGTGTGCGTCGAAACAGAATATAAGAACGGTGGAAAAATGCACGAAGGAAGAAAGAAAGCTCTCCATACTCGCCGGTAGAGAGCGGAAGCAACGCGAAAAGAAGAAAGAAGGGGGTAAAAAAAGAAAACAAAAAAAAACAAGAAAAATTCAGGATGAGTAACACCAGCACGCGGGAGCTTCGAGGCTTCGAATCACCGTGGGGGTTGAGAGAGGGAGGGCGCCGCTACGAGTTATCCCGACAAATACGCACGGCATTGTGTCCGCCACTTGCCTGTGATAGAATATCAAATGTATGTATAAACACATCTGTGTGCCTGTGTCTGTGTGTGTACATAAAAAAATATATGCGCATATATAGGTATATATGATACGATGTGGAGACCGCGGTAGGCGTGGCTTAAAAAGGAGGCGGTACCGCGAGTTCGAAGCGCGATAGCTTCCCCCCCCCCCCCCCTCCTGCCCCTCCTGCTGCTGCTCGTTCTTCCTCTGACCTCACCCCCACCCCCCCAACCTTCTCCGCGAGCTCGCGCCGCTCGATCGCATCGCGGAGAGAGATAAAAGTTTCGCGAGGCCGCGAGGCATCGAACTCGGGGACCGCGGGCGCGCGACGGGATCGCGTCTCGCGGTCGAAGTCCTTTTCTCATTGTGTGAGAGAGAGAGAGAGAGAGAGAGAGAGAGAGCGAGTGAGCGCGCGTGCGCACGTATACCTACACGCACACATAGACGGAAGAAAGTGGATTACTTGGGCACAGGTCGTCGAGAGTAAGGCGTATATTATGTAGCGTATATATTTTGACGTATACATATTTGGTACAAGAGGAGAATGGTAAATAAGAAGTTCCGAGAGCGTGGGGTGGCGCGAGAGAGGGGGGAGAGGTGGAAGACGCGCGGGACGATGATAAAGAGTACGGCTGTGTAAGAATGGGAGAAAGGAGGACGACGGAGAAATGAGATTTTGCGACGATCCGGGGGAAGCGAAACCCATGCAGAAATTCTGATAGGGATACCCAACTACCGATCATATCCTGATCAGGATATGGCAGGGATGCCCCAAAACGGGTGTCCCTACAGGAATCCAGATAGATTCCATATCGGAAGAAATTTGCGTCGGTGACGAAATTTCGAAACGATGGCGCAACTGTATTTTCGGCGCATGCGAATCATATTTTGATCAGGATATGGCAGGGATGCGCCAAAACGGGTGTCCCTACAGGAATCCAGATGGTTTCCGCATCACAAGAAATTTGCGTCGGTGACGAAATTTCGAAACGATGGCGCCACTGTACTTTCGGGCATACCGTTCAGATTCCGATGGGGATTAGGCAGGGATACCCCAAAACGAGTGTCCCTATAGGAATCCCGATGTTTTCCAGATCGAAAGAAATTTGCGTCGGTGACGAGATTTCTATTTTTTTTTAGTGAAGGTGACTTTTACGGTGCATCAACGCCTCCACCGGAATAAAAAAGATTGGTCGCATTTGATGGTCCCCTTCAAACAGTACCACTTTTATTTGGAACATTTTTTTGTAAAGTCGATAATTCCCGAGTTATTTCGGGTGGCAGAGATAAACGGTATACCCTGTATATTCATTTAGCTATTTGGATATTTAGCATTCATATACTAAATATTATTACACATTATACCGATTTAATAAATAATTCAATAAATAGACGGTTGTTCATACTTTATTGAAATATTAAAATTATTATTTTAAGAGCAACAGTGACATAAGGGTAGCGTTCGAGACTCACACGCCGAGGGTCCCGGGTTCGATTCCCACCGACAGCAACGGAATTTTTCTATGTGCTTTACTGTGCTCTCGGTAGTACGGAATCCTATTCATAAGAAAAACTACTCTGTAGGTCCACCGGAGTGGTTGCTTACATGTAATAATTTCATTTTGGACATTTTACATTTGGTTCTCGAATCTGATCCGATATCGGACTAGATCCCGATTAGAAGCTCGGGATACATGTCAGAATCCAGCTCGAATCATTGATGGATTCGGGCAGGGATCCCTGCTCGAATCCAGTTTCCCAGCGTTACATTTAGGCTTGGAATCCAATCCGATATCGGACTAGATCCTGATTGGAAGGTGGGCATACTACCGCGAATCCAGCTGGATCCCTGACGAAATTTCTGCATGGGAAGACGAGCGTGTGCGCGTATCGGGAAATCCTGAAAATGCGCAAGCTCAGAAGTATTTAATTTTATTTTTGATCAAAATTCGACATTGATGGAATTTACGATAAAACAAAAAACGAAAAATTAAAATTATCGATAAATAAACGAATCGTCGTGTCTCTCGAGTTTCGTCTCGCTATATATACAATGAGAAATGATCTAATCGCGATTAAGAGAAGAATCGCGAAGATCCTAAGGACAAAAATCATCGAGATTCTTCTGTCTTTCTCCTCTCCACCCTCGGCCGCATCTAGGGATGAAATCGTACACTAGGCTTTTGTGCATTCTCAACGCGAGAGCGCGATCGGTCGAACACGGGAATTCGTATAATAAACGAGCGCGCGAGCGCGGTCACACAGAGGCGCAAGAAAGCTTGTACGTAGTACAAAACACGACACGTATCCGATAATATAAGTGTGCAAAGGCTGCTGATTCTAAAGGGCAGTAGGGGCAGAGGGTGTGGGTAACAAAATGAACGGGGTGGGAGTGAACCAATGATATTTCGCGGCTTTATCTCGAACGTTTATCTCTCGGTGCTGCCGGTGGTGCTTGGTTGCCGAGTTTGTTTTATACACGTTTATTATTGCGTGTACGTGTGTACGCGTGCACACGCCACTCGCCCCAGCTTCGTCCTGTCTCTCTCTCTCTCTCTTATAAACACACACACGCACACGCTATTTCTCTCTTGGACATTGTGGAAAGGGAAACTATTGACGACGAGAAGTCGCGCGGGTGGACGGATTCATGTCGTAGAAAGGCGTGAGGGTGGTTGGGGGAAAGAGTGAAGGGCAAGGGGGGTGGATGTCGGTGTGTGTCTAGCTGAGAGCAGTATCGTGGCGTGCTTACTGCTGACCAGTCGACAAACCCAATGGAGGGGACTGTTGATAGCGCCAACGATCGCGATATCCACCTACTACCTACTCCTCTATACACATACGTATATACACATATATGTGTATTACTCACACCGCTACTCAAACTGTATTACCACGCGATATCTTTCGTGATAAAAGGGGGATATAGTTTCTATTGTTTTCGTATTTTCGTTCAGGAATTGAGAATAATAAGATCACGGCGTACGATGTTTATAATTTATTTTTCGTTACTTCTTCAATTTCGCCTCTCGAACAGGACTTTTTTTTGAATTTGTCGTCCGTAGGGGTTATTAACATTTTGGTGACATTTAAATGAAAATGAAAAATATATAGTTTATTATTAGATGTTTCTTTTTATTTTTCGATTTTATTAATTATTTTCTTCCTCGTATGGCAGATTTTTGAAAAATGATCGCGGATGATCAATCAACGGGGCATGTGTGTACGAAATTCACGAGACGAGAATCATTTCACACATACGTCAGCCCTTGATGTCGGGACGTTTCAATACGGGATATACGGATCCGGTCGCAGGAAACGATTTCTTTTTTTAGAATGTTTTTTTTTTCATTTTATTTTTCTTCTTTTTCTTTCTCCTCTTATTATCGAACACAGAAGCCTTCCATCCGGTCTAAGACGGCCGAGTAGTCGGTTTCATCCTCCGCGCGGACCGAGGGTGTCGGTGGCACATGAATCTCCATCTCGCTCTTTTAAATACGTTTGTATGTGTGTAAAGTACCCGGGTGTGTAAGGAAGATCGCGGACGGACCGAGCGAGACGTAGAGAGAATTCGAAGAAAAGGAGAGGAGCAAAGAAGAGAGAGAGAGAGATAGAGTGAGGAGGATGCAACGAAAGAGAAAAGCACGAGCAGTCTGGTGGTGCTGCCGAGAGCGAAGCATTGAAAGCGTCAAAACAGTAGTTCGTATAGATATAGACGTATATAGACGTATAAAAGCGGGAGATCGCGCAGCGGGGGCGCCATAAAAATATTTTTAGATATACGAAAGTCTCTTCTTCGACTTTTCGGTCCTACCGATGTCGCGAGAGGGAGGGGATACACAGTTCTTATTCCCGCGATTCGTTTTCTGAAAGGGCAGCGAGGGGGTGTACAGGGAAGACGAACGAAAAGTTGTAAAAAGAAGAAAAAAATGGAGCGTTCGGGGTGGAAAGGAAATGGCTTTTGGGCGAACGATCGGAAGGCGCGCGAGGCGTTCGGGCCACGTGCAACCGATACATCCTCGACTGCGAAGCGCGCGTCTGCTCATCGAGTAGCCCGAACTCTTCGCTTGCATCCCCTCATCGGCCTCTATCTCTCTCTCGCTCATCTCTCGTTGCTCCTCGACTCACCCAGCATGATGGAATCTTGAAAAAAAAAACGTACGAGAAACCAATCTTCGACTCTGACGATGCTCTGTTATATATTTATGTGTGTCAAGTTCTTAGACGATCGCCCTAGTATCGTTCTATCTATCTTTCACTCTTCTCACCCCCTCCATCGCCCCCTTCGATATTTTACCATCACGTTTCTTCTGTCTTTCCCAGCGAGCGGAAACACCGTACATGTATCGGCCACGACCGAATGATTGGGGCCACGTGTGACGACGTCTTCATAGTTTAATTTTTTAATTTTTATTTTGCTTTTTTTTTGTTGAGCTTGTTTTTTATAATCCCCTTCGGAGCTTTTTCTTGGTAGACACTTTGGCCCGAAGTGCCGTATACTCACTGTGAGTTGATTTAAGACACAGCAGTAGGAAGGTTACGTACTTGTCCCCCTTTTTATATTTTTTCTTAGAATTCGATGCCGTCGACCCTTTTTTTCTCTCTTATTTAAAGTTGAACGAACGAAGAATTGATTTAATTATTTTTCAAATTCGTTCTTAAAAAAGAAAAGTCCCCTGAATATCCGAGTCGAGCGGGACTCCCTCGTTCACCGAACACTTCGAAGATTCTTCACACACGATGGCACTCAACGACTTTTCGTCGTTTCATTTTTTGTCAACGTGTTGCGAATTTTCTAACATCTGCCCCCAACCCCCTCCGCCCTTTCTCCTTTTCTCCGAAACAGAGATGTAAGTTTTTTTTAAGTTTCTCGAGGGCTCGTGTCCTCGCTCGATCGTATTGTTTACGATTTTCACGAGCAATTGAGTCTCAATTGAAGGCCGGGTTCATAGATCGATCATAAGATTCTCGATACGTCCGTGCATGGTAACGACACATAGTCAGCGTTCTCGTTCGATGGCCCATAACCCCGATCCCTTTTTTTCTTTTTTCTTCATCCTCGTGTCTCTATATACCTAGAGATCCGCGTATAATAGACGGCGTATGGATGTTTAATGGTGTACGTATAGAGAGAAGCCGCAAGTGCCGAGTCACGCCTTGACAAACAGGGATGTCAAACAGATGTCTGGCTTTGCTGGGTAGCAGAGGAGCAACGGAGGAGGACGAGACTTTGGCGCGTCGACCCACCCGGCGAGAGACTGCTCCTGATCGTCTCGTTTTCTGTGAGACCTTCTTCTCTGTGAGGCCCTCTCCAACGTTTACTACACATTATATATATATATATATATATATATATATGTATATGTGTGTATAAGCCGCTATTATATACGCTAAGAACCGAGACAATCTTCGCTCTTCTCTTACGAAGCGTGCACAAATCGTGAACGTCATTCGTGCTCGAGAGACGAGAGTCCGGGTTCCCCGACCGAGAGAACGACGTTACCAGACGACACGACAGAAACGACGCGACCCCCTCTGATGGACCAGCGGGAGTTCGTCACCGCTCTTCGACAATATTTCCCGTTTTTACTGCTCAACATCTATCTCTCCCTCTCTCTTTCTCTCGCCTTTACTTCGTCTCTCTCTCTCTCTCTCTTTCGGGTATAAATTTGATCATGACAACGACGTGAAATTATTTCTTTTTTACGAGACAAACATCAGGTTTTACTGTACTTTTCGTTAATTATCGATGATTTGAAAAATCATCAAATTTATTTCATCATCGATATCGAATAACGATGATTAAAAAGAATTGTAAAATTCTTACGACGGTAAGATATTTGTAATATGAATTAAACTCGAATTTCGTTACATTTGATTTTTTAATTAAAACACGATTTATATCGAAGTGAAATTAATATGGACGTTTTTTTTCATTCGTTTTCCAAACGCGTGTCACGAAGATTGGCGCGAATGGCTTAAGTCCGTTACTTTCGCAGGTGTTACAAGCTCCCTGGATGAAAAATAAAAATAATAAGCATTGTTATTATTTCGCGAATTTGGTCACGGATATTGTTATATCCGATGTCAAAACGGTATCGTTCAAATTCCATGAAAATATAAATATACGAATCGGAGAAATACGAACGTCCGATTAACGCGCGCAAATTCCGACATCGATATTTTCTTCTCTCTCTCCCTCTCATCCCACCTGGTATGTTGATGTTGGTGATTGGCTGTCGGTTTTTTCTCGCCCACCAAGCTTTCGCGACACGAGGTCGCGGGAAATGTGGAAAACGAGGAAAACGAGGGAGAGCGGAGAATGATCAGTTTTGGTCACGAACCACCCTCTCCCCTATTACTATATAGCTTCATCGGTGATTTTGACGCGAGACCGGCGTGTTCTCGACGGAGTTTGCGTTTGACGCGTTCTCGTTGCCATCGGTGGCTTTTCCCCCCTCTTTCTCTCTCTCCCTCTTTCGCTCTTTCTACGAACATTCAGAATCCCTCCAATCACACGCGCCTAAATTATCCAGCGTTGAATGTCGATCAATTTTCGTCGCGTTGACAATCTACACTTTTTCAACGATTCGACCGAACCGATAGAATATCTTCTCCGTTTCAAAAAATTGAACTTGCTAATTTTCCGGATTCGAGTTTAATATTCGAAGTTTTATTACAAAATTGATAGTCTCAAGTGATACGTAGCCAGGGAGTGGGAGGGGGCAGGGGGTGAAACAAATACGAATCGATGTTTGTTTTAAAAATCGAACGACTATATGCGGATATATCTACATCTGTAGGTATATGTACATTATAATAATAAGAGTCAAAGAGAGAGTGGCGCGGGGTCTCGTTCGAGGTCTTTGACTGAGGGAAGGGGGTTAGGGGCATCTAACTCTCTCACAAGGATCATTTTTCATGACGCATTAGTCCCGCGAGATAACCTCCTTATTCTCTCTCTCTCTCTCTCTCTCTCTCTCTCTCTCTATCTCCCTTTCCTTCCATCACCTCTCGTATTCCCTTTCTTCTCCGTTCTCGCCCGCGACCGATCACCCTTATCCTAACCAGCGTCAGCTCCCGGCTTCAACGTTATATGCATATACGTATATATAACTGAATAGCAGCAGCACGAACGAAAAACAATACTGTCTGGCTGGAGTCGCAATAAAATCATTTTGATTATACACATAATCAAAGAACTATAGAGAGAGAGAGGGGGGGGGGGGGAAGAGAAAAAAGATCGGTTAACGTGTGTTGTTTGATGTTGATTTCGCGATGTTTGGTGTCAGACGAGCAATCTTCTGATAATAGATGTATAGGACGATCGAAACGCAAACCAAACGACGAACCACCCACGTGACGAACGAATGGCATTTATCGTCAACGTCGTCGTCGTCGTCGTGAACCGATGTTTATATTATCTCATAATTGTATTTAATTAAATATTATCGTTGTATTCTTGATACTAATAATTTTATGCGATCGAGTATATTCAAAATATTTATTTAACGATATATCGACAAATCGATAATAAATGTTTATTAAAATTCAATAATTTCGCGTTTACAAACTTTCTTCATTTTAATGAAAAATTTATAACAAAATTGTCCAATGAAAATTTAATAGGTAATTATTATCGATCGATCAATCATCGCGTTCTTCTCGATAATTCCAATCCGTTAAAAATTTCTTTATTTCCTTAAAAAAAAACAAAAATAATAATATCAATTCCCATGTGGTTTCGTGAAACTGTTCGAGAAGGAATTTGAGGCTGCCCGACGCTCTCGTTTGTAACCGAACGGACGTGAATCCCCGAGGGCGTACAAATACTTTCGATACGTACTTCCGGCGCGCGGTGGCATTTACTGCATCGCAGCCGCTCGATAGTATGCAGTTATGCATTTACACATACACACACATATATATATATATATATATATACGTCTGTCATCACACACCGACCAACATCCATTCGAGAGTCTCGATAGCGCGCAGTGCTCCTATCGAAGCTGATAAGCTGCTACTCTGAATGTGATACGATATATATATATCGTATCGTATATATGTATATATATGCATATGTATGTATATGTATATAGACGTATATGTAGGGGGATCGAGACGAGAAAGACAAAACAGCGCGTAGCCAGCGTCCCTGTGCAAGTCTAATGCTCGCTCCGGACCATCGTCTTTGTAATTAATAATACAGATTTCTTTTTCTCTCGTACCCGCAACACCCGACACTTTTCTCGCGATCGTGCTCGGGACCTAGGAATACTCGCCGCTCAACTTCTAGCATTACATCGCGAGTGCCGAGCTTCGTATAATAATCATGATTATAATTCCGATCTTATAGCAACGACTAGAATATTTCCAAACGATAAATAACAAACGAGAGAAATATTTGAAGAGAAGAAAGAGAGTGAAAAAAAAACTAGAAATATTTCAATAAAAGTAGATTAATGCGGAATCAAGTTATAGTAATGAATTTTTCATTAATTGAATCTTTCAACCGTCGTGAAATTCTGCGTTCTTAAAAGAACGATAAAAAAAAGAAAAAAAAAACAACGAGCGAAAGAAGAGAAATCAAACGGTTTCTGGCCTGGTGCTATGTACGTTGCCGAAGAAATCGCTCATTAACCCGTGCGTAGTTCGCATATTTGTTTCACACATCCGTTTCCGGTCGCTCGTATAATATAATAATCGGTCGAGCGACGTCGAGGACAATGTCTCTACGACAGGGAGAGAGTGAGAGAGCGATGATTGCGCGAGGACAAACAGCGGGGGTGGAGAAACGAACGCGGCGTCGCGATTCCTGTAGAGAGGTGGGAGTGATGAAGAAAAAAAAGAAAAAAACAAAGAAAAAATTCTCCCTGTATTTGTTTAATTATCAACCGGTAGCGCATTAACTCGTTAATTGAGCGTCAGACGAGAAGCATTGTATCCTGCTGACACGCTTTGTGTATCGAGGCGCACGAAGAGGTCTATATGGGGCCACTATACCATTGCCCATATACACATATATATAAAACACCGTGTGGGAGTTGGTCCTCGCTATAATATCCTCGAGCTTCTTATTCCCCTCTGATTCTCTCCGTTAACCTCCCGCCACTGGCAAATATGTCGTACGTATCCACGGGGATCTCCCGTCGTTGCTCCCGTTTGCTCGTGAAATTCTTTGTACCACGGTCGATTTAAATCTATTATACGCGAGAGTAAGACAACGACTTGTGTGTGTGTGTGTGTGTGTGTTTTTTTTTCTCTGCTCGCATATGGCGTCGTTCGGCAGCAGGCAAGCAAGGAGAAACCCACGGCGGTGTTAATCGTATGCAAAACGCAAATTAGAACAATGAGTGGGTGGCCATTATACAATATATATATTATTCATTCGGGCCTCTCGATGGAGAGAACGGAGCAAGGATTTTTTGAATGACACTTCTATAGCACCATCGGGACCGATGGAAGAAAAAGCTTCGCGACACACGCCGCATATTTTTTCGAATTTCGCGTCGTCGCGTCCTATTGTTGTTCTAGTTTTTTGCTGATATTCTTTTTTTGTCGTTTTTTTTTAAATTTTATTTAATGCGGCACCGATACGTCCAGGATCCGATTCGCGAACTACCGTTTACGGTGGAGCGAGAACGTGTATTCTCCCGCGATACGAAACGACGATACTTACTCCTGGTGAGATGAGAGACGTCGTTCGTAATAATGCTGGGAGGACGACAAAGCTTCTCGATGTATTTATAATTTATCAAACACGAGGAGATAAATTTAATTCTCTCGTCTCGAGAATAAAACGATCTCGAACAAGTACGAACGAATCGTTGTTACAAGAGAATCATTCTCCGGTTGCAAATCGGCCAATTGATTAAAAAAATCGAAGCACTCGTGTTTCAACCCTTCGTAGACAAAGTACGATCCGTACGTACGAGTCATGCAAAGACCTCGAGCACACTCCTCGTACAATATTATTCAAACAGTTTTCATTTTTCCATTCGACTCGATAACCTCCCTTACGAGACATAGCTGTTTCCTTTTTTTCCCCAACCCCGTTCCCTCCCATAGTCGTATATTATCGGTATTTGCGGAATAGCAAAGCTTCCACGTGACGCGAGAGAGAGTAAGAGAGGTGAATGTTGCTCGTTCGTGAAAGTCGTCATAAATATTCTCTATTCTTTGATTTCGACGATGCGGAATGGATAATGAGGGTGGGGTGTGGAAGAATCGAGAGGGACAACGTTATACGGGTGAAGCGAAAAGATACGTGAAAGAGGCAGAGAGAGAGAGAGGCGTACGGAGTAACAGAGAGCCAAAGTATATCGGAGTGTTGATTAAATTAGGATTCATATGCACGTTGAATAATCGATAAGGTGGGTGGGTAGAGAGAGAGAGCGAGAGAAAAAAATATATAAAAGGTGGCAGTCATTGGCAGCCTGGTCGTTAACGAAGTTCTTTCATCCCCCTACCTCCATCCCCTTCCCCTACGGAGCGTGTCTGATATCTCTCGAATGTATCGTACAATACGTATATATATATATTCGCGATCGTTCCCATGCAAAGGTACGAGTGCCACGTTTGCTTCGAATATCCTCGCTCGAAGTACCCCGAATGCGCCGATGCAACCGCATCGGGTAGTAGGCAGAATACCGGGGTGCTCGAGCATATCGGCTCGCCCAACTCTTCTCCTCCCTCTCACCTCATACTCACGATACTCGAATTCACTTCAATGGAAAGACGTCACGCGCCCAATGAAACTCGAATTCGATATTTATTATGCAGCGTTGCATTAATTATCTCATACCAGCTCCGCCCCATCCCCCGACCACCAGTGAGCGAGGGGGAGACTCGCATAATTTCCATAAATACTCATTTCAGTACCTTCCACGTATCAATAGAAACTCTTTTCGTTTCTTTTTATTTTTGTCAAGCTTCTCTTGATCTTCTCTCGTTTCACGCGTTATACGATTGCAGACGCACACATTTATCGATAACTCGAATTAACATTTCGCGCATCATAAAATAGTCCTCCAAAACGGTTCTTATTTTTCTTTTTTTTTTAAGTATTATTGTACCATCTTTACGGATAACTGTCGTATCCGCGATTTTTTAAATATTTTTACCGTGACGCGATAAACGCGCAAAAATTCGGACATTGAATCGTGTTGTCAGACCGCGGAATCGAGGAGAGAAACCTCCTTCATGTATACCCTCGTCATTCGCCTTTCTTTCTCCCTTCTCTCTTTTTTTTTTGTTTGTTTTAAATCAACCCCAATTTCGTACTCCGTGTCCATCGAGTGGAGACCTCCCTCACCCCCCGACCTTTGCCTCACCACCACCCCGAGCATCTACCCTTTTTCTCTTTCAAGGGCTCATACCACTCTACGCTTTCCACGGTTACTCGCCACACCACACAGCTAGCCTTCCAGCATTATGCATATGCGAATATACATACACGTATCTGTGTGTTGGTATGTGTATATATATATGTAACGGTATACACACGGTGAAAATTAGACGCTCGCGGGCGAGTTAAAATAATTAAAACGTCCCGGGGAAAAGACAAAAGCCAGTTACCTACCCATCTCGTGTGAATCCCGGGCTTGCGAGCTCGCAGAGAGAAAGAACATAGGCATGGATGATGTAAGGGTATATTATAAGGGTATGTTATATACAGAGAGAAAAGGATATGATGGGTTCTACAGGGAGAGAGAGAGAGAGAGAGAGAGAGAGAGAGAGAGAGAGATAGAGTGAGAAAGAGTCCAGATGAGAAGAGGAAACGAGAAAACTGGAAAAGAGATAGTCTGGTATAGGAGGGTGGGTAGGTCGGAGGGTCGGGGGGGATGGATAGACGAGCGAAGAAAAACACAGACTTGATCAAAGTGAAATACGTATTGCCAGCCATGTGGGTAATTATCCTGGACCTTTGCATTAACCCCTTTGCGCGAACCCTTTCCATCCCCTTACACCCCGAAGCTCGCCTTCCCGCGCTTTCTCCCGATTCGTGCTTCAGCTACACTTTTTCTCTCCCCCCTCCTCCTCCCCGCCCTGCCTAAAACCCAACTCCTACTCTTTCCTCCCAGCACCCGAATCCACGCAGCCGCGACGTCCGCCTGCGCTTCACCGCGGACTTTGCACGAAACCCTTACTCCCTTGCTCCCATTCGCCTCCTTCGACCCACCTCCCTCATCCGCACGAGGGGTTTCTCTTTTACCTCTCTTTATCTTCTCTCATCCTCTTCGGGCCAATCTATACATGCATCGGTAAACTACGTACACGTATATATGGATCTTTGTGGGTGAGGAGGGGTACGGGGTAGAAACTCTCTTTCGCTCACCGATTCTCGCAGATACGTACGTATACCTCCTTCGCGTCCATTCGACGAAGAGACCGCACCAGAGCCGCGCCCCATCACCATTTTCGTTATGACATTTTCCCCGAAATCCACGATAATTCTCGTGAGATCGTCTCTCGGACAAAATAATTTAATTAATCTGATTGAGAATGTTAATGCCTGTCTCGCAAAATAATATCTAAATGAAATTAATGTAACTACGCTGTTCCACCCTTCGGGCGAAGGTTGTCTGGTGTATTTTCGGCGAACGACGATATACATATATATATATACATACTATGAAATGGATAACGGAGGGTTAAAGGCAGCAGGAAAGAAGAGAGATAGAGATGATGTGGCAGTGCATAAAGAGCTCCACGTCGAGCAACAGGGACGGACCATGATGGTAGAGAAATGGATCAAGACAGGTTATGCAGAGAGAGAGAGAGAGAGAGAGAGAGAGAGAGAAGGGAGGGAAAGGAGGGGTCGAAGCTCAAACTCGGATGTATACATATGTTTGTACTGCAATGTTCTATATACGATGAGGAGGAGGGGGGAGTGGGAGGATTGATAGGAGGATGAACAGAAACGAGAGAATCTCGGATCGTCGAAAGAGCGAGGGAGAGAGATAAAAAGAGAAAGCCCTAATTAGCTAAGTAAAGCCGAGGCATTATCACTTATTTTCAACCCCTTCAACGAGACCACCCACCAACCCCGTCTGTCGCGCTCTCTCCCTCTCTCGCAGTATATCTCATTCCATCCCGCGTTCTTTCCACTTTATCCAACGAAATGCCAAGTTCTCTTCTCGATTGTAACTTTGTCCCTTCCACGAGACAGGAGGTAGGATATACAGGACATGAATTAGCCTCTCACTCGCGCGCTCTTTCATCGAAACTCATCGTCGTCGTCGTCGTCAACGTCGTCGTTGGTCGAGTTCTCGTCGCTGTATCAATCCAGCAGGAGTGTGCCGGCGCTTTCCGTGAAAGTTCTTCACGCGCGCAACCCGCATCGCTTGCCACGCCGTCTCTCTTTCACCAGAAAGAGAGACCCACCTCGTTTCGGGCCCTCTTCCCACCTTCAACCCTTCTTCAACGGCCGGTGCATACAAGCTCGAATCCCGCATTTTCCCCGGTTAAGCCCAACGGCGTTTGCCAAAGTGAATTCGTTTTTTCTTCGTGTTTGCCCGAGGGTGAAAACTCTCTCCGTCGATTCACGCAGATCAATGCCGCATCATCCTGTGTGTATCAAATGATAGGAGACGCACACGCGTCTCTGTATAAAAACGACGCTCGACTCGGATCGTTGAGTTGCAATGGCACACTCGCGCATCGGATGAAATCGCATCGTCGTCTCGCGGGCCTACGAATGTACGTAGGGTGGGCGGCTTCAAAAGCGTGCACCGGGCTAAAGTGTCGAAAGCCGCGCTCGTGGCTTATGTGGACACATTGAAATCCCACTTTCCAACGGATAAAAGCCAATCCCGCCCTCCCCCACCCCTTCCCTCACATCCTCAGTGACGCCACCACCACCACCACCGAAGAGAGAAAATCCAACACCCTTTTCGATCCGTGGCGCCTCTCGTTGCCATAGCGCACCGAAAATACGAGGGAACGATGGTTTCGCATCTCGACAAGGGGTTTACCCGCCATTAAACCCCTGTCGACGCGTTCACCTCCGTCCTCGCGGCAGTCGTAACGAGAGAAAAGCAAAAACCGGATGATGGCGAGGAGGGCGGAAGGGGGGGGGGATTGGTGAGAAAGAGCGTATTGGCGGTATGGGCTCGAAAAGCTCGAAGATAAAATATTATAAAATCATGTGCCTTTGACGGATGGATTTCTGATGATTGATAAAGATAATTAAGCAGGGGTCTGCATTATGAATACGAACGTTTATGTAGGTGGTATACGTATATGTAATATACAAAAATATATCCCGCTCCCTGGATTTCGCCTCGGGGCCTCGTCGACGCACGCAATCCTTTGATTCGCGAGGCAAAGCCCATCCCACTCGGCATTTACGGGTCGAGATGCGACGTTGTAAAGTAGCTTGCCTCCTCCCTCTTTCCTCTCTCTCTCTCTCTTTCTCTCTCTCCTCCCTCACCACTCCTGTGGCCTTCTCTCTCTCTCAATGATGCTTTGAAATCCTTGAGTGCAGAAGCGATTTTCAGCTTCTGCCTTCACTTTTCTCACTCTCTCGGATCAAGTTTCCTTCGATCCATCGGGAATGCCTAATTTCTGGTTACTTTGCTTTTTCTATCTCTCTCGACGTGTCTCCGAGGTTCGCATCTGGACCTAGATACGTTTCGGCCATTCTTCGGAGCAAACTCATTCTCATAAAGTAGGTAAACGAGTGATCGCAGGCGACATTAAATTAAACATGATTTTCATTTAATCGTATACCAGCGACTATTTTTTACAAGTACGTAATTGTCGTACAATAAAACAATAAAACGTCTTACGTGAATTCCAAGCATTCGCGAACAAGTGAAATCGCTAAAATTAGTGAATCGAAATCTCGCTAAATATTTGTCTGTTAATGTCAGTAGCAATGTCCTAGCCTTATCCGTGTCGAGTCTATGAGAGAATGATTCCAACATCTGGCAACCGGTATACACGGGTTCCCTCCCCTTATTTTTCGACCCTTTGGTCTCTCGGCCCAGCGCGGCGTTGAAACAACAACGTACACCCGTGTACACGCTTCTTCCACGTTTATCCGGCGCTTCGATTCCAACCCTTCCTAAACCTTCGCGTTCCTTCGGACGATATACCAAAGGCACGACCCTTATCGTTATCCAGGCGATCCTATATTGTGTCTATGAATCCTTGAAAACAATAAACGAGTGAAATAATTCAAATAACGAATGATAATTCATCAAAATTATCAAATTCTACTCCTGACATTTCCATCAAGCACCGAGTCCACTTACAAGATACACTCCATATCGTATACAAGCACAATACCCATTATTCCCTTCGTCCCAACGTAAAGTGTGACCAGTTTAGAAAATTGCAAAGAATGGCGGCGGTGGTAGAGAGAGAGAGAAGAAGATAAAACGTAACGTAACTGTACGTGCGTAATAAACTATAGCGCCGTGGTCTAGCGTCTGGTCTATACGGATTTTCCTGCGTCTGATCAACGTCAGCAGGCAGCCAACGTTTCATACATACTCCGTGCGATAGGACACTCATTTTTTTTACTTTCTTTTCCCTCCCTTCTGGGCCCTCAACCCTTATTCACCAATGGTACACGGTGTATAGATAGACGATGCGTAGCATCAACGCGCGTCGGTCACAGACGCGCACGCGGCGCGGCTTGCCAACTCGGCCTGCATATGTAATAATCACAGCAGCTCGACGCTGACTCATTGATTTCGTTAGCAGATACTCCGTCGAGTGTAGAATTAGCATTTCTTTGTTTCGAGGCCTCCTCCTACCCCGATATACGCTGTCCCTCGTTTAGTTGTATAGATATATATAGGGGTGTGTATATGTATATATATATGTATATAGACGTGTGTGTGTATTGCCTCTACTGCGTTCCCCTTTGGCGAGACCCCCTTCACGACTGTTCCATTCGACATCGGGTCACCGTGGCCGGCAAATTTTCCTCACCGAGAATCCGTGTACCTTATTTTTCTCTCTCTCTCTCTCCTTCTCCAGGTCGATTCTCCAACCAACCCTCTTTGTCCTGTTTGTCTCTCGCCCTTTCTACTCGTTTGTCTTTCGTTCTTTCACTCTCGATCGTTTTTTCTTTCCTTGTTTTTTTTGTTCTCTTTTTTTTTCATTGGGTAACTCTCTCTCTCTCTCTCTGTCTTTCTCCCCTCCATCGTCGAGTTTTACCGCTCGCTTGCTTACCGCTCTCGGATCGTTATCGAATGTGTCGTAAATCATCCTTTCCGTTCGTGCGATTTTAAGGTAGCTACGTGCGCAACGAGTGCTACACGCGCCAGCACCAATAGCTCTCTCGCGCCCAATGTACGTACGTACGTATTATGTATCTCTATATACATATATATATGTATGTATATTTATATACGCTAGTCAGTGATGTATGCCATATACACCTTCACTCGGCAGTGTTCTGCGTGCGGGAAAACGAGTCTTTCTTTATCGCGAGACGATATAAATCAATTCGAGCTAGCGCAGGACTCTCGATTTAGCGTATATATGTGCTATGTATATGTACAGATGTACAGATGTATATTTACGTTATGTGTAACTCTTTCTTCGAGCGGGGATGTCTTTCTTTCTCTGACTTCTTTGTCAGTATGGGAGAAAGAAGGGGTTGGTGAGGGGGGCGGGGGGGGGGGGCGGAGGAGAAGGAACTGGAACGAAGAGAATAAAAAGTTTCCGCTTGGCTCATACACACCGAGAGAGAGATTATCTGTGCTGACGATTTTTTTTTCTTTTTTTTTCGTTACATCGCTCATTTTCCCTCGTAAAACGTCTCTCGAAGGTTTGGAGAAAAATTCTTTAATCCCGTTCTCACAGAAGCCCACTTACGCGTGTGTATGTATGTGCCGAGGGGTTGGTGGGCGGAATGGGTCGAAGGGCGGTGAGGGGGGTGAATATAGTCAGCGAGGGCAACGACGACGAGGACTTCCCTTCGAGTACCAAAGAACGCTTATAAGCCCTCGGTGAATTCAATGCGAAGAAATTAACGGAATTGAATTAACCACGATGGGAGTTTTCATTATCGGGAAAATTGGCAATTTTCCAGTGCTAAGCGCCGTTCCCGTTTCTACGGTCTTCGAGTTCTTAGCGCTGTTTCCTCCCCTGTTCAAAGTATATATACATATATATATATATATATATATATTCGTACGTACGTACCTACGTATATATAAGCTTGATTCCATCGCGATGGCGGATCGGGCACAAATGTAATCGTTCTGGAAAATTCTCGAGGGCTTCTCGAATCTCTCCCGGCTAATCGTTGGCTACGTAAACGTACATCGCTCCGCGACATTTCGTAGAAAGTATTTTGCCAGCCTATCGTTAAAGGTTACCGGCTGACCGTTAGCGATATACTTTGTTCGAATAAATATATGTGGGATTGTGAAAAGAAATAGCTTCGCACATATTTGATGAAAGATTTTATGTGTATATAAGCGGAATACAAAGGTGCGATCGATTATCCTCATACTCTCGCGGATCGATTTCGACTCTCTCTCCCGATGTCTATCGATGCTCGTGCCTGCTCTCTCCTCACGCGCTCTTCTTGCGATCCCTATACGCGATCTTGCTTCTCCTCTGCGCATACGCTGCTCTGCGGCCCCACATATATATATATTTCTTTTTCGTAATTTAATTATTATTAAATTCGAGTTCGTACGGTGGGCAAGCCGATATCGAGCAAAAATCGATAATCGACGGAACGGAATTTAATTATCGAAAAATGCGAGAGCGTGTTTTCGTATTTTTTTGTTTCAATTCGATGGAAAATGAGATTTTATCAATTCTTGTTGTGCCGTTGCCTAAGGACAGTGGACGTAACGAAGAAGCGCGAGGAATACGAATTCTAACTGTGAGTGAAGATCGAGCCGACAAAAGAGTTCACCGTCTCGCTCCGGCGACAATTAATTTTTATTATCGGCACTGGAATCCGCGCTAATTGCGATACAATGCGAATCGAAGCAAGAGATGACGATCCCGCTTTACTACTCTACTAACTATCGTCGTATACTAATACAATATATACTATACCATCGTCCATTGGCCGATCGTCGGGCCGCTTACTCATCTTTATAATTAACGTTTTATTATTTGCTCGTTGATAAAGATATTTCGTTCGGAGAAAATCGTCCGATATTCGATACACGTATAATGTCCGCAAATGGAGACGCGTCTCTACGTTTTTTTTGTCTTCTTCCCGCATCGTCCTATCGAAAAATTATTTCTTTTTATGATAAATAAATGATCTTTGTAATTGACCGAACGAAATTTCATCGATATTTCGTTCGATATTCCTCTCGTCCTTTTACTTTCGGTATTCTCGATTGTCATTGAAATATCGGGTGGCGCATCTTGATTGGACGTGGAATTAATGATTCGAAAATCAATACGAGCCACCACTGCCTAATTCTCCCTTCGCTCGAGTATTAAGACATACTGTAGGTTTTGCTCGAGGGGGTTGGGTCGACGACAACCCAAGGGAGAGTAGGCACGATCAGCGAAACGACGAAGATAGAAATTGTAAGAGGTATTGGAGAGAAAAGAGAGAGAGAGAGAGAGAGATTTGTGAATATCGACACGATGTGAGAGTAAATGAGAGAGAAAGCACCCTTAAGACTATGTCGTTGCCTGTAGATTCCCAAAAGAGGGAGACAGAACTATAAGGAAAGCATAGAGAAGGAGGAGGGTTATACGAAGAGTTTGAACGCGAAGAGCTCCAATCTTTTATATATAGGTATATATATATTCACTATTTTGTCACCAAACCCTTCTTCGCCCTCTTTGATAACTAATTAGTGTTTTACCCCTACCGTCGTCTCTTTTATCGTACCAATCAGAGTTTCCTAGGGGTCTGATAGAAGGGCAGGAGACGTTTCACCATCTAGGAGTTTGGGGTATGCGACCCTAGGGGAGGATCAGACACCGCGGAAGAAAACCCCTTTTCACAGCAAGGCAGAGAGAGAGAGAGAGAGAGAGAGAGAGAGAGAGGAAGAGAACGAGAGCCATATCGACGTTACCCGGAAAAGTGGGAAAGGATGCCTCGCGACAACCCCCAAAAAGATGGGGAATCAAAGGATTTTTGGTACGGACGAAGCGTCGAAAGTGCGAGCGAGCGAGAGGTATCACCGAAGAAGGGATGAAATATAAGGGATGAAAAGGGGTGTCGAGCGGGAGTGTGGAAGAGTAGCCTGAGAGTAGCTACTCCCCTATTTCAACCCTCGCTCAGCCCGTGTTACACAAGATCCCTCCTACCCCCTCGTGCTTATACCAGGCTATATATCTAATATATATATATATAAATATTATACACAGCGAATTCGCAAAGTCGATGGCCACCAATGAGCGAGATGAGAGGTGTCGCGTCTTGGGGACGATCGACGAGACTTTCGATCTCATTCCCAAACCTCTCGACTTTTTTATACTTAACATATATATATTTATATATACGTAGCTAATACACTACGTATAATAAAGTTTCCTCTGAAAACTCGTCACGATCGTCAGCTGCGTAACGGTCGCCAGTATCCTTTCAATATCAGCAATTATTCGAGCGAGTATAATTAATCCTACTAATACCTATACAGCAGCCGGTCTTTCATGATGAAAGAATAACGTTTTTTTTTTTTTCGTTTTCGCGAGAGCGTCTTCGGGTATTCCTTGATCACGCGAACGGTCGTTCGTAATGAAGCGATGACCGGTTGGAATTCCTCGCACGTTTGACGCTTCGAGATTTTCCGTATTGACGGTTTCACTATGTACGTTTGATACGATATAGTCAAGTTAGCTTTGCGATGTACTGACGAATGTTTGTATCTTCTATTCTCTCTCCCTCTCTTTCTATATATATGGAGTGTGTATAACTGAGCATGGTGGGAGGATACGTAAACTGGAAAAAGAAGAGACACGCACATATACAGCGTATATCTCACGTCGGTTGTACAGACGCCATAAATATCGTAACGTTCTTATATTTTCATCACGGCCATCATTAAAATTTATGTTATGATCAGAAGTGCGCGTATATTTCAGAGAGACGCAACGTTACCACCGCCGCGGCCGCAGCCGTGGCAGCGGTGTGGCGGGAACTGGGCTTCTCGCGAATAGCGCGTGGCGGGTTTCAGGGGGTTGAAGAAAAAAAAACAACCATAGGAGGGAGAACACGACGCGGTGGTTGTCGGAACGCGGGGGCTGGTAATATTGTAATCTATGTGTGGAAGAATGCGAAAAGAGGAACGAAGAGAACGAGTGTCACGGGGCAAGAGAGAAAGTGGAAAGATAGATGGAGCTGGTGTTGGGAGAGGGGGATTGAGAAAGATGAAAAAGTGGCCCGAATGGGACGAGAGAGAGAGAGAGTCTCTACTAGGGGCGGGAGGGTGGGGGTTGCTGTAAGGGTGGTATAGTTTTCGGTGTGGATCACCATGGTATGAGTTGTTGAAAAAAAACGCCTGAAACAAGGGGTACGCACACCCCGCGAAGAGATGGAGTGCGTTCCAGTCGAACTTAGCGGAGCAACGGTAGAAGGCGAACTCGATATGCGCGTGTACGTGCGGAGGGTGCGAGAATGCGCGGGCGTGTGAAAACAATGACGTCTATACCCAAATCCCGCTGCCTATATTCATGTTTTTCATTTTTTTTACCACGGGGTGCCATTAGAAACCCTGCGCGACGAGGCATCATAAAAATATAGGTTCCACCCTCTCCGCGTGATATCCCATGCATACATCTATATAGCGTAACGAATATTATGTATTTTTTACTCGTATTTTTTCTAGAAAAAAACTCATGATTTCGTTCAATTATTTACTCCCTTGGCTGAAAAATTCAAGAGCTTTCAAGTATACTCGGCTCGTATTGGAAATAGTTATTGAATTTTATCTCCCGATTTGTCAAAGTCGCAAGTAATTCGAAAAATTGAAACGATGTTCGATTTATTAAATTTCATTACAATTTTCTTGCCAATACATTGATCGATTTCAACGAACAATTCTCAATACCGTTTGTGCCAGATACCTTTGTACTCGAGTTAAGCAAATGTGCGTCATCGAATCTCTGCAGGATATCTGTTCAGTCGATGGTGATAGTTACATTCGATAAAGTTTGCCGAGTGTATAGTTTCGCAAAGACGATGTGTAGGCCGGGAGGGGGGGGGGGGGGTGCCAATTTGTAAAATATGAGAAACATGGATTGGACAATCGGCTATACGAATATATCGGTTGGCAACAGAGTGAACGAGAGAGAGATAGACAGTCCCAAATCGTTCCGTGGGGCGCGTACGAAAGGATCACAAAGATGATTGGCTTTGACGTTGAAGGGCCATTGTCGCCCGTTGGACCGTGTCAATTCCAAATGGCAAACGGTAACTCGATTTCTGCGAATTGCCCACGGATTGCAAATTATATTTCTCCCCGTGTTCACTTGCCCGTTGTATATATAAATGTGTATACGCGACGTGTATTATTCGAGACGCGTGCGCGTGTTCGTGACCACGCGGTGCCACTCTCGCCTTTCTCGCCCTGTATTCTCTCCATGTATGTATAGAATCTACAATCGTGTACTGTACGTCGTTCCGGTAAAACAATCGTCATCGATTCATGCAAATTTTAACAATCGGTCGACAGTCGTTCCTATGTCCCCTTGTATACGATTTATACCTATAGGTATATACCTACCCTTTTTCCACTCGTGTACAACGCGATATACACGTCCGTCTCTATTCCCCTCTTCGACTCTCTGTACCACCTCCGGCTATTCGACGATCCGTATCACATCGAATCTTCCATTGTTTTCCCATCGTAATAAGGTTTTCGTACTTTTCACGAGCAGCCCCTTCAGCTTCCACGAAATTTCGATATGCTTCGAGCATCGCTGCACCGATTTTCATCCATCAATTACAATTCTGTGTGTATTTGTCGTTTCTATCAAATTTCCCGTTCGAACGAAGCCAAAGATTGCGCCCATTTGTTTTTTTTTTGTTTTTCTGGCCATCGCGACGAAACTTCGATGGATCTCTGTTCGAATAAAGGACCGATGGAAAGCCTTGCGGTACTTGTCGCGAAATGCCGATATACTTGTATATAAAAAAAATATATATATATATATTTTTTTGTTCATATACGCGTATACACACAGATGGTTGAGAAGCAAAGTTGAAAGCAGAGTTTCGTGTCTAATGATGTTTAAGGAGGGGCTTTAATTTTTCATTAAGACCGAGGGGCGGGGGAGGAGGGGTTTGAGAGGACATCAAAGGAGTGTCTTCATTTTTTAGCCGATGCCTCGAGGCTAGATCGGCGTTATATATGTATATAGAGTATAGAGAGAGATAAGAGGAGTGGGGTAGGGCATTGTCGTCGTCGACGCAGTCGACAGCACCGACGACTTTGGTTCAAACCCTTCCAGCATCGAGGTTCATCCCCTCACCGATTTATTGACATTTCTTAAATATTGCCGCTCGACGCGCCCTTATATATTCGAAGCCGAGAGGCTTCTCCGCGCCCACCCCCTTCTCAACCTCTTCTATTCTTACGTATATATCACCATCGCCACCCTGCGAGTCCCTCGTATTTCACGACAGTTCTTTATCTCGTTCTTGCCTTTCTTCTCGATCACCGGTATCGTGTACATTACTCTCGTTCAACGACGAAAAAGCCCGCTCGCAACTCCTTCATCCCGCATTATTCGTGGGAACTCGAGAGTTCTCTTCTCGCGATCCAATCGTTCCGACGACACGACGAAGATGAAAACAGAGATCCCGATCTTAACTATTAAAACGCACACACGACCAATTGTCCCAATGTTAACCTCGGACGATGAAGGATGAGAAGATCGGGTCGATGCCCCTCGGGAAGGGGATAAAAAATGCTTCGCTTCTCTTCTGTTCTCGGTTATATATATATAGGAAAATATACTCTCAGGCCCTTCTCGCTTCTCTTCGGTCCCGGTCCACGTTTCTGTGCACTCTAACCACCCTGCCCTCGATTCTTCCCATCCCTCTTTCAATCTCTCTCAATCTCTCTTATTCTCTCTCTCTCTCTCTCTCTCTCTCTTAGCGTTCTCGTTGTTACGGCTAATGATCCGGCCATTCAAAATATCTTCCTTAATGCGAAGACGAGGGTGCTATCGAGAAAACAATGAGAAACTGAACATCCTTTATCTATACGTATATGTATTTATCTATAGTATACCTATACATATTTTTTGTCGATAAAAAACCAAGCTGGTTTGATTCATCGACCCTTTGGCTACCCGTTGCGCGAACATCAGGAGTACCTACTTATTTCTTACACAAAATATTCATAAATAAAAAAATTAAAAAATTGAAAAGTTTTCTAGTTATCATGACGGATTTTGTTCAAATTCGAGTGTCTCGTACAGTAAACGAGTAATCTCTCCTTTTTTGTTTACTCATACACGTTACTCAAACCGTATAATTCCACGATGATATTTCCTTGTCTCTACATCGTACATACGTATATATTTATATTTACATACAATATACAATTTTCCATGGTATTTCGTACCTTTGTGTACTCGTAGTATCGAAGCTTAGGTCGATCGATATCTTAATAATAAATACGAGAGTAGAGGTTTACCGATGGCTGCTCGGTGTTAGATTGAAGAGGGGTGAGTCTGGGCCCCGCGATTGTAGGAAGAGGGGGTTGGAAACGATGCCACGTAACGTGCGAAGAGAGGGTGTCGAGACCGAGGAAGCGCCAGTGCGAAGGGAAACAGGCGCGAGGGAGAGGGGCACGAGGTGGAGGCAAGAAGATCATTCGCACCTCGCGGTGTAATGAGAAAATTTGAAATATCGCACTCGGTTCTACGCTGGCCAACCTCCCTCGGTGCCTTTTCTTCTCTCGTTTTTCTTTACTCCCTTTCCTCTCCGCCTCGTCACCGTTCATGGACGAAAAAAAACTATACGTATATAACAGCCTCGTATAGTCATAACCGGCTGATCCACCCCATAGTCTTCTTCAACCCCCCATCGCCAAACGCCCTCTTCTTTTTTTCCAGCATCGTACACTACACCAACCCTTCGCCGCAAAGATTATAAGACCTCTAGCTCTCGCTCCTTCCTACCTCGCGATGTCACCGTATATTTTTCTAACCGTGAAATGACTGCGATATGAATGTCACCTCTGTACGACTCTGTCTTTTTTGTTTCACCCTCCCCCCTCAGTTATGCTCATTATACGTTACATACGCGTAAGTCTCGCGTAAGTTATTATGATTATTCTTCCGACACCCCGTACTCGTTGTCGCGTCGAGCATACACACACACACACGCACACATGCACGCGATGTCTGCCATAGTAACGAACATTGCACGCGATACGATTGCGGTCTTCGAGCTTGTGCACCGGTTTTATTTGCCCCCCTTCCCACCCTTCTCAACCAACCCCCTCTCTCTTCTCATTCCGTATGAAAAATCCGTAGAATTTCAAGATTCCGTAACATCCATAAATAATTACCAATGAATAGCTCTCGCACCCTGCGTTGATAGTAATTGGTCGAGTTCCATGACTCGCGTCGTCCGTTTTCGCTGTCGTCCGCAGATCGAGTTCCCGGTAGCCTCGTTATATCGCGGAAGCTCCCCGGATGTCTCTCCTCGTGGTGCGCCGAGGAAAGTATGTGCAATGATGCGTGTATATGTCTGTGTATATAATATATATATATATATATGAGACAAAGTGAGAAAGGAATAAGTACTTTGCGTTAAAGAGAACGAGAAGAAGAGGGAGAGAGAGAAAGCACGCACGAGTCGGTGATATAGGGGAGAAGGACGTCTATTCGAAGTGTTCTCGGTCTCACAAAGAATGCTCAGCGTTTGACGGGGCACGATCACGAACGCTCTCTCGCAAACTTCTCCTCTCTTTCCTCTCTACATCTCTCCCTTATTCCCTTTGCTTATAAATCCAGGCGGTAATACACCTACCCACCGACGATGCCAGCTGTTACTCGCATGCTCGGCGTGACACTCACCGACGCACACGTACGAACAACAAAGTTTGCAACAATGTGCAGGACCGAGCGGCTCCTCTGCCTTTGGAAAAGACGCGCGGTGGGGTTTTAACCCATACCGCTTGGGTGTATGTCCTGACCGATACCTAAATACTCGAGACGTCGCGGCGGCGACCTGGACGCCCGGCCAAGAAGACTCTTCTCTTTCTCTCTCGCTCGCGCACTCTTTGTCTCACCATCTCCGGATCATTGTCACGGAGGCACGACAGAAACGCCTGTCTCCGAGGGATTCCAATATGGGGTGTACGGACCGAGTATAATCCCGTGTGAACGGTCGAACTTACCGCCACCCGGTAACAAAGTGGTCGACGTTTTTCTTTTTTTTTCATTTTCTTTTTTCGTTTTGTCTTGTACGAAGTGTAAACTTTTTTTACCGACGAGGAATCGGATTATGGCGTTGACCTTGTGACCTTATCGATAAGTATCGGTAATGGTCGCGGACGTGGAACTCTTTATAACGCGCAAGCGTCGCGAATTGTCGATGGTCGAGGAAAAAAAAGGGCGAGGGTGTTGACGCAAGCTCCTGTGGGAATTCGAGGTCATCCCGATGATGACTCGAGGTCGATGCACACACGCGCAATGACGAGTACCATTCGAGGCGAAGAAGTACGGCAGAGACCCACACAAAGTCCCCGAGAAGCGAGCCGCTCGGCCGGGAGCATCTGTAGAAATAGCTGGAGCTCTTCTTGCTCTTATTCTTGTTCCTCCTGTTCTGTGTGTGTGTGTGTGTGAGTTTTTTTCTCTTCATCGCCGGCGCGTCTGGAGACCAAAGAGAAGGAGGTTAAAGAAGGGCGCGCGGACATGATGCGCACACACACGGGTTGACGCTGGGGTTCGCTCGGCGCGTGGATAAAAAGAGCGGCCCGGCGTGAGGGATCGCGGTGCCGCACCCCGCGCGGTGGGAAATCCTCAGCCTTGACTCCTTCTCGGTTTCTTCGGCACCGACTTTCTCTCTCTCTCTCTCTCTCTCTCTCTCTCTCTCTCTCTCTCTCTCTCTCTCTCTCTCGCACACTCCCGCTCGATCTATCTCTTCGTTCGCACGAAGAAAGAGAGACGAGGAACAGGAACAGCCGCGACGCGATCGTTTTCTCTTATTCTCTCCCTCTCACGCACTCACTCGTACCATCTTGCTTTTATTTCTATACATAACCCCTGCGCAGTGTAACGCGGATGTGTGTTGGAAAACGGTAGAGAAAAGAAGAGTCGAACGAGAAATGGCAATGAAAGATATATGCGGAGAGGTCTCGAAAAAGAAACGATATTATCCTATCGAGTATATATATATGTGTGTGTGTGTATAACGAAAGAGGGGTCTCTAAGACGGTATGGAAGTGAGGGAGATTCCTCGGTAGATTTCTTGCGCGAGAGAATTGCCCCTTTTTCATTCCTCGAGCCTCGCGGAGAACCGTGGCAAGCCGCCTATTTTCGGGCCCTGTCGAATCGGTGAGTGGCCTCGCACGGCCGATCTATCGCCGATGGTGCGCACGACGCGACGTCGTCGTGTGGGGGTGTGCGCGCGCACGCGCACACACAACACCGACCCCGTCAATTTGCCAGTGGCGAGACGAAACGGTGACGATCGCTTCGATCATCGGTTTTCGAAACGTGTATATACATAAAATCGTACTCATCTATGTGTGTATGTGTGTGTGTGTGTGTGTGTGTGTGTGTGTGTGTGTGTGTGTGTGGTAAGAAGTTTCACTATAATTCAACGCGCATCGGTCGAGACCACGATATACACGATAATCGATCGTACATCGTATCGAGCAAAGAAAAGGGATGGAATATTCCGTTCCGATGTTCGGCTTTGCGTCTCGCACTCGGAAGAGTTGGCTCCTGGCAGTAGCTTCGCGTAATGATAGAGAAGAACCGTTCGGCTATTCAACAGCGTAGCGATATAACGTCTGTGGGTAATACCTTCGGCCGATGGAGCTGCCGCTGTTACTTCTCTCGTCGACCTTCGCTCTGGTCGTTACTCGATCGTGTACGGAGTGAGTGTAACTCTCGTAAGCGGGGTAATGCCTCGCGTCACGGAAACATCGCGAGATCTTCCTATCTACTTTTATCTTGTACGAGTTTCTCTCTTTCTTTTGTCTATGTTTTTGCCTTTTTTTTATTATTATTTATTTGTTTCCTCTTCCCATTTCATCTCTCTTCCGTGAGTCATTCGTGAGTCTTACCGATCTTTCACCTCGCATCGTCGTTCGTTCGTCAAACTTCCATGGTTATGAAATGGATTGCTGCGTTCTTCGGACGAAAATCAGATGACGCTGACGATAAAAGATTTGCACACAACGACGTTTGCTGATTACCACGGTGGTTGAGAAGTGGGTGAAGAAAGAATTTTTCTCGTTTTTTTCTGTTTTTTTTCTTCTGGTTCTTAAGCATCTTCGTACGGTACGGTTAATATCAATCACACACATGTTCATAGGTGAATGCATATTAAATTATGCCCGCATAATAGCATAGAATTCGAGATAACGTCGCGAGACTCTCTCGCGCGGTTCGGTCTCCGTGTTCGTAATGACAAACACATGGGCTCTTACTTCTCTCTCTATCTCTGTCTCTCTCTATCTCTCCCTCTCTCTCTTTTGCCATCGGAACGAAAAGTCGTTCAGCGCAGCTCACAAACTCGTTTCTCGTATCGAGGCTGATGATCTATGTATCGCGGCATATGTTTGACTCATTAATCGGCATCTGGACTCAATTAAAGTAATTACACGAATTCGGCGATAAAACATCGCACAACACGCTACCCCCATCCTACTGACCCGACGTTTTTATCAAACTTTACTTTTCTCTTAATAATTCGTTTCGTAATTTCATCGACGAATAATTTCATCGTTTCTTCCGTGATTCTTATGAAATCGGAAAATTGCGATCTCTCGGTCTTGAATTCGATAGATCGCGCGATCGATTACGCGATGACGATTCTCGGAACGTGTGGTTTACGTGATCACGCGACAGACGATGTAAAAAAGAAACGTAGACAGGATGTGGACGGTTTCCTATCGATACGAATCCGCGCGTGTTACTGCGTCCGAGGAATCTTTTAAGGAGAGAGATAGAGAGATAGCGAGAGAGACGCACGACTAAGAATTGCCACATATTACAGCACACTGGAGATGCTTCGAATACCTATTTATGCATCCCGTATCATTCCGTAATTATCGATAACATCGCCAAGGCTTTTTGCGGAAAACAATGGGTCATTACTATAACGTCCACGTGGTTATATGTATAGCAACGACGTGTAATATCGACGATTGAGAGTCAAAAGGGCGCAACGTAACGTCGCTTTACACGCGTCAATTAAATCGAGGATACGCCCTTTTAACGATCAACCGTACTATACTATATATAGTACGAGTCTGTAATAAATACATGGATGTAAATGTATTCGATTCACGTTCAATCCATCGTGAACCTCCGTTCAAACGGCGCTGATATTAAAGCACGCCTACCGAGTTTCTCTCGTCGTCTCTCGCCTCATCTCTTACACTTTACCTTGTCCATATATCGTCCCATATAATCCTCTATATCTCTGTCACTTCGATCACCACACACATTGTACATTGGGTTTATGATTCATGGAAGCTTCTCACTCGTGGCCTCCTGCGCCCTGTTGTCTCTATATCCGCCAACTACTGTTTTCAACCGATCGATATATATAACTCGATACACCTTTTGATATAGCCCTATAGCTTGATAGAGGACACACCGCGACTATAACTCGTCAATATACAAGTATACCTCGCATATATATGTATATATAATACATTTTGTACGCGAGGTAATTTATACAAGTTCGCGTGTAACCCAGAAACTGAAATTTCATGGTGCGCCCGCGGTCTCGATTGTTACGACGACGTCGTTCTCATCGACTCCTTTCGTTCTCGATACGAACAAAGCGATTACATTCGCGAACCCCGCGTGATATCTCCCTACTGATAAAGCTCGAGGCTAAAGCCGCCATTGTATCGTGAAAAATCGCACGTGAGCTCGAGTTGAAAGAAAAATGTCCGCATAATTATCCCTCGATTCCAAGTTTACGAGGTCGCCATTTCGTTCTCGATAAATCCAAAATTGTACAGAAAACACATTGGATTCAATAATAGTCTCGTATTTCGTATATACTACTCGTACGTGTAATCGATGAATGACTCATCGATGAACGTGTTTCTAGCTAAATCGTCGGCTCGAGTACGAGTTATCGAGGAAAATATTCATGTATTCTTGAGTGTGTCACGAGTCGTGTGCCTCTTTGGCTCGGCGGTACTGTCAGCTCGACTTCGACGCCCGACTCTCTCTCTCTCTCTCTCTCTCTCTCTCTCTCCTCCACCGTCGAGCTGACTCTTGTGCTTTATACGATATCCATAGCTGTAATCACGTGTGCTTGCGCGTTCGAGACTCGCTTACAATCATACCCACCCTTACAATCATATACGTATATATACATATATACATGTGTGTATCCGCCTATGTACGTATATATAGCTACGAATAAAGACAGGCGTTACGAGGCTTATAGCGAGAGTTTCGTATCGCGTGACCCGTTTGATCCTTCCGAATGATCGATAACCGTCGAGTTTAGCTGGTCAGCTTATCGCCAAGGAGCGCTAGGGACTATATCGTGTGTGAAATACCTGCGCGACGCCACCGTGAGTCGCACGGAAGACGACGAAATATATGCGAAACGTGCGAGAGGGGTGGGTGGTGTCTTTCGGCCACACCGAGGGTTAGTTCGGGTGGTCGACCGTGATGGGAAAAGCCGAAAGGGGGCCGAAGTCGGTGAAGTACGTAGAAGCTTTCTCGAAAGCGAACGTTCGTCGAAAACGATGGATGCTGAAAGAACGAACGAGACGCGGAAAGGGGTGGCGGGGAGTAAAAGGGAAAATGAGAACGGCTACTTTGAATATAAAAGCATCTATAATTAATAACCATTCCGTTATATATATATATTTTTTTTTTTCGGATATTTTATGGGTAAAGTTTAAAAAGGTAATACCCCGTGGTGCCTTTGGCCTTCAGCCTCGATTTACTTTCACCGATCGCCAACCACCCTCTCTATTTTCATTTTAACGCGCGAGATGAAAAGTACAAAACTTGAAACAAAGAAATTTTACACCGACTCTCGGTATAATCGCGTCGCGATTGAATTTCGCCGTAATAATAAAAAGCAAAATAAATATTCGACGAAAAATGCCGAATCGGCGAAGAGTCGTCGTCTAAGGAGCGACCAAATCTCTCCCCGATCTCGGACGAGAAATTGCCTAGCGTTCACCCTCGATTTCTATTTTTGCGTCATATACGAACGTGTCGGAGGAGAGTAGTGAGACGGACGGGAGAATTTTGGGTGCTCGAGTCGTGTAAAAGCGTAAATTTCTATATATCCAACGAAATTAGGCTCGGCGCGCATACGCGAAATTGATTGATTCTCGCGCACGTCTCACGGTTCTCTCGTCCTCTTAATTTAACGATCGTCGGCGCGACGAAGGGGCCCTCGGTAAAAGCGAACGAATTTCGACGAAAATTTCGTAATTCGAGTTACACGTTGACGAAAGTTTAGACCACGTGTAGATCGTACACGTGTATCGTACAATCACAACTTGCGCCGAGATCGTTATAATTTCGTATATATATATATATATATCACGACTTGTAGAAAATTTTGTGATCGAGGGGGCATTATAATCCCGGGACGTCTAGTGTCGGGCCAGGTCGAGCAAATACGTTGAATATATAGCACTGTAATCTGGGAGGCGAATGCTATTTCCACTCGCGATTGGCCTCACTCGCGTATCGGCGCCGTATTAGCCATAAATTCGGAACGTAAACGTTCTCACACGCTCCGACGTATAGCACTTCATATATAGAAATATATGTATATATAAAAGAAGCCGATATATATATATATATATATGTATCGGCTTCTTCATCCATGCAAAACGGTTCTGAAATCGTTTTACAATTGCTTTATCCTGGGAACTATAACAATTACCGGTGCTTTGACGTAGGTAAATAATGATATCGGATGATATACGAATGTCGAAAAAGTGATAACTTTGTTAAGGTTTTATAATTAAACGATAATGAATAATATTTTATCAGTTAATTAATATTGTTCCTCTTTCGTTAATTTTGTTACAGAGGGCGACGTTGGCCGAGAAACAAGTAGCGGTACTCGAAGAGAAGCTTTCCGCGGCTCGCGATGGGAATATCAAGACTGAGGGACAGCAACAGTCCCAAAATGCCGAAAGTGGCGAACACACGCACGACTCGAGTAATCCGAGGAGAACACCCAACAACAATCTCGAGCAGGAGCTTCAAGCTAAGGCCAAAGAGGTCAGTATCTTTCCATCCTTATTTTTCGATCGATCAATATTTCAATCGACATCCCGATTTATCCAAACGCCGATAAAAACGTTTAATGATCGTTAGAAAAAGAAGAAGAAGAAAAAAAAAAGGTCTACCTATATACGTTTCATATAAATCGTGGAAAATCGTCGTGTTCGCTGACGCGTGTGTACGTTTTGATTCGTACCCGTGGAGATTCGAAGCTCGCGGAGAAATCATCCGCTTGGCTTCGCGACTCATCGCGAGTGAATGGTTCGCCAGTGGGCTCTTTCTACGTGCCCACGGGGGTTTAACTGTTGCACGCGGCGAGATGAGCGAGGATGAGATAGGGATAGGGCTCAAACGGGAAACGATCGGGGAATGAGGCAGACCTCGGTCAGACCTACCCGGAACATATATCTATATCTTCATATACATATATCTATATATAACAGAAGTATCGCGGGAGGGCCGAGCTCGTGTATAGCCTCACACTCTCTCGACCTCGCACTCTTTCGGAGTGAAAAAAAACGCGCGTAAAATACGCTGGTCCGCATCTACAGCGTTTATATATATATATATATATATATATATATATATATATATATATATATATATATATATATATATATATATATATATATATATGTCTACGCGTGAGCTAACAGGAAGATTTAGGAATTCAACGACCGAAGCGATGATCGCATGCTTGCATTTGTTCGCGTGGAGTGGGTAGCGGTTTAAGGTACGCAATTCCTCCCCGAGTGCATAAGGGCTGTTACTACACGCGCGACGAAACAAGGGGGATGGAGAAAGCCGTGCGATCGAAATCATTGAAAACTGTACGAGATGAAAAAAAAAGAAATGCAAGCTTGACCCTTTGATGGCTCGCGTTATCAGGTGAAAAATGAACTCGGTAAATCACTTTTTTTCTTCATGCTCTTTGCTCCCGAACAGTACGCGTTTATGTTTTTTTGTTTTTGTTTTCATTAACCGCCGTATTGTCACGATAAAACGAACAAAAAAAATGTTTGATTGTCGTCGCGATGAGAGAAAACGACACGCGCTAGCTCGTTTCGATAACGTTTCTTTTTTTTTTTCAATTAAAAATTTCAAACACATGAAAAATTCGAATAGTTTGTTCTTTTTTTTTGAATACCGGTTACATACGCGCCCAACGTTCACGTTGGATAAAAAATAATCATTCACTCGTTATGTGAGAGTTAAAAGGAGAAACGAGAAACCAAACAACAACAAAAAACAAAAAAAAAACCTAAAATTGCATAAAGTTCACGCGATGATCGTAAAATAGCAACGCAAATCTTCAAACGAGATTTAATGGCTTCCCCTCGGTTTATTGTGATAATGTTAATGGGTTTATTGAGTCTCGTCGATCTGGAATGAGAGAGTTTAACTTCTCTCGCGATGTAACGTGCTTATTTCAACAGAGAGTTCGATAGTCACGCTATGGTTATATATTTAGGCTAGGCCTCGATATCCCTCCGCGGCGTATGTGTATCTTCGCGTTTAACACCGCGCGCGTCTCGATAATTTCTCGTCGCTTTTCTCGTCTCTCCGGTATATTCACGAGAAGAAGGGGTGAATGAGGGGTGGTGAAGCGGGGAGGGGGGGGGCGGTCGAGGATATCTATGTAGTTCGAGCTCCACCTCGGTATACGTACGAACGCTCGTTAAAGCTAAGGAATGCGACGGGCTCGGTCGCTTCGGCTTTTTATTATAATTCCCCTTTCGGATCTCGAGCTTTGCGATCCACGGAGGGTGATTCAAAATCTTTAGTTTCGTGCCGGTTGGAAAACGGGAGATGCGAGAGAACACGAGATCTCCGGGCGTTTAACGGCGATAACATTATCGTATATTTATCGAAAGGGTAAATAACCCCGTCGGCACTGGCTCCTCGGTCGCTTTGTAAAATAGGCGTAGATTTTCGCGATCGCGCGAAAATAGACATGGGGGAATGCCCGGAGGTGAATCAGGACCAACTATGCGTTCGATCGTTCCGTGTCTCGTTTGATTTTATTTCACGTGTCGCGATAAACTTTGTGCAATAAAGAATTGATAAAAAAAAATTGGGGATTAATTTAATGGCGAGAATCGAAGTATCGATACGATTATAATTATTTCGTTATTGTCGTTATTGATAAGTCTCGATAAGTCGAGTTCGAAGTAAAAAAAAAAGAGAAGAAGAAAAAAGAAAAAGAATACTCTCGGAATTAATAGGTTCTTCGTCCGAGCTCCGGTCTTTTAAACCTAAGTAGCCTTAGAAGAGGTCGTATCTTCCCTTTTATCACCTTGCACTCGGTGCTCTTTACTGCCGAGGCCTTTCTCGTCGGACAGGGCCGTAAAAATCTTCGGTACAATGTGCCGAAAGAAGAAAAACAAAAAGTAAACGTAGTAACACCCATAAGCAATGGAGTGAAAATAACGCGGAGTACCCCATGGACGGTTAAAGAGGGTTGTGGCACGGCCCGTAGGGAGAGAAAGATTTTCGAGACTGTAATTTGTACGTTTCGAATATTTGAACGTCTTGGACGAGAGAGACGAGAAGACGGGAGAAGATAAAAACAAAAAATACAACGTCTCGAAGAAGAGGAGATGGCGAAACGGTTTCGAGTGGAAGTAAAAGAGTGAGCGATGATAAACAAAGGAACAAAAAAAATCATAAGAAAGGAAACGCTTAAGGTTCGATAAGTATTCTCCTTCGAGCCAATAACGGAACTCACACCCTCTTGATCCAAAGCAAAGTTCTACCGTACACTTTACGAAGAGAAAAAAAAACGAAAAAAAAAACATCACCAACCCCCCGGTTTTCTCGATGAGAGTTGAAAATCGTTTGTTCGATGCCTTTCAGAGTCGCGGTGTTTCGCATTCCCCGAGCCGATAATCGCGGATCCGTGCCTCTCTCCCTTCGCGTCGTCGAAAACGGCCTCTTATTCTTCTCTGCCTCTTTTGCGCGTCTCTCGCTCTCTCTCTCTCTCTCTCGCCGCGCGCTTTTTCACCCCTCTCGAAGGAGACAACGACTCGGGTGTTTCAACAAGGAGGTGGAGAGGACAATAAGAATTCAACGTGACGAAATGTCTTCATCGAGAGGTTGCGTCTCGTTCGATTTTTCATCTTTGTTTTTTTTTTTTATGATTCTCTGTGTTTTTCTTTTATTTCGTTTGATTTTATTTTAATACTTTTATCGGTAATAATAATTCGTCAAAGGCAAACGTCAAAGGTATCGTACGGTTTGCGACAGTTCGATAACGATCTTCATACTCGAGAGTTGAACGGGTACGTTTATTGCTTGTTTTTTCGTTCGCCTTTTCCCGATCAATTCGAAGCGTAATATCGGAGAAGATAAAATAAAGAACGGAGTGATTGGCAGAATTCGCGAACGAGCTAACGACGAATCACGGGAAAGGAAGGTTGGCTACGAAAAAAAAAACGAGCATCGGTCCTCGATATTGCATAATATTACAACTTCGTCGTATTAAAAGCGGAGAACGATGAGGAACGTGACGCGAACAGCCAAGAAGCGAATATTTTATATATAGCCGAATCGAACTTTCCCGGAAAGGATGTGGGCAAGCCGCGTATACGAGAAAACCGCAATCGGTCTGTATCGTGTACGTATTAATAATAATTATTATGATTATAATAACGAAAGAAAATGAAATAAAAAAAGGTGGAATAAAATAATATTCCAAGTAATTGATAAACGGGCGAGATAACGCGGCGTCGCTTTAGTTCGGGCGACGGGCCATTCCTTCCGCTTCCGGCGGTACGTACATATATCCATATACATATATATATATATATAAATATATACAATAAAATATAGGTATATAGGTGACGATGACGACAACGACGTCGGCGATTGCAATTAAAATGCGATAAAAGCGCCCCTCGATACACGTAGCACGTTTCGCGAATATCATCCACGTATCCATGTGAACAAAAAAAAGAAAAGAGAAACGGTAGCACGAGCGAGCGTCGTGCCGGACAAAAGCCTTGTTTAAATTTCCTCGTTCGTCAAAAAAAAAAAAAGAAAAGGGAAAAAAACGAGCAAAGGCGCAGTGAAGTGAAAGACGAAAAAAGGAGAGAAAGAGAAACGTTGGGAGGATGAACGTGACGCCCAAAAAACGTATATCGTACACACATATTTATGTACGTACTTATATCGATGACGGAACGACAATAATTCCTCTTGGAATCGAGACTTTCTTCGCCTCGCGTACAACGTAATCGCGTTATTGTTTGCTCGCGACGAGATAAGGGCGAGAAAGAATAAATCTTTTAAACACTTTCGCGACAACTTTTCGCTTCCTTTCATTTTTCTTTCTCTCTCTCTCTCTTTCTCTCGAACGATTATCTTACCTTTTCTTGCGGACGCGTCATAGCGCAAACGTAACGAGAGAAATTTATTTTTTGAGAAGCCCGTTATCGCTCGCTTCGTAACAAAAGGAGAAACAATTATATTCGCTATTATTTAAGATTCGATACGAATTAAATTCGCACGCAGCGTTAATTAAAGACTTTACATTAATCGCGAATAAGATCGATGCATAATACGATGAATTCTTTCTTTTTCCGTTTTATTGTATGCATTCTAAAATACATTTCGCGGGAATGATAACCATCGCGGAGACAGAAGCGAGTGGAATTTGAAGAATTTCCAAAATTATACACGAATGTAAAACAAGCTTCGCTTTTGTCCCGGTCGACTTTCTCCGCGGGAGCGTTTTCCTAGGGTTGAACGACTCGTGCAACGGACAGAAAGATATCGCGTCGCAAATTAGCTCTATCTCCTTTTCTCTCTCTCTCTCTCTTCTTCTAAAATAAAGAGACACGAAGAAACAGCGAAGACGCGCGCGACTGCAAGATCGCTTTCCGTTCGCGAAGAGGCTACACACACGACTGTTATGCGAAACGCGAGAGAGACGGACGGATACGAGAAACATATATACATGTATAATATACACGTAGGATATAATATAAGCGAGATGAATCCGTGGATGCTGGTGCAAGCCCCAGATATATATATCGTTGCACATACGCGAAAAAGGAGAGACATATCACGTAGAGATGAAAGAGAGACCGGTGAATCGTTGCCAACACAAATACGCAAGTCGAGTGTTTCAAAACACGTTGGCTAATGTACCGCGGGAGAGCACCAGCGAGACCGAGAAAATCGGAGAGCGTGCATAAGGGTCAAGAAATAACCGCGACAAGGAGCGCGGGTGGTTATTCCGATGCTATACGCATTCCCTTTGCCGCAAAGATCGTATTCGCGCGAATATAACCCCGGTACCGAAGCTTTCGAGTATATATTCGAGAATCTCGCGATTTGATCGATTTAATCGAAAATCGATCGAATTCATCGAAATTGATGGGAACAAAATTTGTACGGTATTGATAAATTGTTCACGTACAATTCGTTGAATGTATTTACAGACGATGTTTGCATCTATTATGTACGAAATTTATAGTCTCGCTGTGTGATAGGAATATGACGATGTCTAATCGTTCGAGCGGCCATAATGGTAAGACCGATAATAGTATCGCCTCACCGGTTATGCCCATATTAACGATAGGCATTACCATATTTACCCATACTGATACGAAAGATTTGCTGATAATTAAGCGATAAGGAGCAATCGAGGCGAGCCGTACAAAAATAAGATATATATATATATATATATATATATATATATATATATATATATATATAGAGAGAGAGAGAGAGAGAGAGAGAGAGAGAGATCTTTCAATACCAACATCTAAAAAGTAACATATATAAGCGAATAGATAATGAGGGAAGGGGTTGAGGAGGTTCCCATTGGGAATGAGGATATATAATACACGTGTTGTATCCGCTGACGAGCCGATAATAAATTCGGCAAACATTCCTGCTCGCCGAAACGATAATTTTATCTTTCTCGTCCGCGCAACCACGCAGAGGACGAAACGTCGTATGCGTAAAATTGCCAGCAGCTCGAGAGAGAGAGAGAAAGAGAGAATGTCGCTTGATCCAGATATACATGGAATGAAGCGTTAGATCGTAAGGCGCACCTCCGTACAATATTTGTATATATATAGAGATATAATTTCGTTTCTTCTGATACGACAAAGACGACGAGGTCTAGCGCCGCGTCGCCATAAAACCGATTGGGCTTAAGGCCCGATATAGATTAATTAAACAATACGCACGCGGGAGAAGAGCGAGGAAAAAAAAGGATATAGCGTCAAGCCGACGAGCAAACTTTGGCTATGTCGTTAAACCATTAAACGACATTCCGAATAAACCGTAAAATGCGACAAACTCTCGATAATATCGTGTTTTTTTTGTATCTTTCTTCATCATTCTGGAAGCTCGAAGCATCGCGTGAATATCGCTTTATAAGGAAATTATATAAGCAACATCGAATTTCTTATTTGCGTTAAAAGAAAATAACGCGTTTTCTAATTTCTCGTCGATTCGAGACAATTTTTACAATAAATTCGCTCGTCGTGTACAAATCGCGAAACAAACAAAAATGCTGTAATAATGGATGAGACAGTTTCTTTTTTTTCTGTTTTTCGACGGAAAAAAAACTGAAATGTCAAACGTAATATTATACATCGTTATTATTATCGCGTCCGTACTTATCTGTCACCTGAGCCGTTTATCTGAGACTCGGCCAGATTTATCGCTGAATTTATGCTTTGTTTTCTTTTCGTAGTTCGTATAACGTAACCTCATTTTTGTCTTCATTATTTGGACGTTACTTAAAGCTCAAAATTTTCGTGGCAGACAATGGCGACATCGATGATCGCGCCTCAGTCGCGTCAAACTTGATATCGCGCGTGTCGTTTCGAAATAATTTAATAGATGTATATCTATGTTAACAAATAAAAAAAAATTAAAAAAATGAGAGAAAGAAGAACTCCATGGGCTCTCTCGTTCATCTTCGCCCAGTTCGACCCAGATTTCCTTCCGTCACGTATACGCGCTTATTTTCCACGTTCCGTCGTTTGTCACTAGCGTCATCCGCGCGGTGTTCTCTCGTTCCTCGCGGTCGTTTCTAACGAGGACCCGAGAGCGGCAGTTAAGAGACCGACGTATCTTTGAGAATTCGACTATTTATACAGCCTGTCACCCCTGTCGAATGAACTGTGCTCGAGCGGGGGCGTATACATACCTCTCTCTATATATATATATATATATTAAAAAAACGTAAGACGTACAAATCCGGTCGAGTCTCATCGCGCTTCCGGCGCGAGCTGCATCATAAAGACAATTTTGTAAAATCATCTTAAATGGAAATACGAACCCCGTGATTTTCGCATTTTGAAACATATCAATTATAATTCTCACTTAAATCATAATTTTTTTGAAACTATCAATTATTATTCACCGAATCATCGGGATAACATTTTTTTGATACTACGATACGAGCTCATCGAGACGTTTCTCAGCGTATGCCTTTCGTCGTTGTATCCACGCGAATATATAGAGTATATACGAATGGTGAAGGGGTTGCCCGAGGGTCTAGCCGAAAATCTGGAAATATTTGCACTCGAGCGAAAATGACGTAGGTAGAAATACGTGCGGAGGAACGCGAAGTGAGAGTATATGCTTGGTGGGATGCTGCCATGTGGCGATGGGTATGGTTGGGCAGACTATACGTATACACACACTGGGCCATCAGCAACAGCACAGAGGAGTCCGCGAAGCTCTCCCAGGAAGAGCCAATATCGTTAGATATTCATTTCGTAAGTTTCAAGTGTAGAACAAAATATGGAAACTCTCTGGGGTAGGTCGGAGGAAGAGGAGGAAGAGGAGGAAGGTTGGGAGGAGTGATAACTCTCCACGATCCACGAAAAGAGGAATGACGTGGGGTGGTCCATTGGCCTTTTTCGACATAGGGGGTGGTTACTCCTCGCGTCCACCCAAGCACCCACTCTTCTCCTGTATCTCCGCATCAGCCGGCATACAGATATACGCAAATGCTACGTAGATACACGTATATAATCCTACCCCTTTCTCTTCCACTCACAATTTCTCGCACTCGACTGCCGCTTGTCCGAGACTGATCTCTCCCCCCCCCCCTCTCTCTCTCTCTCTCTCTTCCTCTCTCTTTGGCCATATAATGTGGCTCGCGTTTGCTGTAACTCCCGAAATTGCGTCTGTAATACTATGCCCTTCTCCTACTTAATATATACATATATATATAAATATATGAATCTGCGATCGTACAGAGATATGAAATATAGTTTGAGGCCTCTACGTCCAAGTGGAATCCCGAAGCAAACGATATTATTATTATGAGTTTTCGTTCTTTTTTCTCGTAAAATCCAGATTTCTCATTTTTATTTTCCTATAGTCGAATACAGTGTGCGTGTATACCGTAAGAATGAAAAAATATTCCGAGGAGGTTTTTTACATTAATTTCTTCGACTTGATACGTAGAATCGGGGTGACGCGCGGTTAGACCAGCCCCGTGGTAGGTAAAAGGGGTTGGCGTTCTATCGTCCTCGATGTCTGGAAACATTAATTAGAAAATTTGAATAATTATCGAAGTAAACTTTTATACACGGGAGTGAGAGCGAAGCTGTCGCGGAACGATACTCTCGATTCTGGCCATGTCGATAAAACCGATGCTTGTATGTATTACTTTGTATATATGTATTTGAAACATTCGCGTGTGCACGGTGGCACGCCGTAAGTGCGTAGAGAGAAATACATCTAGGTGCGGTGTGTATACATCTCTCTCTCTCTCTCTCTCTCTCTCTCTCTCTCTCTCTCTCTCTCTCTCTCGCGTATTGCTATTCCCTACGTATAATGGGCCGTGTACGAGTGTGGTGGATGGTTTCTGGTTATAACTCCTCTAACTCGAGCAAAACCCACCCTCTTGATGCGGGAAGAGCTTCGCTGACTCGAATTCAAAAGGGGTGGTGGGGGCGGGGAGGACGAGAGAGGGACTTTTCGTTGAGCCTCGCTGTTCGAACGGAAATCGATCTCACGACCGCGTGGCTTTTGCCGTGCAAAGCCTCTTACCCTTTTACAATATTATAACGATAGGGCTTTGCCAAAAAAATAAAAATAAAAAATAAAAGACAATAAACGAACCAAAAGAACGATCGTAAATTTATTGCGGTAAATACACCAACAACTCTCCTCGATATTTTTTTACTACCGATATAATTCAACTTATGTTAGGATAGAAAATATTGTTGTTGTTTTTTTTCCTTCTTTTTCGATACACGGAAAAATCAATGTGTAATATGTATGTAAGCCGGCGAATCTTTGTTTTGAGATTATACGCGAGACGATATTAAAAATTGGATCTAAAAATGACGTCTCTATTGTTAGTTCAAGTTTTTTTTTCTGTTATCGCATTCTTAGTATCTCCCCGCAATCTTCTTGCTGTGCTATATATGGTATGTATATGTGTATTGTATTTAGGGTATAGACCGAGAATAATCACGACTAATTAATCGCAAAGATTTATAGAAACTTCTCTTTGGTTTATCACGATGGCTTATTGTCATGACTTCGGGTTTCGTGACGACGTGCCGCTTTTATTCGTGCCCGAAACCTCGCAGCAGCTTCTCTCTCTCTCTCTCTCTCTCTCTCTCTCTGTCTCGTTCTGCCTCACTCCGAATATCCAGATATAGCGCGACGTTTCGGAATTGGGGGGAACGCGATATATACCGCGGGGAAATACGCGAAAGGAGGGAGGGGAGAAAAAACGGCTGCTAAAGAGTTTTATGCCGCATTCCAATATCGTGCACGAAGCCTCGCAAAAAATATTGTCTACGGAAAGTTTGAATTGAAAAGCACCTGAAGTATAACAATTCACGTACCTATATACACACATATATATATATATATATATGTATGTGTATAGATTTTGTACGAGGAACGATGAAAGTTCCCATCTCATTATGGACTCGATGAATATATAAATTCCGAGATAAATTCGATCCTTTCATGCTGACAATGTGTACCTCGTTATATCTATATGTAGATGCAATTCGAGTCAAGACCGAGGATAAACGAGCTATACGTCCTTATATATACATATATGTGAGGGTAAAGAACGAACGCACATCGTGTTCGACGTATCCACGTCACCGCTCGAGCGACGTAAAAAATCTCGAAATTAATTTTCCTCATCCTCCCCCTTTTCTCCCTCTTCATCTCTCTCTCTCACTCTCTCTCTCTCTCTCTCTCTCACTTCGGAGATAAAAAAGACGGCTAACGAAGTCGTACGCTTTATTACGTGTAGAGGTAGATGCGCGATATGTAGCCATCGCACGTACATATATATATATATACATACGCAGTACGTAAAGGACGCGAGATCGTTGCGTTGTAGAAGTTTCGCCTCGGTCGCATCCCCTACGAGAGGAATAGACTGAGAAACGTGTAGCTTTGGTTACACATATACAGTGGAAAGGGTGAGGTGGGGCGGGGGGTGATATAAAAGCCGCGAGGAGGGGCTAAAGCACACGGGCCAAAGCTCGTTTCGAGAAAAAGGCAGAGATACGCGATTTTCAGATGCGTCGGAGAAAAAGAGGAGAAGGGGCGAGGGGGAGTAGGCAGAGGAGAGGAGCCAGAGAGAAGGATACAAATACGTTGAAAATTAGATTCATAACTTTTCTGTTTCGCTTTCGTGAGAACGAAACGACCAAAGGGGACTGGGAGACAGAAAGCCGGAGCTAGTTAAAAATTCCGTGTGCTCCAACGCTAATATCAATCCTCGCTCGCGGATTGCATTTTACCTACCCTCCTACGGTTTCACCCGGACGAGGCACGAGCGCGAGGGCTTGACTTCGACGTATATATACGCCGTAGATATACTCGGGAGTGAGAAGGAGGGGTAAGAGAAAAAGTCGACGACATCGAGGAGGACGAATTCAATCGTCTTGTTGCGCGAGGATCCTTATGTTTATTGATAAATATAGCCACAGAGACAAAAATATGAAATATTCTTCGAGTTTTAATACAGAAAAGGAAAAGACGGAAAATTGGAAATTTTTTAACTCGGTTTTTTTTTTAAATTGGCATACATGTATATTTTCTTTTTTTCGCTGATTATAGAGTGAAGACTGTTTTTCTCATCGATTCGAAGGATTTTTATGAAAAACGTATATTTTTTTTTTACGAGCATATACATCCTATAGATATTCATACAGATACGCTCGAGCAAATTTCTGAGTGCTCTGGCCGCGCATCAGCTCCTAGCTCCTCCTCCCGGCGGAACCGCACACACTCAGTGCTTCGTCGTTCTCCCTCTCTCTCTCTCTCTCTCTCTCTCTCTGTCTCTCTGTCTCTCTCTCTCTCGATCGTCCAGACGAGAGAGCCTCGGGAACGAGGATTATCTCCGTTTTTCCACCAACGTGATTAAGCTGAAACGCCGTCTGGTCGACGACTCCGCCGCCACCGCCGCTGGTGCTGCTGCTGCCGCTGGCTTCTCCTCCGGCTTCCGTTTTGACTCGACTCCTCCGTCCCCTTCGTCGTTCATCTACGTATGTACCGAGAGAAATACATATATTTATCCGTATAACACACGGATAGGTATACTTACCTGGTGATGAACACCGATTGAACATTTTTAATGAATCTCGAACGACGGCTTCGCCGACGTAGATTTGACAACTCTCGTATCTACCGTACGTATAGCGATAAAGACGGCGATAAATTATTCTCGATTTATGCGTTTTTCAACGGACGGATTGATTATGATTCGGGCTTGTTTATGGAATATAAATTCATATATTTTTATTATTATTTATCGAAATTATTAATAAATCTCTGAATTTTTTTGTGTTGCCTATTTTTGTAAGTAATTTCTGTCGTCCGTAAAAAATGTTCATTTTCATCGCACAAATGAATATTTCTCGGCACAAAATCATCTCGATATACGTCCGAATATTATATTGGCTCGTGATATGGAGATTGCGCAAGCATGCAAATATCTCATCGAAATTCGCGTTTCTCACACGGACAACCGCGACTATAATACGTCCTCGCGAGAGAACGTCTCTCCTGGCGTCATGTCAAAATTCTTAGCTCGGATTATCCACCATTTTTAAATGCCGGTCGTTCTTCAAAGTCAACGGGACTTTATGCGTTTGACTCGAGCGCATTTTCTACATTGTACGCTATTATTTACGTCCGACGATCGAGGGGCTGTGTACAACATTTATTTATTTTTATTTGATTTTTTCGCGAATGTTTTTATTACTTTTTGTGTTTTCTTTTTCATCCACAAATTCGCCCACGAAATTGACAATCGGACGTATAATCGTGGTCCGGTAAATTTCCATCTCTCGTGCGTCATTTTCTTTGTTTTTTTTTGTTTGTTTTACGTTCTCTCCATTATCTCCGTTTTTGCCGTCCTCTTTCTCTCTCGCACGCGCGCGACGACGACGACGACGACGAATACGACGCGCGCTTTCAACCCTCGTCGAAGCTCGCGCGAGAGGGTAATCTTTTTAAGCCTCTCGCAGGTTTCACGACTGAACTCACACATACTGCCTCCCCGATCCTCAACCTCCTCGCTCTACTCCCTTCGACGGCAGCTTCTGCTTTTTTGGTCTCCATCCGGACGCAAGTATATGATATTTAAAATTAATCCTTCCTTTGTGCCGTCTCTGGCCGCCATCGGTCTGTCTTTTTATCGTGCCGATATGGAGTCGTGTAAATTTTACTCCATTATATTCGGTCCTTTCTACGAGCGAAAAGCGAAGACTTAGGAAATGGAGAATCGAAAGGGTTTGGGAAAGTAGAGAAAGAGAGAGAGAGAGAGAGAAAGAGAGAAAAGCTTCGCCGTGGCATATCCCTTTTACCGTCTTTTTGTCTCTGCGAATCCCTCCCGGGCTTTCTCATTTTACGATTCTCAATCACCGCCTTTATCGTATGGTCCTGTATATGCGGTGATCAATCACAATTGAAATCGAGCAAAGATAGAACGTTCGCGAGGGGAACGCGAGGATGTTCGATCGCGATGAGCAAAAAAACAAAAGAATTAAAAGTGTTAATATACATATGTATATTGTGCATATACAGCACAGTTCTACCCGTTTCTCGAAGCAACGAGGTATGACTCTCCTGATGGTTGCGAAAGACACATGGTCTAAAATCACCCTCGAGCAGAAAATTTTCGAAGCACGAAAAATCTTGAATTCTGTCTCAGCTGTCTCCATCTAATATTTCAATTCAGCTCGTACATTAATCCACGCAAAGTTGAATAATTGAACAATAAAAAATAAATCAACAGCGATATTCACGAGCGAATAAAATACATCGCGCTTCGGACACGCGGACCAAAAAACATTCCAATATGATAATATACACGTATAGGTATCGTATTTTCCGAAGGGTGAAATATAGCGGGTAATGAGAATAATCGAAGCGAAATTCGTTGTACCGACGACGTACGGCCATACGTACGAAAATCGGCAGTCGAGCAGCAAAATTACGCTATATACACGCGTTATACGCCGACTATAGATCCCTCGGCTAATGCCTTTGGTTTTCCGCATTAAGTAGGGAACTCACCGTCACAAGTCAGACAGTGGTTTGGGGTTTTACGTGACGGCGGTGAAGAGAACGCAGCGAGGAGAGAAAACCGAATGGGCATACGACGAGGAGAGCTAGTCAGGATACATTTAATATATATATATATATATATATATAAATATATATATATATATATATATATAAATATATATATATAAATATATATAAATATATCTATATCTATGTATATAATAAAGGCAGAGTCAGGCAACCGAAGCATCGGAACAGAGAACGAACCTGCGCACTTCACGAATATCTACCCGAGTAGAAATATTGTCAGGCTGTCCTGATATTTGATCCGGGCTTGGTCATGCTGTGGTACGGAGGCATTACTTAAGGTATACCGTACTTTACCTGATCCGGCTAGTGTCAAGTGATAATCAAGCAACTGGAAGTACTGTTTCTTCCAGTTGCTTGATCCAGCCAGCGTCAGGCGGTAGTCAAGCAACTGGAATTACGGCTGACTTAAATTTGCCTGATGTGGCCAGCGTCAGACGGTAGTCAAGCAACTGGACGAGCCACTTGCACTTCGAAAACGGAATCCGTAAATTGTCCGGCACTGAGCAACCGATCGTCTTAAAATTTGGATGGTACGTAGAGAATTATGGCACAAAGTATATAAATATCTTATTTTTCTAAAATTTTGGAAAAATTTTTACAGATTCAGTTACCACCGGAAAAATTGTTCCGGTGGTAAAGCTTTGATTTTTTAACTTGATCAAGCCTTGATGTTTTACCCTGATCAATCCTTGATGTTTTACCCTGATCAGGCCGAAGTCAGGAAAAATGTCACAAAAACGTCCAGGGCTTGATCAAGAGATCAAGACTCTTGATCAAGCCCATTTTGTAGCCGGACCAGGATTTCTACTCGGGTATATACGCGTATATTTCTCTTCTCGTTCTACCTACCTTTTGATCCTACCCTTTCCCCCAACGTCCCGAAGGATAATGCGCAAACCAAAAGATAATTCCCGATACGAGGACGAAATCCCGGAGACCGAGGGTAAAAAACTCTTATTTAAAAATGTATTTACCGTCTGGCTCTGCAAGGATCGGAGATTTATATATATATATATATATATATATATAAAACGCATGTATTATAGACTCGTTTCCGCTCTTGGATTTTACGCTCTCGGTACCGAGCATAGAAGTTCGCTTCTCTGTTCGCGAAAAGCAACGAGCCAAACGCTTTTGTATCATATCGCGAATTACCGCGCGAGCCAGGCATCGGAACTGCTGCTTTCTTCAATGCGCGCGTGTCCAGGCCCAACGCGTTTAATACATTTTTTTTTACCGAACAAAAGATCACTCGCTATTGTTTTTCAACAGCCGTAAAATCGAATGAATCATCTCGTCAAATTTTACAATTTTTCGATCGTATTCGATAGAACGAAATTCATAGATAAATTGGTATATGTTCCGCCCGATTATTTTACATTTTTCCGTATTATTGTATATTTACACTTTGGATTATTGGATCGTGGATGTGTAATTTTGCGTTAATATTTTTCGATGAAACTTACTTCTCATCGGCTGCCCAGGGAGAATGCTCTTCGCGTATACCACCCACCATCGAAATCAAGTATAAAATGAAACGAGAGAAGTGCAGGATCAGCCACGAAAATCTAGTCTCACCCCCGCCCCCCCCCGCTCCTCCCACCCCCCGCCATATCGCCGCGTATTCACATATTCACGTATAAATACATCGCATATTTCACCACGTCCTTCAAACACCCGTGAGCAGCGCCGAAACATGAAATTGTAATAATTAAGGCAAAGTTTCGTTCGCGATGTTCATCGGGGTGTGACGCGCGGACGAGGCCCGCGGGGGATGATGGATAATGCGCGTATACCGATATATATAAAGATAACTTCTGTATGGGTCCTATTATTCGTGTGCGTGAGCGCAGACGTACGGGGTGGATAGAAATGGGGTGCAGAGACGCTGTACGCGATATACCGTGGTAGAGAGCGCAAAGGGGTATAAGGAAAACGGGTATTTCCATTTATAGCCCAACAGATCCGCGACCGACTGATTGGCTCGGGTAGGTATATTCAGATTCTCCCACACGTTCGTAGCTACAACAACAAACCTATCCTCTTCCATCCGGCCCTAATTTAAACCCTCGGCACATCTATCTCTTCGTCTTCCTTTCGATTGGACGGATTATTTTCATCTAATTATCATTTAACGATTACACGTGCACAGATTTTTATTTTTTTTTCAAAGGAATCTTCCTGCATCGCACCGTGTCGCGAAGTTCAACTGGAAATCATTTGTCGAAAATAATTCATCAAATTCTTAGAAAAAATTGAATTTTTTAAAAAAATATTCTCAATTTTGGGCGAAAATGTAAATTACGTTCGTTCGGCTTAATTATTCGGTCTAATTAATCTTAAAATGCGGATTGATTGTTCGCAAAAAATCGTGATGAAACGATTTTTACCGCATAATTAGCGCGTTTCGATAGAATCTTCTTATCGGCCGTGCGTCAACGAGGAAGCACGATTTTTTGTCGCGATACGTGAATCCACAGTTTCGTTGCGATGGCGTGTCTACGTTTCGATATTAGCCGAGATCTACTCCGCACTAGCATAAATGAAAGGGACAAAATGAATACACGTATACATTAGGGAGAGAAAGAGGGAGCGAGAGAGAGAGAGAGAGAGAGAGAGAGAGAGAGAGAGAGAAAAGGGGAAAACTGTGACGAGATCTGTGTGTGCGCGTATCTATAGGATGGATGGATGAAATGTAACTATCAAAGTTGGCGATCGCAGGAGCGACCGTACAGCAGCGGCATTTGCCCAGGCATAACTCGCCATGCACACACATATATATATACATTAATGCATATCTCCATAGACGAAAACTACCCCTTTCGCGATGTGCCCAGATAGAGGAGAGCGCATCCATCCCCCGCCGCCCACCGCCCCCCACCCACCTCCTTCATCTCCTCCCCGCCCCCTGCGGCAACTCTTCATCCCCCTCTCGTCTCCGAGTCCTCTCTCGTCCTCTACGCCATCAGCGGCACAGCGGCATGCTGGTCGCTCACAATTTATATTACGGGCGAAGGTGCGCGCATATAATTAATTTAATTAAACACTCCGTCGTTGAAAATCGTCCTATTAGTTCGGCAACTTTCGACGCTTTCTCGTTCTCCCTCTCTCTCTCTCTCTCTCTCACACACACACACACACACACACACACACACTGTCGTGGTGAGCTTCTCTACTATACGTACAACTCTATCCGCGAGCGCACCCTTCGCTACCACCTTCACCCCCCTCCCTCCCACTCCTCCTTCCGGTTCTCGGGTGTACACGCTTTCCTCAACCCTTTCTCGTTCGGTTCGTTCTATTCGTCCTACCTCTTTCTCCCCTCCACCCCCGCCCACACCCTGCCGTGGCAGGGTGGAGAAGAACGTAGCGAATCATCCCTCATCCCCCTGGTCGAAAATCCGCGCATGTATAAGTATAAGTATATATGTCTATATATAACCCATACCATTTCCGTAGGTTTTATTTGTTGGCAACCGGAGAATCGCCGAAAAATAAAGTAAATCTGTTCCTTTTTTTTTTGACGATTATTCAGACGTCGCGAGGTATAAACTTTTTCGGGGACGTTGGAGGACACGACGATGGGTAGAGGTCGTCGAGTGGAGACGATTGTGCGCGGAGGTCTGGTTTCTGAAGTCAACGGGCTTTCGCCACGTCAATGGTCGGCAAAATTTTTGTATTCCCTTCATAGGGAGAATTTCACGGACGTGCAGATTTGTAATCAACAATTGAGAAAATAATTATCGAAAGCTATACCTATATGTAACGTTATTAAATAATTGCGAATTATTCTGACGAAGTGAATGATTTGTTTATAATTATTTTGAATTCATGCTGATTTTATTTTTATTAGTCAAAGTATACGATATATCTATACGTCATACGACAAATCGATTCGATATAGCACGAAAGCGCGTCGTCGCGTGCCAGTGAATCGCCCTTCTTCTCTTTCTTTCTCTCTCTCTCTCTCTCTCTCTTCCACTCACCCCCTTACTTTCTCTCTCTCTCTCGGTCCAATTGGAAAACTCATGTGCTTGTACTTTACTGCTACATCCCCTCGCTCACTTCTCACCGTAACCCTTCGGACGTTTACTTACAAGACTCGTAGACAAAGTTTGGGAATACCACGCTGCCCTCTACTCTCTCTGTCTTACACTCCATGTACCTACTACTTATATACACAACGAACTACACGCCACCCTCACTTTCGTTCTCTCTCTCTCTCTCTCTCTCCTCCCCGATGTGGCCAACGAGAGGCTTGTCTAGGAAACACACAGTAACGTGGCAAACGGGACAGCGGAAGTAGCCGGTGATACGTTGAACATCAGTGGCTCTCATGCCAAATTCTAATTAAACCATAAATTCTGCGCAGTAACGTCAACCGTCGTTCAAAAATCCCTTTAAACTTTACAACTTACTAACAAATATGAAAAAAATTAAAATGTTTTCAATTTTCTGAATCTTCGAAAACGAGTGATTCTTGAAAATTGATTAATTCGAATTAAAAAAAGAATTCTTTTTATAACCGCTTGGTATTTCTCAACAGGTCTGCGAAAACAAGCATAGGGTCATTCGCCTACACATTTATGTATATAAACATATACTTACATACGTATAAAAACGTTATAACTATGTAGCATAAGGTAATATGCGGTAGGTATGTGTGCGGTACACGTGTATAGCGTGCCGCACATAATGGAGAGCCACTGTCGGTCAGCTCTAGATAGGATTGGACTTGATTTCCGGCACGCTCGACCGACCTCCCCTCACCGATAACATAAGGGCCGAAGTGGTCTTACTCTGTCTCTCTCTCTCTCTCTCTCTCCCTCTCTCTCCCTGTTTCTGCCTCCTTGTGTATCGCGAGACTCGAGACTAAACTCCAAAGGCTATAGCTCTGCCACACAGCGGGATTCTTGGCGGAGGGGTGGTGGTGTTGCCGTTGCTGCTGGTCGTCGCTTCTGATGCCGTTGGACACGCGGATGGGGAAGGGCGGGGGAGAAGGGACAGTTCTGGTGTAGTAGTATCGCAAGCGCAGACGGACGGATGGATGGACAGATTGCGGCTAGCCTCCAGGAAACCTCGGTAGTCGAGCAGCGCGCTCCTTGCAACTACTACCCCTTCTCACTTTCATCCCCCTCCCGTTTCTCGTTCCCTTCTCTTCCGTCCTACGAAACCCGTCGCTGTTTTAACCCCCTGGATCGGCTAGTTGTGCGACCAGAGTTTCTATACAGCGAGCTTCTTCTCTCTCTCTCTCTCTATCTATCTATGTCTCTCTTTCTCTCTTACCATCTTCGTTTTCGTATATGGATCTCTCTCTCTCTCTCTCTCTCTCTCTCTCTCTCTCTCTCTCGCGATCTCTTCTTTCCGTCTCTCTCCGTTCGCGCTTTGTCATTTGCTTAGGGCCAATCTACGTTGTCCGGTTGGAAATCCCTCGGGCACTTCCGTGTGGCACGATCACCGATCGTAATTCGATCTGACTCGGGAGGGCACAAAGCCGAACCCGCACATCGCATCGTCGCTCGCAAAAGGCAGAAGCAATGATCATTCGGCAGCTCTCCTTGTCTCTCTCAATCTCGTCGTATCTAAGTCTTTGCACACCCTACAATCCTACCTATAGGCACTTCGAGCATCGAACACTCTCGTATACATATCGTAATCGCACGTTCGCAGACGCCATTGATAACAACAAAAAATCCGTGTTATCGTGGTCAAGAACCAAAAATCAAAGGATTTCGTTGACTTTAGCTCGGTCGGTACGAAACGAGCATTAACTAGCCTAGGATCGAGCACAGTGACCCGAGGTAAACGTATATATAATCGAGTTATCTACCAATTCGGTCTCGTGTACGTGCTTTATCGTGAAATATGCCGAGCGACGCTCATGTAAGTGTCACCAACTGGAGGAAACTGATAATTTTTATTATAATACTAATCAGCGAGCTTGTTGATTAATACAGTAGAGCTTTCGCAATAGGGAATCGATAGCTCACAGATTTTTTTTTCTCTTCTCGAATCTTCAATGATGAAGATAATACGTTCTGGCTCTGGTACGATTTACTGTCTCGCGATGATCGCCTCTCGTACGGTCGATATACTGAAAAATATCCGGTGGCAATGACCGCATCGTATATGGATGTATTATACATAGACATATATATATACAACACACCATAGCGAGAGTCGAACAGGGAAACCAACGAGACTCGTATTTGGGGTTATCTGGGCCATATATCGACGATGAAATAAGTTTATGTATTTCGGCTAATCAGTCCCGAAGGCTCCACGAGTTCGATCTCTTACTGCCCCCTTCTCCCCCTCATCTCGCTCCGGCCTCCGGCCCGTCTATATGGTACACATTTTACTCTCAAACGAACGTCTATGTTCGGTGGCCAATAAAAATAAGTGGCCACCGCGACGAACTTGCACGAGATAGCCCCGCATAGGAGCACGACCGTTCAAAATTCTCAATGTACATCATCGTTCTCATTCTCGATTCGACCGTTGTTCGTGAGTGGAGTCGAATTTCCTGTCGCAAATACCAATGGGAAGTGATCGAGTGAAAATTTGATATTGAATCGAATTAAATTGTCGTAGGCTGTTTTTGTTTTGTTTTATGTAGTGAAGAATATCGATTTAACGTCGATATCAAAGTTGATCAAGAGTGTCGAATCGGTTATCGAAATAATGAGGAATACGGTGGAAATCTGGGGGTGATCTGATGATACACCGGATATTCGAATCGGTGGCAGAGCCAAGCGAGGATATCAAGGTGAGAAGAGCATGCGCGAGAGAGCGTCGGGCGTTGAACAAATTTCTGGTCCGTTCTCGAATTTAATTACAGCAATTGGGAGCAAAGAGTGCTTTGTATCGCGGAATCTCCCCAGGTGATCGGACCTCGGTCTACGTATAAAATATGTCTATATATATATTTTTTTTTCACGCTGTCACCGATCAATCGCATCGACTCTCGAAACCCCCCGAGCCATTTGTCGCAGACAGTCTTCTTTCGGCATTCCTTGATTGACAGGAAAACTTTTCAATCACCTTCCCCACTACTGCTTTCACCCTTACCGGTGCGCAATATATATAGTCACGTAGTTAAATCTGCGTCTTCACGCGCCCTTTCCCCGAAAGTCTCTCTCGCTTCGAATTCTCGTGGAATTAATGCAGTTTCCCTCGACCACATTGCTGGCTTAAAAAAAATAAAAACGACGGGACGAACCCTCGTCGCGGATGGATAAAAAAAATTGCAAATTTACGAGCGACGAGATTCATCGAGATTCATATCGCCCTCGGACACGAAATCGCGAGGATCGAATCAGCCTTAAATTGAAAATTGATAAGTCGAATAACGATATTTCTAATAACAGGAAAATTTACGATTCTATGCTATTTTATTTGTATTTAAAATTATTTATCAACGTTTTACATTAAAATATGAAGAGTCGCAAAATTTTGAATAATTTACTAAATTGCATTCTGTGGTAGTCCAAAAACTTTGCTCGTTTCTCGTGGTTGTGAAATAAGAGACAAATATAATAAAATAAGAATCGCGTCGAGGGATGTCACGACGTAACAATCCTCGATACGATATATACATGGTATATCACCGCGAATCGTGGCTACTCAGACTTTGTATATATCAAGCAAGGGTACGTAATTCTCGTACGTAACCTCGACGGGACATGCGACTGAAAGGCTTTGGCCGTAGGTATGGATACGTATATATACCTTTATTACCCGCTAAACGCGCGAGCGGGCAAGTGCAGCGAAAGGTACACGTGTACTTTAAAGGCAAACGGGTCTATATATAAATAGAAAGCGAGATATATATATATATACAATATAAATATATATAAATTGAAAAGGGAATATACAGATGGTTGGGGCGAGAGTCTCGCACCTGCGCTACCAACACGTGCGCAGAACCCTTGTGTGACACACACATAGGAACACGTAGAGACCATGGCGTTACATCTACGCTGTACGAATTTGAATTGGGCACGTTCGCGAGAGACGCGAAGCATTAATCTCGTTATCGAGCCTGACAATTCGACGTTGGGGCCGACGTCGTCGTCGTCGTATTCGTCGTCGTAGCGCCCGCGCGGAGTAACGTCAATTAACCGCGCGGAGCGTCGCTGGCCCTTTCAGACACGCCGAGGGGACTCCTCGTGTCTCTCGGCGTTCAGTCCTCCGTCCTCTCCCTCGCGACACCCTTCGCGAAGGGGTTGCCACTAACACGGGCTGGGCTGCGAGAAAAGCTGAAGAGTGCTGGAAAAAAAACGATATATATGTATAACTACTCGATATTATCGACAAGGGATGACAACGATGGGATGGCAAAGGGGCTAGAATGGGAGGAGAGAGAGAGACAGAGAGAGAGAGAGAGAGAGAGGACGTTCTCGTTTGCGACGAAAGATAGCATGATAGTAGAGCTTGCGCGATCGTTCCTCGCGGTGAGAAAAAGAAAACTTTTCATACAATCTGGAATTTTTTTCATCCACGTTTACGTATATTTTACGGCGATATCGAAGCTCCGATCATCCCTAACGAGCCTTGCGGTCTCATTATTTCAGGCGAGCGAATGTTATAATTATTCGCCTAAAAATTATTACTAAACGAGATTGAGCTACAACTAAGAACATCAGTCAACGGAAAAAATAAAAAATTAATCAAAGCAATATAAAAATAATACCGATTTTAAATAAAATTTTATAGTGTTTTCGATAAGACACCAGACAAAAAGATCGTCTATATAATTTTTTATTACATTTCTTGATTTCCTCATTAAATCTCGTTGGCTCCGTCTCTCTCGTCTCGAGACGCGGATATAGGTACGTCCCCGATACGCGATATCGGTTTACCCCAACTACCTCGTAGCTACACATTGCCCTTCCTCGTTGCTAATGTCCATGTACGATCGCGCACACGTGTAGCTATAAAAGCCTTACACTGTATAATCTCTGTACATACGTGTACGTTGAATGTGTGTCGCGATAGTCGGACAAAAAGGGGCTGGCGCGAACGATTTATCCCTGATCGAATGCTCCCGGGTTCGAACACACGTCGACTGTGCGCGTTTGCTCGCGTACGCGATACGAATGCAAGCTTGAGAGAGAGAGACAGAGAGAGAGAGAAAGTGAGAGAAAGAGGGTGAGAGGCCTTCCGAAGTTTTCCGGGAGTGTGTTGCCCGTGTACCGATGGGTTATATAGCAAAAGAGAGTTCGCAACCTATAACCGCTTTGAAATAAACATAAGCCTCGGTCGCGATCGCCACGTCATACGTACGAAGAGGGCAACAATAAAAAAAATATAGATATATATATATAGATCAATCCATAATGCGCATATCGTTACGCGGGGTGTAGTGACAGGCCGATACGGCGCCCTGCTAGTTCTTCAAACCAGCTTACCTATATATACATGTCTCTCCTTCTCTCTCTCTCTCTCTTTCACTCTTTCACTCTTTCCTTCCTCATTTTCTTTTTTCCGCTGTTTGTACGCTTTTTTCTTGTTCCGTTTCCGTCTCGTAGACACACGGGATCGTATAAAGTACGCGAACCGATCGAATACGACGAATATAACGCGTATGTTTGTATGAGAGTGTGTGAAAGTGTGTGTGTAAGAGAGAGAGAGAGAGAGAGAGAGAGAGGGAGGGAGAAAGACGATATGTCGCGAGGGCTCTTGGCCAAGTGAACATTTATAGGTCGCTCGCGTCGATTGCCTTCGACTATGTAAATAACTGTCAGAGTCTTTCCCTCTCTCTCTCGCTCTCTTTCACTCCCCGGTCTGTGTCACGAGAAAATCGTGTTTGTCCTCGGCATACAGATTCACCGATATATTAGATCACCAGATTCGCCGGCCAATTTTTCACCCGAGACTATTCTCATCGGACGAAAAGTATTGCCCGAATTTTTCGATATCACGATCCATACTCTCGTGCGATATAACGATATAAATTTATATCATTGCCAAAATAATGATAATAATTAACGTTGTGGCTCCGATAAATTGAACATCGAACGTGAAAATAACGTCAAGATTATCGGTTATTAACAAACGTACGGTGAAAAAACCGTTGAACGTGGTGGTTTTTTAGTTTTTTTTTCTTTTTCTTTTTGTAACGTTATTACGCGTGCGATTGACAATCGCGGTGTCTCCTCCCCTTCTTTTTCTTCGTTTAGCTGAACGCACAGTCGAACGGGGAATGTACTTTGGTGCTCAAACGTGTTTTTATTCGCTCCGATTTTATTCTTTTTTGCCCCCTCCCCTTTCCCGCCCCTCGACCATTATTGTACCGGAGGCCCCAAACCACCCTGTCGCACGGTATCGATGGTTCTCGCCGCACCGTGTTAGCCGTCGAGAGGTGAACGGAGAGCCCACTGTTTAGCTCCGTGCCTCCTCCCCCATCCAGCTCGTAGAGTCGAGGACGACGGGCTACGAGAGAATCGCGGAGAACCGCCGTAAAGGTGTGCGGAGAGAACACGTAGATTTTTGCTCTCGAGCGGCTCAATATCGGTAATCGATAATACGTAGGTACTCTATATGAGAGTGCTTTTCCTCTATACACGATCTCGGTGTGGGGAAACATTCACCCTTATCTCTGTCTCTCTTGCTCTCTGCCTCTCTCTCTCTCTCTCTCTCTCTCTCTCTCTGACTCCCCTCTACTCTTCCACACCTTTTTCTCACAGTATCCAAGCACGGGCCATCGCGCGGGCGGAAATTACGGACCGCGGTAGAGATAGGGGCGAGAACGAACGAGGTAGAAGAAAAAGACGAGCGTGGATAAAAAAGAATCAACGAAGGGGATGACAAAACACAGGTATATTTGAACTCGTGCAACGTGTCCCGATTTGCCACGATTTCATTCCTGATTTTACGATACGACGATGCGAAAATTTGCTCGCTCGCGATATTTTATCAGCCGTTCCTTTTACATCGACGATCGCAATATCGTTTTTATTACGAATCGCGATGTTTTGTTCCCTCCCGAGTGAAACGATACAAGAAAAACATTTGTCAAATAACACAAAAAATTTAGAGAGACGGAGAGGCAAACCCGGTGGTGGAAAATTCCACATTATTAACAGCCAAATCCCCGCTGCACATTTTTTTTATTATTTATAATACATTGATCCGTTTAAACCTAAAAATATCAGAGCATTGAAGGGATGCATAAAAATTGTCGTTTAAGTGTTTTTTCCCTGGCTATTATGACAATTTCTTGCAGATATGTCATTAATTACCCATCGGTCGTCCGACCACCGTCTGTGTTCCCGCGGGCTAAAGATTATTATTTCTTAACGGTGCAAGGGTAATCATCCCCTCTTCATTTTTTAAAACCAATCGACCGTAGCGACCGATAAATTCAGTAGTTTGTTCGAATCGAGCGGTCTAGACATTCTGGTTGCGTTTAATTCAAGTTATCACTAAACATAAAACAATACAGTGTATATAAATTTATAAACAAAATCTTCAGTTTGTGGTGTCCTTAAATATTGTAGTGACCAGATTTACGACCTGTGCTGACTCATCGGAAAGAAGTTGCACCGGAGCACGAGAATAATACAATGTTCGACCGGTGAATAAAAACAATACAAAATAATCGATATTTTTTTCCAACGAAACGCTGCTAAAGTTCAGGCTCGAACGACGATTTAATCAAATTAAGATCGGCATAATCTCGCTTTCGTAAATTCAACGCGGCACCCTCGCAACGTCTCCTCGTTTCTTACACGCCCTGCCTCTCGTTCGAATGATTAGAAACTCGTGTGTCCTTATCGTCGTCCCATTTTCTCCCTGCCCTCTCCCCCGATCTTGTGCTCGCCCCAGCGTCATCTACTCCTCTGTCTTTGGGTATCGTTGAATTCCTAATCTCGCACCGTCGCACCAGCGAAATTAATTCGTCTTCCACTAATGTATATTCGTGGCAGTCGATTGCCGTAGCGCGTTTGAGGGTGAGGATGAACAACACCAAGAGAGAGAGAGAGAGAGAGAGAGAGGGTGAGATGGAAAGTGTTCTATTCGTCGTCGATTCGACGTCGGTCGTTCGAAAGCAATTTTACTGGTGTGTTCGTTCGTACGTTCGCTCGTTCGAGTGAGTGTATGGTCTTGAAACTAGTTAAGAGGACACGAGGAGGGTGAAAATGGGGGTGATTTGCTGTACCAGTGAACGGCAGTTGTAGGATTACATTTTTAAAGGCGGCGCGGCTCGTAATTTCTTGCTTGTATCGTTACGGAGATATAGAGCCTAAGGAGGGGTGAATGAAGAAAGCAAGGAAATCTCGAGCAACGGAGGGACGAGTCAAACGTGGGGCTATAGGGTGGGGGTGGAATTCGATCGAAATTAAAATTAAAATCGTTGTCGAGCTTCGGGGGTCTCGAGAAAACTCGGCTTCTCTCTCTCCCTTTAATCACGATTTCGTGGTCTCCCGCGTGCCGTTATACCGAAACGAGATATCGCGGGTACACACACACACACACACACAGACACATATATATAAGAAGACTCCTACGCCCAGCTGAACTCAGCGGCACGTGCGACCCCTTCTTACCAATTACGTACATTTTCTTGTATCGCGAAGAAGTTCTCAAAATATTTATACGTTGCATAAAGTATTTGATTTTTCTACTCACCGATATTTTTCGTATCTTAAAGAGTTCACGAAAAATCTTTCGTTTTATCTTTCTCGAAGAAGCATCGAAGGGTTATCGCCCGCTCGCTGACCGTAAAACATCGAATAATCTTAATACGTCATCGATCGTCCGAATTCGTTCGAACTCGAGTTAATATTTCTCCGCGTCGAACAGAAAATCAAAGTAATCTTCGGGGACACGAACGATCGCGATCTTTTTTTTTTAAACGTCGCTTTAAAAACTTTGGAAATTGGTAGCCCGCAGCCTCGATCCCATCGACTGCGACGATACCTACCACGTCTTTTTTTATCTCGCTCTCTCTCTCTCTCCCGCTCTCACTCTCCTCGTCGAATCGTAAAATTTCTGGCCGCGGGTGTAACGTTCCGGAAAATTAATCGTGTCCAATATATATAACGTAACGAAGAAGAAGCTCCGGGTGTTAGGCGCATCGTTGCCACGGGGCACGCGGAGAAGAAAACGTTCTCGCGAGATGGTAATGCGAGAAGAGGGCGGGGGGGGGGGGGAGGAAGGGAGGTGTGATTGGACGAAAACGAGGAAAGGACATCCAGTGCGGGCCGGGGAAGCCAAGCCGGTAATTTTCGCACGATTTTATGGGAATTTAAGAATAATTCAATTAGGACCAGGGGATCACTTTCCCAGATATGCTAATTTCCCCAGTGCGACAGAAAATGCGAGAGTGCGAGCGAAGAACAAGGAAAGTGGAGAAAAAAAAGCGTAAGCATGACGAAGAAGCTACGATATTCCCCATTTGCTCGCCGGAGGGTAAAAAGAGGGAAGACAGAGAGGGACGTTCAAGGAAGAAAAAAAAGGTCGATGCGGGGTACAGGGGGGGAGGGGGGCGAAAAAAGCCTCAAAGTATAAGGGTGGCCGCACCTTCAATTTAAAAATCTAATCTTCAATAATCGTTTGCAGTGTCCATGTCGGCGAGGGTGGTAGCGCGAGGGTTCCTCAGAGTTTGATGGTGAGACGGGGGCGGTGAAAATACGCAGGGGCACAGAGCCATCTTCCGGTGTATAAATATACGCTTTCGGGTTTGGTGGAAAAAAGTCCGGGGGTTTCGGCTCGGCGCTTCTTCGACTCATTTTCATTCGGTCTGATTAAATTCATTAGTTTAATAGAGGGGTATCAATATCAGTGAGGCGAGTGATTTTTTTTCACCATCTCTTTCCTTTAGCTTATATCTCGCTTTATATATATATATATATATATATATATATATGTATTATCTCTCGTATACCTGACTTTCATATCGAAGATGAAGGAAAAAACGAAAAGAGAGTCACCCTTGGGGTTTGGCGAACGATCGGGGGTTGTTTCCGATGGTCCTTGGTGAGCTCCTCTCGGTGACTGAAGATCTCTTGCTCTTCCTCTCGCGGTCCAAGGAACGAGAACGAACGAAGACGAGAGACGGCTAATAAAATTGGAAAGAATTACTTATTTAACTCTCGTTCGCGTACCAATCGACCCGAGAGAGGGTCGAGCATCCGGCCACAGAACGCTTTTCTTTTCTCCTTCCTTATGTACAGCCAATGCTCAATTTCAATGTTTCCACGCGATTATCTAGGAAAATTATCGACGATGCAAACACATAAAAATATGTTTACAGAAGAGCGATTTAAAAAGGTAAAAACAATCTTGAACCCTTCACGACCTACAAAAATCAAATATTGCCTATTTTTCACCCTTTCCACGAGATTCTTCAATACTCCCTGAAAATATTTAATTACGACTCCATTATGTTTACGTATTCGTATACTATTTTTAATCCGTATAATTCACGAATAAAAACGAGATAATTTTCCGTCCAATGAAACACGAAGGGCGAAAGGAGATTATTATTGACCGGAAACGATCGACCCTTCTTGAAGCGCGAGGTCGATAAAACGAAGAAAGAGGATGAGAGCTTGGATCGAGAAGGCCGTCGATAGCTATAGGAGAGAGGTACAGGAAAACGGAAGTAGCTTTCGGGTAAACATCGGTTTTAGCCAGATTGAGCTGGGATATTCTAATGGGCCGAAATAGGGAGAGACGGAGGTGAAGGAAGGAGGAACGGTACACACACCTACAACTATACTATATATTGGTCCCCGGGGCACCGTCACGTTTGGCCGTTTTACTATATCAGAAGCCACTCTTGCATACCTTCGTACCTTCCAGCCAGAAACTAATGACGAGGTGAGCCATTCGTAAAGCTCGTCGGAAATTAAAACAAAAAGAAATATTTAACGAAAAATAAAACAAAATTCTCTCAACGAGAAATTGAGAGAAATTAATTTGATTAATAAATTAAACGTACGAATTATTTTTCGCTCGCACATTTCTGAATTAGAAATTTCTATAGAGTGATCTTCGCCTCTTATTTTGATCGTGAAAGTACGATCTCCCCTTCCCTCTTGAACTTCCCTTTATATGTGTGCGTGTCTGTTTGTGTGTGTGTGTGTGTGTGTGTGTGTTACCAACGTTCCGGACCGAGACCGTACAATCGCCGCGGACAAGCGGGCGCGGCGAATACAAAAAAAATTCTCCCTCCCTTCTACATTCTACAAATGACACTAATCGCCTTCCTTTATCTTCCCACGGTTTCGGAGCACGCTAACGATAAAAACGAGAGACGAACTGATCGCTCGTGGCGCGCGGCTTGCTCTCGACTCTCCGCGCCGCTCACACTCGTGCACACATACACGCATACACGAGCGAGCTCACTGACGTAGAATGTAAGCTCAACGCTCGCTCTCGCTACGACCCGTGCAATTCGATAATTATCTCAACATTTCTCTAATAACTTCTTGCTCTCACGCAGTGAACGTTCTTTCTCTATACTGCCAGCTCTTCACCACGGTCCACCCCACGGGTATGACGACACTCGAGGAATTTCAAGACTTTTCTGCAAGTTTCGGTCGATCGAAAAATTTGTTTATACGTCGTTCAATATTATTCTCATGATAAAAAAAAAGTTCCTGCATAACTCGAGCCAAGATCTCGAGTTTCTCGCGAATCCATAAATATAGCTGGATTGCCATTTTTTTCGGCTTCTCGTCGCGTCAAGCTCTCTTTCACGTGACACGAAATGATATCAACGACGATGTTGACAACGACGACAGGGGGAGGTAGTAGTCGAGGGAACGAGAGCGAGAAAGCTCGAGGTAAAATAGCCTGCTGAAAAGTTCGATCAATTGTCGCACGAAATTTACGTGGCACGCGATCCAAGTTTTGACACCGGCCTCTTTCAGCCTCTATATTGTCTATATCGCCGGGCACCTTCCTTCTCTCTTTCTTCATATTATTGGAACAATACTATTTTTACGATTCTTTCGCTTATCGCCGATGGGGGAGAGGGAGAAGAATGAACCAACTACGAGAACGGAAACCACATCGAACACGAGTGGAAAGGGTACACGCTATTGTATCAGCAATCAATATATATATATATATATATTTCATCAAAATACGATGAAAAAAAATATGTATATATTTTATGTGTGTACCACGAAATATTGGCTCGAAAAAGGGCTCGGGAACTAATAATCGGTGTATGCGCTACGACGAAAAGTTTTCAACATTTAAACACAGGCTGCGGGCTTTCGATCGCCCAGCCAAGCTTATAAAGTCTGATTATATACATATACCTATGGCATATCACGTACATCTGTATATTAGCAGGATACGATGCCTCGAGCCCTCGGCGATCGGTCTACTCAATCCAAACGAACCCAAATAAAGCCAATTTAACTCAAACCGAGACGGCAAAAAAAGAGCAAAGAGAAAAAAAGAAGAAACACGAAAAACAAATAACTTTTCCAAACGAGTTTCGTAAAATGGTAACGGCAATTGAAACTATCGAGTCGTGGTAACGATGTCGCACCGACTCGTCGTTCGTACTTAACGTAACGAGCAACAAAAATCATTTCGTTCCAATAAACAATTTGTTCGATTCGAATAACATTTGTTTCAATCAAATTCATCATTTTTCTCGCTCTATGCGTGTCCCCTTCGTGCTAGAGAAAGAGAAGGAGATTAGCGAGCAAACGACTGCCCACCAGACGCTCGGAACCCTTTTAATTCACGAGTATATGTATGAGTACATAATATAGAACGATCGGCGCTGGAGGATATAGGTAATTTCATTTCGCTCTCGGACCAGGCCTGCGGGGTCATTGTAACCGATCCCTAGACCACTTCTGCTCTATCCCTCTCTGATTCTCTCTCTCTCTCTCTCTCTCTCTCTCTCTCTCTCTCTCTCGTTCTGGTGTCGGCGATAACAAAACGATAATAGTTGTTGGCCATTTTAGCTACCAGTGTCCGGTTGACGCGAGTGACATGGCGAGGTCGAAGTTTTGCAATAGCTATTGAGAAACGATAAGTATCGATCGATTAATATCAATCGTTCTCGCTCCCACTTACTGCCATTTAAGATTTCTTTGAACGAATCGTGTCATGAAACAATAAAAATAAAATAGCGTTTAAAAATAAAGAAAATCTTAATTTTGTTAATAAAAAATAGAAATTAATCACGATACAAATATTGTCGTATCAAATTATTATTATCTTTTCGTTAGTTTTCAAACGATAATCGACGTATTTCTTAAAGTGCCAATAACCGTACAATACGATATGTTTGAGCAGCCAAACTAACGAAAACCTCACCCGCATGGTAGCGGGGCCAGAGCTCAAGTGACTACGCACGCCCTCGCGGCGATCGTGTCGACGCGCTCTTACACACATACATGGGCGACACGAGGCTCTTCCTAAACCACCTAGGAACACACACGAAGAACCTTAATAACTTATGGATTGGACGCAAGCGTTATTGAACGTCCTGTTAGAATCCGGGCATTATCGATAGTCCGGCTGTGCTAGCTGGGAGAGAGGGTCTCTCTTCCATATAACGACGCGGCGAATGGTCAGAGCACATAAACGAGAGCATTATGTCAGAAGCCCGTTGACTATAGAGCACACACGAGATCTCATACATACGTAACATACTTGGACACATTCGCGTATGTCTATGCATGTGTCTATATATATATGTATATATATATCAATATAGAGTGTCAGAGGGACCGATATATATATGTATATGTGTGTTATAATACAGAGACGCCGGTTCGACCGGCACACGAAGTGCGATCAATCACTCGTGGTAGGCCCGCGAGAGCGCGTTAACACGCTTAAGCGCTTTGCCGTAGTCGGTGAGGGCTTTGCTCTCGCTCCTTCTGGCTGTGCCGCGGCTGCTTATGCCTCTATGCTCGAGAGAAGTGTTCGTTCGTTATATCGGAGGTCAGATTGCAGCGTTATTATGTACGGTGAACGCTTCGTACGCGAGAGTCACGAGTTCCATGTATTTTAACTTTTTTTTTTGTTCGCCGACCAACCCTTTCGTCCGTTTCGCGAAAGAGGGTGAAGGATTTTTGTTTTTTATTATTATTTTCTTTCTTTTTTGTTTTTTGTGTTTGTTTTTGTTTCGTCCCTTCGCCAACATCGCGTCTCTATCAGCGATAATTAAAAATTCAACGAAACAATTCGTGTTTATCGAACTTTTCGAATGCTCGCACGAGTGACAAGGGTGAAATTGAAATAATGTTAAATCCACCCTTTCGAACTCGATAAAACACTTATTCTTTGGACTACAATTTACGTGGATATAAATTGAATGAAGGGAAATACGTTCGCAAATGTGTAAATGCCCTTGGACACGAGGGAAAAAGACAAATCACGTGTCATACACTTTCTCCTCAAACGTTTCTCTCGTTTTTTCTTTTTCTTCCCCCTTTCTTTTTTCAACGTCTCTCTCTCTCTCTTCGCTAATGCCTATAACTCGACTATATACGCTCTTTCTCATCGTCTCGCGATCGTAAAACTGTATTTACCCCGCTCCGCGATTTTGTTTGGTTTTCCCGTTTACGCCTCGCCCACACACACGCACACGCGAGCACACACCCCGCGTTAAGAACTCCGACACGTGTGCGAGTGTAATATCGCATGTAGATAACTATATATATATATACATACGCATCGATGCTCGAGTACGTGATAGCGCCAGGGATATCTCTGGCAACTCATGCGCCCACCCGCGACTACGGCTGCACACACACACACACACACACACACACACACACACACACACACACACACACACACATAAATATATATATACAACCAATCGCGCTCCTTCCACCGTTTTCCTTCGTCGTTTTTTTTTTATGACCCGCGGTATTATAAATCCGTGCAATACACTACAGAGTCCCGCCTGCCCTTTTTTCTAGACCGCTATTCTTTCTATACGAAAAAGCTCTACGCGTTACTGTCTCTCTCTCTCTCTCTCTGTCGGTCCTGCTCGCGCCTCGTTTCGTCGCTTGATAAAAAAAAAGTCTCGTACACCCGGGTACCCTTCCCTATCCTTCTCTCTGTCTCTCTCTCTCTCTCTCGCCGACTATCCGTCTCTCCCTTTATTTATTATGAAATTTCTTTATGGGTTTACAACGCCTGTCAACGACAAAAGCTCCGCGAGCGCCACTGTGGCGAGAGACGCGGGAGATGAGAATCTCCTTCTCACTCTCGTTCGCCCTCCCCTGGCCCGTACCTATCAGCTCGCTGGCTGAACAGACACAGCCCGAAAATCATGCTTATACATATAGAATTTTTTTTGTTTTATAAATACACACGTGTATACGACTTTCCATGTATATTGTAATGTATATACATACATATACATACGCATATGTGTATAGGTTACATAATTTTCCACCCAAGCGAGTAATATAGATACCGAGAGACTGTCCGGCGTCGATGCACGGGAGAAGGGTTAACGGAGCCCGGGGTTTGTCTCTCCTACGCTTTTCTCACAACAGTGTATATACAAACATCCCTCCAGTGGCTCGTTCGCGTTTACAAGCAACTAAAATATCGTTCATAAAGTAATGGCCAAATATTATATATATAGCAAAATACCCGAGACTGGACAAGCGTGTTTCCGAGAAAATCTGGGGAGATGACGCGGAGGGAGAGGAGATTCCGTATATGACTCTGTATCCACGGTACGAGAATGTGAGAAGAGTGACGTTTACAGCCGTTCGGGAAGCCGACAACGTTTACTTAAACGGCCTATAGCTATGCGTGCGTCTCTCTCGTTTCTCTTCGTCTCCTTCTCTCTCTCTCTCTCTCTCTCTCTCTATCTTTCTCCCTTTCGGTTCGTGTACTGCAGAGATTTTTTACGACGTACGCCTGAGTATATGTATGTGCGTGTGGGTGTGTGTCACGCGGGGGTTGTAGGCGATAAAACGCTCCTGTTCGCGGGATTAACGTCTTCGTGAGGTTCATTAGCCCCGCTCAGGAAGCCCACGATACTATACCTCGACTCTGCCCTTCTTTATGTCTCTTTCTCTATCGTTCTCTTTCTCTCTCTTTCTCTGTTACTGCCTTTGTCTCTTGTCCACACCAGGCATACCGATCGATAATCGAAGGACTGTCGTAGCTTTGAAAAACTCGGTAAAATACGATTGATCGTACGTACGTTAGAAAAGGATATTCTCGGATTGAATTAATATTGACGAGGGAACGGACGTAGAATCGTAGAAACGAGACCGATCATTCCTTTCTGCGAAACTTCCACGAGCCATTTTTCATATTTTATTTCTCTCGTGCATAAAAAATTTGCAAATTTCCTTTTTGCATAAAAAAAACGAAACGTCCGGGTCATTCCTATAAATCGTTGGAATATTTATTTTTAATCGCAATTCGAAGCATACATAACGTGTTTTTTTTTATAGACTTCATTGTTCGAAGCTTTTAAGAAAATGAAGGAGAAGGTTGATGATCGAACGAACGTGTCAGTTGCAAAACCGAGTAATATCTCTTTTGTTTTACGAATAATTCGTACATGTATATTGGATTCGGTGTGTATACGCGACCTCGGTCTCTCCATACGGGACTAATCGTTTGTATGATTGATGGACCGATAGACCATGTGGCATTGATAGCCGATATGCTATGAAAATTTGATTAGCATCGGTTTTGTAATGACACGAAGGTGGTATATATATATATCGAGCGTAAAATGTGTATGTGTGCGGCACGTGTTAAAATAGTGGCGGAGGGGCAGGAGGGGGAGGAAAAGTGGGATTTCGGATCGTACCAACTCTTCGACACCCTGAAATGAGCTATCATCGACGAGGCGTCGATTAACTTCGTTAATAATTGGACGATTAATTCTAGGCGTAGGTTCCCAGGTGCCGATAAAGCCAATAGAGCTCCCCCATCTCCTGCACCGTGGCTCAATCGAATTTCCGTACAATCCGTCATCCCGATTATCGACGAGGGGTTGATAGGACCCGCTGACATTACTCGTCCATATAACTAGACTATACGAATATATATATAGAAAATGATGGACCGATAGCCCATAAACTATTAAGTTTAACTCGTGCAACATTTGTTCGAAACTGGTATAAACATATTTTTTCAATGTCGAAATATTGCATTTGGCTTGATTAAATTGATTCGTGTAACATATATTTATAATTACTATCAATATAATATTGTGGACGATCAAAATTTGCTCGTATTAGTCGGTTGCATTAATTAACGAAGGTTATTATTTTATCTGTTACAGGTGAGTACGAAATTGATAGTAAAATGGCTACTGTCGACATTTCGTTGAATCGAAAATTCGTGAGTAAAGGCAAAATTCTCTCTCCGATTTAATGAATTAAAAATTTATACCGGAACTCGTATTTCCCACTCTCGATTTATTGTCGAATTGTATGCATATACGTATATACGATATACGACGGTACGGTATAGTCCAGAGTGAGGTGATGGCATGGATTTCGCTCCCGCTCGTTTCATAATTAATCCCACAATTACCGATCGCGCACAAGGTTTGGGTAACCGACTTGTAGGAAATCCCGGTGCCTCGAGGATTACGAGACTCGGTGGTAAAACGAGTATACGCGATACACCTATACGTACCGGTTAACTGGGTACAAAGATGGACGTGTAGGTAGGAAACAAGAGACGCTGCGGAAGAGAGAAGCTCTCTCGAACGATGCCAAATGGATGATCACGAGGTTCGTGATATATATTCACACACATATATGTATATATACATTGAGCAGTACAAGTACGTGTGACTCCGTTGCGGTGAAACGCACCAAGGCGAAACGGAGATCGAGAGAGAGAAAGAGGAATCCTCGTCCCTGTGTGTACGAGTACCGATGGTGTATAAGAGGGTGGCGGGAAGGATGCGGAAGGTGGACGAAGGTCCGTGACGTGAACGAGTTCTCCGCCGTTAATGCACTAATCAACCCCTTCGAAGGAAAATGTATTGCCCTCGCCCTATATCTTGCACGTACCGTCACACACGAACCAACACACCACCAAAGTTGCACATACATCGGTATATTATCGGGTGGATGGAAACGACCAGAGGAGGATTTGGTTATAATCGACGGCTGCTCACAGAGCCGACCCGAGAAGGAGACGATTCGCCGATAAGGGGGATGTAGAGACGAGAGAGAGAGGATGCCGATGGAAGAGGTCGCGAGAGAGGCTAGGTCGCGGCCAAGAGTTGGCCAGGAGAAGGACGGAGGGCGGAGAAGATGAGAAGTAGAAGGATGGTGCCTGGAAGGTGCCATCGAGGGAGGGATATGGATGGTACCACCATCAGTGAGATCCCGTTACCATCGACATTCGTGTTGTGTGTAGCGCACGATGTAAATTTCGCTCCCACCTACCATATCTCTCACTGCTCAACCTTACATACCATCGAGGAGCGTAGGTAGGGGGGATCTCTCTGGTGGAGCGAACACCGGAGAAAGAGAGAGACGAAGGCCGCAGCGAGAGAAGAGAGCCCAGGAGCGGTGTATCGCCACACCGCACACGAGCAACCGCCTCCCCCCAGCCCCTTCTTCCAATATCCCACCCACCCTCTAGCTATACCCGTAGAGCAGTATCCACACGATATAGAGTGAGGGTGCGGAATCAAATCGATAGCAGACTAAGATATACCTATCACTCTAATTGTCAGTACAGAAAGACCGAGCGAGACAGTGATATCGGAAGGGTTTCACTCGCCGACGATGTTATACACATACATAGAGAAATCGGGTTATGTAGATATGCACAACTGTATGTGGCATTATGTATATGTATATTAAGAGTTACGTGTATATGTATGTGGGTGTATGGGTGCGTATAGAGCATGGTGGGATATGCCGTGGCGTATAGCTTAATCACCCTCCCCGGGACTTCGTACGACCCTCTTCCTCCACCTCTTACTACTGTGTCGGGGTAGATTTTCTCTTCGTCTCACTCTCGCTTCTTGCCCACCACCCGTCCCTCAAGCCCGCGCGGCAACCCCTCTTGAACCCGCAGAAGCAAACGTGAGCTCTCCTGCTATTGCTGCTGCTGCTGCTGCTGCTGCTGCTGCTGCTGGTGGTACCGAGCAAGGCAGAGCCCTCCACCGTCACGACGTCCTCTGTAGCCGCCGAACCCGCCACCACCGTCGATTCCAACCCTCCTCCTCCTCCTCCTTCTCTCTCTTCTTCTCTTTCCTATACCCGTCTCTCACTCAATGCTCGTTCATCGTATTGCTCTCACTCTCGTTTCAGTTATCCCTCTTACTCGCTCTCTCTCTCTCTCTCTGTCTGTTCGAATGCTCCGTGTGCTCTCTTATGCGCCTTCTCCTCGTCTCTTCAAGCTCACAGGCTTCTATACGTAGCTGAGTAGCCGCGTGGCCTTCCGTCCTCCAATAATCAATAATTATACTCAAATAAAGAGAGAGGCAGAGGGAGAGAGAAACGTAGATGTATGGATAACTGACGAGGTCGTATAGAGGAGGATGGACAGGGATGAAATCGCCCACCCGGTAAAGGGTCTGAGACGTGGAAGAGAGGGGCTTAATACACGCGGCCTCCGACGGATATATATACATATATGTTCGTGTGTAAGATATGCATTACGATTTCGTCTGTTATACCGTATATGCGCTATTTTCCACACTAGGAACGTCAAACGACCAAGTCGAATAATCCAGCAACGTTCCGATTAGCTTTATCTCTGGACGTCTCTTCCTTCGTTTCACGAATATACAGTCGCAAGCTTTATCAGTTTTCTTGCGCGTGTCTGTAAGAGGTGCAAACCCTCCAACCAGTAAACTTCTTGAAACGAAAGGTTAATAATCGTTCCAAAAAATTGTTTGAATTCGCAAAGCCCTAGGGCATACTCCTCGTTCGCCAACCTTCCAAACGAAGAACGTCCCTTTCGATGTAACGTTACGTAGAGTCTCATGCCAGGAATATCAGCAAGCACGTACCGTTTCTGGGCCATAGGATCGGGCCAGAGAGTTCCGAAGCGTCGATGCGGGCTTCTCTGACTTGCTCTGGATTTGCACGGTATCCCTTCCCTCTGTCACCCGGGAGAGTGATCAGAATCGAGAAGCTTCATCCCCGAGATGGCATCCCTTCCATCTCTCTCACTCTCTTTCTGTCCTCCTTTACCCCCAGACCCCTCTCTCTCTCTCTCTCTTCTACTGCTTATCTCCACTGACGTGGAAATAATTCGGACTCGAACGTCGCTCAAGTGTCCTCAATCCTCTGGCATTCACCGCGGTAGACCAATACGGGTCCCGAATGCTTGGATGTTTCGTTGACGAGATGTATATATATTTTCGACGTTATATCGGAGAATCGAGTAACTTCTCGATGGATGAGACTGAGAGGTTTGGGCTTCAGTGATTTTTTGTTTCTTTGTTTCTTTTTTCATTCCCGGATTTATACAAACATCGGCCGACGAAAGGATGTGAAAAGATGGGAACGATACCGGACGAGGGCTCTGGGAGTTGATTAAAAATATCTATAATGCGATTGATCGATAAGCGTCATAGCCCTCTGAACGGTCGCGTGTTACCGGAGATGGGTGGCGAGCACCACAATTCTATTCTTGCAATTAATCAGTTTTCCGGGACATTCGGCCCGAGTCCCAGTCCTACAATCCCTGATATCGTTTCTACTCGTCGACGTCGACGTCGTCGCCGTTGGCACGCTTTTCCTCCCCGAACGGATTTTACTCGTGCTTTCCTATCTAGCTATATATATAAGTATATATACTATATATATATATGTATATTATATAGATTTATATAGAGAAGAACTCCACCAGCGACGAGTCGACTGTACGTACACGTACACTTCGGGGAACGAAATTAATCGCGATATCTAAATCACGCTCCAGGGCGACAGTGATCGACGAGCACGCGTCCACGTCTCTACGCTGGGCGCACGGAGGAATCAGGTCGCTCTCCTTCCTCCATATTTCGTTCGGTTCTTGGCTCTCGTGTGTTTTTTTTTCTCTTCTCGTTCGCGTTTCTCCGCGCTTTTTTTTATTCTCTTACCTTCTTTTGTTTCATTTCGTGTTCCTCATCCCTCGTTTCTCTACCACCGTTACCATCGTGTGTGTGTCAACGACAGAGTTTCGAAACGATGGAAAACGATCGTGAATCGGTATTCTCGCGCGTCGCCTGTATACGTACGTGTGCCCGTACGAGAATCGAGTCTCGACAACTTCTGCCAACATTGTAGGACGAATGGAAATGAGGTACGGACAATCATTTTTATAGTCTTCGTCGAGCCAAGGTTAAATCGTATTTAAGACGTGAAATTGAAAAGTTTCGTATCGAGAAGGTACGAATTCACGATCGTTTCGGTCGACAATTATTTTAAATACTTTTCTTGTTTTTTCTTTATTTTTGTTTGTAAACTTGGCCCGAAATTTAATTGCCCTCCTCGCATACGCGTACCGTAGACTCTTTTAATTTATCCAATAGCCGGCAATCTCTTTTATGTCCTTTTTTTATTCGCAACCCGGACCCCCCTCCCTTCCCATGCATGTAGTCACTGCATCAAGCATGCAAATGCTACATCGACTCGCGTATCGCTTTTTCTTTTTCTTTTTTATTTTCTATCCACACTACTGGCCGATCTGTATTATCCAATTTTGTTTCCCATTCTCCCTCTATCTCTCGCGCATTCTCGATTCTCTCGCGTTCCACACCGTTCACCCCACGAGCCTACTCGTCGAGCCTCGCGTCACATCCGGACGCCCAGGGAGGGCTGGGATGGTCGAGAGCGAGAGAGACGCATGCACGCATACCTGCACGCAAATGGCGCGTGTCGCACACGCTTTTCTATGTCTCTCCCTCTCTCTCTCTCTCGTTCTACACAGTGTTTACACGTACAAATACCTGAAACGTGTAGTACGAGGCGTTCGCACGCGGAAATACTATGTATGTATAAGACACACGCACAAACACATACATATAGGTATAATATGTCCCAACAACCCTCTTCTCATGGGAGCAGGGTGCAACGCTGGCGCTCGATCTGTGTCAGCCGATAATCACGTCCTAGTTAAACGGGCTTGTCGTTATATAGCTGCGAGAGGAAACACCGCAAAGCTCACTGCTTTCACCCCTTCGCCACTAACACCTCCCGAAACGTACAGAGTCGCGCTATGGTCCGACACCTCCGCTCGGGGTAAACAACGATTGTCAGGTTCTCGCTTCTAGTGGGGACGAAATCACGACAGTATCAACGATAATCATCTCGAGGTTCGAGCACGTTCGCTAAGTTCACGGATTAAACATTTTAATAATCTTCGTATAATTATCGATCATCGAGATGTGTCATAATTAAGAATTATGAAAATTCTTATTTCTTCGTACTGTCATTGAAAAAAAATTGCTATTACAGACATGTCGCCATTTTGTGGCAATGAAAGTGAAATCGATGAACTCGACGCGCTCGAGTTCGTACGTTTCGTCACTTTGTAAACTCTCTACGCGAAGTAACGTAAACTCCGTGGTCGGTCTATATACGCCATTGAGTTTGTTATATACGCATATACGTTAGAGATATTGATATAGCTATAGTACAAGGAAGCTTCAGACATCCGTCTGCTCCGAAGCAGAGAGGGAGAGGAGATTGCGGTTGTGATGCCACGGCGTGCTCTCCGTAAGCGGGTCAGAAACTTCTTTCGACCCTTCTCCAGATCGCCGAGGAGTTGGCTTAGGTTAGGGAGAGACGCCACGCGCGTCTGTACCAACTCAACCCACTCTTCTCCGTCTAGGTTGAGAAACTCTCTCTCTCTCTCTCTCTCTCTTGCTCTCTTTTCCGGGTCCGTCGTTAAAGCACTTTCTCCACTGCGTCTTTTCACCCTCACCCACAGCACGAGATCTCCCGCGTCCCGTGGAGCCTACCCTCTTGACTGTGCGCTCTTTTTTTTCCTTCTCGCCCTTCGATTCTTCCACTCTATTCTAAAGTCCCTCCCGCATCGAACCTGTTGGCTTTTATTCCCGTCACGCAGCTTTTATCGTGCGGATATACGCGGCTCGCGTTCGACAGGGTCTGTGACGAGTCGTCGTTGACGGATACAGAGAGAACGTGAAGCGAAGACGCATCGTCGCTACTTAAACTTTTCAATCCTCGACAGGGGCTCGTTGTTAAATCGAATTTTCTTCGACAGTTTCTACGATCTTCCGTGGCTTTTTCCTTTGATATTTCTAAGGGAGGAGGAATCCATGTGTGACTTTGGGGGTAGTAAGGCGCGAAGGAAAGTGCAAATAAGCCGTATCTTTGCGGAATCAATGGGCGAATGGTTAGAGCCAATCGTCAAGTCGAACGTGTGGATGATGAGATTATGCAGGAAGTTACGTTGGTCCTACGATCAATTTGTTGTTAAGGGTGGAGGGTGCTAAAACGCTCGTTCATGTATGCGAAACGAGAGAATCGTTCAAAGACAATTTAGCGATTATCGATTCTTTCCCAATTTTCCTCTCCGTTGACGAGACAAGAGTACACTCGTTTCTTCTTCCACCCTCTCTCGGATTTTTTAAAATTAAAATCACATAGTCACGTTTTATAAATTATTACAATTTCACCCGCCATTGCAATTTACTGCAGTCTATCATCGCTCGTAAAGAAGATCTCTCCGCAATTCACCTGAAATAATAGAGAAGAAAGAATAAAAGAAGAACCCTATTATCCGGTATCTCTGTGATGTACGCGAATGTCACGTCGATACATATAATCGTCCATATTTCGAAACACGATGTAGGGACTTCAAAGAGACTCGGAGAGCGCGATATTGGAGTTATACAGATTCGTCATTTGCATGCGCGGATTCGATGCGGTTGCCGGTGGCGTCGAGCTCGATCGAGACAAGAGCGGAGACTACAAGTTTTAATGGTTCGATCGAGGAGGCTGGAACGGCATGGAGGAGGGAGAGTCACATTTGGACGTCGAATAATATTTCGAATGGCGAATGTCGCGGAGAAGGCAAAAGAGGAAGACGGGACGAGGGTCGAAGAACACGTTGGATCACAGGGAAAATATCGAAGGGTGAATTTTCGACCTCGTACGGTTAGAGGAGGGTGTTGCGATAAGGGGGTTTCGCCACATCGAATCGTAGGAGGAGATGCGCGGCCAGATCAATGAAAAGGGTTATGGTGCTGCACGTACACGCGTATATAAGCGAATATATACGTACGAGCAACGAGCCGTGGAAGGGTTGTACAGGAGAAAACGAAGAGGGAGTGGATTGATCGGCGATAGGGAAATTTCGTTAGTTTCAGTCATAAAAGGTGGAGGTGTGAGAGGCCTAACTAAGGGAGAGGAAACGAAGGGTGGTTTTCGATATACACATATATATGTGTGTGTGTGTGTTAAACAAAAGTGAGGGACGGAGATGAAGATAGAAGGGATTACGAATGAAGGGGCGGTTCTAAAAAAGAAGGGTTTGAGGGATAGAGGGTGAAAGAGTTAGCGTGCTGGCCGCCGAAACCTGCCACCCTTTCGTATTTCACCCTTTCTGAGAGCGAGACGAGGGTGAAGACGAGGATGGGCCTTCGCGAAATAGGTACACGTATATACGCGTACCTATATATATAAAACAAGATAAACGGTACAGTGATTGTCAGCGTGGCCAATTATTGGCAATCGATAATGAAAGTCGTACGTGCGAAACATTTATTATGGACGGTAAGGGATGTTCGTGCATTGCCAATAACTAGCGATTGTACGTTCATTACTGCCAATAATTCATTCGGGTGTTCTACGTAATACATCGAGGATATCGGCGCATGAAAGGAGCACACGTCAGGGTATTAACGAAAATTTTCAACCAATCAATGAGGAGTTCATTAGCCCGTGCTGTGCCATCTCTCTCCCACGAACATCCCTCTCCGCTCGCCTCGGCGAGTTTCCATCCTTCATCGGCGCACAACATCGGCCAACTCGCACGACTCTGATTCACCACCACGAACCCATCCCCTCCAATCCGAGACTACCACCCCTTTTCTCTGACCGGCTATACAACGAAATCTCCTTGGGGGAGATTGCGTATCGATGATAAAATTCAACAACGTCGCGGCCTCGTATTCACGGTCCCTTCAATCTATAAATATTATATACACGTTTTGATTGTTTTTTTTTTCATCAGAATTTAAAATGTTTCGCAACCACTCGTTTCATCCAACAACTCGATTTGCTCGTACACGTGAACAAAAATGCTAACGTCGTAAAAGAAATTGTTCTCGTCGTTATACGGTATTGTGTATGTGAAAAGCACGTTGCAACCCAGCGTGCCACGTTGTTCTTTACCATATACATATAATCCTGTACCTCGCTGTACTAAGGGTCCGGCCATTCCGATTCTCACGTATGAATTTTTTGTACAGTCATTTGTCTCCAATATCTCTCGCGCACGGTCCGAGGGACGTGGACCACCCTTTTCCCCGGTTATGTGTGTCGCTTTCCCGGCTCTCTCGGTCCGAAACGGATAGAGAAAGAAAGAGAGTGAGAGAGAGATTTCGTTGAGAGAGAGAGAGAGAGAGTGAGAGAGACCCAGGGACAATATATCGAATAAGCCACAATGACAAAAAGAGTCGGTGTGCGACCAGCCTCGGCACGAAGGAAGGGTGGCTATATACGTGGCCACATCATACATACGTATATATCCAGGGGGCAGTAATGCCGGTCATAGATGGCTCGTGTGGTGCCGTAGAAGCGAACCGACGGCGTTCTTTCCTCGCGTCGGTGTGGCCCGTCGTGGGGCTCGAACGGGGTAAAAGCGGAAGAGGGAGACGGAACGATAGACGGAATCGTATACACTTATGTATATATACACAAATATATACGTGTATATGTAACGTCCGTGATCGCCCCACGACTCCCGTCGTCGTTGTATCGTAGGGAAGGGGTTGAAAAGAGAAAGGACAGAGCTCTCGGGGCCGCTCGAGGAAGATAGATGGACAGATACGGTAGAGGGAGAAAGGATGCCATTTAAAACCGAGACGCGCAGAGAAAAAGAGATTTGCATTGGCGCGAGGGTGAGACACGCGGGCGGCCACAGCTATATAACTCGTTCGAGAAAGGATGGTCGAAGGAGAGGTTAGGGGGGTTGGCGCGGTCGAACTGCGACGGTAATATCGCGAGGTGGGAAATGAGAGAAAGAGCTAGCGCGAGGGATAGAGACGGTGGCGAGGATCGCCTGGGCGTGGAACGACACGTATCATACGTGGTTCCGTACAACGACGGACACGTACGTCGATATCGCGAAAGTTTTTTATGGCGGCCAAGTTTCTCCCTCGTTCTCCGCGTAAGGGTGTGTTGAGCTATATGCATGTGTGTGTGTGTCTGTGTACGTCGGTGCTATGACTCCGCCGGTGATACGCCGTCGTGGTGTGCTTGGTGGGTGCCGCAAATTAAACCCTTTCTCTCACTCGTTCTTTCTTTCTCTCTCCCTCTTCCTCCCCCACTGTCTCATCCCTTACTCCTTTTCGCCTCAAAGGAACACGAACGGCGGGACGCGTAATACCCCCACTATACCATATAGCACATGCAACGTATATAAATAAATATATATATATATATGTATATATATACAGAGAGAGAGAGAGAGAGCTTAAGCTCTATTTTTAATAACCGAGAGAAAAAAATGCGAGGCGCATCTACCCTTATAGCTCACTCAATATAGCTCGGCTGTACGTTTACTGTACACGTACATAGCTATGATTAACCACGAACGATCTGTATTCCGCTTTCAATTCCCACTCGCCTCAAAATCGTATCTCAGAAAAAGTACAAGTAAATTTTATTAATTTCTCAAAATTCGTTTCATAAGATTGAAATGCGAATATATCGTAGAATCGAACAAAATTATATCCCCCGTATTTCACGCACGTTATTTTCATATTTTCCATAATATCGGAAATATTGTTTTACATCGTCCTTTTTTAAGTTTATTCGTAATAATTTTCATATATAATAAATATAAGGACGTATTAACGGAGATATCGGCAATCCTGAATCCACGCTCAGATGCCTGTTGCCCTTTTCATCGGTTTTCCCGATACATAAATTCACACTCATCCGTCCATATAGAGCCAGAGATGGAAAGAGAGAAACCGAGATTTCGGACATTCACACGAACGAGCCCCAACACTATGCATAGTACACTCTATTCTACGATTCGTATACTTTCCCATGGCCTTTTCTCGCTCTTTCTCACGTCCACACGTACAAATGCCCGCTTGCTCATCCTTTACTTCCCGTTTTCGTCGTCGTCGTCGTCATCGTCGTCTCTCTCTTCCATCTCATCTCTCTTTTATCTCCTCTCTCTCCTTCGCCTCTTTCGCATCCTTCTATCGCTGGCCACTCTCCTACCAGGCGCATATGCACATATACATATTTCTATGTTATAGCCGTACGAGCAAGAGTGAAAGAGAGAGAGAGAGAGAGGGAGAGAAAGAGTGAGAGACCCACCCCCGACGAAACTCACAACTTTCTCATTAGCCAGGGCGACAATGCGGCAGCGTTAACGCCGTATATCTGACAGAGTATAATAACGTGTGTGCTTCAGACGATCGGTGGTTGTCGTTGCCCGCCAACTCTCCACTCTCTCCATCCCTTCGTTTCTCCTTCACCTCGTCTCATCTCCCTCCGACCCTCCGACCTCTCTTCCTACACACGTATACGTACACGCGTCTATAGTTATAGTTTCGTACACACACAAACGCACATATATGAAAGCACCTATCACGAATAGATACTCGTTCGCTCCGAACCCAAGAGAGCACATAAAACGCTATAATACACCGATAGGTAAGCCCGGGGTCCGTACAGTACTAGACACAATCATACGCACGCACACAGATCCCTCTTCCTCGAGGAACCCCGCATAAATGTCAGAGATTAGCGCGAGGCTGCTGAGCGTTTCGTATCGAGCATTTCTGTCAATAATGCGCGGCAGTCACAATGGCAACGATTCGAAAGCTGCTGATTGTGAAATAAACGCTTGACTCTCGCGCCCGCCTCTTCTCCCTCTCGCCGCAACATCCGGACGGCACCTCGTCTCTCCCCTCGCAGAAACTCTTCTATGCGCAGCCCCTATTATATATACACGTGTATATAGCGATATATCTATACATAAGTATAGATACGTGTGTGGATAAACGCGTACGTGTGTATTGCCTCCGCCGAGACTTTCGAGTCCCTCTTTCTGCGCCCGGCAGAAATCATCCCCCCACAGCACTTTCTACCCCCTGTGCTCTCTCTCTCTCTCTCTCTCTCTCGCTGTAGGCTGTTAGGCTTTCAACACAGCTATAACCCTCCAGCCCCCCCGCCCCTCTGACTTTACCCCATGAACAGCCAACTTCGAGATCTCCGCGACACACGGACGAAGAAAGAGAGGAACGGAGCGTCACACTCGACGCGACGAAACGCAAAACGATCCGGTGACTATTAGCTGTCGCTGCTGATTCCTTCTCTCTTTCTTCTGTTTTTATCTCCGTGTTGCTGGTCTCGTTGAACGTGTAAAACACCGGTGGGTGAGATACGACGAGACAGGGGATGATCGAATAACGGAAACAAAAAGTGGATGCGAAAGAGAGAGAAAGCTACTGAGAAAATCGCGCGGGAGGAAAATGTGCACGATGCATTTGGTTTTTTTTTGTTTGTTTTTATCTCCTCACGAGAGACAATGCCGAAGTGGAAATATAGGTACAATTTATACACGACGGTAGGAATCAATTGGAAACATTTTTTCTTCTTTTTACAAAAGACGCTTGAAGATGCTCGCGATATTAATTTTTTATTACCACCATTTTTCATTTTTTTTTCGTACGCGTGTAATGGTATTTAATACCGATATATGGTGTTATATCGTGTCGGCTCTTCTGAGAAATTAAAAATGCGGGAGTTACGATGCGGTCGAACAATTTTTGATTTCTCATTTTTCCTTAAATATTCTATTTCCATACCGACTGGACAGGACGTAAGTACATAGTAATATTTATACGAGCAAACGCCAGTGTTCGTATGTATTCCGTGGGGAAATTCTTTGTACCCGCGTATCCCACGATGTTTTTTTTTACTCTTCACGCTTTTTGCAGTAGGGACGCGCACGCGCAAGGCCCTTGGTACGTCCGTTTTTGGACCGAGAATCTATCTTCTCGGGTTCGCTGCCGGAGGATTTCTGTTTTTTTTGTTCAATGGCATTATACATATTACCCGTACATCGAGAAGTCGCAAAGGCTTGGATACGTAAAGACGCGAACCCTTTGGCGATTACGAATCTTTTTTACAGGGCATTGCATAGGGTCGAACGTACGTCTCGGGTATCTTTCTCTCATCATCGTTCCGTTTTTTATCCTACCCTACGTTTGAACTCGCCGCATTTTCGACCAACAATTATTTTTACCATTTCATCTCTTCTATCTATCTCGCCTACCTTTTCCTCTCTCTCTCTCTCTCTCTCTCTCTCTCTCTCACTCTTTCTGCCTCATTCCCTCTACGTTTTATATTTCCCTTCGACGTAATAAAAAATGACTTTCATAAAATAAATAATTTTTGCAGACCAGAGCGGTGAGCGTTACATCGAAATAAAATTTGAGAAAACATTTTTCTTTTTTTCACCTACTCCCTTGTTGAAAAATGGGTTTTTCCTGGCCACCGTTTACAAATCAAACTTCGTCGAAAATTCTCATGGCCGGCAAGTCGTTTCACTTTATGCGGTTGGATGGAAGAGCGACGGGTTTACATATATATGTATATAACTTTTCATAAACGCGAATTTATGCACATACGAGAGCCAGTTTTAGAGGTTTTCGGTTAATATGAATTTTCGGCATTTTGCGAACGGTCCATCGAGCTTTCCGCAAAACAAAACTTTCACGAACTAACGATATATATATATAATCGCGCATAGTCTATCCGCGAAAGTTTCCAACTCTCATTCTGGCTGTGCGCTGCCGATTCCATTGAAAATTATTACACGCATCGAGCAACGCGTCGTTAATTAACAAAATACAAAATTCGGGTGTACGATCAAATTTCACCAATGATCGACGTATCGATAATCATATGGTCGCTTTACGAATTCCTCCGTTCAATTAATTGTTCTTCGTTTTTTGCACCCTAACTTTTACATTTTCTTTTTCTTTTTCTTTTTATTTTTTCGTACACGACTTTACGAATGTCTGCGTCTTTATTACCCGCTGCGTATATATACCAGTGACATGCCATCCGTTGCGTAACCACCACGGGAATAAAACACCCGCTCCGCTTCACGCACACCGAAGGGTTTGGTGCAGCAAAAGTATTTAAAGGAATAAAAAAAAGAAGACGATAAAAAAGAACCGGAGCCTGTCTCGTTGAAAAGGCCATAGAGGACTCCTATATATACATATATAGATATATATCTCTATGTAGAAAAGAAAAGGAGAGTCTGGAGGGAACGATTGCGCGCTTCGAAACTCTCGGGGGTGCGTAGGGGGTCTGGCGGTATACCGTGGAAATGTCTCTCGTTTTCATTGTAAAACCGCGTACGATATCGCAAAGCCTCGGTCGAACCCCTCCCCCCCCCCCCCCTCTCCCTTTCGTTATCGCTGTAAAAGACCTGTCGCACGATTTGTCTGATAAAAAAGAAACATACACTTATATATATTTACGTACGTAACGAATATCTTGTCAAATAACGTGAAATCTTTCATATTTTGTTTAATTTTTTTTCTCGTCTCGTATTCATTCTCTCGTTCGTTTAATTTATAGAAAAAAAAAGAATTGAAAAAAAAACGTAAAAAGATTACGCTATTTTTCTTCGCTATCTTTTAATTTCATTGGCCACCGCGATATTTCTTACGCGATGATCAAAAACGGGTATTTCGCTGTACCGTAGTGTTAACGTATTTGTAGAAACACTAATTACACCTATATATAGTTTATCACGTGTACAAAGGCCGTCTCGACGCTCTTGCAAAGAGTTGCCAGGCGCATGATATATATATCACACACTGGGGCCTCTCGTAATAAGCATAAATCCTGGGAGGCTTATCTAGGCAGTGCTTAGAAGAACGCTAAAATAAAATATCATACGTATATACGGTGCGCCTTCAACCCTCTCCCTGATTCACTCTCTCTCTCTCTCTCTCTCTCTTTCTCACACACTCGCGCTCCACCCTCGCGGGGTTTCACAGTTACGACTGCGAACGCCGCGGCCAACCCTTTCCATCGCGGTATACTTCCTCTTCCTCTCCGTTCTCTCTCCTCATCTACCACTCCGTACAACCCTTTCTTCTTATACGAAGGAGAGACAGAGAGAGAGAGAGAGCGAGAGGGAGATAGAGAAAGGGTGAGTGAGAGCGGTGCTCGGCGGAGCTATATACGACGCGTTCCCGTGGGTCGCAAGCTCGTATACATCCCGGGCGCACACACGGCCAAACGGCAGTGGCCACAGGAGCACCTCTCATATAATTTCGTACAAATTATACATCGTATCTCCTGCGATCCTCCTCCGGACTTCTACCCGGTACACGTATATCCTCCGCGGTGTGCTGCTACGAAAACAAAAAAAAGGAAACGAAACGAAATAAATAAAACAAAAAGAAAAATAAAAAACGAAAAAAAATCACGCTTTTAAAACGGAAAAAGAAGAACCGACCGCGGGAAGAGAAGGCGGAGGCAAGAGATAGAGAAGGGGGCTTGGTAAAAAGAAAAAAGGATCGTCCGAGAGAACGAGTTCGAGGAATATAAACATTCGTAGATATATGCATATCGTTATAACGATAGGAGGTAAAGAAGAGAATTCGTAAAGCCACGAGCAGACGCATATATATATATATATGTATATACGTACGACCTGCAGGGTTGGTTTACATATATGCAGGCATCGGGAAATCTTTCCCTCGGGCTTTTCTAGCGTACAAGTATATCCAACACACGGGCTATCCGATATTAATGAACCACGGGAGAGAGGAAGAGAGTGAGTACAAGGAAAAGCCAGAAAGCCGGTAAATCGAGGCGGTGGTTTAGCGTATCCGCACACCTGCGCTCATAATCATGCAAGTTGGCGAAAACATAAATTATAGTATAGCACGTTTCATAGCAGCCAGCGAGAGCAGAGGTAATAACGATGTGCCGAAGCGAGCGTGGGATACGTCGATCATTTTTCTACGTACGGCGTGTTGGTCCAGCGTGCGAGATGTTGACCGAGAAGCTTAGAGACGATGTAATGAGACGAGATACACAGGTCGGACGTACGGTATTTCTAGTCGGAACGGAAGGGTAGCTGCAAGAACGAGAGGGTCCGTGGTGATTTCTCTATATACGTGTATATATCTATATAACGTGGAGAAAGTGGATGTGAGAGAAGCAAGAAGCACAAAGCGGAAGTAAGGGAGAGAGAGGATGCAGTGCCGATACTCGGAGAGATGATTTGGAAAGATGGGTTGGATTTGGGAGTTCGTACGAGATGGGGCTGGGGGGTTGGGGGGAGGAGGATGGAGGCCTTGGGTATTGGCGGTGAAGCGCTGGCTCGCATCAGAAAGGAAGGAAACGGGCGAGAGAGTGGAGCGGGTTCACCGAGTGAACGACGAACGAACAGGACGTCGAGGAGGGAAGGAAAGGGGTGAAAGGAGGAACGAGGAGCGCCCGAGAGGGTTGCTCGACTCGGCCTGGCCTGCTGCCTGCTGTATAGCAGAAGCAGAAGAGATGGCAAGAGGGAGAGAGAGAGAGCGAGGGAGAGAGAGACGAAAGGCGAAGGGAAGAGAAAGGGTTGTGCGGCGGGCTCGAAGCTCGCCCGATCAGTCATTAGACAAGTGGGTATTCATATATATCGAGTTGTAAAATCGATAGGGGTGTCCGTTAGCCGTGTATCCTCTAAGGAGAGAGAGAAAGAGAGGGAGGGAGGGTGGTGTATAAGGGGGTTGAGATGGGAGAGCTTGCCGCTGCCTCGCGCAACCTCCTCCTTCTCATTCTCCTCCTCAACCATCGTTCTCTCTTCGCTATATTTCCCCTTCGACCCCTTTTGTTGCTTCGTCCCCGCGCTCTACCTCGACACCCCCGCGGCCAACCCGTTCACCACCGGTTTGCCGTCTCGCTCGCACGTTCTGGACGATGGCCCGCTCTTTCGCGCCCCCGTGTGTGTATATGTGTATGTGTCTACAATCCACACACCATCGCTCCATCGCTGCCACTCGCCTGCTACCCCCGGCATTCTCATCCTCCCAGCTGGAGCAGAGAACCAGCAGCAGCAGCAGCACATCGCCGACTCCGCTCGCGGCTCTCCTCCATACTCTCGCTCTCTCTCTCTCTCTCTCTCTCTCCTCACGAAAATCTCTCCCTCATACCGACGTCTACTCTCCTTGCCGCACGTATCCAGTCCTTGCATATTAATCCTCCCCATAATTCCCACTTCCCAGTTTGGGCAACCCTTCGCGTTCGGCTGCCTCGCCAGCACACGCCGTTCGACGAGAGACGAGAAATATACGTATGTATGGGAGAAAGAGGAGGAAGAGTAGGCACGACTACGTATAATACGGCAATGAGAAAGCGAGATGGTGAATCGTATAGTAGCGGGCCAAGCCAACGGCGGCAGGCCGCCTCCTATCGATTGGACTTTCTTTCCCGAGGCCCCCCTCTGGCTTTTAATTGGCATTCTCCTGTGGCGAGAGAGAGAACGAGAGAGAGAGAGAGAGAGAGAGAGAGAGGTGGGTGATATGGATGCATGAGGACACTGCTTTTCAGGGAGGCGTATAAGAGCTATATACATTATTATAGATATAATGCAGACGTTCGCGAAGATCCTCGAGATTCACAAAAACTCTTCCGCACACTTCGCGCTCCTCGCTCACTCTCTTCTTCGTTCATCCGCTAAGAGTGGGCACACCTGGCATGATCGTCTCTCCGCAAACTCTGTTTTTATCCCTCCTTCCTCCACACCCTCTACCAGTGGAAAAAGAACTTTAAGAAGAACGAAAGAAAAACATTGAATTTAACGATAACCCGGATAATTATTCGCTAAAGCGGGAATAAAGTTTTTCGTCAATTCGAGACTTTTTTTTCTTGAAAAAGTTCGTGCCTCAAATAAAACGTCTGTATAAGTACATGTACGTCTATACGTTGATGAAAATGTATGAGTCATCGGATATCATGCCTGATACACGTGCGTGTGTGCGTGCGTGTGTATGTGTGTGAGTGACGTCAGCTTCGCCGCGACGAAGGACACGCGTCGTAAAATTAATACAAGGCAAACGGCCATCTTGCCCTCCTCTCCTCACATCATCGCGGAGACACCTACCCCTCCCTCTCTCTTTCTCGCGTCGATCGCGCTCGCTAAGCACGCGAAATCCCCAGCGTGTACTACCACGTATTAATACTAACTCACACGTGGATATATCAACCCCCGTCGCACATACAAAAAACGACTCGCACAACACAAATTCATTCGTGGGTGTGTGTGTTTCGGCAATCCCTCCTACATGCATCTAAAAACATTCGCTTGTATTACAGTGGCGGTGGGAGAGAGAGAGAGAGACCGTAGTGTGTTACGAGGGTGTGTGCGTTCGTGCGTGACCCACGTAAGGGAGTTGTTTTCCCACTGCCCAGTACACACGTACGTGAACCAATACGTTTTCACGTATATCGTCGCTGGTTAGATGTATGGGTGTCAGGGGGTGGGTTGGAGGGGAGGGTGATGGGAAAGGGGGTGTGTTGTACTTAGCCGCGAGGAGATTGATTATACCGCGGCAGGGAAAATGTGATCAATATATGGGAAGCAGCACACACAGGGCAAACAAAAGACCCGCGACGCGGCCATAATGCAAATAGGAAAAATCAGCGAGGATTAAGGGCATCGGGAAATCTCCTCCTCTTCGAACTTTTCTCCCTCGTGCTCGTTCTCTCTTTTTCTCCCTCTCGATCTCCCTCGTGCATACATATAAAGCAACGGTCAAACGCACAAAAGGCAAAAATACAAATGTATATTCTCCCCGTGACACAAAGGGTGGGTACTAAATTTTCCATTCTTTATCTAGAGAATGCCCTCTCTCCTTCTCCTCTGTCTCTCCATACACGTACATAGTACGGATATTATTTCTTTTATATTCTGTAGCATTGCCACTGGTGCCTGACGCCTCGTCTGCTCTCGGCACGATGGACGAAACTTCCGGCATCGACTTCGACGACACAACCTCTATACGCCCCACTTCTCCGCCTGGGGTGTCTCCAAAGGCTTGCCAGAACCTTTTGGCTCACGTTGATGTACATGCATTTCTATATAGGTATATAGACGAAGGCGATGGTATACATGGACGCGTCTCTCGTCTCGTTCATCAATTCTCCCCACTCTCCCAAACCCCCTTCGTGCTCGTTGTTTTTACTCCTTCCTTCCTTCCTCTCGAGAGGGTGACCTACCCGCTGACTAACCCCCTCGAACATTTCTGACGGCATTCTCAGAGTGGTCAGTCTCTCCCGTTCTCTTTCTCTCCCTCACTCTCTCTCTCTCTCTCTCTCTCTCTCTCTTTGGTCCTTCCACGATGACACCTCTACTGGCCTAGCATCCCCTTACAAATCCTGTCGGTCACTAACGAGGGCTCCTCGCGTTCTCCTCCTCCTCCTCCTCCTCCTCCTCCTCTTACTCGTCACGTATGTGTACTCCAACATACACGTATATATCGATATATCAGAGAAGATTTCTTCAAGGGATCCTTCCATCGCGAAAACATTTTCGATACTTTGCTTCTGTCCAAATCACGAATTTTATTTTTCCGTAATTTCGACAAATTTGATGATCGCAAAATAAAGTCGATTCAAAGACCAGACTTGATTTTTTCATCTTCGTCTTTCGGGTGGGTTCGACTTTAGATGGGATGACAACGTTACCGAGATATTGCTTGCTCGGCAGTAAGTCGAATCTCGACGGATTCGAGAACAATCGTTCTCTCCCGTTTCGCTCAGGTATAACTTGGCGGTTATTGTACATGTACCAGAGGGAGTTGAATATCGTGCGGTTTTTACGAACGCTCGGAAACATTAAATTTAACAACCGTGGCGGATATGGAAAATCGCGTCGGGTAGATGATATACGCGGATCTGTAGATATATACGTTTCCACCGTAGATATTATATATGATTTGCAACCCCCTTTATACCGGTGGCTGCCACCCGGGGTTATTAATATTACCGATACTCAGACGAATCTGCAAGCAGTCCGGCTCCTATCTCGATTTCACGTAGAATACGGGCGATCTTTCGAGCGTGGTCGAAGTGAGAGAGAGAGGATCGGGCAATCAAGCTGGCGCGGGGCCGCCATAGCCACCCTTTACCCTTCTCCGGCAGAGGAGGCTTCGCAACCACTGGCCGTATCGAGAGTCCGGTACGACCGAGACCTTAATACTCGCGATATGCATGGCTATCCTCGTTCCAAAGGAACTTTATTAATCCATTGAAGATCGAAATATCAAACGCAACCCCGACATCGTTGTCTCGTTACCCTCGAACTTCTCCTAACGCTAAAAGCAATACCAGAAAGTCGCGAAGGGTCGAACAATTTCGGAAAGTATTCGTATAAAGCTTGGGTCGTTAAAGACCAATTTAATAGTTAAAAATAATTTATTCGTTTGGCCCGATCGCGTGTAACGATCGTGCCTTGTGGATATTATACCGTTGGTACACGTACGAGCCCTCTCTCGATGACGAGACTGTTCAAGTAGCGCGATAAATAATTTATAATGTGTAAAATCGATTCGAGGCAAGAGACTCGCGAATGTTGGCATGGGAAAAACGCGTATGTTAAAAGCGAGTGTGTGCGCGATGATCGGGGAAATATCGAACTCTTTCAGGTTTCGAGTCGTCGAGGATCAAGGCGATAATCGCCCAGGTGAAAAACAATTTGTGCCAGGCCGTCGAAGTTCGGGCGGTGGCTCGCGCGCACAGGGTTGTAGGAGGGGGTGTTGAGAATTACTTTGGGTCGGTTCGACGGAGGGATGGAACGAGTGAGAGACCAAGAGAGAGGGAGAGCCGAAGCGTCGATCGTCCGCGAGGGTGTTAATTCCACCTGTCCTTCCATCCAGCTCTCCTAACCCTCCCAATCGGCTTTAAGCTAAAACTCACCCTATCGGTCTTGTGCACTAATGACAAACACTATTACCCTCCCCGACGATCGTCAAATATATCTATATATACGTATATATCGCTTCATGCTTCGAGCCAACTTGCGCAACTTAAGGCTACTGTCCATGGGAAGAGGTCGTATGCGCGGGCGCTATTATCGAACGTCGATACTTGCATGTTTCACCCTTCGCACATACGTATAATACATATGGGACATTTTATACCGACTGGATGAACTTTTAATTATTTTTAAAGCATCGAATGATCGTCGCTCGAATGAATAACTCAAACACCAAAGAATTCATATTCCATCGAATTTTATCGCATTGTTCGTATCATAGTTGTAATAAATTAGTACAAAATATTACCCGAGTCGGTATTGAATTACCAATACACACGAAGATCCATACATTTGTACATAAATACTCGATATAGTGTAATTTATACGTATAACTCGCGTCTATCGAACTAGTAGATATAGAATCCACCCCTATTATTGTGTCCTCGTACACGTGTATGTCCCGATACTTACTGTGATCGTTCGGCCCTTTGGCCCGATAGCTCTGAGCTACGAGAATTTTCGCCGACTTGGTATTAGTGTTAGGTCTGAGGAAAGTCTATGCCGCATCGATTATGGGTTAAAAGAGAGAGGACAATCGACAGTTAGAAGTATTCAAACCTCCCGCCCCGACACTGTCGACCGTGTGACGACGCGAATAAATAAACCAACGGGGTGAAAAGGCAAGTTATTCCGTGCGTCAAGGTTCTTCGATCTATCGCGAGCCGTTAAACGACCCTCTCCCCATTTGTCGCATACTGACAACGCGCATATCGATATCCTCGTCGACGTGTTTTCCCATTTTTTTTCTCCTACTTCTTTTCCTACAAAATATACTACCGCCTCACCGGTATCTGTATATATATATACAATGACAGAAGTGTGTCATAAATCGTAAGCGCTTCGTGAGGTTACATAGTTGAATTGATTTCTATAATTCCTTTGAAAGTTTCGATGGACTAAATAAATTCATACGTACGATATCGCCGACGAATAACCATCGCGATATGCGACAGTCGAAAGGGAAACGAGATGAGACACTTCTCCCTATTGTAATGTGTCGATGGGTGAAAAGAAAAAGGACGAAAAACAAAACAAAAAAAAAGAAGTAACGTATATAGGAGAGCACACACGAATAATTGACTCTCGGGTATTCAGTGGATAGAGGGTAGAGCGAATAAAAAGTTACAATCGACTCGATCGTTTGCATCTCGCTTAAGCGCGAGAGGACGAAGAGACGAGAGAGAGAGAGAGAAATTCGCTCGCGCCTCTCGTACCACTGTTCGAGTCTCACGGGTGCATTGCGCGCGATACCTTTGCAGTTTGCCGCCTAAATCTGGTATATATCGATCACGTGTATATAACAGATGCGTATATATATATATATATAGAGAGAGAGAGAGAGAGAGAGCTACTCACTTCCCCTTCGTGGACGTGACGGTGCGCGAGGTTCGAGCGCGTTAAGGGTTGTAGAAACGAAGCTCGCATTCGTGTCCTCCGCACGACGTCTATTCACGCAGATTGTGTTTATGTACCACGCGTGTGTATAGCTGTTTTGCCGGCTTTTCCTCTCGGGGGATACGTATACGTACGGAATTCGAGTGTTGGATTTCGATTGATCATGCATTCCCGCCTCAACGACGATACGACCGATTGCGTGGGGGGGGGGGGGGGGGGGGGGGGGGTATGGGTGGCGATGAAGGGTTGCACCGAAGGTAACTATATGTATATATACAGATTCTGTATGTAGAATCTGGCGGAAACGAGTGACGGGGCAATTTTTTTTTCTCGCCCACGTGCCACCGATAAAGCTCTCGAGAGTCATCGAGAGCACACCGAGAAACGTAGGCGTATATACTGTGAGGGGACGGTTCACCCCCGTTATTAATAACCCCATTCGCGTAAATGAGACAAGGCGCCGGTTTCGATCAAAGGATATGCTCTAAGCTATTCTCCCACTCTGTATTGCACTCCGTCGTGTGAGTGAAATTCGATGGGTACTGCAGAGTTACTCGGTATGAAGTATACTACCCCCGTTTTTTCGCTTTGTCGATACGACGAGGACGATAATAAAAACGAGCTACGAGGAGTATCGATTGTGACATCTGTCAATATGAATCGCAATTATTCCATTATCAATCGATAATTAACGATAAATTGGAGATTCCCACGATTACGATCAAACTTTATTTTTATCAAATTAAATCGGACAAAATCATCAACGGCGCGATCATTATCGATCGATAAGTCGGACGAGATTACTCGGCGAGAGGTTATATTAAAAATCAAACCGTACCCGAAGAATGATTTATAAACGAGGAGGAGGTGAGGCGATAATCGATTGGTGGTAGCCGAACGTTGCGGCCGGAACGGAGGGAGCGAAGAGGCAGGAGGCAAGGAGAGCCTTCTGCTGTATCTAATAAATAATTAGGAGGTGATCGTAGTCCCAATGGCCCGGTCGGCAATTTGCCGCGGCCAACCCGATCGGACGTTATTTAATTTAATCCCTGATAATTACATTCAGTAGCGGCGATTAACGAAGACCCCCTCCTTTCTCTCCCCCACTCCATCTTCGTGCCCTTCGTGCACTCTCTCATCTCGATATCAGAGCGCCCCGTCTCGCTCTCTCCCTCTCTCTTTACTTGTCCCTTGCCCTTCGGTCTTCTCTTCTCGATGCTACCTGGGCTACATGGATACTATTATACATTATTCTCGATATAATAATTGATAATGAGAATCCGCGGTAAGCTCCTTATATACCACGCGGGTATCGGCAACATTTCCCAGCCAGAAATTAGCCCCTATCGCTCTTCTTTTCTGCATTATCCCCGGGCTAATATATCATTTCACCGTAATTGATTCTCGATATAATTGAAGAATATTAAATCGTCCCAAATAAACGAATGAAACATTTTCTATCATTCGCCTCGTTTATTAATTATTTTATTGATTTCGAAATAGTAAGCGCGACTTTACCTTCTATTATTGAATATATCGCAATATTATCGTTCATATTAATATCGACGAAAATCGAATGATCAATTAACTTATGATTTTTTATGCAAATTTAATTACTCGGATTAATTTGTTTTTTCTTGCTTTCTCTCTAATTTTAGATCAGTCAATTGCTCGATGAGATCTCCAGGTTACAGCAGAGCCTGCAGCGTCTACAGGAAACGAGCTCGCAGGCTACGTCGCGCCTCGAGGAGGAGCTCGAGGCACGACGACAGCACATCAGCCGTTTGGAGAGCAAACTCGAGCGTCAGCGTGACTACGACGATATCAAGCGTGAGATAAGCGTTTTGAGATCCGTCGATCTGTCGCAAATACCGACGGGCGAGCCCGGCAAGAGCCTCGAACATCTCCTAATGGAACGGTCGAAGGCTCTACAGCAAGCCGAGACACTCAAACCACCGACTACTCCCGATGCTCTCGGTAAGTCGAATTACCTCTTCTACCTTCATTTAGCATACATTCAGTATATCTATATATACAATTATCCTATATATCACATATACATATATATATATGAAAAAATAAATAAATAATAAAATAAAATAAAATCAATATTATTTATTCATTTTTTCGTATAATTATCGCGAGGCAAAAAATGTCGCAGGCCATTTCGTACGATTAATACTCGCATCTATCGATTCACCCACCGAGCTAACGAATTCATCCACCGTCGAGCGGGGCGTACGAAATTTCGCAAAGAAACAAAAAAAGGATAATATTATCCTCGGAAAATACACTCCTCTGTGTCGTTGCATCGTTTCAATTCATTTCATCGTTACTTCGTGCATTGTTTCGCGTACGTTCTTTATTATTTTTTTTTATTCGCGCTCGCGAGGGTCATTGACTGCGAAAGAAGAAAAGAAAGGGGTAGGGTACAGGGGGGAAGAAAAAAATGGAATTCTGTTGCAACGTTCTCGAGCGCGATCCCACGTTCACGTTTCAATTCCTCGCTTCTCTCGTTTCGCGGATAATCTCCAGCGATTTCTATCGGCCTCTATAACGCAGCGTGTAGAATTTTTCGCTGCACCAGAACAACTCATACGTGTCTCTCGTTTCGCAATTGGGCAATGAGAGAGAGAGAAAGAGAGAGAGAGCGAGAGAGTGAGTTCACCGGCTCGAGAACTCCCGCGCGCGCCCGCTCATTCGTCTATGTAACGACGTGCGTGACAGGAGGCCAACGCACGCGAATATGCGGCGAAGCCGCGCGTTGTTCTCCGGAAACGCGTTATACCCTCGACGCGTTTACCTTTTTTCCATACTTTGGCATATAACTTTATTCCATACATTATACATATATATATGCATATATATATATCTAGGATAGCTTGTCAATTGCAATCGCGAACACAATTTTCGATGTTTCCATTGTTTTTTTATTCCACGGATATTTGTTCTACTTTTTTTTTCTTTTTTTCTTTCAATTTCAAACGTCAGTGGGACGAGTGATGATCGTAAAAAAAAATGAAAATAAATAACGAAGTGAGTTCGTTAACCGATCGATGAATCATAGGTAACGGTATATAGTCGAAGCTCTTGTAAAAAATGTCATCGATCGTGATATTTTTGTCATATTTACCATCGATAATTTCACGAGAGCTTCGATCGTAAATTATTAATGATATATTAATATTAATATTAATATTAATGATAATAATAATAATAATAATAATAATAAGCTGGTGACAATGAGCTGACGACCGGTCTCCCATATTCATCCCCCCCCCCATTATATATAAAACATCCATATTTACTTATATATAGTATATATCATCGCATACTAATATTCTCATATAATTATATATCACATTGTATGCTGCTGCTCTGATCTTCGGTCCTGACTCTCTCTCCGAGGCTCCGTGTGTAAAACGTACCCTAATTCTTTATCATTTTCGTCACCGTATATTAGCTCATTACGAATTAGGACGCGAGACTGCGTATATAATTAAAAAAAAAGAAAAGCAAAACGTGATTACGAGATCAATTAAAAAAAGGAAAAAAAGTTTCAGAGACGCTCTCCTCAACAAAAAATAACCCTGCTTGCCATTGTGTTCGCAACTTTCACGATTTTTTGTTTCTTACGTCTGTCTGTCATCTGTAAAAACAAGTATATATATATATATATAAATCTCCCGAATCACACGCAGAATTTCAACCCCGCCCTTTGCCTCTTGGTTTTTTTTGTAATTCTCTTTTTATTTACCTCTTTGATGCCAAATATTCACCCTTTCACTCTCATATACTCTCTTTCTTTCTGTCACGCTGTCTCTCTCTCTCACTCTCTCTCTCTCTCTCTCTCTTTCTCTCTCTCTCTCTCTCTGTTTTGTTCATCCTCTGCTTAGGCTGCACTTTTTATTTTCTCCTAAAAAAAAAACAAAAAAATATACCACTCGTCACCACAATCGGCCACGGCAGCGGCGAGTGCTTCGCGCGTATATCGACATATATATATAATACACATCCGCGTAATACTACACCTGGCAGAGGGAGACACTGACGCAACTGAAAACACAAGCAGCAGGCGGTGGGGTCTCCCAGACCCTCATATATTCGCGAATCCGCAATTCGCGCTACACCGCACGGTCATATCCTCCACCAAACGAATCCTCAAAATCTCTGGCTCTCCGATCCCGTCTCTGAGTTCTCGAATCTATCCATCCCCAACTCCGAATCTCCTCTGTACGGGTTGCAGAGGCGGGAGGTAGGGGGGTCATGAGCCTAGCGCGCGCAAATTTGTGAACGATATTCGCAATATTTGCCGAGGCCCGGGCCATTGTTTTGGGGAGGGAAACACCCCCCTACCATACTCCCTGAGAGAGTTTATTATGAATCGATCCAGGGCGAACACGCTGCTGCTGAGAGTGCTGCTACTGCTGCGACTCAAGAGATACACCCACACATATATATATATGTATAGATATATATATTTATCCACATATATATATGTGTATGTATTTATATATACAAAGATATAGATAGAAAGATCGAGACACAGTGACTGGATACACATATACATAAACATATTACATGCAGACCAAAAGAGAGAGAGAGAGAGAGAGAGATGCCAGAGAGATACTGCAACGTCAACCCCTTCCGAATCAAACCGACGAAATATCCAAGCGCCTCCAAACTCCCACCGTGTCTGTGTGCGTATTTGTGAATTTGTGTGCTTGCGGCACCGTCCCTACTTTCCCATCATTCCGCTCTTCGAACAACGCCGACGCAAACGTCCCTCTCTCGTTCCATCCCCGTTTCCCGCCTACCACCCTGCCCTGCCCCCCGCGGCAACTTCGCCATCGAACACACACGCCCTACCACTAGCCCTCCTTCCTATAATATTACGGAATTCTCAAGCGTGCGATTGCCTCCCGCGAACAATTCCGCCGAAAAGTCAAATCTCCGCGAAAGCACCATTCGAAATTCACGGGTCCCCCGTTCGTCGTGTCGGCCACGTGTCGTCGTATAGTCGGACGAGGTTTTGTATTTCTCTGTACTTTTTTTTTCTTTTTTTTAAATCTTTATTTCTTCCGTTTTGTTCTTTTTTGCCCCACCGTTGTGTTTCGTCCCGGTGTACACACAAGGATCGCGCAACATTCCATTCGTCGCTCGTGTGAGAACGAACGCTCCGAGCCTCGTGCCCGATTTTGCTTTTCAATGGATATCTCTCCTGCGCGCAACCACCCACCATCTTGGTCTTCAACGCGCGCGTGTATGTGGCAACGAGCCTGGAGAGACAAATGCCTTTCACTTCCGGCTAATGTAGCGCGGAATCGAATCTCCCGCGGTTCGCGATTGCAAATTCTCTTTTTTTTCTGTCTCACGGAGCGCATGTTGTGCACGAGACGAGAAAAAAAATTATTTTTCGTTGTTGTTGTTGTTGTTGTTGCTGTTGTTGTTATTGTTTTATTCGTTGCGAATTCAACGTGGATACCTTCGCGGACGATGAATCGCGTCAACCACCCTTCTTGTTGTATGTGTACTTCTTCTACTTCTTATCCCGCCCCAAGGACGTATTATTTTCGATCCTCATCGTCCATTTGGCGGAATCAAATTTTCGAAAGAACGGAGCGTCGAAAGAGAGTCTCGGGCCCGAAGTTAAATGTCAATGTAGCGTTTCCCCGTTTCCGTTGCCGAATTTCTTGAACGATATACATATACACGTATATATACGTATATATTGATATATATGTTTGAATCAAAATGGGGAAACGGAACTTGGGAATCGTCAACGTGATCAAACATTTCGAGAGAGTCGAAACAAACAAACAAAAAATGTTTAAATACCAGAAACGAGAGATATTTACGAAAAAGTCGGAGTGTTTATCGTGCGGTGTATGACGGGAGATCCCCCTCGTTTGTTTTTTCGTGGTTGCAGGTGGACTAGCCTCACCCCTTCAGCGCGCCGCGACCGCTTCACCCCAGCACGCTGTTGGTGGTGTAGGTGGTGCTGCGAGTGTCGTTACTGGTGGGAGTGCTGCGCCGCCACCCGCGTCACTCATCTCCTCTTCCCAACAAGCGATCCCGACGCGCTCGACCCCGACACCCTCGTCGGCTACCTCGACCGCCTCGAGTCTCCTATTCCCACCACCTCTCCAGAACGTCGAGACCTTTGGCTCTTTCCTCGGTGAGGAGATCGTTGCTAACTGGAGGCGTTCCCTGGAGAGAACGATCATGAGCCAACAACAGCAGCAGCAGCAGCAGCAGCAGCAGCAACAACAACAGCAACAACAACAGCAACAACAACATCAGCATCAAGCACAACAACAACTCCCGCAGCAACAATCGCACCAACAGCAACAACCATTACCGTCACAATCACAAACCCAAACTCTCTCCCATCTCCAGCAGTCACAGCCCGTTGCTGCCGCTGTCGCGGTTCACCAAGCGTTGCAGCAGCAACATCAACAACAACAACAACAACAACAACAACAACAACAACAACAAACCATGCACACGTTGCATCAATCAACGACAACAAACTTAAATCACCTTCCATCACCAACAGATAATCCATTGTCGTCGGCCTCGTTAACGAACACACCAGCCAAATCGAATACGCCACAATTGGGCGGTAGCGGTGTAATGAGCGGTGCATGTCTGGAAGCTACGGAAAAAGCACCAACGCCGATACCTGGCCACGAGACACCCGCGCCACCGACACCCTCTTCGACAGTCGCTCTCACCTCACCCTTGGCACCGATGGTCGTTAGTGCCCTTCAACCATCACAATCGGCAACGACGACGACCACGACGATCCTCGATACGTTGCACACGAGCAGCAACTGCGGCACGAACGGTTCGAGCATAGGAATGTTGTCCGGTATAATGCCAACGTCACTTCCGCCAAAGAGCCCGCAGGAGGAATCCTGTCACAATAATAACAACAGCCATCATCTTGCGAACAACAATATCGGTGGTCTCAGTGTACTGGACACCCTCAAAAACCCTTATCGCTTCGACGATAGAACGCATCCGTTCAGATTCGGTGACGAATTCGGGGCCGCCGGTATGGTCGGTAGACTTGGGGAATCGCTCATACCCAAGGGCGACCCAATGGAGGCGAGGCTCCAAGAGATGTTGCGCTACAACATGGATAAATACGCGTCCCAAAATCTCGATACGCTTCACATAGCAAGACGAGTACGGGAATTACTGTCGATACACAACATCGGACAGAGGCTCTTCGCGAAATACGTACTGGGACTTAGCCAGGGTACCGTCAGCGAGCTTCTGAGCAAACCCAAACCGTGGGACAAACTCACGGAGAAGGGTCGCGACAGCTACAGGAAGATGCACGGATGGGCTTGCGACGAAAACGCCGTGATGCTACTCAAGTCGCTCATACCGAAGAAAGGTGAGTCCAAGAACGTCATTAAAAACCAGAAAAACACCTGCTCGCACGACCCCCAATCCCCCAAAACCTTATTCCTCGTGGTATCGTTTTCTTTGATCCTTGGCACGGATCCGAAAATTAGGGTGATTTTCTCAATTTTTAGGAATTTTTCGTATTAAGAAATATTTAAAGATTCCAATCAACGTCATCACGAAACGTGCTAGTTACTTTCCGAACCGTGCCAAAGATTTCGAACGGACCACGAAACTCGTGTCATTATTATACTTGGCCCTGATTATATCTTTTTCTGTCTATCGCACTGCCGTATTAATGTTTCATCGTCCATTCACTAATCACGAGAGCTCTTTCGTTTGTAACTTACTATTGACCTTTTACTACTACTACTACCACTATCGCAGCTGTTCTAATATTCCAATGGGTTCGTTGGTAACTTTTGTACTCTTCGCATAATCATCCGCTCTACATAAATAACAAATCGTGTATTGTCGCACCGAATACGAGCTAACGCCTGACCCTCATGTGTTTAACGGCGATGCAGCCCCTACGTCACCCGGTCGTTGATGCGTTATAGTTTCCCGATTAATCGTAAGGAACAAAAGATTAGAGGCGGCCCGAAATAGACAGCGCTTGATTCGGTTTTACGACGAAAGGAGCAATTTATGGAATATTCAGAGCGTTACAGATTAGTAACTCGAGATAAAGTAAGATTCATGGCTGTAGTACGAAACGGAGAAAGATTGGCTTGAAACAAATCTAATGACCGAACATCAAGTTTTTGGCTCGATAAAGACGATTTATAGAAATCTCAACTCGTCGAAATAGATTCGTAGAAATATTGAAAAACGTATACGAGAAGCTTGCACGCCTAAGTGATGGTATATTGTCATCCGGCAGGCAAGAAAGCAGCCGGCAGCTGGTGTTGGTATGCTACGTATAGTCGCGCCTTTTCAGCGTTCCGCAACGCTCTATGCGAGAGCGCGAGAATGATATTAATTACCTTGATTAAATTACACAGACGTTGGATATAGAGTATACCTGGTCTCTATCGATTGTTCGCTGCGTTTGGCAGCCATATTGTTTAGACTAATAGCTCCTGGGAATAGGAGCCGCGCGAAGCGGAGGACGAACTCCCCCCCCCCCCCCCGCTTTCCCACCCCTTCTCCCCCCTCATAGCACACCAGTATCTGTAAGGAAGGGTTGTTCCAACTGCCAATGACGACAACCACGCCGACGACGACAACGGCGAAGACGATGAGGGAGGCATATTCGTATTTATATATATAACGATTCGAGGGTGAGAGACGACGCGGGTAAGAGGCAATGGGCGCTTGGAGATGAGAATCCAAGAGCGAGGCGGAGAAATACGGGGTAAAATAGGGGTAGGCAAAAGCAGATAGAGAGAAATGGTTGGATATATTCCAGAACGTTCTGTATATTTACGCGCATGAATGGTAATTTACACTATTGCCTGATTGCTCCAGTTCGCATAGTCCGCGAAACAGAGGAAGAAGATTATTCGACTCTCGGGCCGAAAGTTATCTCGACTAAAAAAAACCATCTTTCATTGTTACATTATAATAATTCTGCGCGAAACAAAATCATTCATAAATTCGATCGATACAAATTATTAAAAACAAACATTTAATTCCTATTCGTAGGTTTGAGAAGAATTTCAAAAAATCTGTCTCGCTCCGGTAGCGAAAGGGGAAAAATATGTCACGATTCGTGCACAAGCTATGTATCCACGCATATCTGCTACACGCGTTTCGATGCCGGAGAAGCGTGACGCGATGACTCATTTTTTTTTAGAGAAGAAATATCGATAGAAAATTGAGTATATATAAAGAGAGAAAGAGAGAGAGAGAGAGAGGATGCCGGTCGGTGAACGCATCGCATCATATATAATAGGGTGATGTCCTCGACGGGCGTCCGGTCGTTCGGTATGACCGCGATAGTAATGTATATATATGTATATATATATATATATGCCTACACATTTGTATATCTCTATACGTGTATACAGTAGGATAAAACATGAAATATTCAGTAATTCACTTTGCGGTGACAACGAAGCGGTGGCGGCGGCTCGTCGTGCGTCAATGGGTTGTCGGTTTCCGTCGGATCTCGGTGGGCGATAATCACGGGCTCCCGTAATCGAACCGTTGCGAGAACGACCACAAGAGTCAACGCGAGAACAAGAGAGAACGATATGATTTGATATAAAACGAGAGTTACGCGAGAGGGTACTTGAAATTAGGGCGGGGTGGGAGAGGAGAGGGTGTCATCACTATATAGAATATAATACGTTATCTATATCTATATACGTGTATTTTTTGTTATATCCATAAATGTGGAGGATAAAAAAGTCAGGGGCGTGACCTCACTCGATCCTCGAGTCGTGAAATTACGTGGGCGGTTCTGAACTCTCGCTCTCGTCCTTGTCGTCCTACTCGCTCGATCCTGCCTCGCCGAGCGGTCTCCAAACTTGGCTGGTTATCGATTAAAAGAAAAATGTACATTTTTTTGAAAAAATAATAATAATAATAATAATAATAAAAACGATCGTCAATTAGTCATACAAAAGTCTTTGACTCTCTCTCTCTCTCTCTCTCTCTAACGATCTTACGACTCGTTTAGGTTGTAAAATCCTGAGAAATCGCGAAGCGTCGAGAGAAATCGTACAAAAGCCCCGTTGTCAGAATGAAAAGGACATCGTGTAACGATCTTGAACCCGGGCACGTATTTCGGACAAAACACGAGACAAGGATCGAATTTAGTCCTGTGTCGAAGACCGATGCCTCCTTCGGCTCTTTCTCGCGATATATTCGCCTCTTCACACGGTCCTTCGTGTCGAAACTAATACACGCGGCATTCTAATTGTACAGTTCAAATAATACCCGATTATTCGTTCGCGAACGTACTCGCGTGTTTTTTTTCTTTATCTCTCTGTTTTTTTTCGTACAATACCGTGGAGTCGACACGCTCAATGGGTCAAATATACATCGCGGAGCTTTGTTCGCCGAAAAAGTTTCATAATCATGCTTGATTTATGATAGACAAAAAAAGAATTAGGCGCTTTATTAGCTCGTCTGAATAAAAGCCTCGGACGATAGGGAAAGGTTAAAGAGGCGGGTACCGGAGGATTTATATATCGTCGTCTTCGCGTCGACATTCTCGTCGTCGTCGTCGTCGTCGTCGTCGTCGTCGTCGTCGAGGAAAGATAAGTTCGGCTAAATACCTGGCCTAACGACTTATCACGATATAGACAGAGCCAAGAGAGAAATAACACACACACACACACACTCATATAGTCGTCTAGAAACGATCAGAGCCTGTCTCGGGTTATGCGAAATATAGGTATGTCTGCATCGCTCTCATCGTTAAAGGCTTCATTGTGTACGATTCTCTGACGTGGTCGGAAATTTTCGCGGGCCTCGGGATCCGCAAGAGCATTTATCATCCCCGACGAAAACACGGTATATAAATACTCGCGGGTCATTTCGTCGATCGATCTCCTCCCCACCCATCACATTTCGAGATCGCATGAAATTTGCAAAAATCGTCGTTCAAACAAAAAAACGTGGAAAACCGAGCGTCAGCAAATCGCGCGCGTTTCGGTCTACGAGTTTCGACCTTGATCGTCGGATTAAATTAAACAAACATGACCGGCGACCACGCGCGAAATCGTACAAAGAACATTCACGAAGAGGGGACAAACGTAACTTTTATACTTTGGAAACTGTGTGCCTAAGTCAATCTCTATTAGATCACCCCCCCCCCCCTCTCGCCCTAACCCCGTCCTTTACTACCGCTCCGTCACCCCCGCCACCCTCGATTCACATTAATTACGTTCGAATGGGACGCGAATAATGAAAAGTACACGAGCGAGAGTCTCTCGCGCGTATATACCGTGTACTTGGATAATAGATGGTACGCCTGGATAGAGGAAATTACCCGAGAGCCACTAACGACCGAGCTTCATTAATGGACGAAGAATAAAAACTTCTATACAGCTGCAATATATATTAATGTCGGAGCACGAGCGGATACATAAAAGTCGTGATAGAAAACGAGAGTCCCGTCGAAGATAAAAATTTTTTGAATTTTATACCCGACTTCCCTCCCAGCCAAGTTTCACTTTGCACTCGGTCGAAACACGTTCGAAGATTTTCTTGCTACTCGCGATATCTTATGGAATATTGTTCTGTGTATTGTTATATCCGTATCCAGTCCTCATCAACGCGTCCGATTTTTTTTAATTGCCGCAACGGCAATTGCTCGCGCGAGAAGAGACGAGTGTGTCACGGAATAGAAACAAAACAAAAAAGCAGGGGGAAAAAAAAGATCGAGAAAAGGTGAAATAAAATGTAGAACGTTGTATATGTATATACATAGCCATACACATAGTTTACGGTGCCGCGTTGCCTCTTTTTCCATCCTCAATTAACGCTGTACTTGATGAGGCGTCGCGAAAGCGCGGCGCATTGACTACAATTTCTTAGCCGCTTGACGCAGCGATTGTGAATCTTTGTAATTCGTTCGAATGGCACACCGCCGATAATTATTTTCATCCTCAATCACGATTCCGGCTTAACTTTCGGTTAGTAATTTACGAAATCGCTCCTTTTTTAATTATTTTTCGTCCGAGAAAAAAAGAATCGTATCGCTCTTAAAACTAACGCGAGTTTCGTTCCATTAACGAGCGTGTACGCAAACGAAAATGTCGGTTTTGCGAGGTTTCCGCGATTTTATCGCATTTTATTCTTCACCGCGCGAAAAAAGATGCGATGAAAGAAAAGAAAAAAAGAAACAAACAACAACAAACAAGAAACGAGAGACGCTTTTCTTTTAAGACTATGGATGGACTGCGCGTGTATAGATATAGATGTAACTAACGAACGAGAGCGTTTCGAGATTATTTCGCGAGAATGGAATATTAACTCGCGGTGTGCAACTCACCTATCTATATACGCATCTACATATAGTTATATATATATATGTCTATAATAGAGTTGCAACGACGGCAACAATCGAGATTTCTCAATAATTTCGGGCACCATATATATATATATATACAAGGGTTTTTCACACGAAACGATTTGTCGGATTTTGTAACGTTCTTGTCCATATAGGCGAGAGCTCCTGCGGTTATGCCATTCTCGACAACTCGTGTTACGAACCTTCAGGTCGCATTGTTTGTTATTTTTAACTCTCCTCATCTCGTTCGAAAGTGTCTGGTAAGATTGCGCGTTACACGCTGCGGGAGTACGCTGAAAAAAAAATAAAGAGGGTGCAAAAAAAAAGGAGAGTATACGTTTGTTTCGGAGTCGTTAGTACTTACGTCGAAGACGCCGAGGATAATTTTACGACGATACGATCGGCCAGTGAACGTGATTTTTCGCGAGAAGAGGTCGCTACCGTAGTCGCGCTAACTTTACCGCGAATTTCGCGAATCGACGCTACGGGAGGGTTTTCTTTATAGACCGGAAGAGGGACGTCGGGTCAAGTCCCTCCTTCCCTCGCGATTCCCATTGTTCGAATCTGTCGAGCAACGATTGTTCCTCGTTCATTCATTCCGTCTCTTCCGTGTCTCCTCGTTCGCAATGACAGAATTTCGTTTTCGTGCTCTCGCGCCCCTTTTCTTTCGAACCCTTGTCGAAGACGTCGAATTTTGTTGCTCGACCAACCGATACACCGGGATGTCTCGAAATTTCATAACGCGTGTCCTCTTTCGAACTCTCGAAACTCAATGGATTTTCGCGGTCTGTTATAAAAATAATTACAAGAAAGGGCATTGATACGTACTTTTCACCCTTTTGGGGAAACAATCGAAGCGGCCGAATCGTTCTCGTAATTAAATTAATATCGATAACGAGGATGAATTTTCTATTGAATTATCTTAAAGATCGAAGAAAAGATCTGGGTTATTTACATCCGAACAGTTCGCACATAAATTGCAAAATATAACCAATTGTTTTCCCAAGATCGAAAGTACGCGAGATAACGCGCTGAATTTTTCGTAATATGTGTATTTGCCCGAAGGCCGATAGTAAGCTTTACCAATGAATAATACGACGGACCGAGACATCGACACGCACGTATATAGCACAATATAACATAATTATGTGGGTACATCGTATAATTCGAGTAGTGCGAACTATGGGAACTTTATTGCGCGAGAATACGAGCGAACGAGAAAATAGAAAGCTTGACGTTCGATCGTGAGCGATAAAGTGTACAAGCTAGTACTCGTTAGAACGGCGATGTCTTATACATACGTTACGGAACGACTCGTAGCAATAAACGTATCAATTACAAATATTACGATTCGTTTATTAATCGCGAACGAGTAAGAAGACGGTTAATAAACATGTAGACAACTTTTTAAGTCGATTCACAACGAAGATCCGGCTCACCGAACGAAACTCGATTTCGCTCGCGTTCCTCAATCTTTTTTTTACGTTCATTTTTTTTACTCCCGGAAATACCGGGGACGTCGCGACGTAAAAAAAGAAAAATTAGATTTTTAATCAAGGTTTAACAATATGATAATATCTACGGGAGATACGGGACGTCTCGGTATCGGACGTAGCTGATATAGAATGCGCGGCGGAATAGAGGATGTATCGATAATGTATAATGTACAATTAATTTGTAAAAAAAGAAAAAGAAAAAGTTTGAAAAAAGCGTTGAGCGAAACTCGCTCTCCCATCCCTCTCGCGGATTTCTTTTGTTGCACGCCGAGCATTCACGATAAAAATTGTTTATCGGAAATTTGTAATCCCTTTTGTTAGAACATTCGATAAAGGAGGAAGAGAGATGGAGAGTGAGAGAGAGAGGCAGAGAGAAAAAGAGAGAGAGAGAGAGAGAGAGAGAGAGAGAGCGATCGAGTGAGAAAGGTAGGAGACGACAAGCGTTGAACGAAGGAATATCGATATCAAACTCCTCCTTTTACCGCTCTCCCTCCTTCCATCACTCTCGCCCTTCCACCGTTCCTAAAGCCGGACGCATTGCGCACACGGTTTTCTGTCCACAGGATTTTCTCCCTATTCGCTTAGAAGTACATGTGAGAGCTTCGCTGCCGCACGAACACGAGAGATAGAGAGAGAGAGAGAAAGAGAGCGAATGAGCATGAGAATGAGAAAGAGGGGTAAAAGCAGATTCGTCGATATATTAACATATTCCCGCCGGCGAAGCGTAAGGATCGGAAATCGAGCCTCGATAAAGGAGCAACCGCGATCTCTCGTTCCTTTCCTGCCTCATTTCCGGATGATAATATTACCTTAAAGAGAAAGAGAGAAAAAAAGAAATAAAAACACCAGAGCAATGTCTGAAAAGTCTGCGCGATGGAATGTGGTAAATTAATTATATTATTTGCATTATCTTCGTCGGCTCTGCTTGTATAATTAATGCTCATTAGTGCCCAATTAATTAAGTGTACCGTTGAACAAAAATTTGGATTTTATTTATCCCGTCTCGTAGGCTAGAATTATGAATCGCAATTCGTGATAAATAAAATGAAGAAAAAAAAGAAGCATAATATATATATTATCGAGGCAGGCTGCGCGCCGCATCGCGTGTCGAACTCCGTCCCATTATCCGTACTATACATGCACATATCCCCGATGCATCGTTAGTCACTATCCGGTCGCCCGATCTAAAAATTTTACATCACAGAAAATCACCGATCGAAGGGTAAAATCATATCTCGTAATATCATAATATTTTTTTCTATATATGTCATATATAATATACAAAAAAAAAGAACGAAAAGGCAAGACGATTTGACAAAAATAAATAAAAAGAAATCGACATCGCGTGCGTGGGACTCGATCTCTTTCTTTTTTCGTCCTTCGCGATGGATGCAATGTTTCTCGGCCCTTGGGACGACCATGGAAACCCCCGATCACGAATCTCGAGACAAGCGCACAAGAAAAAAATATATATATTTAAAATACTATATACGCTTATATATATATATATATATATATATATATATATATATATATATATATATATATATATATATATATATATATATATATATATATATATATATATATATACATGTATATGTAAAAGTAGAAACAACGCGGCGGTCGACCCTCGACGACACGACAATTGCACTCTCGGCTCCGCGAGAGCAATCAAAGGCGCGATCGATGGCTGATTCATCTGAATCTTGCGGCTGATTGGTCAATTAGACGGGAAACACGTATAGGAGAGAGGACACACTCTTGGGGGCTCGGAACCGACGAAGAGAAAAGGGTTGACGAAGGGGAAGGATAAGAGAACGAGCGAGGGGGGGAGGGGGGGGGGGAGAAGGGCAGAGAGGATATTTTAATTATCGTCGCACCACACTCGACTCGTCTCTTCACCCTATGGTCTTACATATGTATGCATGTATCTATGCATTTAGGCATATATCTATATATCCCTTCGGATTCACATATATATCAATGTGCCGGATGATATTAATTGCTTCGTAAGTTTCGATCGGAGGCCGAATCCGTTGAGTCATGAGAGAATTTAATTCCAATTGATATCCGTCGCGGTACGTCGTAGGTGCATGTGTAACGCGGTTACGAAAAGAAAAAAATGAAAATAAAAGAGTAAAGCGATTGTCCTGATCGAGATCGAACGTTACCAAACAGCTGGTTATGTACTATATATACGTGTGTGTGTGTATATATGTATGTATACATAATATATAGTCACTTCCGGCAGAAGTCACACGATCAGTCACTGATTATTTCACAGGAAATTTCTTGCCCCCTCCTTCCGCCCCGGTGGCTTCTCTTCCCACTCGATGTGTGTTCTGCGATCCAAAAGGCTGAAAATTATCAGGCAGAACGACATAATTCTCGTTTCTCGGTATGAGAATCCCAATGATGACCGCTCGGTTATTGCCGGTCAACGACGAAATATAATATACATATATAATATATAATACACACACACAATATATATATTAACGTACACATATGCATATATGTATTATATGAGATTATAGTTGGAAAAGAGGAAAAAAGTGATGACTTTGAAATAGCTATACACACAGTGGATATAACTCGAGCAGCTCATCTGTTCGATATATGTACTTCGAATGTATATATATATAAATATATGTATACATATACGCAGCTATATATGACGTATATACGACAATACTCGTGTGTTCTTCTTCTCTTCGTCTTCTTTGTTCTCATTCTTATTTTCTTCCTCCTTTTCTGCTTCGTCTACTTCTTCTTCTTCTTCTTCTTCTTCTTCTTCTTCTTCTTCTTCTTCTTCTTCTCTGTGAGAAAACGGACAAAGGAATCATCGCGTGCAGTGGGCGGTGACGGGCGGTCGTCTCGACACGCGACAGAAAAATTTTAACGACAACGCGAGAGAACGTTATAGAGCTCTTGTCGTTGCTCGTCGTCGTCGACGTAGTCGGCATTATAAAGACGAAAGAGAGCCGTGCCACGAGAGAGCGATTGGACTTTTGTGTTTTTATCTCGATAATCGTCCGAAGGATAACTGATTAGCAACATTTCCTTCCTCCACATTCTCGTACGAACGAACTGCAAGACGTGTTTCCTTTTTTATTTTTTTTTATTTCGAATGATACATTTTTTTCTTCGACGGACACACGAAAAGGTCTCGAAATGATTTTTGAATGGTTTCTACTCACTTTTCAAATTTGATTCATTTCATCGTCACAGCGAACGACATAGTTTTGTATCATCTCATCGTAATTTTTGGCCAATTTACCACAATTCGTATCACGTAGATATTTTATTTGATAAGTTTTTCCATGTTTCCCATTATAATATTTAATTTTTAATTTAATTTTTCGTAATTTAATCCCAGCTTAAAACGCGGTAGTATATAAGTGACGAAAGAACGATAAAGAACACACCACCAATCGTGCCTCACCCGTAGAGTATGTTTCAGGCAAGGAGCAGGGTATGCCAACATTTGGACGTGGTCCACAGGACGGCGGTCCGCCGGACATGAGCGAGGAGAGACTAGCGCATATACTCTCGGAATCGGGACATCTGCAGATGAGCAGGGGTGAGCACGACACGTCGAATGACGCGGATAGCAAAAGCCCGAGCAGACTCGGCTGTCCGAGTCCATTCGGCAAGGACAGAATGGACAGTCAGAACAGAAGACTGAAGAAATACGAGAACGACGACATTCCTCAGGAAAAAGTTTTGCGAATCTATCACGAAGAATTAGCCAAATTGGCGGGCAGACGAGTCGATGATCTTCGGGGTCCCCGCGATTTCCCACCAAGGTAAGACGATCTTGTAGCCGAATAATCGAATTATACTACACTTTTGCAAGATTAATTAATTTTCTGCTATTTTCCAAATAATTAACTAATTAGTCAGCCGTAATTAATATTAACTATTTACTTAATCGATATTAATGAGCGATAGTATGATAATAGATAAATCTGTAAAAGGCCAAAAGTTGGACATTTCAAATATTTATTTCTCAGTTTTTTTTATTTGTTTATGATCAAAAGTCGCACGTGATCACTATAGAAACGACGATCGAATCGTGAAATAACGTTATCAGATATCGCGCAGTTAAGCTCCCGTTTGCTCGACTCTTCTCCCTTTTCATGCTCTCGTTTTATTTTTTGTTATTTTCTTTTTTTCGTTTCATGTCTTGCTTTCCACTCACTCCTGTATATTTTCGTCTTTCTCGAGTCGTGCAAGCTCGAGTTTCGACCGTATACACGCGAATCCACGAAATGTGCTATATGCCCGCGTGAATCACATTGATCTATCTTCTAAGAATAACGATGGAGGAGGCCTCGAGACGCCACTTCACACAAATCCCATGAATCGTGACTAACTTCGAAGATATATAGTTTGGAGCACAAGAGGCAATACATGTAACATGTGTACATGAGTAAACTTTGAGAAAATTTTTGTTTTATAAATCTTGTAAAGAAATATAAATTCGTGGACGAGAGTGAGTTCAACGTACTAACATTAACGTTGTAAACGCCGATGAACGCCGTTTTTTTTCATTTTTCGTCATAAAAGCTTATCACCGCCATTGGTGGTGGAATCGATGATTCGACCGCTTATGTGTAATTATATTTAGTTCCGGACAAGATTTGCTATTATTTACAGTACAATGCTTTCAACGAAAATATCCGACTTTTGCCATTTTATAAATTTTTCTATTCGAGATATTTTTGCGTCGAGATTGTCTCAATTCGTGCGTCGACTATTTAGTAAAATTGTAAAGTTTTATCTATAACATTGGGACCAATCATCAGAACTGAAAAATATCTCGTTAAAGCGTCATAATGCCAGCAACCGTATTGAATCTTATTGAGGACAGCAGTTAAACGTCGATTGATCGTAGCGCGATGTTTCCTCACTTTTTCAGCGGTGCACAGGGTCTTCAGGGCGTGGAACGTACGCAGGAGGAAATACGATTGGCTCTCGACGCTTATCATCGCGAATTACAAAAGCTCAACGTGACACCAGGACAGAACCAATTGGCCGGTCTTTCGGGCTTACCAAACGTGCCAGCTCTATTAGCGCTGCAGCAACAGGCACTTCAACAACATCACATGGCAGCTAACGGAGGTGCCGGTGTGCAGGATCTCAGTTTGGGAAAGATAGATCCCCGTAACAAAATGATGAACGGCGTGACGGAGGAAGAAAAGGATAAGATGGAGGAAGCCATGAGACACGCCGGTAGTGCGTTTTCACTGGTTAGACCCAAACAAGAACCAAGCGGACCTCAATCGACACCCGGTGGCTCGAGCGCGAGTTCGCCCTTGGGCAATTCAATATTACCACCGGCAATGACACCGAACGAAGAATTTACCGGTGCCGCTGCGGCAAGTCCGTTGCAACGAATGGCATCGATAACGAACAGTCTCATAAGCCAACCGTCCACACCGACGCATCATTCGGCGAATCAACGACCCTTAAAAGCCGTTCTACCACCGATAACTCAGCAACAATTCGATATGTACAACAATCTTAATACCGAAGACATCGTGAAAAGGGTGAGTAAAAAGGTCTATATTTGGTGACGAAGGAAAAGTCTCATCGCCGACAAATCAAGCGCTTGATTGAACCTACCTGACGTCCACTTGTTTCTGTTTGTTTGGCTTCTAGGTAAAGGAACAACTCTCGCAATATTCGATCTCTCAACGTCTTTTCGGAGAATCCGTGCTGGGTCTTTCCCAGGGCTCGGTCTCGGACCTACTGGCACGACCCAAACCCTGGCACATGCTTACGCAAAAAGGTCGCGAGCCTTTCATCAGAATGAAGATGTTCCTCGAGGATGACAATGCTGTACACAAGTTGGTGGCAAGCCAGTACAAAATAGCCCCGGAGAAGCTCATGAGGACCGGCGGCTACGGCGGCCTGCCTCGTAAGTTTAACTCAGGTTAATATAGATGTTTTGTTACTACTTTATTAAAGAATAAAAGATCAGAAAAAGAGAACGTAGTCCGAAAGCTCCTACGAAATATGTGTCGATCATAGCCCCCATAATTATTTATACATCTAGACAAGTCGCGTTCTGATTTTACAAACGAAACAGGGCTCCTAGTGGAATGCCCATTCCATCGTGTAATGTCATGATGCATCGATGGTCTAAAGTTAGAATTTCGCAGGCTATAACGACTTCTACCAACAGTCTCCAAAATCTTATAGAAAGCAAATGAAAGGCTATGAAATTTCAATGTTCACACGACTTGGATCAAAGAGCCTTCGGCCTATCGTATCGTCCAAAATTATCCAATTCAACTAAACCTCGATCGTTCTTTCTATCTTTGCAGCATGCGGTACACCAATGAAGCCGATGCCACCAACGAAATTGGTTCAGGAACAGTTGCAAAATGCTGCGAAGGCTCAAGCAGCGGCCCAAGCCGCAGCGCAAGCAGCGGCAGCAGCGCAACATCAGCAGGAGAGTCAAATGCAGCTTGGTCCGCCACAACCGAGCCCGCAGCATCAGTCACTTCCTCAGCCACCACCTCCATTGATGTTAACACCACCGGGACCCCTCCATCCTCATGCCCAACTCAGCATACAGGAGTTGCAAAAGAAGCAAGCACAGCAGCAGCAACAACAACAGCAACAGCAACAGATGGGTCTACATTCGCCTCATCATCAGATGGCGCCATCGCCACTTCGAAGTCTTCATCAGCACATCTCCCCGAGTGTTTACGAGTTGGCAGCGCTGACGAATGATCTCGATACGCAAATGATAACTACGAAGATCAAGGAAGCCTTATTGGCAAACAATATTGGACAAAAGATCTTCGGCGAGGCTGTTCTCGGGCTATCACAAGGCTCGGTCAGTGAATTGCTCAGTAAACCGAAGCCCTGGCACATGCTGAGTATCAAAGGACGCGAGCCATTCATAAGAATGCAATGCTGGTTGTCGGACACTCGCAACGTCGATAAACTTCAGGCATTGAAGAACGAACGACGCGAGGCGAACAAAAGACGACGAAGCAGCGGTCCTGGACACGACAATAGTTCCGATACCTCGAGCAACGACACGGCGGAATTTTACCACGCCTCCTCGCCCGGTCCAGGACCACCGTCGGCCAAGAAACAACGCGTATTGTTCTCCGAGGAGCAGAAGGAAGCTTTGAGGCTAGCCTTCGCTCTCGATCCCTATCCGAACGTTGCTACGATCGAGTTTCTTGCTGCTGAGCTCGCCCTCTCTTCCAGGACGATCACCAATTGGTTTCACAATCATCGCATGAGACTGAAGCAACAAACTCCTCACGGCCAACCGGAGCAGCAGTCGCCGCGCGAACCTGGACAACCTTTCGACCCTGTCCAATTCAGGCTCTTGCTAAATCAGCGTCTCCTCGAGATACACAAGGAACGCTTGGGTCTCGGCAACGTGCCGATTCCCTACGCACCTTACTTCAATCCTAATATCGCGACGCTCATGAACAATGCGCTCAAGGAACAGTGCTCTGGTCTCGATCTGTCGATGGGCACATTGAAGAGAGAGCCCAATCAGGAATTTGAGGACGACGATGCCGACGACGCTATGAGCAATCTTGGCAGCGAAGATTCCGACGGTTCGGTCGGCAGTATGAAGCGTGGCGAGACGACGGATATTAATCAACAACCATCGTCCGCACCGACGACTGTACGATCGAATAGAAGAAAACCTGCGGCACCTCAATGGGTCAATCCCGAGTGGCAAGAACCTCCGAGAACCGGCGATGAGGTTATCATTAATGGTGTTTGCGTTATGCAGACCGACGATTATGGCGTCAAGAGGGAAAATGAAGAAACGGTCAGAGTAGAGCCTACACCGGTTCAGGACAGATACGAGGAAGACGCGGCGAGTGACGTGTCCTCCGTATCGGCGAACAACGGACAGGATCGCGAGAGCCCATTACCGAGCTTGAAATCGGCGCAAAACAGCCCGGCCACGTCACCGAGACCACCATCTACGTCGCAACAAATGCAACAACAGTCGAACGATGAAGAAATACCAACGAAAGATATCGTCAAGAACGAGCCTGAAGAAACGTGGGACTATTGAGAATAATTCGAGTGTCAATTCGTAATACCAAATGGGAATTCTAGTTGAAGAGACAAAACGCGAGTGTTTTGCAATTGGCGTGTAATTCTTCTTTCTATTTTTTCTTCTTTCGTTCGACGAAGCAAAACTTTGTTAGAAAGAGAAAGGAAACGACACGTCGCGAAATGATCGTAAGAATCGCGCGAGGTTTAGATTAAGTTAGGATTGTTTTTTTCATAGCTAAAAAATAACAAAGCCAGCGATAGGATTCGGTATGGCGAGACGAGTCCTGCCTATCGACTAGGGGCATTATTGTATAATCCAAGAGAGAAAAAGAGAGGGAGAGAAATAGAACAACGGAACTAAAACTACACGGACGACGAGAGAGTGTTTTTTCCAATTTTTTTTTCGTTACAATATTTCGAGCCAACCTCGCTGAAAACGAGAGTGGAACTGGAGGAAAACGAAAAACGTACCGGTCGATCGGAGCGAAATCAAAAGAAGACTCTAACGATAGATAAGAGAGACGAACAATAGGGGAAGAAACGAGGAGAGAGAGAAAAAAAACAGATAAACAAACGAATCAGTGAGCGACGAACAAAAAAAAATGAAAATAAAGAATATATAAATGATTGTATACAGTGTCGGTGTGCGTGAAGAAACGAAATAAATTTTAAGGACCCCGAAGGCAAATTTTCGCTTGTAAGCATCGAGAGGTTATAAACCGGAATTCTTTCTTACTCTGAGAGCTCTGTATATCCATATACTCGTTCTTTACAAGACCGGAATTGTGGAAGTGTGAAAATTCGGAGACGAAGGTATGTTTTACGGTGATCATTATATATAAATATATATATATTGAAGAAAGCGTAAAGCGGGATAAGATTCGGGTTCACTATAGTGCAATCTCCCCCATAATAAGTTGTTAGGATTCAATCATTATTAATTTTTAAAGTAAATTATAACGATTATGAGCATGTCTATGTGAGAATGAATGAAAAGTTGCGAGAAGGGAAAGAAAGTGGGAGAAAAAAAACAACAAAAAAAACGAGAGAAATACGCGGATTATTATATAATCGTGATTCATGTTTCACGTTTTTATTGCCCAATACTCTCCCGTACCCCCAACCCCTTATAGACGCTAAGCTGTTGATGTTATATATTTCTCAGTTTTACGTACTCCGGAAAATCTTATTTCCCCGTTTTTTTTGTATATTTAATTACGGTCCAAGCGCGCGCGTGTCTTTGTTCCATCCCACATTGCTTGCCCGCTCTCCGACCCCCTGCATATCGTCGACCGTACTGCTGCGCGAAGGAAGAAGACGATGATGAAAAGAACGAAAAAACAAAAAATCACTTAAGACCGTTACCAATGTTATTATTACACTATTACTGCGTCTATTATTATTATTATTATTATTATTATTATTATTATTATTATTATTATTATTATTATTAAATACGATTACTTCTTATTGACTATTAAAATTAGTTATCGGGTGTCCGTATCGGCGCGACTTGTTGCGCGTGCGATAGCGAGCTCGAGATGACGTAGCCAAAAAAAAAGAAAAGAAAAAAGAAAAAAACGAAACGAGTAGTTCGATGAAGTAGCATTTTTCATTTATTTTGTTTGTTTGTTTCTTTTTTTTTCTATTTCTACAGAGGCATTAGCCGTAGTACGATTATACGTTTTTAATTGCCGGATTAATTGATAGTTGGAGTATTCGGTTATTTTTATCATTGTCATCTATTATATTTTACTACTATTATTATTATTAATTATTGATTAATTATTATCGCGAAAACAAAACGGCTTGTGAAGCCAATGTGATAGAGCTTACGTGCGACGAAAGAGAGAGAGAGAGAGAGAGAGAGAGAGAGAGACAAAGCTGAAATTGCCAATTTCAAGCTAGTGTGTGCGAAAACGTTGAGAGTCTCGCTTTGAGTAAATTAAAAAAAAAACGAAATGCGATCTCTCCGTATCCACGTTTTCTTTGTAAATAAATTGTACAAAAAAAAAAGAATGATGAAAAAAAATCTCAGATACATACACGTACACGAATACACTCACTTGTATATTATATTTACTTATCACATTTAATCCTCCATAGCGTACGCGTTTATAGAGTTATATATTCGCGAGGTTAAACAATAAAATGCATTAAAAAGAAAGAAAAGGAAGTAAAAATAAAAAAAGGAAGAATGAGAAATGAAGAATGGAGGAAAAACCAACGATTTATTCGAGTAAACTGAAAGAGACGCTGAAGACATTTTAGTCTTATGTACGAGAGTGGGCGAGGACCTTAGGCCTACGTGGACGGAGGTGGAAATAAAAATAAAAAATGGAAAATTATGAAAATTAACGATGAGCAAAAATAATCATTCGAAACGATTCGAGCGTCGTGATCCACGTCGCGGTCAAAGTGAAAGATGGATGTATTATAATGTATCGATGCTGTCGGAAGCAGAGACTTTTTGTTTTCTCCGGGAGTGATAGTGAGAATGCTCGAAATTTCCAGTACGACGTGAGAGATTGTGCGTGAGTGTGTACAAAAAAAAGTAATAAAAATAACAATGTGAAAAATGCGCGCATGAATGTGGGTGAGAAAAAAGGACAAGGGTTTATCCTCGATATTGCAAATCAAACTAGTATTTACCCGATTAAGCCACGGTTAATCTCCGATTAAATTCTAGTCCGCAATTTTAATAAACAAAAAATTAAAATAACAATATTTAAAGAAGAACGAAAAGAAAAATGAGAAGACGAAAAATAAGGAGCTGGTTTTTTGGACAGCGAAGAAAAGTACTGAAAAAAGGGCATTGCGTATGATGAAAGACCAGTGACATTTTTTTCCTCGTTTAAGTTTTTGGCTCTTATCTTTTTTTTCCCTTATTCTTTCTTTTTCGTTTCTTTTTCTCGCGATATCAATGTAAATATAACGACGTCTCGTAATAAACATAGTATCACACTAACTTGCCTAATGACGCCGGAGAGTTTCTGTAACATCGAACTGCCAGACGATTGGCGGACTGCGGATCTGTTGATAATTACATTATATAATAAAAAAAAAAGAAAGAAAAAAAACACTAAAAACACAAAACAAAAATGGATTTCATCGAACTTCGCCGATCGTCCGTTATTTCGGATATTGAACAAAATGGTAAAGAAAGGAAAAAAAAGTAAGCAAGATCTCAAATGCGAAAATAAAAGCTACTAAATGCTAAAATTAAATTGTTCGCGTCAGCTCTTTTGGGCTTTTCGAATTGTATTTATTACAGTTTTCTTGTTTTAAAGTCGCGTTCGTTGTCACTTGGCGTACAAACAACGACGAGAAAAAAAAACGCTTTAATCGTGCCGCTCGTACAAAACGCCACGTAAATATCGTCGCATGTCCAGTGCTTTATTCGCGAGCAATTGTGAGATTTAATAAACGATATGATCGACTCGAGTCGCGAGATAAATTCATCGATATTTCGACAAATCTATTATGTAATTATTGAATTTAATAGGCAATTGCAGAGTGGTCTCAACCACCGACGCTCGGCATTTGCGTGGCAGCGGCCAAGCAATTTTTTTTAGAAATCTCGTTTTTTTTAGTTCTTTTCTTTCTCTCGTTTCTTATGTTTTTTCGTTTTGATTTTTACATTCACCGAAACAGCATAACTAGGGTCTTGTAGATATTAAATAGAGAACGTATAGATATACGATAGCTTTAATTATTTAAACGATATCGCTTGTAATCAAGGACAGAGTCGATAAGTTAAAAAAAGAAAATGAGAAACGAGCGAGCGAGCGAGCGAGCGAGCGAATAAGCGTCAGCGTGTGAGAATGATCGAGCGACAGGGTGAGAAAGAGAGGGAAGTTAGAGCGAATGGATAAAGCTGCGAGTGTAAGAGTGAAAATGTAATATAATGATGGTGAAATTCGTAATCCGATACGGATTGATAAACGTTAAATCCGTTATCGATGGAAACAAGTGAGGAGGAAAAAAATCATATCGTAAACTTAATAATGAATATTTTACAAAATAAATGTAGATAGACATTCAGAAAATTATCGAAGACCCCCCGCCCCCACCCCCAGCCCCACCCCAGCCACCAATTCTATTCTAACGAGAAGGAGGAGAGACAAGAGCCTAAGAAGTAAACGAGAGAACAAAATCCTTCCCGTATGTCCGAACCCATCGTCTGTCCCAGAAACAAGATACACAAGTTGCGATGCGTCACAAATAATAACGCAGATATACGATCAAAAAAAGTGAAACGAAGTATGTCATCCAGTAGTGAAAATGATGTATTAAACAAAAGAAAAAAAGAAAAGATAAGCATGAAGAAGAAAAAGGATCACCTAAAGTACTGGGTTTATTGATTTGTATCTTTTTTTTTCAACTGTATTATAGCATATGAAGAGTATCCTGTACATTGCATAAACACACAAGCACTATTGTTTTAAATTGTACCTTTATGATTATTATACGAAGATAAAAAGAAAAATAAATAAGGTATACAGAATATCAAAACTATACGACTGAATTATCATTTTGACTCTTTTGTCTTCTTATCCAAACTTTGTCTTCTTATTCAAGGCTTCTTTGATACTATACCCACAAATACTAAGGAGAGACGCGGCGGTATAACAACGTCGAGTCGTTGCAAAAAAAAATGAACCTTCTATACTATGCCTGCTATAGATTGTGGAAATTGCGGAATATTACTTTGCATATCGGTGCTACACATTAATCAATCATCGCTACGATGCGTGTAAGTTTATAATATATCTGTATTTCGTCTCTGAGCAATGAGTAAAGTGTGGTGGGATTACCGATTGTAGATATTGCAGTGCAAGAGAGTCGAGTCTTTAACTAGTTGTTTTTCTTCCGTACCATCGGTCAATTGTAAGAGGAAGAGTTGCACTTTCTATTACCCAAATTCCAATCGCGGGTTTAAAACGAGAACTGTTTAATTATTCAACGAACATCGAGAGGATCTCATAACAAGTTTGATTACCGACTGAGATATTTCACATCGTCTTAACGACCGTTGATAAAACAGATTACGAAAACGAACCGTTGGTAAAGAGAAACTCTTGTTGAACATTAGAATTCCTTCTTTGACTATTGGCTATTTGAACGAAAACAAGCTTCCAATCGTGTGTCCTATTTACTCAGCATGTGAAACTTATAATCAGTCGCGAAAACACTCGAGCAGCGTGAACGGACTGCCAGATTATATTTATATGTTCTTTTCACAATTATATGACCGCGCTGGCGGAGCCAACTTCGTGTCGAGGGCACGAAAATACCCATAGTTCATTCTTTGACCGTCAAGATGTCGCCCCGCCGAACTAATCCCCGGGGTTTTAACTTTTGTCAAACGTTGCTGATAATCTAGTGTAACTGGTGCGTTCACGTTATCAGATTGTTCAATTTTTTACCTGTTAGGGTTATGTAGTTTATGCGAGTGAATAGTATCGATCCTTTGGTAAAACTGAAACAAGTAGATTCAATATTATTATATGAGTAAGCAATAAATAATCATTGCAATTTAAAGATCATGGCGAACGTGCGTAAATTTGGACGAGAATTCGCGTTGACAATGTTAAAATCATTGCCTCGCGTTTGTCTCGCAAACTTACGACCTGATCCCGGTACATTCAAGAAGGTGATTGTTTTTCTTTATATTTAAATTTATATTCTTCGTCTCAAATTCTTCTCTATCAGGAAGTTTCAAAAATGACGTTTATCCGTTCATCTTTTTACTATCCCTGTTCTTTTTTTATAATACAAACGGCACAAATATTTATTCTTTGGTGTTCCAAAGACCAACAGAGGAAGAGGACAACACGGAGGGGACAAGCATGGTGCTGGTAATAAGGGCTCTGGTCAACGACAAAATTACATGAGACCTGGCTATGAAACAGGAAATAATCCTTTCTACATGCGATTCGGTTACGAGCCTTACTATAAAGGACATCAGTGAGTATCGCTATACTAAGAATTCTAAAAATTATCTCATACCGTTAATACGAAATAATAAAATGAAAAGATCGTCATTAATTCGCGATAATATAAATAATTAAACTTTTCAGCCTGAGGAGACAATATCCACCTTTTTCTCTACATCAGTTACAGTTACTAATCGATACTAATAGGATCGATACTTCCAAACCGATCGATCTTACCTCGCTACTAAATACCGGAATCTATAGTATAATACCTGATCACAAACACGCCGGTGTTCATCTCACAGACGAAGTAAGCAACAATAGCATTTCCATCGTTAAAAATCGTTATTCACAGTCGAAACAATATTTTAGGGCGCAGAATTGTTCAAAGCAAAAGTAAATATCGAAGTACAATGGGCTACCGAACCTGTGATCGCGGCGATAGAGAAAAATGGTGGTGTTATCACCACTGCTTACTACGACGTGCACAGTTTGCATTGCATGATGGACACGGAGAAATTTTTTCAAAAAGGTAGACGCGCTTAATCGCGAATATATCAACAATTTATATTTATTTCTAAGAAAAATTTATTATCGCTTACATTTGTACTTGCCAAGGCAATGGGAGGAGGATCGTTATACAAGAATTGATTAATCGGAGTTTACGGATTATTTTGTTGTTTTCTTATGATAGTTTAGTTAAAAATTTACAATATACTAAGGAGGTTGAAGCGTTGTCCATGCATTAGACGAATTTCAAGTTTAATTGTTTAAAATTCGTACGAAGCTTCTTAACAATAATACTCAACCGTGGGTAAAATTTGAGAAAGTTTTTTTACCGTCTAAAAATCGAGTTATTTATTTCCAAAAATCGTATTTTTTCGTAACTTCCCATAAGAACTTGTGTTAAAGTTGCCATTTTAAACACCGAATATCTCGATTACTAGAGACGGTGAAACCTTCTCAAATTTCTTACCCATTATAATACGATACTCAAGAAGATTCACGGAAAATTTTAAAAAATTATCTTGGAAAAAATTGTATCCGATGATTTTGCCATTACTTTGTATATACTATTATGATTATGGCGCGTGAACCTCCTTAAATGTATTAAAAATTTTGTTTTTTTCAAAATGAATATGTACCTTTTATTTTTTCAAGGTATTCCGATTCCACGACGAATGTTACCACCGACGGACTGTCTGGAGTTCTACTCGTCAGCGACGACGCGCGGTTATCTAGCTGATCCTGACAAAATTTCGTACGAACGTCTCGTTTTGTCACAGAAATACGGTTACGTATTGCCAAAAATAGAGGAAGATCCGAATTACGAGATGATGACAATGCGCAAGGATCCTCGTCAGATATTTTATGGACTTGCGCCTGGTTGGGTCGTGAGTCTCAAGGACAAAGTTATACTCAAACCAAAGGCTGATTATCTCAAAGAATTTTATGCGAGTTAATCGTACTATCCATCTTATGTACAGACTAAAAAGAAATATACAATTCTTATTAGAATTCCATTTACATTTTCAACGCCTCGCTTTCAAACGCTTTAAGATACAGAGGCCATACGGGTATTAAAGTACTCCAAAAATAACACGAAGTTTGGACCCGTAGCAACGTTTTTTAGGATAGGAATGTAGTGTAAAAAAATATCAAAATGATAATCGACGCGATGTCTTCTCCAGTTTTTACTTGAGGGCCAAGTCGTACCAAAGTTTATCCCTCTTCACAAAATTGATTATCATTTCTTGGCTGACCATCCACAGTCTCGTTGCCATAGTCGTGTCCTGCGCCGCGTTCGATGAATCGCATTGATAACAGTTGTTGAAATAAATTCCCGTAGCTCCTTCCAATTCCGGCGCCGAAGCGCAAAACACCGGTGTACTCGCCGCCTGTTGCTAAATTAATCAAAATTGTAATATAGAAGTTATCGTAGACGGATTTAATGAAACGTTCGAAAACAAACGTTGAGAAACTCGAAATTCGCGAAAAACTTACAAGAGACTTTGTAAACGGTCTCACGAGAGTGAAAAGTAATCGATATACCCATGAGTATCGTGAAATATCCGACGATACCATATTACCGGGATGGCAGCTGAATACACTGACCGATGGCCAACGTCTCGCCAATTCGTGGGCGAACAATAAATTGCACAATTTTGAATCGTTATAGGCACCCATTGACCAATACTTGTACGCTGGTGGTGATAAAGTGAGCGGATGAATATCTTCGGCCGATTGAAGAGACGAGAATCTGAAAATAAGAATTTTAACGATTGAAACAAAATTATCTTGCATGATCCAGTCTCCTAGTAAATCTAAATACTACGAATACGGCTTGAGAGCTCGGAATTATCGTTCGTTCGAAAGATGAAATAAGTCTCCCTAAAAGTTTATTAAGTAATCTTTGTACTTTGTAAATTAAACATAGATCTATCTCGATATCGACATAACTATTACCTGTGAGATTCGCTAGTAACAACTACGATTCTAGAATTTCGGCAACTACGTAGTGGATGCTCCAGTAACAACGTGAGATAATAATGCGACAGATGATTAACTTGAAAAGTCGTCTCATAGCCATCTTTCGTAAGTGTGTACGGCAGAGCGAATACTCCGGCATTTAAGATGAGAATGTGGAGAGTCCTGGAATACACGAGCGATGTAATTTATGGAGAACCAAGGCGTGTACAATTCTATCCAAACAAAATGATCTTCTTCCCGTTGGATATGAAATTTTACCTATACTTTTGTTTAAACTTTTCAGCCGCTTCTCTAACGTTATGGAGAGAGGATAAATCCAACTGTAATATGTCGCAGGATGTATTGCATCTTTCGCTTTGTATCTTTTGCATAGCTTCCTGTGCTTTCGTGATATCTCTGCATGCTAATATTACGCTGCATCCATGAAAAGCCAACGATCTAGCAGTTTCGAAGCCTGGAAGAAAAAATTTAACCGTTTATACGAAAAATTGACAAATTTATATGCGAGAATTGAGAAATTTCCACGATTTTGAATATTCGTCACTTTGTTACCAATCCCTGTATTAGCTCCTGTTATAAGAGCCAATTTTCCTCGCAAATCTCTGCCATGGAGAACAGCTAACGCTGTGCTACTACCGTCGAAACGTTGTCTAACTGGCTGTGAGGATTCTCTGTACTCGGTGGCGAAAGCCAAACGAGGATCGGTGTATGTAGTCGTTCGTTGCGTGTGGTCGACGAATATCACCTTTCCACCTTCGGATACACACTTTTCCCATCCCGAGGGTAATTCTGGAAAAGCGTTTTTTAACAATGATTTAACGTCAAATTTATCAATGTTTTTTTTTTTCTTTTCGGACGATACTGAATTTATGCTAACGGCATATAGATTTGAAAGGAGATGTAACTTTATTCTTAATTGTACTGAACTTATGAGATCTCTTTACTACAATGGGTGAAGAACATATTGAGCGTTCGTTGTATCATTTATTTTGAGCGATATAATTTTTTTAATATAAATTTCTAATAATTAAAGAAAAATTGTTTTCATAAAAATCTATTCGTAAAATAGATACCTCCTTCGATGACCTTCTTGCGACCAGTCCGAGGATGCGTCCACTGCGAACCGTTAGTACAGTGGCTATCGTAAAATATTGCAAAAGTTCAATTTATAAAAATTGCCTGCAGTCAAAAGTAATCCTCCTATTATCTAGCTGGTTGATGATCGAGTGGCGATGAGAAACTTTTTGGTCGGTATACTTATTAATTCAAATTTATAAAAAATACGATGTTAACCTAAAGTTTAAGAACAGTCTAACGACCTTCGTTTGAATTTACAGCAATGAATAGACACGACGCAAGCACGGCACTCACTTTACATAATAAACATTTCCATCGAGTGTCGTGCGTTCCTCCCATCCAGGTGGTAATTCATCCTCGCTGTCGGAATCATTCAAAATATTCATTCTATGTGTGATTATTGTTCGATTTTCTCTTTACGACGGCGCAACGAGGATGCAAGGTGCAACATATACACTGCAGTCACAGCCGTCAAAGGACTTATTTCGAGCGAGTACGCAATGGAAAATTGTCGCTACACCAGAGAAGACGGATGTACATGGAACAACAGGGCCCGTGTTAACTTATTTTGGCACGGAAAAAGTAGTTCCACTTGTGGGCTGTAGGGCGCGCGGCGATATATCGGTGTGCAACACACGCTCGAAGCATCAGCTGACCCCCACTCACTCTCATGCTATCTCGCTTGCACTTATACGTGTCTGCCGATGACTGTATCTCACTCCCTCTTGTATCAGCGGCGCGCTCGAAAGCGCAGGGGGGATTACATGCTGGCGGTTTACGGATCGAATCCTAGTGTTGTAGATTTTTTTTAAATAGATTTTTTTTATCGCATTTCTATAACTTTTTTCACAATATTGACTCCTGATTTTAGTCAAAATGATTCTTTTTTAAAATCAAAACAGAAATACAGCCTGTTAAAAATAGAGTGCGTATCAATTTGCCTCGCTATCATAACTGTAAGACATGTAAAAAAGCATATCGCTATGACCCCAGCCTAAGTGTTGCGTGCATACAGATGTTGGACAGCGCACCGGTAGCTGGGGTCAGTACTAATCGTAAGCGGACCCTAGCCAGGTGCGCCCATAACGCTTGTTGTTCCATATACATCTATGTTCTCTGGTTGAACTATCTTGATCAGCTAAACAAGTTCACCAGTAGTTGCAACATTGGTACACTTTCATGCGTTTCGTTCAAATATTATCAATTTTAATAGAATAATGCGCCGACACGACGAACAAATGGTTAATATTCATTATATATGATATTATTTTATTATTTCATCAGCTTCCTTAACAACATCTTCATTTTGCAGATATCCCATGCGATTAACCGAATCGTCATCTACGTACGCAAAAAATTGATTTCTGTTGAGTTTCTCCATCATGGATCTATGACAGAAGAAAAAAATCATATTTGGCTCGTGATAAAATGAATCATAAATTCAATTTAATTGCCAACTTTTCCAGTCCATGAAGTTCTTCCAATTCTTTTTTAATTCTCTCGATGTGCTCGAATCTCGAAAAATTCAGAAATTCCATCATTTCATTCGTACTTGTATTAGCTAAGTCCATCTCTGTTTACAATAAACAAATTTAACTTTATATACATTTATGATTATCACGGTTATACAGTAAATGTCTAAACCGGTAAATATTGTACTAATCGGATCTTCATCCTGAATTGCTTGATGTGCCATTTTTTCATCGAATCCATCAAACAATTTTCTTTCGTCCAATAAATCATCGAGCGAGTACGATTCTTTACAGGGTGCAGGTCCACTCGCTATCATCTCATTGTAGGTGAAGCTAAAGATTTCTTCCGTTTCTTTACTTCGTTCTGGATTCCCGCATCTAGTGGAATTGCAGTGTTCTTCAGGATGTTTCCTCCTCGACTTTCCTTCTTGTTTTCTCGATACTTTTTTGGACTTTTCTTCCTCAATCGGCGTCGACGTTCCTGTTATCTAAAATAGATAGCTTTAGTCAAGAACGTATTCGATGCTAACGTGATACAAAAAGCATGATATACTTGTAAATATATTATGTCTGTTCGATAGAAATCATAATTAATTTGATCTGTTTTACCCCTTTAGTCGCACCCGTAACAAAACTTTTTTCTTCGAGCTCTTCTCGAGGGTCGATCGTTAAATCACTTTGATCTTCTTCAATCGCATTAATAGACTCTTTTTCTTGCTTTATCACAATCGTTTCATTCGCATTATTATTTTCCGTCTCGTTTTCCATCATTTCTTCTTTTTCTTTTTTCACTATTCTTGGAAATGATTGCACGGGTAATTTAGTATCTTGATTCGTTATCAGTGACTTTTCTTTGACCGATTTGTCCATGATGGTGCCAAGTTTAGCATATCGATCGATAAGATGGTCCTGAATCGTTTGGATACAAATGTTTACATCCCCTGTGTATTGTCCTTGAGAATTTTTCAGTTCCAATAAAAATCTTAAACACCAGTGTAGCTGAGTTATCCCTGTGGAGTTGATCGAACGATTAATTAAAATGCGTCATTCTATAATAGGATGAAGGTAAAATAAATTATAAAAATGCTTGTAGATTTAATAGAAACTGATTTTCATCGTTTAATCTCCCACCATGATCTAAATTCGATTTCGACTGACCTACGTTATTATGATCATTGCGAAAAAGTATCCAAATTACACCCAATGCATGATCGTGATAAACCCAATGGGGTGGTCGTACCGCAGTCATTACAGAACCAGATGCTGTTCTACTGTCTTGTAGCCTGAATAAATACACGACAGGTTGAATGTCGAAATCATCCTTCCGTGCTATGGAAATTCTTCTATCCCTTCTCCTCACTTTTTCCGAATTCATGATAATTATTATAATTATATTTACTCAATTAGAAGATCCTAATTATACGTGAAAATTTGTATCGACCGAAATGTCAATTTATTTTGCAAATGAGAATTTTTAGACTGGCCTGAAGTGAGTGAACGAGAAATGAGATTTCGAGAGGATACTACCTAACCATTTTCTAATTTCAATTTTTATTCCTTTTCGTGATTATTTGTCTTGGTTCTTTCTTCGTCGATACATAATGTGACATTTATGAAAATATTGAAACTATTTCAAGGTAGTGAGTCGCTCATTTGTGTTTCGTAATCTTCATCGTTTCTTTTTTCTTCTTTCACCTTTTCTTCATCTGTTTGTTCTGCTTCGGTCCCTGACCTCATTAGTTTGCCACTGTCCTTCAAGGATTTTAATAACTGCAACAGTTGTTCAACATTTACAGGATATCCGTCGGGCTGCCTTAAACTCCGGAAGTATTCTTCGGTGAGACTGACGTGCTCCGTCGTAATATCTTTGTAGCTTCTCTGAGCCAGCATCATCACAGTACTGATAGCTATACTGTATATCTTCACCTATGGACCGAGAAACAATAATGCAAAACTTTACATTCACCTTGTTAACGCAATATTAAAATAAAAAATTGAGTCGTTTGATTGTACATAAAATTTACAATACCAAGTTATTCCTTCGATCATCTTTCGATACGAGTTTCGTGCTCGGACATCGAATAGTTGTTTCCAAAACCTCACCGATATTTGCGTATTCCCTTGGGAGTTCTTCTCTCGTGGGTGCTCGAAACATCTTTCATGCGATATATTAAAGAAATTAATGGTAAGTCGAATAATAAATAATAATAGTAAATAAAAATGTTAAAAATATAACACTACACCTCCGATGTAGAAACATCACTGTTGGCAGTGCTGTGAAACACATCTCGATGAGTCGTCCCGTGTCGACGAAAGCCTCCACGACGTGGCAAAATTTCGAACAATTCTGGATGTTTATTTTTCAAAAAAGTACCAGCCTGAAGATTCTTTGTTTTTTCACTTTTACTTGTCGATGGCTCGTCGACATTCACTGTTGTACGATTTTCGCCTCTCTTCAATGATACGTCTGACATTATATCTTTGTTCGATGGCCGTACGAGTCACGAGGGATTTTTTAGGGTTGAAGTCATGGTGCTTGGATCCATTTACAGCTTTCTTTCCCATTTCATCGTCAAAACTTGACTATAAAAAAAACTATGGTACCTTTCACACATTACTATCGGATTATTTATATTGATTCAGGAAACGAACCTTATAAGTAATAATATCCGGTTACTATTGCAATGGAAGAAAACCAACTCGTTGGGTATGCATTACTCGAACTTTTGCCAAAATAATCCTCAGGACGGAAATATTGTTATTCTTTCTTTGGAGTTTGTTTCGATTTACGATAAAATTTACAAAACGATTATATTACAGTTAAATTTGATGGTATTGGTTATGGCAAAGATAGCTTCGTTCTCATGTGGTCCGCACTCAGCAGACCACCCTGTAAAAGCCCTTCATTTATTTCTGGCAGTGACAAGTTGACGTTTTTTTCCAAACTAGCGATGTAACCGATCTTTTCACCAAGGAAAAAAAAGTAGTTTCCGGCTTCCATCGAACATCCAAAATTCTCGTGAGTACAAGAACGTCTTGGAAGCTATATGGCCCAGACACATTGCGAATAAAAATAAGGCGATAGGATCGACGGATCGAAAACTTTACCAGTTTGAATTTTTTCATCGGTATTAGTAGTCATGGAATTTAATTTCAGAGTACCGAATCATGAAAGTATGAAGTCCACACGAATGAAAAAGCGATGGCTGGCGATGACCGGATGACCCTGGACCCTCCGAAACCACGAAAGACAAATCGCATGTTTTATCCTCGATTTAACGAAGGTTCGAATATAATTTCATCCAGCTATTATAAGCTTCGTTATAATTAAATGAAAAAAGTAAACTAATTCCATCATCATCAGGAACGCCAAGACGTCGAAAATCATCGGTCTGAATAATCCCTTGAACAGGAGAGAGAAAACCTGGAAATTTCAAAATTCAGAGTCCAAATTTCACCAACCTTGCCAACCCGAGCGAGAAACATAAAAGGAAAGGAAAACTTCGTTTATACGCGTTGAGAAAAAAATGGCAGGAAGAGGCCCACGGGTAGGAGGATGTCCCGGCGGCGGGTCCGCGCGTCCCGGTAGCCTGTCGCGTCCTGCGATGACCCGAACGCAAATGTTGCGAGAAGCAAAAACGGCAGCCATAGTTCAGAAGGAAGTTCGTGAGCGTCCTCCCGAGGCGTCGACAAAACCTGGAGTATGCCCGGGACGTTTACGTACTGGACTAGCTAGAGTCGGTCCTCCTCCCGCACCTCCAAAAAAAATCGACCTCATACGTCCGGCTACTACGAGGACGATGAGAATAAGGGAGAAATTAGCGGCTGAAAGGATCGCGGCGGCGGAACAACAACGAGAAGATCCTGGACGACGTCCTAGACGTACACCAGCTCCATTAGGGGGAGACGCTCGACTTGGACGCGAGCGAAGAGGATTGCAGGACACTCTTCCCAGAGGTCAATCCACGACAGTGAGAGGAAGGGCGCATCCGATCACCGCAGTCGATACTGCAATCGCTAAAGGTCACATAGTCACCAATAGACCCGGTGCGAAAGGATCCAGAAGACCATCGGTAACTTTGGTTCTTCGTTTTCCTTGAATCGAATTATTCCTCGAGCATGTTACTTTCTTTCATGATTATTCCAATTTCATGAATTAAAAAAAACGGCGTTTCGATGGAAAAGCCTATTTGACCGATTAGAAATTGATCTCAGGCAGGACCATCGGGGTTACCCAGAAGCGCAGTGGCAAGGGCATCGCCGATCTCCGAGGGCACGGAAAATCTCGCCCGAAAAATGAATGCCGAGATAGTAACGGCTGTTGCTCAAAGCGAGATTGTCGATAAGATAATTATCGCACCTGGTACGATAAACAGCGATCTCAATACGATCGTATGCATAGTGCCACCCTCAAGAGCTCTCGACGGTACGATGTTAGGTGGATCATCGCAAGCTGCCAACAAATCGTTACAGGTGATAAACGAATCGCTGGACGAACAGGATGCCATCGAGAGCGCAGCTGTACAAGGAAAGCTCGAGGAGTTACAAAACGCTAGACGAGAATTCGTCGTGGCTGTTGCGAACGTCAGTACCAATGCGGTTGGGATTGAGGAAAATGGCGACGATTCTATATTAGATTTGGATAGAATGGATCCACTCGACTACATACAGAGTCCACCGAGACAGAGAAGAATATATAACGTACCCGATATATCGCACGAGGCTTTTCAACCACGATACCATCTGAATCATCCCTCCGTCGTTGCGGCCAGACAATTTTCTCGGGAGTTACAAAAAGACATGGAGCAGAGGGAGCAGCAACGAAGATTGGAACGTATGTTCGAGAAACGCGCTCACCAACAGATCGGTGATCTCAATTTCGACTTACCGTTCGAGCAGGACTTCCAAGAGGGTGATATCTCGTTCGAGGAGGACTCGGAGGGATACGATATGCCTTGTCCATCGAGGATAAAAGCACCCATAAAGATTCCGCGAAATATCAATGTTTGTCCGCAGCGAGGAGCGAATGTAGAGGAGATCGAGAAATTCTTCGATGTACAAAGGTATCCGCCGAGTCCGGAACGTCCAGGACCACCGCCGGGAAGAGAGAATCTTCATCCTGATCTATGGGATGTCGAAGATGTTTGGTATCATGAAGAATCGCACCCGGAAGGTCCAGATCTTATGCGCTTCGATACGAGCTACTGACCTCCGTCATTTCCTTTTTTTTACTGGTTCTAGTCTGATTTTTCGATGCACTCCGTTATACTTTGGCAAATTTAATAAAAGAGTTATATCTGATCAAATAAATTTATTTTCAAATTCGTCCGTATATATTTATTATCGTTGGCGTTCATCCGGGCTGTTAAAAATTTATCGTGGATGACGAATTTTAATTTATGAATTTTCTTGCCCAATGCGCTTCGCGAATTTATATGTTTTATTTATCACAGTAATTCATCGAGTGTTCTGGCACAAGCTGGTATAGCACGACGAGATTCCTCTTGGCAAGATGCTCTTTTCTTCGCCTCAACCGAATAAACGTCGACGTACTCAACGTTACTCTTCACAATTTGTCTCTTTTTCTTATAATTCGGCATACTGCCACGAGTTTCACTCGCGGTTGGTAAACCCTTTACCGTTGATGATAAACGTTCTTGTATTACCTGAAAGAAAGATTTTTTTTGCATTTCTTTTTATACCAAGAATGTTTCGGACATTATAAAATAGGTGAAACACTCGTTAACTTTTTTTTACCTGAATTCGCCGGGCAGGCACGACACTCGTTCGAGTCGGTATTTTTGGTGGTTTGCTCAGCCACCACACCTCGCGAGAAAACATTATTAGTGGATGTTGTGCGTTGTTGAAACAATAATTCATTTAATAATTATATAACGAACTCGATTGAAAAGTGTAGTCTTGTCCTCGCAGTTGTCGAAATCAGCCTCGTTTCCATCCACGAATATTTTCCAAACACTCGCATCAGCATCGGAAAAATTATCTTGAACGTTACAAAAATGAATGGATGTAATTTATCACGGGAATGGTTTAAAATCGTTTCCTCTACCTTTTACCTGACTGATGACGTTAGGTTGGTAAATGACATCAATCGCTTCATCAAATTCATGATCGTCGTATGAGCATACCACACAATTAGACATATCGACTCTCGTACTTTTTTTCAGGCTGGATGTGGAGAGATTGCTTTTGCATTTATAACGAGTCTTTTTGTCTTGCAATTTGTATGGATTAAATTGACGGAGTGCGAAAACGAAAAATTTTCAGAGTTAATTCACGATGAATGACTTTATCGAAAATACGTTGTCTACAACGTTCTTTTGTTTTAATGACGATACAAATAAATTAAACTTTTTATCAGAAAATAAATAAAATAACCAATGAAGGATAAACTTACAATTAAGTTCTTATTCCTCTCGACAGTTTTCAAGGATTCGGGTAATTTCTGGCAGGAAATAAACTTAAAGGTGTGGCGAACAAAAAAGCCGATGGTTTTTATCAGCTTTTTTTCTTTATTAATTCAAACCAACAGCGTCATTGAGCATTGGTTCAGTTGCCAATAAATAATGATCGTTTCTTTAACGCTAGCAGTGTGTAGTTGAAACGTGCCCCAACTCTCGGTAGATGATTATACATTATGGTAATTCATCGGTTTTTGTTTTCTCAGTGTTTTTGTTGTTGTTCGTTTCTTAATTCTTTCATCTATTTGTATCGACAAAGGATACCTGTAGACGGAAATTCGAGCGTCCTTTTTTCATATTTTATCTTCTCCGTTTCTTACATTTTTGGTAATTCTTTTTTTCTTTCGTCTTCGAGACTGATGTATCGAGGCACGCGAGGATGGTTCGAATGAGTACCCAGTTTGCAGGAGGCCGAGACCATAATAGGGAGAGGGAGTTGTTTCGTTTCGAACCATCGTTAGGAGACATTTAATTGCGAATTAGCAAGAAAGATCTCCACAGACTGCCACGATACAGCAGTAAGCATTTTTTTGTTTTTTGTTATTTTTTTTTCAATTTTTAGAAACCCATTTAGTGAGTCTAAATCTAAGTATCTGTCCTAACGTTGTCATCATCATCGTCATCATCATCATTGAACGCTAAACCATATAACTTGCCCGCTCTCTTGTCTAAGTACACGAATGATACAGCTTGGTTTATTTTTTTTCGTTTTGTTTTTTTCTTTTCTTTTTTCTTGCACTTCGATCGACGTTCTCACATTCAGCTATGTAAATGTTAATCTCGTCGATAGTGGCTATTACACCTTGTATTCATGATAATCGTTATAATAATATTTGATAATAATACAGTAGTGATGATCACCGATATACTTTTTTTTTCTTCTTTTCTTATTTCTTTTTTTGTTGTTTTTTTTACCATTCGTTCCTCACTCAGGTCGTTCGTCGGGGTCAATATAAGATTAGCGTCGTTCATCTGTGGCCATGTTCAATCATTCTTTGTTTTTCTTTTTTAATAATAAAATTATGTATAATATTTATATACCGTGTGTTGGAAAATACAACGAATATCGATATCGTCGCGTCAAAGACAGACGCAACGATATACGCAATTGCATTACCATATCGCGCACTCATCATATTCACAAATTAATCATCGTTAGCATTTTTCCTTCTTTCTCGTTTTGTTTCTCTTTTTTTCTTATCATCTCCTTTGTAAAACAATTATATACGCAATTATTGTTGCCGTTCAATCGTTAGTGTTTTGTTTCTTTTTCTTTTTCTTTCATTTATCGTTAAGGGCATAATTGTAATGATTATTCGTTAAACGTATTTACAGAAGAGGTATATATCAGTTCATATTAATGTGGTAATATTATATTTATAATAAATTAGGATTACACTGCGCTTTTTTCAACGTTTTTCTCTCCATCTTTTACTACTGCATGGGACAAGTTTCTTGCTGTTATTTTTTTTTTTTTCGTTTTCTAATTTTATTGGGAGGCTTTTGTAGTAGAATCGTCTTCGTTGGCTGGATTGATACGTTTCTTCCTCTCGTTTCTTCTCTCGAGGAGAAAGAGAATGAGAGAGAGAGAGAGAGAGAGAGAGAGAGAGAGAGAGAGAGAGAGAGAGAGAGAGAGAGAGAGAGAGAGAGAGAGGAGGAAATATCGGCACAGTCGTTGAAAAGTTCGAAATTAATACAAACCGAGTAACGCATCGCGATCGATCGACGATATTGGCTAATGGGAATAAACTGTACATTAAACGCTCACGCTCGGAACTTTAGTCTCGAGTACGTATCGGGCACGACGAGAAAAATAACAACGAAAAGTAAAATCAAATAACAAACCTCAATTGGCAAGGCATCGTCGAGTAGAGAGATATCGTCGATCGACGCGAGCGTAATATCGTGACTCAATGTTCAGTATTGTTAATCGAAAGAAAAAAAAACGGATATGAAAGAAACGGGTGAGAGAAACAAAAAATTGAAGAAACACTTTTTAGCCACGGGAGTCTCTGACTAAATTGCGGCAACTTGTGGATTCGACGCTCGTATCCCCTCAACGGTGTGCTACACATTCTAACGAGAAGGAACGGGCTCTCGATGATCACCTATAAATATCTAGCCTAAGGTATTCTATAAGCTACACGTGTTGTTGTTGTTGTTGTTGTTGTTGATGTTTTTTTCTTCTGTATGTCGTATGTATTTTCATTTTTTTTCTGCGTTTGCCACGTTTTCATTTTTTTTTCTTCAATTTATTCATTTAATTATTTTTCCTCGACTAATCGGGCCTTAACTCATCTCTACTTGTAGTCACTAAAAATGTCATTACCTACGCGCGAAACTACCTCACCACTAAATTAGCAACATGGACTTTATTATTTGTTTTGTTTGTTTGGTTTATTTTTTTCTTCCTTCATTTTTCTTCCCTGCCTTCTCGCCTATTTACTTCTATCCGCCGCTTCGCCGGAAAGTACGTCGTCTCGCACGTGATCAGTTTTCTTTAAAATATTATTTCTGCTTTGCATCTGCCTCTTAACGCCCTAAGAAGAGGATTATCGTTAACCAATTTTTTAATTCTTTTTTAACCAATTAATTATCGTTAGTTATTCTTACAACTACAGCTTTTTCTTCTTTTTCTTCTTCTTCGTCTTCTTCTTTCTTCTTCTTCTTCTTCTTCTTCTTCTTCTTCTTCTTCTTCTCTCTCTTTCTCTCTTATTTATTATGTACCTCAGTGTGTGTGTTTGTGTTTTTTTTATCAATCGTTATCGTCGTAATTATATTTATAATGTATTTATATATAATATATAATTTTACTCGGATATATCACTTTACCCCTCGCCCCTCGCTCACGTGCGTAAAGCACGGACCCAAAAATCTTTGGGAAACCGCGATGTGGTTTGCTTTCTTTTTATACGACTGTCTGTATCGTCTCGAGAGCATTCGCTCGGCGATATTCACTTTCTTTTTTTCTCGTAATACACAAAATTCTTTATTATTTTATTTTTATTACCGGCATTAAAAATCGTAACGCACTGCGAGGAAAGCTCGACAATTTGACAAATATTTTGTTTAGCAAAAAGTTGGACGAACTTCTCGAGTATTCTGAATTATCACGCCTGTGTCAATGGTGAAAAAATCGTCGTTATTTAGTACCCTGTAGGTAGATTGAAATAAATTGTATATTAATCGGCGATAATTGACTGTGAACTTGGAACCGCTCAGAGGCGAACACGACGAAAGTGTCGTTAAAAAAATTAAACGCGGTGCAAATGTCCAAACGAGCAGTCCATAAAATTTCACACGAAAATTGCAAGCCAAATTCCTTGCCACTTCCACGTAATTCGCAAAGATTTTTGGCAAAGCCCGTATCCGCTTTGACTAAACACTCTCGAAACGAAAAATTATCATCGTATCTCTCTCTATCGCGCAAAAAACCTCATACTCTCTCACTCTCGCGTATTATCATGCACACCGTACCAATCCCACCGCTCGTCCTTTCTCACTCGTACCTAAATTGTAATATCGTGTGCAATACGATTACGTAATTTAGCAATTATCAATTAATTTATTATTATTATTATTAATGTTATTAATATTATTATTATTATTATTATTATTATTATTATTATTAGTGTTACAAAAGCTTGATTATTTGGATCGGACTGTAGCAATATATTCACATAACTATTCATCGTGGAAAATAAAAATTCAACGTTTACAATTACAATCACTCGATCATCTCTCCCACAATCTCGCGGTACTTCTCGTCGCAAACACGCGATTAGTAGATTTTTGTTGTTGTTGTTGCTGTTGTTGTTGTTGTTTTTTGTTTGTTCTGTTTTTCATCTTTCCACCTCTCCATTAATTCATAATAAATACAATTATTCATATCTTCATCCGTTCTCCGAGATTTATTTTCTTCTATTATCGTCGCGTATACCTCCGCTCATTGGCATTGCGGCAAATTGCCATTAGCGATTTGACGAAATAACGTGATGTTTCCTTTTTCGTCGTATTCGCAAATTCCTCGCGCGTTTTTTTTCCTCTCTCCGTCTCGTTTTTCCTCGCGATTAAAAAATGTTAAGACTTTTCTCGTCGACGTTGCAAAACAGACGCGCTTTTCGTGTATGCATCGGAGTATGTGAGTGTGTCTGTGTGTGTGTGGGTGTAAGTTGTGTGGCTGTGTGTCTCGCTCTTTTATCGCCATAGCGCGTTTAACGCATACGCAAAATTTCGTTCTCGGGATAATAGGAATAAAATATATTATAATTTAAAAAACCATCGAAATCTCCACGACACACGTTGTAGTGCGATTTTCTTTTTTGCTTAATTTTTCTTGTCGCTTCGTTTTTCATTATGTTCCATCCAAGCAAGGAGTAAAAAATGTTATAACTATTACGGCGACGCGATCGACGTCTATTGCAGGTTCAAATTTTCAGGATTTTTTGCTGAAAAATACCGTTCTATCCGCTCGCTCTATCGCCCTTCGACTCCATTAAGCTTTCTCGAATTTCAATCCCTTCCTGCGTATTTTCTTCTTCTTTATTTCTCTTATAGCAAAGATAATAAGTTACGATTCTATTGTCATTCCCTCGCGGAAGGAATATGGTATCTATTATCAAAATATCGTATACCTTGCATGGTACACTCTGAATGAGTAGCCTAGAGACAGAGACAGTTTCTCGTTCGAATTTCTTTCGTCGCGGAAAAACGTTCGATACCCACGTCTCAGTTTTTCGTACACGGATCGTTAATTTAGTACGTGTATGTGTATACGTGTATATGTCTGTGGTCTATAATTCGTGTATAATTCGCCGAAAGAGTCATTCATCGGGCGAGAAAAGGAGAAGAGGATTCACGCGGGTTTCGCCCTTTTTTTCCTCGTCGCTCGCAACCGCGGCGAAACACGGGGCGTTGAATTTCGGCAAACGAGCTCTACCGATTATCATATATCCTTGTAACCGATATATAGATATATACATACATACATATACATATAAATATATATATATACGTCTGTATGTATTGCGGGCCTCTCGTGACCTCGTCGCGCTCAACGATCCGGCGAGATGTTCGTCCTTGACGACTCTTCCTCGACGACGAGAAAGCGCGATTTTCGTTCCATCTACCGAGATCCGGCGGTTTCCGAGGGCTGAGCCGAGGTCGCTGGATTGTGACTTGTTTCATACTCCATTACCTCTTGATAGATCAATTCCTTCCATTGATCGACCGTGTGTTCCCTCTCATCGACGCTGTGATCGTAGGGACCAGGTGCAGGCTGTAATTGAAAAAAAATCGATGACGTTTTCGGTGTACCGTGATGTAAAGTGGATACGTTTTAGGAGAATCAATCGAGAGCTACGGACTTGATGAGATTTCAAACTATTTTACTTTGAGAATAAATTTGAGATAATTAAACACTGTTTTTTTTTTAAATAGCTCGAGTAATATGCCTAAAACAACATATATTAATTAGAACATGTATAACAATAATACTTACAGCATTGACCTCTCCTTCGTCATACCAGACGTTTATGTAATTGTGCAGTAAAGCGTCGTCAACGGAAATACGCCGTTCCGGATCGATAACGAGCATTCGCGATAGCAAATCTCTGGCTTGGCTCGCTTTTTTTACCATGAAAATAAATTGATATTGTTGATTATACAAAGACGAATATATTTTGCGCTTAAGTTATACATATGGAGTAAGAAAATAAAGGGAGACGCGAAAACGAGGTCAGAAAGTAATCTCACCTTTCAGTCTATTGTGTTCCGAGGAATCCGTGGGAAATAGAATATCGGGAAATAGCCTCTCGAACGGATAGCCGGGATATCGCGGCCTGTTCTCAACGTAATTTCTTACGGTCGGCTGAAGTCGTTGCATGAATTCTTGGGCCGGCGTGCCAAGCTGCTCGATTATTTTGTTCCACTGGTCGATGTGATCGGTGCCGGGAAATAGAACGCCTCCTCTTATCATTTCTCCCATTATACAACCGACCGACCATATATCGACGTTCTCCTTGTAGCCCATGCCGAGAATTACTTCGGGCGCTCGATAATACCGTGTCACGACATACGGTGTCATCATGAACGTCGTTCCTGCGGTTCTCGCGAGGCCAAAGTCCAATATTTTCAGCGTACAGTCGGACTTTACGACGATGTTGCTCGGTTTTAAATCCTAATATCGAAAATGAAATGAAAATAATTTACACGAATCCATCGACGTTTTAATTAATACAAAAATTCGTGTTTAAATATCGATTATACACGAACCCTGTGGATTATTCCAGCCGAGTGTAAATGCTTGATACCGCACAACATCTGATAGAGAAGATAAGACATGCGTTCGTGATCGAGATCCATCTGGATGACTTGGCACAGATTCGCGTCCATCAGCTCCATAACTAGATATACATCTTGAAACTCGTCCAACGAACGTTGAGGTGTGAAGGCGTTCAAAAGACCGATAATCTGCAGATAAAATCAATCAGAAAAACGGATCGAGCAGAAATTTAAAGAGAATAATTTTAAAAAAAAGTTTTATATAAAGTCCCAGAGATACTCACATTTTTGTGATTTACAAGCTTCATCAGCTTGAACTCCCTGTAAGCTCTCTTCGCGTGGGTAACGTTCTGAAAGGGTCTCGAGAGTTTCTTGATAGCGACATTTTGCGCCGTTACGGTGTCGTATGCAGCACTGAAAAATAATAAAATTATGTCAAATTATGAGAAACATAAATTCATAAGAAATTTTACTTCGAACTGTTTTTCATTTGAAATTCGTAAACGCACCAGACGATTCCCTGTGCTCCCGAGCCAATTGGCTTGAGATTCTGGTAACGCTTGAGAATAGTGAACTTGGTGTCTCCGACCTCGACCGTGTAAAACATGGCGAATAGCCGGGTTGTCATGTCAGGCCACAGATAAGGCATGCGCCTCGGTGAATCTCGCCTCTCCTTCACCTGTATCTCCACACCGGAGCACTCCTGGTGCACTCTGCGAGGACTTACGCTCTGAGCCACTTTGATGACAGCGATTGTTGATTTTCTTCCTTCTCTCTTGTATTTCTTTTTCACAAATAAAAAAGACAAAAGCGACTACTTCAAATTATTTTGGAAGTCTTGTTTTATCAACTAGTCCTATTTTTGTTTCGTTAACTAAACGCGGGACTCTCGCCAAACTTCAATGACGAGACCCTACTTGTTCGGTCTATAGATGGATTCGTCTGTAACAGAAGAAAATATCGAGAAAAATGTAACGAGTGTAAACAGTACAAAAACATTCAAAAAAACAAAAAACAAAAAACCACAAACTTCTCGAACAAACATTTAATACTGGATAATAAAAATACTAATCACAACTTAAATAATATTCGCATATTTCCATACTCGTCGATATAGAGTCATTGAAAAAATCCCTCCTGTCAGTTCTCAAACGTAATGAGCCACGATTTACCATTATTTCGGTTCAACCTCCCCGATTGTTTCGAACCTATCCACAGTTCCCGAAATTAACGCACACGCAGTGTGCCGAGTTCGATAGTTAATGTATACAGTGTCCTTTCGGATAATGCAATTTGACGAGAATTCAATAGTTTTCGACATAGATGTACAAAGAGCAAGCGAAAGGAGGGAAGGGGGGGGGGATGCCTTTATGGAAATTCAAGCGCCACTCTCGCACGCTGCAAAATGCATCGAGAGTAGCCGTGAAGAGGAGAGTCTGCGATACGTGCTCTATGGTTTAATGGGCCGAGAGGGTTGAACGGTAATTATGTTCCCATACTCAACATCACCCTCCCCCTACTCCATCCCCTTCACCCCTCCGCCCCTCTCGCCCCTTCATACAACCCCTCCAATTTTCAACGTTAAATACAGAGGGTGTAAGCACGAATGAGAGAGACGAGGAGACAGTATGGGACAGTTATTGCAATTATCGACGAGCATTCGTCGATTACTCTCTCGTAGGTAGACTAGATGCGTACTCCCATACACGTTATCTCAATATACGTTCAAACTCTCGATACGAGCATGGACGGCTTTTCTCGACGAATGATGCAAACATAAAGGTTAACGAGCCTGGATATCATCGTTCCGGACCGTTTTCTCCTCCCCCTTTGCATCATTGCCGCGTCTCTATCTCGCCTCGGTGAATACATATTTAGTCCTCACGGCCTTCTGCGCGATAACATTTCGAGCAATTTTCGACGTAATTTATTCATGGAATTTTTGAGGTTGTTTTTTTTAAATCTTGTGGGGTGTGGATGATTATATGTATAATTAGAGAGTGAGAGATGATTTTGAGAAAAAAATTTTCTTTCGACGTTTGACAGCGAAATTTTTATTCATCTGGAAGAAGAAGATTCTCACAATGAATTGAAAGACGATTATATGTCATTTTAATTAATAGAGAAATAACGATCTTTAATCAGTAACTACAGCTATGAAAATACAGACATCTGTCTGATTCCAACGCCATTGTCTTGACCTTAACCTTCGCTTTAAAAAGCTCTTGAATCAAATCGTTATCGGAGCAACGAGAAAAACGTTAAAATCCTTCGAACTATCGATTTTTCATGCTTTCGTGAAATCCATTGGAATCTGTATACAACGTACTATGATTGTCTTTCAATTTTATGGGTTGAATTTTTTAAGTGATATACATACATATATGTACGTACATCATCCACTAGGTGAAAGAGGATAGAAGCTAGCGGAGAAGTTTGATGAATTTTTCAAGATGCAATTTAAGCTCGAAGCAAAACCGAGAGATATTATACAGTGTAAAAGATTCTTGGTCCTAAGACGAGTTGATACAGATAAATGTATATCTATAGACACTCGTATATATTGTTCGAGATGGAAAGCTGGAGACGCGGTAAGGAGGAGCCTAGAGTTAGTCGCTCGCTCGCTCGCTCACTCGTTCGACGACGACGACGACGTCGACGAAGGTACGAGCCGGGTGGAGCAGCTGTAAATCGTTAAAGATAACTATAGCAAAAAAGGGGGTTGAATAGAGGGGTTGGTTGCTTGAGGCAATCTAGGTCAGGCAGTGTTGTACGTATGTCTCTATCACTGTCTCGCTCGGTTGGTTCTTTCTCTCTCTCTTTCTCTCTCTCGCTCTCCCTTTCCCACTAGCACCCTCTCTTTCCCACAGAGTTCGCGATCTATTCGACAACGAGGCAAAGAGTACGAACGGTCGAGGCAAAAAAAACGTCTTCCTCTCTCGCTCTCTCGGCTTCGCGAACGTACGAACAACGCGGATCGATGAGGTGAACGTCCTCGGGGGTGGTTTCCAGCGCTGGAACGAGAGACGCCAAATTGTCAGATCGCCACGTGCCTGCTATATATACCTCGTCTCTATCTCTAGGCCCTGGTTTTTTCATCCAAACTCTCGTCCTCTCTTTTCGCTTCGCGGACATTTCTTTTTATCCCGGGCTAGTCGCTCCCCCTTTCGGTCTGGTCCATCTTGTGAATGGAACGACGACGACGAGACCGTATTCTCGAAAATTGCTCGGAATTAAACTGTGGACATTTTTCGTACCTTCTCGCACGAGCAAAAAAAATTACACCGGATAAACGACTAAAGATAAATTCTTCGTTGAATATTGACAACGATTTATTTCTTTAGGGTATCGACCACTCGCCAAGAATTTTTTCTTCCAACAAATTTAGAAAATGATCCATCCAATTCGTATAAATAAAAATTTTAGTATAAAAAATACAATTACATCGTCTCACAGTTGAGATTTAACGTCCAGACCGCGTCACCGCCAGATTGGACACTCTGGTTTTCGTGATATATTGAAAATTTAAATCGGTATGAGAAATGACCGTTGGCCAGACGTAATATACCGGAAGGGCAGAGGGGAGGAGCGGGGGAGTGGTTTCCCCGAAACGCCGCGAATCGAATACGAAATGTGCTCTCCGGCGTCGGACCGTCTCGCACGTGTGTCTGTTGAATCGATTTTTCTTTGCACCAGCGATACACACAGGTACGAGCTTTTTTTTCAAGCGCAATCGGATTATAATTTGGCGTGTATGTCGAGGCGCAAGAGAGAGAGAGAGAAACAGAGAGGGGAGACGAAGATATGCAAAGTAAAAATTCTTTCCTTTTTTGTCGTAACATATTATGCGGTTACGCGGGAAAGAGACACGATCGTGTGTAGAATGCGAAGATTCTCTCGCATAACTCGAGAAGAATAAGAAGTCGCAAAATGGTGGAGAAGAGAAAAGGATCGAGGGAAACGAGCCAGAGGCTCTTTGGCTCTGGCAGCCACCTTTGCCGGGATTCCCCCGATTATTTATAGTCGTCCCGCAGACTACGCGCCTCCGCATCTCCGCCACTTCTTATTCTCATTCTTCGCTTCCTCTTTTCTAACCTCACGTGGGCCAACCACCTTCGCTCCTTACCCCGTTTGTCGTTACACTCGTTATATTATTTATTTAAGTACGCGAAGACCCGACGACAACGAAGAAGATGACATACACTACGCAGTATATTGTACGTGTTGAGAAATTTATGCGTTTTATGTTGCGGAACGAGAATGTGTGACAGTCCTACGGTCATTCGATTTACATTGCGAAATGATCAAATAAAAATTATGAACTGCGTGAATTTTAAGATTTTTGATTAATTTTATAAAATTTGTATATAATTTTTATAATTTTATAAACGTTATAAATTGTATTAAAATATGAACAAAATTTTTAAAGAACTCGACCGTATTAATCATTCCTAAGGAGTAATTAAATTCTTTTTTTGGTTCGAAACAAAATATTGAAATAAATGACGAATGATCGTCGGCCAACGTTACTTCGGTCGACTTAAAATTTATCACGCGTAATTAAGCTTTTGCGATTAAGAAAGAAAAGAAAAGAAAAACAAAGTGTGATGTAACGCGACAGAACGTAACGAGAATCGAGACGGTGAATAAACTCGTCAAAGAGAACTTCCTGATAAAGGAGGAAGTTGCAGGAAGATTGATGACGCTCGTCTCGTTTCGCGCTTACGCTTCTAGTCAAAGAGCGACACCGAGAAAAAAACGTGTGTTTTCTATATACGTATATGAAAACCGAGAGACCGGTTGAGGCGAAGCGAGAGAGGAGAAATACGGGAGGTGGTATATAGAGATAGGCCCCTTGTCGAGAAGAAAAACGAGAAAATAGTGATACGAGAGACGCGGCGTCGCGAAGAAGATGGTGGCTGTTTGCGTGTGTATGCAAGCGAGAGAGATAGAGAGAGAAAGAGAGAGAGAGAGAAAGAGAGGGTAGAAAATGTGTAAAAAGAAACGAAGTAAGAGAAACGTGATGAGAGGGAGAGTGTGGGAGGGCAAGAATTGCAACCACCCTCATGAGTCTCGTATATATTTCACGAAAGCGAAAACGTTCATCGTCTGGTTTTCTGGCGCATCTCACGCTGGCGTCGCACCGAGAGGGAAAGAGGGGGAAGAGAGAGGGAGAGCAGTGACATTAGAGTCGCTCTACGGGCCTCTGAAATTCTCGGTGGCGTTACGGTGACATCATATGTGATTTAAGTCGGTCTGTCACAGAGTCGTCGCTTCTAGAAATCATTTTTTTTTTCTTTCCGTCGCTCCCTCTCGCTGATGTCTCTTTCTCTCCCTTGCACGCGTTTAAATACACGCAATGACATTAATACGTACTGTATACATTAAAGAGTTATGTACGATTTTAATAAAATTGTGGTCCTATGAAATCGAGAAAATTATTAAACGGATTGAGTAAATTTTGTTGGAAAATAAATATAAAAGTGTTATAAAAATCGAGGCAAGATAAAAAATTGAATAAATAATAAGAACTTACCATAAGCCGTTTGCCATTTTTGTCGATCGTTCAATTCACTCTTCGGCTTGTAATATAACGGGACGAATCTGTAATCAGGACAAAAATATGTATTAATAAACAAAAAATTCACGAGGAATGAATTATTTATATAAATCAATCGCTGTTAATTTCCTAATTTTTATTCGTTTTCGTTCATTCGCCTGGAGTTTCGCGTCTTTAACAGAGTTAGAATGTTTCCAAGACAAAATAATCACGGTTACAATCGTATCTCCGTCACTCGAGAATCTCGGGGCAAAACTTAAATCGTTGCTTCTTCGAGAAAATGAAATTGAACCGGAGTACCGGCGATACTCTATCGTCGTCTCGAACTTATTTCTCTCGGTCTCCGCGCGCTTACGATATCTTTCTCTCCCTCGTCGACTTGTCTTCGAACCAGTGTCACGAACAAGCGCGGTGGGTACATAGCTTCGGGAAATCTCGCGAGCAGGTTTACCCAACGAAGTTTTCCGAAGAGTGAAATGAAACGGAGGAACGGGGCCAAGGAAAAAGAGCAGTCTTCGCGATGTTTAACCAGGGAGGAGAACGACAAGGGCGAAGAGGGGGGGGGGGTGGTGGTGAAGATCGAGAGAGGGAGAGAGAGAGAGAAAGAATGAGAGGGAGATAAAGAGAGAAAGGAGGGAAAAAGAAGAAATACGAGTATCCGATGAGTTTTAATCTTCCATCGTGGATGGCAAACCGGGGCTGTAAAAGGCCACGAACTTCTCGGTAAAAATCTCTCTTTCTCTCTCGCCTTTGGTCTCCTTTTTATTTCCTGAATTCTTTCATTTCCTCTTATCTCCTCTCTCTGTCTCTCCTTCGTCTCGTCCTTTATTTCTTTCTTCATTTTCTTCGCTTACACGAATATAAAGGATAACAAAAATTTGATGATGTTTTTTGTTTACATAAAATGAATTTAAAAACACGCTTTAGAGAGAACTTTGGAGCGTCGAGTCTGTATCTCTTTTTTATGTATATAAATAGTCAATTCTCGGTTTTGAGTATATAGATATATGTGTATAGGGAATATGATGTGTTAAGCTTCTCGAGATATTGGGCTCTCGGCATACTCTAGAACTTCATGGGAGAAAATCGAATTTGCCTCTTCAACTCGCCGAGATACCCCGAGGGAGGTTTCTGTGATGGTCAAAGTGTTCGTCAGAGTATATGATAGTTCTATCTATCTCTCTCTCTCTCTCTCTCTCTCTCCCTCTCCCTCTGTGCCCCTTTCCATGCTGCGTTAGGGCACTCAGCTGTCTCACTGAGTGCTTAACTCGATGCCAAAGGTCGTTGCCCTTTGTGGTTTTCTCAACGGTCTTCCGTACATACATATATATACGTTACGCCGGACCACGAATGGTCGAGTAAGCTTCATCAATATTTTAAAGATCAAATAAATTATCCACGTATATAACATTGTCCAGAAATTCTTTAAAAAAAAAGAATTAATCGCATGAAAAAATAAGTTGACATCGTTAGCTTGACGCTAAAATAAATATTCGTCGCTATTTTATTGTGAACTATCGATATTCCATTTTATTGACGTCGAATAAAAAACATACAGACAGACAGAGACATAAAATAAAAATAAAATATATACATTAAAACGACTCGAGGTGACAAGTTCGAGTGACGCGAAGACAACGATGACGGAGGAGACTACGAGAAAAAGGTTCACATCTGCCGTTTCTCCCGTGAATAAATCATCTCGGTAATTGGCGTTGAAACGTCAGAATCGGAATATTCGCGAGGCGAACCTCGTCACGTCGTCGTGCACCGACGGGCAACGTTTGTATTCGACGAATTCGTTGAAAATTCATGAATTCCTCGTGCATTATTGCGCTATATCTTAGTTCTCCGTTGTTTCGTTTTGTTTCGCGATCCTCGTGTGGCTACTGGGCGAATGTATACTCGTCGACCCAACCGGGCATGTGTGGCAAAAGCTGGACGGTTTAGATCTCGTCCGGACTCGCCTAATTATTACACGAGTTTCCGAGAGTCTCGGGGCGAGTTTCGAGGGTGTTGAATGACGGCTTTCGTAATCGCGGGTCATCAACGTCACACCTTGCAACGATTAATCATATTTTCCGCTCGAGGAAACTGCAGTTACGACGATAATAGCTTGGCCGTTCCAGACGAGCGAGAAGACAGCCTTTTCATGGAGAATGTGTAGAAAGAAAAAAAAAGAAAGGAAGGAATTAATAAAAACGATTAAACGACATTTAATTCCGATTAAATTCAAATTTTCTACAATTCAATTTCCGGTTTGACGTAGTCGGCAAATTCCGTCTGAGAAACAACTACATTTTTGGAATCGTAATATTATCATCCCCCGTTGAATTTCTCGAGTTTGACTAATGACGCGAGCGACGCGACGTACGCTTATGAGAGCCAAACGATATTCGTGAGACAGTGAATAATCAAAAAACGAGGAAAATTTTCGCGTGTAGCTTCTCGCCAATTAGTGACGTTCCTACGTTCCTATATATCGAGTGCGTGTTTCTCGTCGATTATTAATTCGGTGCAAAGTAGCCGGAGTCTGTCGTCGACGGTCGACGAATTCGTCCTGCGTTCTCTCTTTCTGTCTTTCTGCGCACATATATATACGCGTATAAAATCCACATACGTATATATATAAATGTACACGCAGATATGGAAGGAAGGCCGATTACGAATTCTGGGCGATTCGTCAACGCTTCGTGACCGTTGTAACCTCGAGTACCGACTGCAACGGGAGTTTCGCAAATCGCAACGATTCGTCAACGTTAACTCGTAGCAGGAACGTCGCGACTGCCGAGGGTGAAGAGGGTGAAAGAGAGAGGAAAAGGGAGGAAGAGTGAGAAATAGAGAGAGAGAGAGAGAGAGAGAGAGAGAGAGAGAGAGAGAGAGAGAGAGAGAGAGAGAGAGAGAGAGAGAGAGAGAGAGAGAGAGAGAGAGAGAGAGAGAGAGAGAGAGAGAGAGAGAGAGAGAGAGAGAGAGAGAGAGAGAGAGAGAGAGAGAGAGAGAGAGAGAGAGAGAGAGAGAGAGTAAAAGCACCTAGAAGCAGCACGGCGTCAAACGACTAGGGAAGAGTGGCAATTTGTTAAAAGTTCCCGCGAGCATCGCGGCGCTCTAGACGACAGGTGTCCCTCGGGATAGCACACGAGGCAGGCGTTCGAGGCTCTTGCGAGAGAGGAACGATTTCCCAGAGTGACGTGTATATGATGCGATACGTACCTATATATATATCGCGTTTTAGAAACGGAAGTTGATATAGCCGACGCATACCATGAATATATCTCACGATATACGGAAATCCATGGAGATTCGAAAAAGAATCCGTATTTTATTTATTTTTTTTTGTTGACAAAATGAAAAATGCATAGTTGGGCCCAGACGCGATCCCAGCCAACTAAGGAATGCCGTGAAACGTGGAACAGCCGATGAACGGACTCGAGGAACTTCCTGAGAGTACAAGAAAATAGAATTTTTGGAAAAATAGAGAATCGACTCGATTTGAAGGAAGAAATATGAAAGATATATGCGCCAAATGGAAAACTGGAAAAAAGGGAGGAAAAATTGGGGAGATGGAATTTGCAATGAAACATATGGCGAACGTGAGCTTGAGTTTTGTCGCGTTGAACGAAAATTCTAACTGGCGATGTGTGCGTGTGTATATAATATTATATATATATATATATAGTGTACGTAACAGCCCCTGTCGGCTTTGGCGTTTGTCTCTTATACGCCTGGTGCTACACAGTATGCCTTCGGTCCGAGTCTACGTCTTCGTCGTCGTCTTCGTGGTCTTTTAGCAAGTCTGAGACGTCTTGACTGGTGTCCGGTATTCGGCGAATTTCAAAAATGTCACGGACGTCTCGTTCTTTTCTCTTCTATATATCTCTCACTTACCGTCCCTGTGCGAACAACATACGTGCTACACGCGTATAGATATATTTATATATACGTACATAGGTATAGGCAGCAACGTCAAAAGCAAAGTTTTCTGAGATGGAGAGCAGTGACGGGGTCTACGACTCTATTTATAAAACGCGCGATGTCATTCCGCGGTGTCTGAGAGGAAATGACCAAGAATGAAAAAACGAGAAAGAGAGATATAGACGAAAAAAAGGCCCAGACGTACTTTGTATCGTTGGTGCGAGTCAAATTTGTCGAGCTCGAGATAAAACGAAATTGGCTTACGATTTTATACGCATATATATTATCTATTTTCGTTTATACTCGAGACGCATTCGAATCGAATCGAATTACGAATTTCTTGGCACTTTTTATCCGATTATTTGCAAATATTTAATTGTTACGTTAAAAAAAACGATTAATAATTTAATTTGATTGAAATATTAATCAATCCTGTATGAAGACTTTTTAAAAATAAAATAAAAATTCATTCGATGGCAAAATTTCCAAAATTATTTTATTTTTATTGTGTCTGTGTTTTTTTTTTTCATTAATTGGTTGGAATTGATCGCGATGAAGATTTTGAAAAATTGTCACTGGCGCCTATAAACGTATACGGACAAGGGTCTCACGCTTTGGAATTTGCTTTCATTGGCCCGACTTAACAGTGGAATTTGGGAGGCGAGGAGCTCGAGATGATTTTGCGTCAGAGTGCAGAATGTCGCGTGCCTTACGCTCTGTTGAAGTGTGTCGCGAATTTCTCTCTATCTCTCTCTTTGCGTACATATCTCTCTGTTTCCATTTCCCGTCTCGCAATTTGCAACCGAAACGTACGAAGAGAAAGAGAGAAGGAGAAAATAGTTATGCAACCGTGCAGTGTCTGTTTCCACACCGCAGTGGCTCTTCGAGACACGCAGTAACGAATTTCCCGAGCGAAGCGTGCGGGACTTCTCCTCTTACGTCTTGGAGAATGTCGCTAATTGGCCGAAAATAAATGCACCGCGTCCGAGAGGAAAGGGAAATATGCTTGCGACAGTCCGCTAACTCCGCGAGAAGCTCTTCTCATTACTCAAATCGCTCTTTTCTTCCCTTCTCCCATCCCCTTCTCGCTAAATTTACCCCCACCCTCCCTCGTTACTCGCGATATTTAGCAGGATTTTTTTTTTGCAGCTGACCAAACACCGTTCGGGACATACATCGTTCCACGATATAACTACAAGCTTCATAAAAAAAGAAGGATTTCTTTTTTTCAAAAATTATCGAAATAAATGTTTACGTTTTATTTAATTGAGAAATTAATTCGAATATTTTTACGATCGAATTCGACACACTCGCGATTGAAATGTTCCAGGGTTTCTTCACTCTTCCTGTCTAGAATTCACAGTCGCGCTGTGTTTGTTTGTTTTCTGTTGGTAATTTTTCCGTCGATCACGAGTAAAAAAAAGCTCCAAGTCGCATTTCCCTCTCCGGTCACGTAGGAAATACCGCGGGCGACGGAGCGTTACGAATAACTTCTTCCCGAAATACCGATCGTACGCGAGACCGGTGAAGAAGCGGAGTGAGAAAGACGCACGGGTTGCGGTGCGAAACACGCGAGAGCGAGAGGGAGAGAGATGTGAAAGAGCGCACGCCACACGTCCCCTTAATTACGACGTGCGATTAAGAGGCTGCCGCTGCACTAACCCCTGTCATGCTTTTCGCAACGGGACGCCCAAACTTCCCCCACTTTCTCCCTCTTTACATCTTCCTCTCTCTCTCTCTCTTTCACTCCTTTCACCCCATTTCTCTCTCACTCTCTCCGTTCACTCTCGCTCTCGGCACGCGCGCCGGTCTAATAGATTACGGGCTAAGTGCAATTAGCCCGCGGTACTGTTCCCATATAGACGTCGAGCCGAGGTATGCGCAAGCACGCAGCAACATCGAGCGAGAGTGCAAGCGTCCGCGTTCCTCATTTCATGCAGTTCGGGTCACATAATCCTCTCTCCCTCTCTTCTTCCCTCTAACCCCCCGTTACGAAAATCTCAGAGCTAATGGTTCGAGCTAAAAGTGATGGCAAGACATGCACCAGGTGGGGAGATTTTCTTCAATGAAATTGTCTCGCACGTAACGCAAAATGTGTGTGATAAATTTTCGATGAGAGAGAGAGAGAGAGAAAGAGAGAGGTCACGCTTAAGAACATAATGTGACATTTAATCAAATAACAAACGAAAAATAATCGAATTGACGATTTAGGGAAAAAAGAAAGATTTTTAAAATTAATTAAGAACAAAGTCGAAAAAATATACGTGTTTTATTTCAAAGCGAGAAGCTGTGACACTTTTGGCACCTTTCGTGCTAGCGAGGAAGTAGATCGAAATATTCACGAAGATTTAATACGTTTGTCCTTGAGTATTCGTCTGTTTATATATATTGTGAATTATTAATCCGAATTCACGTATGAATGTAGCTTTTACGTAAACATCACGAACGGCGATATTATTCCAAGGGGAGAACGACGTATACCGATATACGCATGGACGATAGTCGAATTGATGTAGTACCATCGTGGAGAACCCTAGCTATATAACGAGAGAAGTACATCCTCGTTTCTCTCGTGACATCGGGGAAGCAGACGTTTCGCTTTCACGTGACGACAGTTACAGCGAGACCGGAGAATGATTTACGCTCGACGAAACGGTATACACCCTTTGGTGTTGACATCGAGGAGAGGATAGAGAGAGAGAGAGAGGGAGGGAGATCGAGAGAGTGTACTCAACATCTCCTCTTGGTCCATACACAAGTTGTACTCTTCACCGATAAAACCAAATTTATACGAATTAAGTTTATTTTATTTGACACGAATTTAGTTTATTTATCGAACGTAATGCGATTTAATTTCCACAGATTACTCGAAAATTACAACAAGCCCTTATTTTTCTACGCGTGTCTTAAATTTTCTCAAATTTCCAAGCAATTTTTGTAGACTGGCCGAAATATAATTTTGTTTTGTTTCTAACGAGTTTGACAAGTGCCCGAAGTAATTTAGCAAGAACGCGGAGAGGACGAGACACGAGAGGCGAGAGAAATAAAGATTATTACGATTTGGCCACGTGCCGACGTGGTCCCTCGTCGCCGTTGGGAATTATGCACATGGAAATTGGCTCTATAATTTCGCCGTTTCCTTACGCGGCAGAGTACTCCAACGTGCACCAACGAGAGAGGATTTCGTCGTTCGTTGGTAAGAAAAGTTTTCGGGTGCGATGTGGGAACGGCCGTAACGAGAGCGGGGCGCTAGAGGTCGACGGGACCATGTGAATGGAATTGCCAGGAAGGGATGGAGAAAAGCACAAAAGGACATGTAGATATCCGCGTATACAGATGAGGATAGAGCCATTGCTACGTGAGGATAGAGTTTTCCCATCTGTCCCCGTGTTGCGTCTCTCTCTCTCGGGCCCTCCAGCTTTCCGTATATTAATTCCAATTCCGTAGCGTGCGATGATGTGGAATACGTAATTATTTTCCAACCCTTTGCAAAGCTTCGTAGAGATTTACATAAATCGCTTCGACACAAATATGAATTTCTTTTTATCAAATCTCGATTCAACCACAAATCTCTGAATAACAATAATAAAATTAATGAAAATTTTCAAAAACGAGATAAGCTTAAAATATTTAATAAAACTCTCTCGGTATCAATATTTAATAAATTAAATAATAAAAATAAACGTAATATAATTGAAGATTAAATCAATTTTTGCTTTTCATCAAAATTTCTTATCGCCAAGTTTTCGACCTCGCCTGAATGAGGGTATGAATATATATGTGATGGATAAGAGGTGAGACCGGGATGATAAATAAAGCTAAGAATGCGGCGGAAGATGCCTGGCGTATCTGGATATCAGTATTGTGAAAGCCTCTCAACCAAGCTATGTGTAGTCAAAGGCGCTTTTGTATATATGTGTGCCTGTGAATGTGTGTGAGTGTGATAAACTACATATAGGTACACAGTACCTCGAGTGCCAGCATATACACATAAATTCCAAGCCCTATTACTCGGATCCCAATACATAAATATATAGGATCGACTTCTGCCTGGATTCACGTCCATCCCGATTCAGGCAAGCATTTCGCTGCTTGACGATAACATACGACGAGAGGATGCCGGGGGTTACCAATATATCTCATAAATTCGCAAAGAAGGCATCAAGAACCGGACGACCAGGAAGGTGAAGAGGCGGAGGAAGCGGAGAAAAAGTGGATTTCCTATATATGTGTACCATACATATGCGTGCCCGCGCGCGTGTGTGTGTGTGTGGGGTTAGGTAAGTGGACCCGGATGGATTTCGCCGTCCATTTTCGTCGAGTGTGCCGACTTATGTACATGCTCTGGCGCAACGAGCCATAAACCACGATCTTCCATCCATCGCGTTTCACGTCACCACGTGGGCGTCTATTCGCGATAAGCGCAACATTTTTATCTCTCCCACCACTACTCCTCGAGCTTGCGAGTCAGCAAACTCGAGCAGTAGCGAAAGCAACGAGAGGGTGAGACAAAGTCCGTGGCTAAAAGTGCAAGATTCGGGCTATTCGTGGCTTATCTCTGAGAAAGATACGCCAACGGCGGTCATCGCTCCTTTACTTCTCCAACACCTTTCCTTTTTTCTTAGCGTCCAACTATCTCGGACTATGGTCGCATCATCGTCGAAAAGATAGTATCGCTCTCCTTTCCCCAAGGAAGAGACGGAGAGAATAGTATAAGGAGAGGGAGAAAAAAGAGTCATTTCCGGTGGTTGAAAGCTGTACCGGCCACATCGTGTCCGGAGGAGGTTTTCTCAACGAGAAAACCTTTTAAGACCCGTGGGTTTTCTCGGACGACCTGTTTTGTTCGCATTTACTTTTAGCTTCTTCCTTCTTCTTTCTCCAACTCCTATCCACCTTCTCCCTCTGTTTGGCCACTGTACGTTTCCTTTCATTTCTATTTTCTAGCGGGCGTCCTTTCGCCTTGTTCTTCGCCCGGGGGTTTGTCCTCCATTTTCTAGCTCGAGCTTTGCTTGTTTCCAATCCACGAATGCCTACGGCAGCTTTTCCTCCAGATTTTCCTGTTCCCTTTGCCCGATGGTAACAAGGGCACCTCTCGTATAACATTGGCCGTTGTTAGATACGCTGGATTTTGGAGGAGTTCATCGGCGTGCGAGTGTCGGGTGTTGTTAATCCGGATGTCATGCTGTTTGACCAGGAAATGACTTCGGTCGCAAACATCGATTGGGTAAACTTCGTGTGGTAGGTACGTGTGTGCCGAACGGTAGAAGCTTCGACGGGCTAACCGACAGAGACGCGTTCCTTCTCTCATCCTCTATGGTCGCTTCCTCTGTATGTCGACGGTGCGTTACTTCTTGTGTCTATAGATGTATGGATTCGTGATTGTAGACACACGGGATCCAGGACACGTCGAGAGTATCTGAACCGCTTGTGTCCGGCGTGTCTCGTTTCGACGACCGAACCAGAGGGTCCCGACGAGAGCCGATGTACCGACAATCCGTTAGGAACGAAGATGAATGGCCCGACTCAATTAGAATTTCATTTGTAACCAACACTCTCAGCGAACGTTGGATCGTCCACTCGGTGGTAACGGAGGAAACTTCTCGTACAATTATGTAGCGAGGCAATTCGAATTCGACGAGATTGGCACGAAGCGCGCGAGGATAGGTGGTTTGAGGTCTTGGCAAAGCGATCATGGAAAAGCTCTTTGGAACCGCGCGGGCTAAACTTCTCACGGATGGGTCATTGGAAAGTTTTGACTTTGCCAAAGGTCGTACGCTTCCGTGCACGAGATTCTCTCTACGAGCGGAAAACGGGGAAAAGCGGCAGAGAAGCTCGAGAGCTGCTTGGGACCGTTTGTTCTACGAAGCTGGAAGCCCGCGAACGACGTTGGCATAGAGGCCATACAGGGAAGATAGAGAAAGAGAGAGGGCGAGCGAGAAACTAAAGTTGACGTTAGAGCAAAATGTACCGAGCTGTAATTATCCACGCCAACGTAGAACTGGTTAATTAGCTGGAGAACGAAGAGAGTGAGAGAGACGGTACGGTAAAGATTCAAGAGCGCGAATGTGTGTTGCGAGACGGAGAGAGTATAGGGGGTTGAACGGGTCGGAGGGATGAAGGAACGAACTATTGCCAAAGTTTTGATTTTGCCCGGGCAAATTGGTTCAATGGATTATACATGGCGAGGGTAATTATAGTATTCCAACTACCGACACTGCTGCGGTAGTAAAACACCAAGTTGAAATTTACAGCCTCCCTATGGACGTACTCTCCGTTTCAACCCCGTCACGACTACAACGAATGTGCTCTCGGACTCTCGAGACAGAGTCGTACATTGAATTTTAATGAAATTTCATCTACGATTTTTTGTCTCGAACACAATGACGACAGTCGGAGCTTCGAAACAAAAAATGTCTCGTAAGAAAAGCAGCTTCGTTAAATACGAGAATAAAATATTCTCGTTTCCCGTCATACGAGAGACGCTCGGGTTCGTTTCGACGTTCCAACTTCGAGGATTCGGGACCCGAGTATTTCGCCGAGTCGTTAACGTCTCGTTCTCTTAATAAAATACAGAGCGGATGTCACGACGACTTAGAGAAACAAGTCGAGCGAAAGAGAGAAATGACACGGAGCTCGAGAGAGAGAAAGAGAGAGAGAGGGGGGGGGGGGGGGGGGGGGGTAGACAGGGGAAGAGGCTAGAAAGCTCCGAGAGTGGTCTTAAGCTCGGCTCGTAACTCACCCCTTAATTATCGTATCCGTATGTGATTCTCGAGCTCGAATGCGATGTATCTCGTGTCCACTCTCACTTTGCTCTCTTCTCTCATATATACACACACACACAGACACCTACCAATACACACACACACACACACATAAATATATATATACACATATAATAGCCTATCCTCGCACGAGAGGTAATATATATCAGGCCAAGATGCAATAACGGGATGTAAATTTAACGGAGGGATTCGAAGCTCGACGCGGAAACGTCGCTCTCCCGTTTTGCAGTAGCACGTGGCGGAAACCGGGAGAAGTCATCCGCGTGTCTACCACTTTTCCTCCGTCCTCCGCATGCGCGTATAGACTCATGTGCATGTATCAAGATATATAACTATGGGACAGTATGTAACGACGTATTTCAATGGTCTCTTTGAGACGTTGTCGTTATGCCCCGAAGTCGCATAACGATTTCAGGTTAACCACTCGCGGAACGCCAGAACTCCGAGACGATTTGGATTTATTCGAAGACGAGGACGTCTCGGGAGAACGACGATACACACTCGAATGGTAGTTAATTATCCCGAACGCGTGGCGTACGTCGTGATAATTAATATACTCGCGGAAAGAGATTGGACCGAAGTTTGCCTGGCAAGGGGGAAAAGTGCGTATATGCTTGACTCGTTATTTACGACATTGCTCGTTATTTATATATAATCTACGCTACATTTACAAACAGACGCATATATAGATGTTTGTAGTTGTATGGGAGATCTTGAAGTCAGGTTTAAATTTCTCAAGGAAAATTGGCTGGAAAGAAAATAGCGATAAAAAAATGTTGGTTACACGCACATACAAGCGTAGGTACTACGTGAAGAAGCATTGGTAGGGGAAGCTCGTTTATCCATAAAGGTGAGGGAAAAAAGCCAGAACCCCCGTTAGGATGGGACGGGGATGAACCAGAGACGCCAGAGGGTCGTAAAGGTTCTGGGCACATCTTTCTCTCGCTCTTGCCCTTCGTCCCTCTCTATCTCTATCTCTCTCTCTCTCCCTCTTTCTTTCTCTCTCTCTCTCTCTCTCTCTCGCTCTCTCATGTCATGGATAAAATATTCATGGCGAAGCGAGGCTCTTATGAAACGAGTGAGAGAGCTCTCGCGGCCCGATGCGCGATATGTGCGGTGTGGTAGCGACAAAAAAAAAGAAAAAAAAAGAAACTGAAATAAAAAAACTTACAACGCGCGCTTTACGTTGGGCGACCAGCGTGGCGTGAGAATTTTTCTCACTCTCTCGCGCATCTCCTTGTTCTCGTTCCGTTCGAAAAGCACTCTTGTTGTATATCGCAAGCTCGGTGGAGAAAAGGATACATTTTGCAGCGATATTCCCTCGGTACAACAGAGATCATTCTTATACGCGAATATACTCATATTCGCGCATATCTCTCGAGGAGAAAAACATGTTTTTTATCTTACGAGTGTTTTGAAATATTATTTCCTTTTGCGCAAAAACATTGTCCCAGAAAATTTATGAAATATACTCGAAATAAATTTCATCCGATGATATTTATATGTCAACGATAATAATAATATTAGAATAACAATAAATTAAATGTCAAAGACACAAAGTCACGAAAAAAAACATAAGTCGCATAAAAAAAAATCCAACGGAAAGAAAAAAGAAATATTTGAGATCGATGGTAATTTGTTAATTTAATGTTTCTTCATCGAGTACGAATCGTAACCGTGAAGACTGACGTGAGATATATCATAAGTGAGGGTATTTTTTATGTTTAGAGGGAAAAAAAGGAAAGTTATGGATAACAAAGCTCGAACGATCCTCGTACGAAGAGTTATCCTGGACAAGAAGAATTTTTATTTGTTTCAAGCATCATAATACACTACACATACATCTGTATGGAAGGTTCTTCGAACTCTCGAATAGCCGAGCGCGGGAACATGCAGAATTCTCCTCTGGTCGCGACACGGCAAGCTATTAAAATGCAAATTTCTTTTATCTACGCGATACGGCGGTATGCCTCCGTCTCGATATCGCACTGATATACCGGCTTTTCTCCTCCTCCGTATTTTTTTCTTCTTCTGTTTTACCAACCCTCGTACCAATGGAGACATCGATCTTTCCCCGAACGATGTGCGACAGAGACAAACATTATGAAGAAATATTTGTAAAACGAAACGCGACAGGGTAAATATAATTATGAAGATGGAAAAAACCGCGGAAGGGCGGGGCGAATAAATTCCACGCCGCCGCAATAATGAATACGCACGTACGTGCATATAATTTATCGTCGTGAGGAAATTTTTTTTAGCAAACTTAGGTATTTACACGCGAATTCAACGATATTGCGAAATTAGAAAAAAAAATACACGCGTTGTTTATAAGCTGTAAAATAATTGCTACACACTTCGGCGAAGATGAAAGGGGGGTTGTAACTCGAGATAGAATTTGTTGTTCATGTCGAGGTCGATTGACCCCACTGTGTGTACGACGAACAAAACGCGAACGAGAAGTCAGCGTGCCGACCGGAATGTCATCAGATAAAAGCAGGAAAATACATGCGTAAATGTATATAAATGTATATATATATATACATTTAACATACAGACATGAGAAAATGTATAACGATCTAGTCGCGTGACTACTTTTTGAATCGGGCTCTCTCTCTCTCTCTCTCCCTCCTTTCTCTCTTTCTTGATAACGCCCTTTTCCAGACGCGTGCGACTGCCTCGTATATCCGTTTACTCGCCGAAAAGGGCATTTCTCGCGCATGTGTTGCAACGCTAAAAACGAGTAACGATCGATTAGCGGTTTATCGCCAAATGCAAAAAAGAGGGATGAACGAGAGAAAGATTTATCCAGCGAAATTGCGAGTTGTTATGAATGCCGGAGTTTTCGAATCCTCGTGGCGATATGCCCAAGTAGAAATATCAGTGACAGGTCAGCCGTCCCTACGGGGGGCAAGAGCGATTGTCAAGCTGTCGAGCGAACAAACAATCCTCTATGACGTTTTTTTTTCAAATGATTTCGTTCGATAATTCATTTCCCATGATTATTTTCCGACGTTGATCGACAATTTTCTCTTCGCGATTCATCCGACAGGACTTGACCCCTCTGCGTTATGTGCTCTTCACGTCCAGCGTGCCTTCTCGTAATAGTCCGGGGTATGCGGAAGTCGAGATGGTTATTTCTAGAAGATATCGGATACTGACGAATGAAAGAAACCCAAAAAAAAGAAGAATAAGAATTTCGTTTCTCGTCGAGGGGCGAAAAGAGTGGTTACCGCCCTTATCCCTGGGTCGAGTGAGATTGTACGACTCTACGGCAATGGCCAAGTAGTGTGTAAGAGTATCACCCCACCTATCGTTTCGCGTACGCGGAGGGATAAAGCACGCGGCTTACCCTCGGAGATATCGAAGGGTCGATAAAAGTAAAAGAACCAACCCGGGAGATATGGGAAACGTAAGGGAGGGTAAGAAAGAGACACAGGAAGGTACGAACCACGGACTTTTTATAGATATATATATCTAGGTATATGAACGAGACCAACCAGCACGAGCTTCCTCGTTCGCGACCCTTTGGGAGCCTTTGAGAGAGATTATTCGCAGTTGGGTCGAGGAGAGAAAAAGAGAGAGAGAGAGAAAGAGCGATCGGATAAACGGTCGGAAATGTTCTATCTCTGTCCCTTGCTCGGTATATTCTCCTTCTCCTCTCCGTCTTCATTCTAACATCGAGAGCTTCTCTCGGCGTTGATATATATATATATATATACACCTTTTTTTCTTACACATTGCGCGGATCTTCCTTGGAGGAGAGAGGAGAGAAGCAGATATATCGACCTCTCCTTTGCTTTTCCCTTTACTTGCTCGCTAGGTATATCCCTTCTGTCGTATATCGGTACTAAAAGGGAGGCATGCTATAGTACTTTACTCACGTGACTATGTATATATGTAATATATACGATGTATATATACAGCGTGTTCATAGTTCGCATCGTACATAAGGTAACGTCGGGGAATATGGAACACCAAAATATTTTCGCTCGTAAAACTTAACGCGAGAGCTCAAGCGACGTTTTATAAGTGTGGAATTTCTTCGAAAAAGCTATAAAGGTTTAGGGTTCAGCGAGTTTCAGAACTCCTGTTAGACCGCTACAATAGACCAATCCACTCTAGAGGTTGAAAGATATTTCGACGAAATTCTATTGACACTCAACCTTGTATCATCGTCGATCGTCGGTAGGTGCAAACGAGGACGTGAAACAAAATAAAATAGGGGTTTCCAATATACGAAGAATAATGAATGGCAACGACGCGACAACAACGGGACACGCGTCGATACGTTTGCTCTCGTTTTGTACGACGTTATTTTTTCGTTTATTTCTCGTTTTTCTTTTTTATGTTTTTTTTTAGTTTATTCCCCGATGGAACGTCCATCGAGAGAGGACGGTACGCCCGAGAGTAGAGGATAAATAAAGAAAAGGAAGAAGTGAAACTCAAAGAGTCGGAAAAAAGGATACCCGGAGGGAAAGAGAGAGAGAGAGAGAGAGAGAGATGGATTCGCGAAAGAAAAAGGGGATGGATCGAGGAAAGTAGAATCTATAAAACGTTGTACGACGAGGGAATATCAAAAGCTTGCGAGATGTACAAAAGTAAGGAGACGAAGACGAGGATGAAATAGGAAGATACGAGGTAGAGAAGTAGGAAGTCGAGGAAGGAGGAAAGAGTTGGTAAATGGAAAAGAGAGAGAGAGAGAGAGAGAGAGAGAGAGAGAGAGAGAGAAAGGGACACGAGTAAACAGCAGCAGAAAAAGCAGCCAATGCGCATTTCGAGACTCTCTCGAGACGACTCGATTCCCTTTAATTTGAAATGCAAATTCGCTCCGATCGGAATCGGTCCGCGAGGCGAGCAGAATCTTTTCGTTGCGACTGTTATATATACGGAGGAGTACAGGCTAGGGGGTTGCTCTCTTTCTCCTTCTGTTTCCTCGTTCGAAGACTCGATGGAAAGCTTTGCTACCTTTTCTCGCATTTTCCTCAATTCCTTTCATTCGATCCTTTATCCCCGACCCCACACTCCCGACTCCACGGTAATCTCACCGTCGACATCGAGTACACGGCCCGAAAAGCTGGGAAATAATTTTTTTTCGTGCAAGAATCCTCGATATCGTTTCTTTATCGTTTTATCACGAACGATAATGGATCCGGAAAATGAACGTGTCAAAAATAAAAATTAAATCTAAAGAATAGAAATGACGATGCGAGGGATAGGGGAGACTGTAAAAAGAGGGACTGGAGGTGTTTTATTGTCACATATACGAGAAAATTTAATGCGTCTGTGAAACGTGCGTCGGCGAAAGACCATTAGAACCGCGAATACGATGGCGAGTGTACGAAAAATAGTGAATGAAAATCTAAAAAGAAATATAGATAAAAAAACCGGAAGCTGCGGCAAGTGTCCTGTCGCACCACCACCGCTTTTACCACAGATCGCCATTCTCTCGTCGCGCTCTCGGTGTTCTCTCCCTTTCCGTCTCTCTGTACAGCGCACTGTCGTGTTTCGTATTGGAATTCAATATAAATCCCGAGAAGAATCCGCGCTGATGGTCTTTTTCCTTGAAACCACAATGAAAATTTTCCCGACAGTCGCGTTTGATTCGAGTGATACCAGACTCGTTCTCCTCATCGACGAGATACGCAAAATCGAAAATATCGAAATTCGATTTTGCACGTGTTAGTTTTTTTCCTAATCCGATCATTGTTCCTGCAGAGAAAATCAACTAAAAGAAACCAATTTATACCGATAGATTTTATCAATTACAATCGAGACTGATATCAACTTGATAAACGAATTAACATTAATTCGAAGCAAAAAATTCAAAGTTGCGTACACAAATCGTTTAATTTATTTTAGATCATTACACACGATTGTTTAAAAAATTTTTTTTAAATTCTTTTTTAATCTGCGCGAAATCGTGCAAATATAGTCGATGCAAGGATCGTACGGCTTTTATACGTAGGACGCGAATGAATGAGATATCGAGTGCGAGCGAGGTCTTTTCATTCGTTTACCAATTTTCAGTAATGCCGGCTCACTTGTGAGTGAGTATATACCGAGCACGGTGAATTTTACGGTGCACCCGGTGAATGCAACGAGCCTGTTCATCGAGGGCTGAACTTAATGCCTCGAAGCCTTTCAGACGAGGGATATTTTACCATTTTTTCCTACTCTATAAATATATTTTAATTAATCTTCCGGGACAAAAGTCCGTCGATCGAACGACCAACGGGGATGAGTCCACGGGCGATAGCGTCGTCGTAAATGCGAAACGTTCGCTTTTTCTAGTTGGGATATAATCCTTTCTCGTCGTGTGTTAAGTCTCTTCTCGCGTGTCTAACAGAACTACGCTCGCGTGACCTGCCTATCCAACCATTTTTTGCTTCGTTCTTTTTATGGTATTTTTACGTCAGCTATGATGTCTTATCTATTTCCTGGCAATGCGCGTTTTCAACGTTCATTGTTTTTTTTTTCTTCATCTCTTTTCCGTCGGGCAAAAATAGTTGCACGAGCGTAAGTATATAAAGAATTTATTTACGTTGGTACGTAGCCAATATTATCATCCCTATTTTTCTTTCGGTTTATTCAGATTGAAAAATGCGCCTGGAATAAAATTTATTAATGCATTTTTGTCTTTATACCCAAGTAAGTAATTAAGAATTTTTTTTTACGTCAATTGACATATTTAATTTTATCCACGTTTCAGCGTTGCTTTTTACGAAGGGACAATTTTACACGATTATGAAATTCAAAAATAACTATTGACTCGAATTTCGACTTAGGAAAATGTTCTCCGTTGAAGAAAATATTTTTAAACCAATTTATTTTCGTGTAAAAAAAGCATCACTCTTTTCTAAAGCCACATAAAATTTTCGTACCCCCATTGACAAGAGAAAAAGTTCGAATTCTCCGATAGGATAACATCGAAGGGGAACAAGGAAAGGGGGATGTATCGTTAAGCCCCCGTGAAGATTCACGAGCACCAGCCCTGGTTGATGCTGATGGAGAGTTTCGTATCGCCTGTCTGTCGTAAACCACGCAGGAACCACACATTGTTGAGCAAGAGAGAAAGAGAGAGAGAGAGAATGGGTCGGGGAGACCTAAAAAAAGAGGACGGCAGGGAGAGAGAGAGATAGAGAGAGAGAGAGAGAGAGAAAGAAATCGGATAGCAGCTGCCGATAAGGGGCGTGGAGGCCGGATATATGGTAACACCAAAAAACCGCCCTTACTCTCTCGTTTTATGTCTCTGTACCAGTAACGATTTTTCGAGCCTCACTAATTGCCCTTCCTTATCGAGGCCCGATCGTCGATCGGTTACGAGCCAACGTGTCGCGATCGATACGATTTATCGTCGTTGAACGTTCGTTCGAAAAACAAGAACTAATGAAAATCCTGCCAATGACAAATTGCGCAGGATCCTTTCTCATAATTTTCCGACTCACACAAAGCTGCATGTATTCGTGCCCAACCATATTTTTCGATCGGTTGGTTACTTCACAGAGGAGGCTTCGCGAACGCACAAAATTTACGAGAAAGCAAATTGTACGAATTTCTAGATCACGAACCTTGTCAAAACTTGACCTCTGTACGTTCTTTTAGTCCGATGAAAAAAAATCATCGCAACACGAGAGAACGAAATTTGAATAAAATATTGCAAATTAATTTATTCGAGAACGTGAAAAAAATTTAATTAACCGCGCCAAAAAATTCGTCTCTATTTCGAGAGAGTGTAATTCGAAAAAAAAGTCATATGACAATTTATTTTATTCGTTTCTGCAAATAACTCGTCGCTGGGTGTGGGCGTTCGAGCTCCATAGAAAACGAAGATGCGATGTAGCTATTTGAAGGATTTTTTTTTAATACGTTTTGACTTCGCTAATTGGATGAACATGTTGGCTGTTCCAGCGGGCCAAAAATTTACCACTCATGGTGAAAAAAAATGATATTTTGGAGAGTGGAATAATTCGAAAAATAAATTAGAATATGCGAATCGATCCTCGTACGAAAATATCCGACCGAATTGTGGACGAGTGATGTTGAAATGTTCGATGCCTGCTTGGAGCTGAGCGCTTTATTGTTTATTGAATTGGACGTAATTCGTCTGATCAACGATAATTGTCATTGGAACCGATCAAAATTCATTTCACGAATTTATAATACATCGGGTGATCTTTCCCGAAATTAAATGAACGCGATCGGAAAGAGCTATTTATAATTTCGTGTGCGATTTAACAAATATGACGTGAACAACGGGAATTTTATTTATTGAGGTAAATCGAGTTTGTAATTTTAAAAAGAGAAAACAAAATTTATTTCACGTAGAAATGAGATTTTAACCTAACCAATAAACTAGGCGATAAATTCGACAACCATTGGATGCTTTTGGATGAACGCGATTCGTAATATTCGATAAGATACTCCTGCAATTCACGTTTAAAATGTAAAATCGTTCGCTTTGGTACAATTCATTAAGCCGTCAATAAATTCTGCTGACGTCATGCACGTGACCGTGCCAGAGATAGAATTGGGTCGATCACGGCTGACGGAATTCTCTCTTCCAGAATTCCGTAAATTCTGAACAAAGCAAGAGGAAATGAGAGAGAGACACACATAGAGAGGGGGAGGAAACGAGAGAGAGAGAAAGACAGGAACAGAGAATCATTGAAATTTCTCTGGCTGAGACGCAGCGAAAAATTTCGCTGACATCGAATTTCTTTTCCTCTTTTATTTTCGAACATCGTTCCTTCATTGCCCCTGGCTTTCATAAGCGGCGGCAATAACGAAAAAATCACGAAAAGGTACGACCGAAGGGTCTTGAGAGAGAGAGAGAGAGAGAGAGAGAGAGGGAGAGAGGGAGAGAATCTCGCAAGATATGGCCAAGGGGGCCGGATAATTTCTCTGTGGGACGATGAGCAAAGGGGTGGCAAAGGTGGAGGCCTAATTTTGGAGATGAGAATAACACGTCCCTCTTTTAGAGGCTCTCCTCGACGTCCCGAGAGAAGCTTTTCGCATATGTACGTATAACGCGTCTCGCCACATAAATCGCCGTGAATGCCCCTGCAAGCGGAGGCAGTTTTACGATGATAACATTTTGCTTACAAATCGTGAATGAGGCAGACCCACTGTGCAATGCGATATTATTATCATTATGTCTCGCGATCTTCGCGCAATGCAAATGCGTTGAAAGTCGTATCTATATCTATTGTAAACCAAAGACATAATGTTTCCCTGTTTCGAGACGTTTTAGAACGCGGCAATAATGTTACGGGCCATAAGATCTCGTATGCATAAATTTATATGAGTAAAAACGGGTGAAATTTCCAATTTCGCAACCACCCATTACACAGTCCTTCTGGACAAAACGATATTTCGACCCCCTTAACATATCGATGTTATAACGTGGTGGACCACTTCCGGAACTTAGAGTTGATGGGGTGGATGGAAATTTTTGTTTTTGTCCAAAAAGACTTTAGACGAAAGTTGTGGCATCGAAATTTTTTCGCACTACACGAATATCGTGTTTTTATTATGGGTTTGTCTCAGTTCGTCGTTATAAAACTCGAAAAACGGAAGATTTCACGGTTTTTCGGCTCATAACTGACAAATTGCAACAAACCGAGATTAATAACGTGTGTTACTCGTGTTGTACGGGAAATTTCCGTACTCCCCTTTTAAAGTATTTTTGGATGAAAAAAATGGAACCAACCGATGGTCTCAAGTTTAGACTCATTTTCGGAACTTTGGGTAAGTCGAGGAGACAAAATTTTGGTTTTGCCCAAAAAAATTTTATAGGGAGGTTGGGAAATCGGAGATTTCCCGTACAACAAGAATATCACACTATTCATTTCGATTTGTCGCAGTTTGTTGGTACAAAGCTCGAAAAAATTGAATTTTTGCGTTTTGCCAGCTTTTGACCCCAGCAAGACGAAGAATCGCATGAATTAGGAAAGATTAGATCAATAATTTCGCTCAGCAACGTTACTAAATCAATAATGATACAAAAATGTTCCGTATTGATAGAAATTACAATTATTTTTATAAACGGAAATAAATTCCCATAAAATTCCAGTAAAATAAATGATATTTTTCGAGTATGGTATGAAAAGCTTAGTGCTGGTCGGCCATTAATACGTACACCCCAGACGAAAATTCTCGACACAGAGACGTTGAAAGCGAAAGATCCTCGGAAGGCGCGAGATTATTTCGACGCGGTCTGCTCGCGGTAAGTACACCGAGAGGGAGTGATGCAGCATATTTCACGAGACACGGGGGATCAAAGGACCAGGAAGTCGCGGTCGAGATTTTCGTGTACGTATGTACCGGCACCCACACGTCTCGTTTTCTCAAGCGTGCATAATCGATTATACGCGCAGTATGCAGAACTCTCGCTTATCCTCCTCGTTCCTCTTTCTTTGTCGAGAGAGAAATACGAAACTGGACGAACAAAGCGCGTGTTATAGCGTTCCCTCTGTGTCAGAGACGTCAGTATGGCATTTAGAAGGAATTTAAGAAACGCTAATAAAATAATAATAAAAAGAAGAAATATCAAATATTTTTTAATTACGTTTACCGTCTTTGAGACAAATACGAATTAAAAGGAAAGAAAATATTTATTTCATCGAGTATCTCGTATAGTTGTGTTATATCTCGAACGCATCTTTCGCTCGAGCGAGCCTTTGAGATTTAGAGACCGGATCGTTTCTCAGAGTGCTTTATAGAGCGAGAGAGCGTTATATACCACTCTCGGACCTTTATACACGAACGCGATACGCGCGAAGGCTCGGGGAGGCTTCATTTGCTGGATTTAGAATGAATTATCGGCGGTATTAAAGAGCTCTACTATTCTGCACGCGCGCATTTTACCGCTACGCTGAGAGGGAGAAAGATAATTTGCCCTAGTCTGCGAAATGCGAGATTACAACCCATTATACGAGCTCTTCCTCCCCGCGTATACTTAACGCTCGCGCATTAACCATTCGCTCTCTCCTACCTCCGTCTTTCTCTCTTTCTCCCTCGCGTTCTCTTTCTCACGCACATTCGCATCCGGTCGTTAAGGACTTGCGTTTTTACACACCACTTGCCGCGAAATCGCTGAAATCTTGGCGCATTATCGGGGGAAAAAAATGAAAACGTAAACGGAAATTATATATCGCTCGTATTTCATTGTTCTCTCGCTCTCTCTCTCTCCTCCTTTCCTTCTTCAGAATTAAGCTAATTAATATGTTGGGAAAAAAATGAAGAATCGACTCAATTAATTTAAGAAAAAATACGTAAAGAATAAGAACGTGATATGAACAAATTATTTTATATAAATAGAAAATAATAATGAAATAAATTAAAAAATTATTTCAGTCGAAATTATTATACACGGATGATCGTAAAATAATTCTCGAGCTGAGTGCTTTTTCGACAGAATAGTGTCCTCGCTTTCTAGCCCCTTGAAGATTTCTCGATGATGACGTCCATGCTCGCAACTTACATATTTTATCGCAACGTGTACCCCAAAGACCCGTATAATTAATTGCCGAGATTTGAATTAATCTGATCTCCAGACGCATCGTTACAACCTATTTTCATCGTCGTGGTATAATTATGTGACAGTCACTAGACAGAGGAAGAGTGCAACCTGAATTATCGTGAGTCTCTCTCTCTTTCACCCCCCCCCCCTCCCCCTGATGGCCCTCTACTGGCTAGCACGCGCGTTCATGAATCTTTCGCTCGCAGCATCCCTCCAGCGTGTAAAAAACGAGCCAAAGTTTAACGAGAATTTCACAGTTCCTCGTTCTCTTTTATACAAATTGAGAAAATAGTTGAACGAGGAGCTGGAATTTTCGAATGGAAAGAAAAAGAAACATAAAAAAGAAGAAAAGAAATGAAACAAACTTCTCGAACAGTAGATAAATTCCTGGGAGATGTGCACGCGTATGGTCGGAGAAAAAAAAAGTAAAAGTATTGAAAAAGAAGAATGACGATAAAAAAAATGGTAGTATGGAGTGCGGATTGTGGACGAGAAGTAAAAAGGGTGTGGAGCGTGGGGAGAAAAGGAGAGGGATGGAAAGTGGCTCTCGAGATAGCGTGCCCAATATAGTTCACGTATTCTGATAATATTTTTCGATCCAAGAACATCGCGCAGCGGGCGCAGCTGCGATTTCACGCCTCGGGCACGCGCCGTAACTACGAAACGGTATACCGAGGGTGGCTTTTCTACTACTGACGATATTCACCCCGTTCAACGTATTTGTACATACATATATACAAATGTATATATATTTTCATCGTATACGTAGCGTGTATCATTTTCCCGAGTTCTACGAGTTATCAATATGTAGGCAATCGTGGTATATCCCTCTAGGGGATGAACGTGGTAGAGAGTTCACCCCTCATCACTCTCAGTCGCTCTAGAAATATCTGAGAGCCTGTACAAAGCACGACAGAGACCGAAGAAAAATGCATTTATAATGTACCCTTTCAATGCCACTCCTATTTCTCCTCTTCGAAATTCAATTACTCTCGTCCCAATCACTTTCACGCTACAAAGAGCACGTAAAAACATTACGACGAAGCAGTAAAATTTGTTTTTCGCACAAACGTTAAAGTTTTTTGAGGAGATTTTTCGTAGGTGGCAGTGAGTCTTGATGAATAAAAAAGAAAAAAGGACAACGATCACATTTTTTTTTTTTTTTTTTTTTTTTTCGGAGAATTTTTGTCGTTGCGAATCCGCGTTAATTCCAACGAGTCCCTCGTATAATTCACGAAACGATCGACGAAATCGTAGTAACGAGGAACTTTTAAGATCGCATAAATCGAGTCACTTCAATCTCGTTCGGTCGTGGAGCGGAGAGAAGGGAGACGAATGCGGACGGGAAAACTACAAGAAATGGGAACAGTTCCGTCCCTCCGCCGTCTTTACGTCAAGTTGGATCGATAAACAGTCCTCACATCTGTGCCGACCGGCTCTTCGAGAATTTACCGTCTTGAAGAAAATTTTATTGTTGCAGGAAAGCGTAACTCTCGGACTGTCGAATGGTTTCGAGAATCGATAAAAAGACCAATTGTGTGGCGAGGACCGCGAATAACAAGAGTCCCTTTGGAAGAATATCAATTAATTTTAAATGATTTTTTGGAGACAAATTAATACTCGATGTAAATCGATCGATCAAAACTCGAATCATTCGTCAAATTAGAAATAGTAAAAAATTATTATCACTTTCCAAACGAATATTAATTATTCGAAAAAGTAATTGATAATATTCAGTTAGAAAATTATTCGACTGTGATAAATGATTATTAACGTTAAAATATTGACGCAATAAATGTCGCGTCGATTAACTCGACTATCGCTCGATTCGACTCTTCAATCGAAAAATTAATCACGGTGGGTATCTCCGGTTAACGCGCAATTTTTATTATTATATTAATAGTAATAAAATATTATATATCCCACATGTTTATCCCCAGATCATGAAATAAAATACGATCGACAAAATGTTCTCGTCGACGCGACTCACCCACGTTGACTTTTATAACGCGTCGTATATCAGAATTGAATATATAGTACAGCGGTCAGCGAAGAGAAAACGACGAGCGATCGACTTTGAAAAAATCTTTTCATCCCTTTCGCCGGCTACCCTATACCGATCCTCCTCGACTTCCGGTTGTACTACCGCGCACAATAACTTCGTGCCCGACTTTTCTTCCCTTCGTATTCTATAAACGGGGGAAGGAAAGTGAAGAATGGAGAACGTATAGAGGGTGTTATATATAAAAATATACGTAGGAGTGCGTCCCAACGTTACGAACTATCGGAAATCAATGTCGAGTGAAATATATTGATACAGGTAAAGTTATGAGATTCTCTCTGTTCGTCGGTTTGTCTCTCGATCTCAATCGCTCTCTCCCTATCTCTCTATCGCCACGTGCTATGATTTTTCCTTTGACTATCGAGGTGTAATGAGAAATACGTGTGTTCGTTCGCATGTAATCATTAGATCAATCAATTATCCATCCACCTAACTCTCTCTCGAGTTTCCCGAACGTGCACCGGTCGAGAGAATTCGATTTCCGGTAGAATTCGCATTCCTGCTGCGCGAAATACAGTTATAAGTATATCCTCGATGCGCCTCTATCCTCGAGGGAATGGATGAATCGAGACACGAAAAAGAAAAAACATGAATAAAGAACGAAAAGAATTGCACGAGGGCGTGAACGGCGTAGGTTATTTTTGTAGGCTTCCGTAGTATCCACGACGAAAAGCCGAGGATCTCTTATCTCTGATTCAACGGGGATTAAATCAGTGTGTGTGTGTGTGTGCGCGCGCACGTGCGTATGCGCATGCGCGAATAGGAGGGTGGGAACGAAGGAAGAGACAAGGGAAGAAAAGCAGCGAAACGTCTAATGAAGCGTTCGAGATCGTGCTCGGAATCGTCAAAACGTTATTTCGCGAAGAAAGAAACGTTTTCCCGAAGGAAAAACATGGAAAATTGTCAATTACTTCGTGAACAAAAAAAATACATATATGAAGAATCTTGTAAAATTTCGTGTTTCCGTCGTGCGATCTTGTGTCATGTTCCTCGGGGACGATCCATTAATAATTCTATTTAATTCGTCACTTTGCTTTTATAGGATTTTTCAGTGCATCTCTTACAGCTCAAAAGAGTCGGGAGATGTATTCGAGCACTTTGCTACGCGGAGCTGGTTAACGTCTTATCGCCGTCCGGTGCACTCGAAAAAAGAGGGGGGGGGGGGGGGGGGAGAGAGAGAGAGAGAATTTGCTGCACCTAGGCCCTCTGTTCCTTTGTATATTTCTGGGTCAGTCGAGAGAGAAAAGAGCGAGAGAGTGCAAAGTTAATGCTTTCACTGGACCTCTCCTTCCTGAGCGAGACCCTAACATTTTTACTCGAGCCTACGTTGAAAAGTTTGTAAAAAAAAAAATGGAAAATAGAAAGAAAAAAAACGCGAGGGAATGAAAAAACTCTCGGTCGAAAGTAAAACACAGAAGTTTCCTCGATTCAAAAGGTCCATAGAAAACAAGCGAACCCGTGGAACTACCCGTTACTACTCAGCCTGCACTCCACTGGCTGATGAAGTACACTCTCTCGTTTAAAAATGCGTAGCGGACGATGAGTTTTTAATTAACGAGTCGAAAAAAAGAGACATGCACTACCGAGCAACGACATAAAATGTACATATTTAATGGTTCTTTTTTCCCGTTTTCACGTGGGATTCGTGAGCTTTTGACCAAAACACCGTATGTTTTTTACGGGCCATGGGCACGATGCGAAATGTTCTTTCTCCCATCGACCAATGAAAGAAATCATGACTAATTTAATCATTTTTTTCGAACCTATTAAAATTTTCGTTTGATTAATTAAAATTAAAAAAAAACAAATGTAAATTGAAAGGAAAAAGCATAAAAATGTTGTAAAAATGTTAGTGGAAATAAAAATATAAATTTGGGAGGAAAATGAAAGTCCGAATTGCCGTCGTCTGTCGTCCGTTAGATGAAAATTATGCTGTTTAGGCTTGTAGGAAGGGTGAAATATATACGAAAAAAGACAGTGAGAAAGAGAGAGAGAGGAAGAGAACGAGGGCAAGAGTGGCGGCGCCACTGGTGTATTTATATCTGCGTGGCGACCTTTGACGGCCGGGCGCCGCGTTGCTTTCTCCCTCAATGAAACCGTCGACAACGACGAAACCTCCTGGTGCTTCTCAATCTCTCTCTCACTCTTCTCATCTTTCTTCCTCGCTCTCTCTCTCTCTCTCTCTCTCTCTCTTTCTCTTCCTCTCTCTCGCAGAACATATATTCGTACATCTTTCGCTTTCTCCTCTATCTTGCTCTTCACAAATCCCACACGAGAGCCAGAGTGAACGATAGAAGAAGAGGTCAGGGGTGGTGGTGGAGTGACGGCGGCGGGGGCGAACAGCGCAAAACGAGGGAGGGTCTCGAACGACAACGTCGTCGACGTCGGCGTCGTCGGTAGAGAAGCGGCGCCAAAAGACCCAGCCAGCCAGCCAGCCAAGCCCTAAATGCCACAGAGTCTCGATAGTCTCGAATTTCGTCTACGACTCGGGCTAAAGCCTCGATACCAAAGTACCCCGGTGCCGAAAAGAGAAAGTACATTGCTCTCTCGCAGCTTCGAAAGACTCGAGACTCGATGGTTGATTTTTTTTATCATAAAATAAAATAATAAAAAGAATAATATCAAAAAGAACAAAACAATTCCATTCCACCGGCGAGACTATAAAACCAGGACCGATCCATTCTTCATTCTCTTTTCGTCGCTTCCTTTTCTTTCTCCTTTCGTGCAACGTTCCATTTCCTGCTGTGATGCGTGTTACCGAGAACTAGTGCGGTGGAAATAAATCACTCGAATCGATATCCTGAACGAAATTGAAACGGATGAGATTTTTGTAACGCGTTACACGCGCGTATAAAATGTTGGAAAACATGAACCACTAACGTATTTCTGACTACCGTTGTACCTTAAATCGAATTTCATACGTAAGGATTTATTTGGAGGTAGATAACGTCCGAAAATCTACGAGATCGAAATATTCGTAGAAATTTAGCTTGCGTTTAATTTCCGGTGGTACTTTTTACCCGCATTGGTTATTCTTCCATTATAGAATAATACACTCGCTGTATAAATGATCGATGAATTCGATAGGGATTCAAACTTGAAAAGACGTTTCTTTCTACGTACTTTTTTTCGAAAGACTGAACGACCATTTCAAAGCCAGACTCGTTGGTAAAAGATGGTGAAAAAAAGCTCTGCTGTACGTATGATTTGCCCTGCCAGTCATAGAGAAAAAGTTCCACGAGCTTTCGAAGTACAGGAATAGTCTCCCGTATGCATTCGCTACCCTGTAATTCTATGTGTGGTGATGTGAGAAAAGTAGAGATAGAGAGAATACGCGAGAGAGGCAGAAAGAGAGAATGCGGTCGCCGAACGGGCTCGAGCACCTCAACTTTTGCAATTTCAGACTCATCTGTTTACCGTGGCACTCGCTCTAGCTCACTTATCTCACCCTCCTACACTTCGCTTACTCCCATCTTTTTTCAACCCCCTCCCGACAGCCCGAAGCTTTCATTCACCTTTGCCTTCTCTTTTATTTTATTTTTTTCCCTCTCGTTACGCCTTCTACCGTTCGGCTGTATTTTACGCATTCTCTCGTAGAATTTTGATGTATTCATTAATAAAGTGTGTCATAATTAATGAAATGTCTCAATAAAAAAAGAATATCTTTATACACAAAGTGCACTGATTTTTATTTAATGCATTAATGTAAATATTGTGTAGCCCAAATCGCGCGTGATGTGACAAATTGCAAAAATACAGGATCTCCCGGAATCACAAAATTTCTTGTCTTCTGTTGTTCTTGTTGTTGTTTTTAGTGGAATTGTAACTACGTAATTCTTCGAATTCTATGCGATCTCCGAATACTTTTTACCCGTAATACCAGAGATTTTCGTCCCTGACCGTGTTTCCGTTGGTGAGGAATTCCAAACGTTTTCCAATGTCACGTGATCGAGAGCCGAATTGCCGCGGGTTTTCTGGGATGCGCGAGGGGATTCGCAAATCGAATCACCGGACCGACCAAACTCTTGGTCGATCGGATTACCGGGCAAGCCAGGGTATACTCGGCTTTGCCACTACGTAATGCCGTCTATACGCATTTCTGGATACGTGAGTTCGAGCTTACGGCCACGGGGTGTATCACCGTCTCTCGGACTAAATTCGCGCTCTTTGCGGTACTTCGAAACGAAATTTATTAAGGAGACTGGGAATATCCTCTCGACAGTCCGTTATCAAACATTATCACGATAAACGAAAGGACTGTGGGAGATTAGTGAAAAAAAAAACAATTTTCTTGCTCCATTTTATTATGAGATGGCTAAGGGTAGTTTTGCATCAATACTTGGCTCATCCCCATAATTATTATTACATCATCCATATACAGCGTGCATTAATTACTACCTACTACACCGAGACTCTGCCATTTACTCGTGTACTCGTGTACTCGCCCCAAAGCCCCGGTGCCCTCTGGTGGGATGACTCGAGCTCCTGAGAACAAAACGTTCAGCCCTCTCCCCCCCCTCATCCCGAGGGGATGTGAAGAACGAGAGACCAAAGCGAACAGAGGTAGACGATGAATAGAGGTAAAGTGAAAGAAAAAAGACAGAAAAAAAGACGAAAACGAGAAAAATAAAGAAGAAGAAAAAGAAGAGAGAAATAAAAAGAAGATGGTCGTACCGGAGGACACGTTGGGTCGGTAGAGTTTTTATGGAAGAATGGATGTGCACGTGTTTGGACACACACTGGTGTCTAACGAACTGAGAGCATCACGCCGTGAAGAGATACGACACGGGAAAACGCGTCGCCATTCTACTAATTCACGTCTCGCTAATGCGAAGAGTTTCTAAAGAATGTGAAGAAACAATGGGGAAAAGGGGAGGAGAGGGGTAGAGACGAAAAGAGAGAGAGACGTTATGCGAAAGTCTATAACGCAGATGGCTCTTCTCGTTCTTTCCTCCATCTTGCTTTTATTTCAAACTTTTTGGGAGGCATTCGGAGACAAAATGGGTTTGACGTGTATACGCCCATCAGTGGCTTAAAATATTCAGGTAGGGTGGTAGAGTAGAGTACAATTAATATACCGACATTTCGCTTTTTGTCTACCACAAAGCCGACGTGATTGAAAACCGGAGTACTTTGGAAGAACGAAAAAAAAAACGTCTGAACTATGTGTATGGCTTTCTTTCTTTTTTAAAGCTTCTAATAAAATTGGTTAACTTTTTTCTCACTGACTTTTCGAAGGTGAGACATTTTCTCGAAGCAAAAAAATTTCGTCGAAACGTCGGAGTAGGTGCGAGATTAGGAACGGAAAATGTTTTCTCTGACGCCTACCATACACTTTTCCCTCTCGCTCGTCGCTCTCACTCTCGCACAATTCTTTCCCATTAACTTTCCGCAGGCCGAGAGAAGAATTTCCATCTTTTTCCCTTGTTTTTTTTTTGCTTTTTTTGAACGCGAGTGATAAACGAGAACGAACGAGTGTGATAAATGATACGAGACAAGCCAAAAGCTGCGTGGCTCTTAGGGGAGTGAGTCGCGCGCGATTCTTCGGCTGGAGCTCGTTCTCGCAAAAGTGCGGGGGTGGAGAATAAAGAAGTCTTCGTGGCATCGAGCGTGACGGCTCGTATATTATGCGTTCCGGAGTTGGATCGCCACATTTTTTCAGGGGGCGAGTTTGTAAAAATAAAATGAATAGCGAACGATGACTTTACCATTGAGCGTTATGGGGAGAAAAAAAAATTGCTCGAGTAATAAAAAAACTAAAGTTCCCTGTTCATTAGGTGTTCATTAGCCTATACGTGAAAAAAATGGCCGAGGATGGGGTCAAATTTTTGTTTGTTCCTAAACGTCTTTAAACCATCATATTCGTGTTACGCGGGAAATTTCCGATTCCAAACAGACCCAACAAAAAGATTTTGGTGAAAAAAAAAATTTGCTCTCCCCCGGACCCCGAAAGTCAGAAAAGTAAATCACGAATATCGACTAGCGGCACCTGGCGAGGGTCAAAAATTTATTCTGTCCAAAAAGGCTTCAATTGGAGGTTACGGAATCGGAAATTTCTTGCTGATCAAGATCATGACGTTATTTTGCCCGATATCTCAAAAACTCTAGGGAAAAAACGCAATTAAAAGCAAAATAGCGATTTACCCACTTAAGGCCGATAAAGTCTGAAAAATCGAATACGAAGCCATGATTTCCTTGTTGTACGGAAAATTTACGATCGACATAGGCTCTCAGAGCTTGAGAAAAGATTAAAATTCACCGGAATGGAATATGGCCAATTTCGATGGATATTGCAAAACCTCAAAAATGGACGTTTCCCGAGGCTTTACCTCCGTTCTCGTCTGTCCTACAGAAAAATCACGAGTAACTTTTTGAAAAGCTCGCCGATCATTCGAGAACCAGCCAAGAAACATCCCGATAGCTTAATTTTTGTGGCAATTTCCCGCAAAAAAAGAGACGCGTGTGGGTGAACAAATTTTTTTTCAACGAAAATGATTTTCAACGACTATTTTTGCACGAAAAACAAAAATAAATATTGACCAATTGCGATCAAGATTGTGATTAAAAATTCACGAATACGAATTTTCGTGTCTAGACTTGAAACGATTCTATTCCCGAAACGTCTGTATTTTGACCGGAAATGCGGCACCTCTCCCACGGGGCGCGGCAAAGTTCGGCCAACCTCAGCGGTTGTCCATCTCATTTATAATCAAGCACGAGGTCTTTCCCGGGCGTTCAATAATAAGGAGACATAATACGTGATATCGTCTTCGAGGTAATCGTGCAATTATTACGAAACGAGAGAGAGAGAGAGGGGGAGAGAGAGAGTATTGTATTATTAATTGCGCTCGCAGCGCACGAGCCGCGCAAGCGAGGTAATGGGAATTTAAACGAGAAGAGTCCAGACCCTCGGTGCTCGCAGTTTCAAATTCGATCGTTTATATAAAAAAAAGAAAACAAAATGTAAATGAATCTCTCCAAGCACTAACGTATAAAAAAACTATCAATTTCTCTTAAACAATCGAATAAATTGCAAGCAGTGCAAAAATTGCAAGGTTGATTATACGGGTGTGCGGAATGCTATATATATATATATATATATATATATATATATATATATACCTAGACGTAAAAAATATAGATATAGTTACGATTCTCGAAGAATCGCATTTTGATTGTAAAACACTTTCGTTCGTATTTGGCCGTCGTCCAAGGACGCATTACTCAATAAACAGCGTCGTCTCGTAGCGACCGTGTTGGTAATGGCAATAGTTACGGCTACGAAGCGTGTAACACACAACGACAACGGCCACTTGACAAGGAGAGGTGGGATAAAGGACGTGCCCAACCTTCTTCGATAAGACACATGCATTAAATTGTGTGTCGGCACGGGTTTTATACATAGCTACGTATATACATATATGTATAACGCGATCGTGCAACAGTCCAACCTAACGCGCAAGGATACAATACGTACGAAGAATACGTACGTCGTGTGACGGATTTTCGTGAATTTGATAATCGATGCACGTAGCGTCTTCATCGCGTGCTCTATCGGTATCGGATCAGTATAAAAGCTTGCTGGATACGACGTCAAAGTATCATTCGCTTCTCAAGCAACTCAGTGTCAATACACAAGACAAACTTGTCCGACGAAAAACTAAAAACAAAATAATCAACATGAAGTGCTTCGTTGTGAGTATATTAAAGATAATTGAACGTTTAATCGAACCACGATTTATTTATTAATACCAAGACATTGTTCGTAAATTTGTGATGGAATTGTGATAAATTTTATTGTAAATTTGCGGTGGCAATTTGATCGATAGAGGATTATTTATTAATGTAAAATAATAAAACGATTATACGGTAATTGGATGATTAATTATTCGAAAGATCAAAATATCGTTGAAATATTCATATTTATTTATTAAAAACGTTGAAAGAACTGTAAATTATTTTCATTCAAATTTAATCACCGTCCATTTTATAATCGTGACTATTTCATTAAAGCGTTTGTAACGATTTGACATTAATCAATTTCAACGAACGAATAATGATGTTTATTGATTTGATTTGATTTTAATTTCTCCCAGGCTGTTCTCGTCTTCGCCCTCGTCGCAGTGGCCCTCGCCGACTCGAAACCCACCGAGGTCGAGTCCATCGAGCCCGTGAAGACGGAAGCCGCTGTAGCACCGGAAGCTGCCCGTGACAAGAGAGGACTTCTCTACGGTGCTGCTTACACAGCACCTGTGGCTTACAGCGCTTACACCGCACCGGTTGCCTATTCAGCCCCGTACACCTACCCCTACGCATACTCCGCGTACTCGAGCTATCCTTACTACGCAGCTGCCTACAGCTCACCGTACTATCTCGCCTAAGTACCACTGAGCCGAAACCGAGGACCATTTTCAACCCCCGAACCGACCCGAGAAATCTTAATGGAAACGAGATACGACAAATCGTGTAATTCTCACCGCGCATATCTAAAATTAACGAAAAAAGCTGCTATCGTCCGCAACAAGTGTGAACTCACGACAAAAAAAAAACGTCCAACATTTTTCAAAAATGTTTCAATCCAATTGTAAAAAAAAAGCAAAAAAAAAATTGTAACCGACGTTTAGTCGACGCGTTCGCATGCTCTTCCATTGTACAGGCACGATTAATAATGCATCTTGGAAAATATTAATCATGTATATTATTGTGAATAAAAAACAAAATGAAAAATAATCGTTATTATCGTCAAAAACGATCGTTTCGTTCGGTCGTGTTGGTTTTTCTCCTGCCCTTGGTGTTTCTGGGTTTTTTTTTGTATTTCGTTGAACCATCAATCGCGGTACCGCAGCAATGAAAACTCGGTACGGAGATGGAACCTCCGAATTGGGCAACGAACGGAGCTCGGGTATATCATCGGGTACGATAGCGCGGATGAGCCAATTACCACTTCCGCGTGTGGGCTCGCACAGAAACCGCGGTAGGACGGGCAACGATTTATACACGCTTTTGCACAACAGAGGGTTTTCCTGTACACGGGGGTTCGGAGCTACGCGATACAAGAGATGCACAGACGACGTGGGATTGTAAACTTTTAATTGCCGAGTTATGGAACGAGTCTAGACCATCCAACGACTAATCCATAACGAACTAGTTGGTCGCCTCACGAACAACGTTATACAATACACGGGGAGCTCGAGGATTTTGTTATAAATAAATTTCTAAATAAAACTTTGCACGATTCCGGAAAAATAATAAAAAATACTTTTTCATACTCGAAATCAAAGAATCGATGAATGAAGGAATAAATGTTCAAATTAAAAAAATGTCTTAATTATTATTTTATTGTAATAATACAAAAATTTAATGTTAACGCTAAGTTCTCATAACAAAATTAACAAATAATTCGAGATAAGAAATGTCTTCTTTCCAACGATCACTTTTATTTAATAAAATAAAAAATGCATTATCGCTCGTAAAATTTCAATAAAGTTGATATACAATAGTTGTTGTGATGATTTTTAGAGAATTCCTTTATTAATCATTTTTTCCCTGCGTCTACCGTAGAATTCTCAATATTTCGCAAAAAACACGAAAAATATTACGGATGGGACGAATTAATTTCTTTTCGAAAACTGTTACTCGAGGCTGTGAAATTAATGGTGGCTGGTTGACAGTTTTTCGTTAGCTTTTTTTTGGTACACAGAGTTTCGTGAGAAAAATGAAAAATAGAAGCGAATGAAAAAATGGTTCGGGGGAGGATAAAGAGTGACGGAGACGAACAGGACAGAGATTGGAAAAGAGTACAATTCCAGGGGATTTAAATATTACTCCACGAAGTACAAACTTCGGGAGGCGATAAATTTGATAGTGAGTGGAAACTCTAGAGGGAAAGTGGGCGAAAGGGGGCGGAAGGGATGGGAGGGGGGAGTGAGGGCAAGAGTAAAGCTCGCACAGGTGCATCGATTAAACGCGTTCTGCCGGAAAAATGTCCCCAGCTCGACATCCTGTGTGCCCGATACCTAATGGATTGCCTCTCACTATATTGCACCCCCTCCCCCCTCTCACCTCCACCGTCAACTCCTCCCATCTATTTCTCCCCCCTCGGTACATCTCGCGTCTCTCGCTATTCTCTCATTCACTGATTTACCGTGCGTGCTAATAGAATTACGAGGATACGTGAAAATTTAGCCCCGTCATTCCAATTAGGTACACGAAATCAGCCAAGGGCATACGTGTCAACAGCAATAATGTGGAAAAATCAATTAAACGATAGGTTATTGCCTAATTAAGCCATTAGCAATTTAATTGAAAAAATTATAACGACCAATCATCAACATTCCCATTTTCTTCGTTACGATTTCCCGAGGAAAATATTTAAATACGCGAAAATTATGAATTTTCGAACGTGAAATTCATGAAATTCAGAAACGAGGGTATCGTATTCTCGTTTCACGATAAATTTCTAATCGTAAGCACAGTATGAAGTTATTTCGCATAAAAAAAATGAACCCACCTAGCAATACACCAAAAAAACTTAAGGGTTGAATATTAAAGGGTGAAAATCTTTTTCCATCCGGAATGAATGTACACGTACCTATTCCCATTGAAGAATTCTCGTACAACACGAATAATAATATTATTTTTTCGGGTTTTTAGCAATTATTCGATCGAAAGATTAAAATACGTTAAATATCAGTTTTATCTGCGCTATGGACCGATAAATCCGACCTTTAATCGGAATAGCTAGAATAGATGTATCTTTGGGTAGATAAGACGAGATATATGTGTATATAGAGCAAAGTATACAGAGAGTCCGAGGTGGACGGGACTGATCAAGTCCACAGGGAATCCGTTTGGCACGCTCTCGTTGAGAGCTCCAATTAGTAAATTTGCATAGAAACCGCAGCTCCAACGAGGAAAGGCATTACGAGAGAGATAGAGAGAGAGAGAGATATAGGAAGAGAAAGAAAGAGATAGAACCGAGTAAAACAGACAGTTGCCTGCAGATGTGCCATAGTACAGTACTTTAGACCCGTATCGACTATATACACGGGCTAATCCACGTTAAAGCAACAATCGTTGGTCGAAGCCAATCGTTCAACTAATTTGCGAACGTTCGTAAAATCGAGAATGGCAAATTGCATTAAAAAAACTGAAAAAAAAACACAAAGTCGAAAGACCTTTCGCGAAAATCCCTCTTTCGGACCGTAGGATTAACGTCCCGCACATCAATCCGTAATTTCGCAAGCTCGCCAAAACTGCCGAACAAATATTGGCGATATCGATTTTCATTATTAAACAAAGCCGTGGGAGCGAATCTCGAGTGTGCGAGAGAGTCATTCACAATTTCGTCTCGTGACCCAAATACTCTGATAAGGGAAGTCGATTAGATCGTTTTTTTTCCTCTCCCTTCAATAACTTTTCGAATATATATTTCATTCAACGAGTCTCTCACTCTCTCGCTCTCGTGTCCCAGCTAAAGATAAAACTGTGAATCTCGAGGGTTCGTTATTATCCGATCTCATGGAAGATTTTTTTTTCTCTTTTCGCCCCTTGCGGACGATAAATTTCCATTGCAAATGGTGAGTGCGCGAGAGACCGTGGAAGAACGAGGTGGATGTGGCGCTTGGATCACCGAGTAATTCGCGACCTCGGATTTGCATAAATATAAAAATACAAGAGAAACGAGGTAGAAGCGAATTCAAAGTATAACTCGAGTTTTGGCCTCGCGAGATTTTCAACGCTCACCCTCTCTCCGTCTCGTATTAAAAATTTTCCTAAAAAGTCCCCTCCCCCTACCCCCCCCCCCCCTCCTCCTCCTCCTCCTCCTCCTCAACCCCAACGCTCATACAAGCTCTTTCGTGTAACCTGGCGAATGCGCAACAATGACGTCGGTTCTGTGCGAGGGTAGGAGATGGGATGGGGGGCAAGCTCGTCCAACGGGAATTACCAGCGTAAACACATACACGAATTTAGTTTACGTACATGGCGAGCGTGAATAAAGCTTGCACAGCCTGTGTACCTATATCTGTCGATAAACCTTTCTATATACGTACCAAGTTTTCGACTCACACATATATATATAGGTACATGTGTGAGCTTGATATACGTATATAAGTGTGTGTATTCGATGAGAATTCGTTCCCCTCCACACGATCCTCCAACTATGCACCGTATACACACGACTCGTTTCCATTTCGGTCGCGTTAATTAAGCCCCGTCGGCCCCGGGAGAGCGAGAAGAAAAGATAATAGGAGACGTAGTATGTGTCGATGTGTGTACGTGTGAACAGTGCCCTGATAGAGAAAACCAGTAATTGTCCCTATCGTCCCTCGGTTATTGGCAGTCTCCGCAAAAAGACCCTTTTGGACGACAAGGTGCTTGGATATGTTAATGAACATGTTTTTCTTTCCTTTAGTTTCCTCCAATCGCCAAGCATCGTAAAATTTCCCTCGTGAATTCTCTCTCTGTCTGTCTATAACATACACACACAAAAATACATTCTTATCCTTTATCAGCATTTTACCGTCGAACACGATTAAAATTAAGCAAATTTTTATCGACGCGATTATGACAATTTTTGTAAATTATTATCCGAGCTGCACAAACAATGTGCTCTAACCACAAATTTATTCCTCGGAACTGTGAGCTATAAATCTTGGGCAAGGGGGGCGGGGATAAACGTTTTCACGTCTCGGAGTTCGCTCGCGTCACGACTGTGTGCGTATTATACGTTATAACATTGGTACCGTAGTGTGCGAGAGCTCTTTAGTATTCCAAAGCTAGTGCCGAGAATCTTCGAGACGACCAAGAGGGGAATCATGGCCTCGTGTGTAAAGGGCGAAGACGACGAAAGCTTGGGAGTTTCGCCTATCTCGGGACTCTCTCGACGCACCATAAGTGCAAAGTTTGAATGCAATATTCTCTTCGTCCGCGATCTTATTCGTCGTATTAGGGAGGGCGGAGGGTGAGCGAAGGAATGAGAAAGAGAGGGAAGAGACGGAGAAGAATGAAGTTTTGGCTGTAATATTCCGCGTATGTTATATATAGGTATTATAACGTTATGGCGAATAGGGCTAAAGCTCAATACATATATAAATATATATATATTTACAGTATACACCAATGTTGTCTAGGCTGGTTATTTAGTCCTCGGAGTCTCCCTTCCCCTGCGAACAAAATCTACCGAAGAAACTTTCACCAACAACTCTCTTATGCGTACCAGGACTGTGGAAATATTTAGATATATACATATATTTATAAGGATGACGAGGGGTTGAAATTGCTGCTGGGGGTCGCAGCAATTTCCCTCTTCGCACGAGAATTCCCAGCTTTCGGCAAAGCGTCTTGGCTATTAGCAAACAACTGTCAACGACGTATACATAATACGTATTTATTACTTTCTCTCGTTTATCCTTCGCCAATTTGAATCATCTCACACTTTTCTCCTACATTTTACCGTCAAACGATTGATTATTTGTATTTTGCAATTCGAATTACGGAAGAATCGGCTTTTTAACCGCAAATTGCCTTAACTAATTAGCAAGGGCGAAGGCCATTCGGTTTTCTCGTTGATTCCGTATATTTTTCTTTTTACGTAGCCAGCTGCGGATGTACAGTGTGGCTTAAGTTAATAAAGAGAAAGAGAGGGGGAGAGAGAGAGAGAGAGAAACAGGTAGGACGCAACGACGAAACGTGACGAGAATTGCTAATGCGATTTCGGACGAAAGGCGGACAAGAGGAGGAAGTGGAATAAAAATGAGGAATAAAAATAAAAGAGACGACACAGTGAGGGATTAATGAAGAAATTTGGTCAGAGTGGCCAGAGACGACAAACAAATGCATCTTTCTCTTCCTCTGTGTATATTTATATATATGTGGGGAGAGGGGCTATGCACGTGGGGATGAATTATGCAAATTTCTCGCTAATTAACGCACTCCTATTAATTACCTTTTCCCACATGCCGAATCCCCTTGATAAACCGCAAACGTACCTGGAACAAAAAAAAGCAAAATTTTAGTAAAACAAACGCGAAACCACCGACTCTGTATGGATGGAACAAAAATCGTACCTACGGGGTTGCTTTATCGATTTTTTTTATTTATTATTATTCAACCTTCTCGGCATGGAAAGCGAAAGAAGTTTTCTTTAAAAATAACGAGAGAGAGGGACAGGGAGTAAAAAAAAGAATATTCTCGCGAAACGCCGAGGGCAGTGAGCCCCGAGATTGGAATAGGAGGATTATTTTTCCTTGGCACTACCGATGGCACGCCAGAAGGGAGAAAAAAAACGTCGCAAAGGGTGCGCCCTCTGCCTGGTCACAACGCGCGCGGGAAGCTGACGGTTGTTCGTTTCGTGGGGATGACGACGACTAAAATTGGTCGAAACTCGGGTAGCATAAAATAGAAGGAAGTAGATAACACCCGGGTTCCTGTCCTTCCGTCTCTCTCACTCGCAATATGAAATCCCGTGACCATCGTAAATCAAACGTCCCCTTCTCTCGGCGCTCGTACAACGCGAGAGAACCGCTGCCAAGAAGTAGCAGCAGCAGCAGCAGCTTCGGAGTTACGCACGAGCGAACTCGCGCCGGATATACTCCCCTCGCTCTTCCCTAAATCCACCCCTGCCCAGCCTCCAGTATTTCCGCCTTTTCCCCTATTTTTTTTTCTATTCACTTTTTTTCCAGCTCTCACTTCGTTCATTCTCGTCCTTTGCTAGGAAGCAAGCGTTGTTTTAGCGGAACAAAAAGCAAACAACATTTCAGAATCCTCGAGCCGAAATAATCAAAGTTTTTCAAAGAATAAACGAAAAAATCATCATTTGATAAAAAAAATGTGTCGCCATACGCCGAATATTTAGTTTCCAACAAATATCTTCTGTTTATAAAAATTCACAATTGTTTCAATTTTTCGTTTCTTTTGCATTTTATCCGCATACACACCGTATAAACTCGTTTGATAAACAAACATGAAAATAAGTAACGTATGCATTTTTATGGGGATGAAAACTCGGGGGTCGAAAAGTCAAGAATTGCGAAACAGCGAAATAGAGATGGGGCAGGGCACATATAAAAAGAGAAAGAGAGAGAGAGAGAAAAAAAAAGAGAGAATGCTCTTCACGATGCGCACAGGTGGTTCAAGCGTAATAAAGGCAGCGCCCGGAGCTCGCGAACCCAATACGATCTCGTTAAACTCAGCAAACGTATATATACCCCTTCGCTGTTCTTGTACGGTAGCTTCGTACGTTGAAAAGAGAGAAAAAAAAAGAAATAGAAAGAAAGTAAAAAGTGCTCTATGTTTCGGTCTCGGGGATACTTCTCTCTCTCTCATTCTCTATTTTGCTCGACGTTGCATACGCTGTACACTGTGTTGTGTTTCGCGTATGCGTATAACCATCAAGCGGCCTTTTTCATCCCTTTCGAAGCGATATCTCGTTCGACGTGCTCCTATTCGCTTATATATATGTGTGTGTGGCTGTGTGTATATATATATATATATATATATATATATGTGTGTGTGTGTGTGTGTGTGTGTGTGTGTGTGTGGGTGTGTGTGTGGGTGTGTGTTCCATTTAATTTAAACGAGTCGTCCGTGCCTCACCCTCCGTGGCCTTCCCTCGCTCTTCTTGCGGAAAGGGTGGACCAAGAGCAACCGTCGTTACGTGGGACGCACGTTGACGCTGGAGCCAACGAATTAACGGATTCCGGAGGCGCGCAATGGAGACAGAGAATAAGAGAGAGAGAGAGAGAGAGAGAGGGAGAGAGGGAGGGAGAAAAACATCTCTCGCAACAGCACCAACTGCGTCTACGTGCTTTCCGTGTCAGCCTCGAATTTTTCTTCTTTTCCTGACTTTTTTTCTATCTCATTCTCTCTAACGCCTCGGGCTAAACGACAATGAAATTTGGAGAAAAAAAATCGCCCAGTGCAAGATTCCCGAGACATTCTTGGAAAATTGAAAATGTGGTCCATTCGAATGAAACTAGAAATGGAGCAAAGAGAAATAAAAACATGATAACAAAATCGATAAATATTTGCAAAAGAATATTAAATAAATTATAGCGCATTTGAAATTTTTGAGAAATTTATTACGCTCGACCAAACAATAAAAATCGTGCGGTGTAAAATATCTCCCGAATGTTTTCACTTTACAGTAATGTACATTTTACGATTTGTTTTTTTTGTATATCTGCAACAGAATCAAGGACGAGAGGGAGAAAAGTAGAGATAAAAGGAGGGTGGAAAAATTTGTGGAATTTCATGGGGCGTAAAATGGGTCCTGTGTCGCGAGAGGGCGTCGTGTATACCGCACAGTGAGGCACACGGCCCATTCGGGTCGGTGTATTATTAAATTTAATACGAGCAATTACTCCAAGTCATCACAAACGCGCGGTTCTCGTCGCACTGCCTCGCTCTGTTCTAATAGCCTATGCGTGAATTTGTATCTGCAGAGATATACCGCCACGAGAAAGAGAGAAAAAGAGAGAGAGAGAGAGACAAAGAGATAGATAAAGAGTGGGAGGATGAGGACCTTTGAACAGAGAGGCTCGTTCGTTAATGACGCTGTTAAATCAAACGGTCGAGCCATTATTAACCTAACCCGACGGTGCGAGCTTTGCAGATGGATCAAATAGCGAAGAGCTGGCATCTCGAATTGTAAATGCGTGCGTGCGCGTACTCACAAAGCTCCATGGGTAATTCATGACGAAACTACCTTTTGGAGAAACGTGGCAACGCGAGCGTGTTCTCCCGGGGGATCGGGAACGAACATTATTCAAACTACGAACCATTTCAAATCAGTTTTGAAAGTGATTCTCATGAATTTGTAGATAACAGCCAATTTGATGATTAATTGAAAACAATTCGCATAAGATAAGATATATCTCCAACCATTCTTATCGGATAAATATGAATTTTTTATAGAATATTTTTAAGACGTCATATTTTACGAAAATGCAGAAAGAAATAAAAATATATTTTTTCGAAATTTTCGACTACTCCTAAAACTCCTGAAAAACAGCTTGATCATCTCAAATCAATTATAAAATTAAGGAAGACGTTCAATGAAGAATAATTGCAGCGGAAATAATACTCGAACGACAATAACTAAATAAAAAGTTTAATCACAAAAAAGTCCGAAGCGATAATCGGCTGATCAATTATTGAAAAAATTCATTGATCAGTACACGGTATAAACGAGCTCAATTGCCATTATTACGATACAAAAGTTTTCGATCGAATTAAAGAACGATTGTATCACGGAAACGAATCGAACTTATTTATAGATCACGACTTGAGGAAATGGTGATATACCGCGTCGGCCGTTTTCATCAAGAAAGTGGGCAATGCAATTGTACGGTGGTGAACACAGGAAAGCTTTGCTTCCGAGTTCGGAAAGTATATAGTAATAATCGTCGCAAAAAAATCGTTCTTTCTCGTTTCTTCTTTATCCCTCTCTCTCTCTCTCTCTCTCTCTCTCCCTCTCTCTCTCTCTGTCGCAATCCCTGTGAATGTCCAGTGTCCTGACCCGTATATCTCGACTAAACGAATGATACTAATAGCGTTCGCGCGCCGCCAACTGGTATTAGCCACGAGAGAACGGACAGAGTTTACAGAGGGGAGAATAAAAAAAAAGGAAAAAGAAAGATACTGGACAGGGCGCCTATAGCGAGGGCAGGGAGCATGTAGTTTTTACTTTCGTTATGTGTGAGAGTGCGTACGTGGTGTGTCCGTGGTGTATGTGTGAGTAAGAGAAGCGGAACGTGACAGGGGTGGCTACATCAACGTGAACTGACGAGAGACGAACCGCCACACACTCGAGCGCGCGTACGCGGGCCCGAGTGAGTGAGTGAGTGAGTGAGTGAGTGAGTGAGAGAAAGAGGCAATGAGGGACGACACGAGCGAGCCAAGGAAAAATCAATATTACATTCTCTATGTGTGTTAGTATTATTTCACGCCGCCATCTGCAAAAGCCTCTCGTATATAGGAAGAAGAGTGTCGACGACGTCGAGACACCTCTCACTCTCTCATCCCCTTGATGCTCTCTCCGGCTCGCGCGACACCACGGGGGTGTCGAGTTACGCGTGGTTGCCTCGCTCGACGGGGTCGAGCGAGCTCGCGAGGAAAAACACACGCTCCGATAGCCATAAGCAAATTTCTTCTTTCAAGCTCAATTGGCCCGAAACGATCGAATCTACGGATAAAACTAATATAAAACACGTTTTCTTCGTCTTTTTGTTCATCGGCGATCTGGAGCTCGCTCCATCTTGCTTTTTTTCGCACTTTTAATTGCTCGATGAAAGATGGCAGAGGCGATAGTAATTGAGGAAAAAATATGTAATATTTCAAATTGTATTCATTTTACAAAACGCTGAAAAATAATGTTGATTAATTTTTTGTTCTAAATTAAAATTATTAATAATCGAAACAAAGGTCGTGGTAACGTGTTGAATCGAAATTAGCGAGTGGATAAAAACATTACGAGTGATTATGAGAATATAAACGAGAATAGGTGTTTATCGTTCGAATTGCCTTTCCACGAAATGATATTTGTTCGCTCTAATAACGTCGATTATTATAAACCGTCATAAAAATATCAATCCTGATTTTATTGCCTAATATCCAATAAAAACGATCTCCGTGTAAAGAGCTGGGGTAAAAATCGCCCCGGCGTGAAAGATGCGAAAAAAAGGAAAAGATATCTCCGTGACGGGAGAGAGGAAAAAAAATCGCTGCGTCGGCAGCGTTCCGGATCTCTCCCCCATGATCTCCGGTTCGCACGGAGTCCGACGATCCTACGGTGATAAAGAAAAAAAAATGTTTCTCCCGTGTACACGTGCGAGTATACGTACAACTAGCGGGGTGATAGCGAACGCGAGAGAAAAAAGAAGGATCTAGTAAAGAAAGAAAAAGAAGAAAAAATGAAGAGAAACACGTCGACGCTACAAGATCCATCGAGAGCGAGGCGAGGACAATGCCCCTCCTCTCTCTCTCTCTCGCCCTCTTTTTTTCCTTTTCGCTCTTGAATATTCTCCCTGAGACCTCTCTACATCGGACACCCGACTCACGTAGACTCGCTCGATTCCGAAACCAACACACCCTCGGCTTGCCACCTCCTCGTTTTCGCCCTCGGTTTTGGCTCCTTCGTCCCTTCTTCCACTTCACCCCCGTCTCGCAACCACTGGTTCGCATCACGGAAAAAAAAATACCAGGCATGGTGCGCCAAGGGCGCTGCTGACATTATGGTCACGTGACATTTAGCCAGACATGTTGTAGGGGTTGCAGGATGCCGGTTCAGGTGAACGCATATGTATAATATGCATGGCATGGGTCGTTACGTGTCGTGTGGACCGCCCAATTTGTATGTCTATAAAACCAGGTCACATTTTTCCTCGTGCAGTAGGTAGATTAGTCACAGAACAGTACACAGTTTTTCAGATTTTATAGTTGCTTATTCGAGCTGAAAAAAAGAAATTAAAAAAAAATATTCAAAAATTTTGTTCGTTTGTTTTTTTCGGTGAACGTTTATTAAAACAGCATTTCGCCAGCTGTAGCTACTTCGGAAAAAAATGTGATCGGATTTGCCCGACGTAAAAAAAAATCGGGTGGCTCACTCGACGTGGAGTGGCTCGTATATTAACGCGAGGGGAATATATCGAGTCAGCTCAACCACCGCAGGTAAGAAGCGCAAGGGTCGGGGGGTGAAAAGTTTGCAAACTTTCGGCTTATGGAGGCCCGAGAGTCGTCGCAGAGGCTCACGGGATGATGGTTAGAATTATGGGGCAAGTTTCCTGGAAAGCTTTGAGGGTCGACCGTGCTACTGGGCGAGGAAGCAAACAATTTATTGGATCCCCGTCGAAAAAAAAAGAATCGCGCGATGCGTGATATAAAATGTAATTCGGATTTTGAGAAGATCGATAACGCGTGCTACGAACAAAAAAAATGGTCGCATAAGTGATTCGACGACTGAAAACAGTAGAAAAACGTTTTATAAATTAATTAGAAAAATTGATAAATCATTCACAATTTAAATTCACCAACCTATCGTTTTAGTTAACAATAAAAAATGAATAATAGAAAAAAGATATAAATAATCCAACCAAAAATGAATTTAATTTTGTATTATTCAAACGGTGTTATTTTCAAAAATAGAACGTTTTTAATATAATCATGATTTAATAAGCCGCAATGAGTAATAATTAAATCAACGGAAAGCAATCAACGTTCGACCGCAACTGGACACCATTTTAGGGGTCAAAATAGCACGAGCGAGGTCTAACAACTTGCGCATGCATAGGTACACAGGAGGCCTCGAATGGGCAACGCTAATGCCACGAAATACCCAGCAGGACGTTGGTTCAAGCCGAGCTTTATCACCAGGGAGTATGTAGCGAGATGTCCAGAGTAGGAGCACAATCGACCACCGGCGTGCGAGCACGAAGCACTTGGATTTAGTTTCCGAGGCCAGAAGCGAGCGAACAACGAACATACACACACACACACATGAACACATACAACCCCCTCTCGCCCTCACCGATGTAATTGGATCCAGGCTGTTTACACGCTTGGATCATGTATAACCAGAGGCCACCGTTACTCTCTCACGCTCTGTCTCTCTTACCCGCTCTCTCGCACTCGCCCCAGTCATTTGGATTAAAAAATCATTTGCAAGCTGCTGGCCGCTTAATTCCATTGATCTTAGAACGAAATGATTAAAATATTTTTCGTACCACCAAATTTCCTCTTTCGACTCGTTTTAAACGTAACGTCTTTTTAATGCTTGTATTATTCAACGTGCTCTCCATTTTTTTCTGTAACGATTTTTTATCTGTATGTCGAGATACGATCTTGAAAAATATATATATATATGGGATCGTAGAATGAGATTTGGCAAAAATATGTGGGCTATCGAGTAACGCGATAAATAATGTATGTGAAACAAAATACAATAAAAAAAAACAGCGCCGATTTGTTTCTCTCGTGTCGCAAAAGTGCGTGAGAGCTTGGATTGTACTCGAGATAATCGAAACTTTGTCAAAACCCCGCGTGCTCGCGTTCTCAGTTCTCGTTGACAGTGTTACGGAGCGACTTTCAAAGCGAGAGAGAGAGAGAGAGAGAAGTAGAGAAATAAAAATTGGCTCGATCCAGACCGAGATAAGTTATCGTCGAATTCGACCCACATTCAATTTTATAAATAGCTCGTTTCCAAAATATTAACCCAAGAATTGTATATTTCGAATAAAAAAAAAGAAAATAGATATTGTTATTAAAAACACACAAAAAAAAACAATTATTTTCCCAAACCTCGAAACGTCGATGATCGAGGAAAATGAATTTTCGATAAATATTGCTGAACTTTATTGATAAAAGTATTTTTTGATTATTTCAATATCATAATTAATTTTCGAATCATACCTCGCGTATCGAAGTATCGATCCACCGGTGATATATTCGTCGTGGTTGCTACGCTATCGCATTCGGCAGACGGGTCGTGGAACACGGCGAGACGCGAGACTGATCAAAATACACTCGCGTTTCGCGATGCAACGAGGATGCGCGCGATATATATCGATAGCGAGAGTGTATAAAGATCTTTATTTATACGCGTGTACCGAGCGATTAAAACGCGAATGCGACCAAACGCCAAATCTCGCGGACGACCGAACTGGAAGTAGTCGCACCGACGAAGTGCAGCTGCACCGGTCGTACGAGGTTGTTAAAGAGCGTTGCGAGTGGAACAACCGCGGATCGGGTCAGACCGGACGCGATAAGCGTCGCAAAATGTGCAACAAACGACACCGACGAAACTCGATACCGTCGTTTGATTCCGTTGATTCGTTTTTTTTGTTTTTCAATCAATTTACATCAACGTTGTCCATTCGGGAAACGCGTCGCACCGTAAATGCACTAAAATTGTAATTTACACGTCGAAACGACGAGTGATAAAACTAAACGTTTAAAAAAAGAAATCTCGTATTTGATTAATTGTGTCGTAAGAGAAGAAAAGAGTTGGCACAATTTTTATTTCACTTATGTTTGTTTTTTTTTCTGTTTTTTCTTTTTCACTTGATTTATCAACGGTGCTCGATCACCTTGTGACGATCGCGAGCCTACGATGGGTCCACGTGGTTAATCTCGTCGATCAACGACGTGTCGCTCTCGTTTACGAAGAGCCGCGTGTTCGAAAGCCTTGAATCCCGTTCCCGGTATATCGATCGATTAATCGATCAAACGATAATACGATTAATCGTGATCGAATATGACGGAGAAGGACGGTATTTCGTGGAAGGTTGCGATAGATTTAACAAATTTTCTTCCTTATCATATCGCGCACTATTTCTGCATAAAGCACGTACACGATAAGAGCGATCTCAATTAATCAAATAATTCATCGATCGATTAATTAATTTAATTGATCAATGACTTTTACCTCGGATTTAATAAATTACGTATTACAAAATGAAAACAAAAAATGTCACGTATTGTCATGTACACTGGTCACACTCGCCTCGATGTTCGATTTATTAATTCAACAATTCATCGATTTATCCGCGCTCGTACACACTACTAATTTACTTTCTTCACTGACACTCAACGATTCACCAATTTTCTGCTCTATCGTGCGCAAATAAACCTTTATTAACCAGCTTGTATACATTTCTCGCAGTCGCAGACCGCTACGAACGAGCGACCTGATAAGGACGTACGCACACGGAACGATCGTGTGATAAGGGTATGCGAGTTATATATATATATATACGAAGAGAGAGAGAGGGAGAGAGAGCGAGAGTGAGAGTGCGCGCGCGCGAGAGAGAGTGACAGGCTTAGCAGTGCGACGCGTGTGAAGGGTCGCGCGCGACTGCCGGCTCATGGATAACAGCCCCCCGGATTCCGAGTGGCGCGCTTGCGCGCTTTGAGGTATACTCGTATATACGTATATATAGTATATATTCTTGCGTACGTATATGTAGATAATACAAGCAGAGCGGAATGACGTCGCACGGCGCCGAGAGAGGCATCGCATTAGATGGACGAAAGGAAGGGAAGCGGAAGAATGGAAAGCCGGCCGGTCGCTCGCTTGACAGGACAGTGATACAGTTTACCATATATCTTTATATCGTGTATATTTGCCGAGATATACTCGCTCGCGTAGCGAACCGTATATATTTATCCTGATATTACGTAGACAAATTTAATTATATGTTTTTTAAATCTTCGAAATATTATTCCTTCTTTTTTCTTTGATTTTCTTTTTTTTTTTTTTTTTTTTTTTTTTTAATGCGTGTGAGTTGTCTTTTTCAGGCCGAGCTGCATATTCACGATCAACGGAAAGAATTTATGGAGTTAGAACATATACAATTTACGTTTTTTGTCATTTTATTTTTTGCCAATATTTTGAGATTATTAATGAGATTATTAATTAAAACGGTTGTAACTTTATTTTCCCATGTCCTAGCGACGTTATTTTGCGCTCATTATTTTCAGAATCGTTCGAGCTTCGAAATGCATTTTGTTTTATCCAACCCCTAAGCTCTGATATTGTTTAATAATTTTTTAAAAATCATAATTTAAAAAATTAATGACGGCCTATTCCCCCCCCCCCCCCCCCCCCCAAGTTTCGACAAATTTTTATATCGACATGTAACAAATTTTATTATGCGAGTCCAATTCTGAAGTTTAAAAACACGAGCAAAATTACTTCGAGAATCGATATTTTTGGCAATATTTGTTCCTCAAAATTGGAGATAACTTTCGCGACGTTTGAAACAATATTACATCGAGCCAAGATTATGAACAAGATCCAAGAAGGTCGAACGATTATGTTCGAGCTGGGACGGAACGCCCTATACGTTTCAGTCATGCGATACGTCGGATTACCTGAAAATGGAAGTGCATCGTAGCGTGCACATACGACTCCGGATCTGAATAAGAGAGTGTGGTAATGGAATGAGAGGACGAAGGTACAGAAGCGTGGAAATAGGAAAAATAGATTTCAAACAACACATGTGCAATGATGCACCGTGCAAGAGAGAGAGAGAGACAGAGAGAGACAGAGAGAGAAAACTCCGAGTATCGAGAAGTACAATGCCAAGCAGTCATATAGCTATATATCTATATACTTTGCGTACACAACAAAACTAGCGCCACAGAAAATCGCGAGTAAAATGCGCATAAGCCAACATCTCAGCGTGTAACGTCGGAGAGGTGGAATATCGAAATCTCCAGAAGAGCGAAAGCTCGCGGGAGCGTGCGAATACAAAAGAGAGTACCTATAATGGTATAAGGACGTACATATATATATATATATATATACACACAAGTATATAGGTATGCGCGATTTTACCGGATGTGTGCGTGGGCTTATTCACTGATGGCTGCCGTCAGCGCCACCTCGAATGTGTACGAGACACTGGTGGAGAGTTTGAGTGCGACGAGGGGGTGGGGAGGGAGGGGATGAAGAGTCGGAGAACGGCGACAAGGAGAGGGGCAGGGAGGAGGGAGTGTGGGGGAGGGAGGGGGCGTTGTGGCAACAGCACACATTTCCTTGCGGTTCGCATATAGCACCCGCACCATATTCACCGCAAAATCGACGAAACTTCGTGTGGCGACACTCGATATCGCACTTTGGGAGAATTGAAATCGACCGATAGCCACAGACGGTATTGTTACGTGTGTTGAGAGAGAAAAGGAGGGGATGGTGGAGTGGGAGTGGGAAGGGGATTATACGAGACTGCGGATTGTGGAGATATTCGGAGATGAGGGGATGTAATTTTATTCAGACCTTGGTGATTGACGTGGAAAACCGTTTTTTTTTTAAATTGTTTTTTTTTTGTTTTATTCCGACGACGCTATGGAAATGTTTAATTCGATTGAGAATTTCCTATCGGTGATTGTTAGGAGGGTCGCGAGAAAGTAGAAAGTAATTTGGGGAATAAATTTGTTTGTTCGGAGAATTAGTTGATGTTGATTCGATTTTGTTAGGATTTAATAGTTTTTCGTTGTTTTTTTTAATTATCGTGATATTTGACCTCGATTTTTCCTTATCGTTGCGTTCTACTGGAAATATTTAACCAACTTTTTTTGTTACGATGTACGAAGATTATTTTCGTTTGATTTTTAATTCGTTTCGTTTGATTTTTAGTCGAAGATTATTAATCGTTTGATTTTTATTGCAGGAGAAATTTATTTTTTAATTCGCATCGTGACAAAGCGACTGGAATAAAATTGTCGCCTCGGGGTTAAGGTTCGACATTGAAATAAAGATAAAAAAGAAAATTAAAAAATGTAATATTTACGTACGCAAAAATAAATTTGCATGGTATATGAGATGTAACGTTTGGCCGTTAATCGGCTTAACGAACCGGAGGTTACGACATTACGATGTGGCCGGCAAACAAACGACCGGGCTGACGCTTTCTCTCGTTCGTCCAATGGCCCGAGAGACACGATATAGGCGGCGAAAAGCTAACGCGAGGAAGCGAGAGAAAACGGAAGCGCGGTTAAACCGCACGTAACAGGATGGTTTCCGCAGACGGTGGCTGCGGCGCGATCGCGGAACGCCCGTTTTCGCGGTGAGTATTAATCTCGCGGACCTCTTAATCTCCGCGAAAGAGCCTGAATCTTCGCGATACGCGCGCTACCTAGCGGCTCGCCGGTTACACGAGGAGAACGTACTCGAGCGTTAATCGAATTAAAGTTAATTAAGGAAACGGCGAGACGTTTGACCGAGTGGTCTTTACGACACGGGCAATAATTTAACGAGATGTCTGGACGAGATTTAAAATGAAAACATATTTACCAAATGTTTTTCGCAAAAATAGAATTTATTTTTATTCGCTTTATAGGACCGGGGGACAAAATGCGATGCGACTGAGAAAATAGTAAAACGATGCTGCACTGTACAATTAGGATTTTTCAAAAAGGTAAATATAAAACAAAATAAAGCTTTGAAAAGGGCAAAAAAATTAAACGAAATAAAATTCCGGAGGGCGAGAATAAAAATTGCACGGGTATAAAATAGACCGGGAGGAACAAATAAACTTTGTTCTCGGAATATAAAAATGTCAAGGGGACAAAAATTTATGAAAATTTCTTCCGTGAGTGCGGAATTGAGAATTTGGGTCATTTATTTCCATCCGAATGAATTTTTTTTTCACCCCGTGAGATTTATAAATTCGTTGGAAAATTCGGCTATCGCGCGTGAAAGACGAATTATGATTCCGGTTTGGATTTCACGGGAAATCAAAAAATATTGGTCACTGCCAAATTCTTTCTATTAATAAAATTCACAATTGAGATTTAAAAAATCGAACTCCATGGTATTTACTATCAATCGTCGAATTATTTATTTTCATTGACGAGAATAAACTGATTTATCGGACTCGTCGAAAAGAAAAGAAAAAAGACGCGCACGTGCCGCGAGGGCACGCTTCGAAAATATCGTAAATTTCGTTACGCAAAATTTCGTGCGAGAGACGCTTGATTTTTCTTGAAAAATTTGAAACACACCCGAGATGCGATACGTGTCCGGGGAGAAAAAAAATCTTGCACCATTCTAGCATCGCGTTACTGCTCGAGATGAATTTACGAGCCTCTTTCGAACGAATCTCTGGGAAACGTCACACACTTGTTATTTTATTATACATTTCGAATTCCCATTTTATTTCTGGTCCATTTTATTTTATTCACTCTTTTCATTTCGATGTCAGCCCTCACCCGACATGTGCGCTTCCAAATTGCGTTATTGAAAATACTTTTTTTTTTCATTTTTTTTTCTTAAATTAATTCAAATTTCATCCTTCGCGCGTGATATCTTTTGGAAAATGCATTTATTCAACGAGAGAGAGAGAGAGCAAGAGAGCAAAAAGAGGGAGCGAGAGAACCGCCCGAGCGTCCCGGCGTTATCGGACGAGAAAATTCGCGATTTACGATTTTATATCCCTCGATGCCATATTTTACAATTTACGCTCTCTATCACTCTTCTTCCTACCCCGCGTTCTTTTTTGCTTCTTCTATTTCTACGTTCCTCCCACGATATCACGATTCGAGTTTTACGCGATCGTCCTTTATGTTCCCGACGTCTCGACGACGCTCATAGAAACTCTCTCGAATTCTCAAGAGAGACTCTGTGTTTGTGTTTCTCCCTCCCTCCCTCGTCCCTCTTTCTCCTCCACATCCCCGACTTTTTATATATAAAAACGACAATACGTATATACATTAAAGCCACAGTGTATTTTGATCCCCAATGTTTGTCGTCACTCGCAGTGTCCGAGAATAAAATCGTTGGTACAAGCTCATGTGCACTTTTATATAGTTGGGGAGGGGTGGTTGAAAAACCTCTCGTACGTTCGAGTGTGACACTTTACATTCTCGATCGTATTTTTTATCGTTTGATGGAAACCTTACCACGTATATGGTACGTTCAATGCAAATTCTCCATTCCAATAACAAATTTGATAAATTCATGATCGTCTTCGATCACTTCTGACATCGAAAATTTGTTAAAAACGTTTTTAAGGGTGAAAAAAGAAAGAATAGATAAAGTGCTAAATTTTTATAAATTTCACACACGACGTTCGACGTGACGTGCATAGTTGCACGTAGGTGGATGTCGCGTTATTATCAGTACACAAGAACGAACCTACGTTAGAAAAATGTACAAAGTGTAAAAAAAAGAAAGTAAAAAGTAAAAAGTATACCGGATGGATAAGGGTGAAAAGGGGAACGAACGCTACACATTGTTGTTGGACGATTATCGGTACAACAGAAACAATGTATATGCATATACAGGCTCCGTGTGTTCCTGATACTAAAATAGCTCCTTTGAAGCTGCACCAGTTCATAGAAAAAGAGTTTAGAAGGGATGAGGGTAGAGCAGGTGAAGTATACGTACGTCACGAGAGATTTTCCCCTCACGTGTTCGTACACACGGCTCTGCGCGCAATTACTCGTAATTAATTTACGTATTATGAATCCGGTGAAGCGTGAAAGAGCGGATGTTATTACTATCGATGTAGATGTGCGCATGCGCCTGTGCGTGTGTATATGCGCAGACGTAGATGGAATCTTTCGTCGCCACTTTTTATTCGTTTTTACTAACCCCCAACCCCCTTAAAAAATGAAGAATAACGAAAAAAAGAACGAGAAATTAGACAAAAAGACGAAAATGACGTTACCAGCTTTTACCGCTATTTCGGGGTGACATCGTCGTCTCGACGGTCGTCCACGCTCCCTCCTCGTCTCGAGAAAAATTATACCGGTACGGATTTATATTCGAAGCTGTGCTGTTGGACGACGTACCCGACTCTACTTTGAATATGTGGGGGTGTATGTGTATGTGTGGGGTTGTGTATGTATACACAGTGTCGACTTGCATCCCCTTCGAATTTAGACGGGACAACCGCCACCGTCGTCGTCGTCGCCAGGGCGCTTGCGAGTGACACGGGTAATCCCGTGACGTGCGAGAATCTCCTCATGCGCGCATACAACTGTACATATATTATACGTACTGTGGCATGTTATATGGACCCTTATCGAAGTACCGAAAAGGTTTAATCCACGTAGAATGACAGGAGATCGTAGAAAAATGTGGGAAGGGATTCGAATAATCTTTACCTGTTAAACCGCTCGACGTCTGTAAGGGAACTGCTTCGATAGACAGTGACAGAAAAGTGTTAACTATATATAGGTAAACATTGATCGAATCTTTCAAGATCATTCAACGGAATCGGATTTTGAAAATTATTGCCATATTTTTCGGGGAATATTCTGTAAATATTATTTGAATAATATTCGGTTGTTAATATCTTATTTTACATTATGAGAAAAATTTAGTTGCTAATAATTACGTAAATATTGTTTTAAAAAATTGTTCAACTTGATTAATCGAGGTGACGGATTTAATTAAATCTTGTCCCGATTAGATTACCGATGAGGATCGATTATTATGGGGTGGAATAGTTTTTTTATGCTTCGAGAATTCTTTTATTTTGTTCGTTTCGTTGATATGCAACACTCGGCATCCAGACACTGGCGCGCTATTTTCCTCGGCCTGAAGTTCGATATTGCGGTAATAAGAGGGGTAAAAAGTGCAAAGTACGATACAGGTATAAAAAATATATATATAGATATACGAGGTGGATGTCGTGTGCACCACGCTCGCAGAAGGGTAACTTCCGCCCGAGAGATGAAAATCTCAGCTAGGGCGTGAACAGGATCGGAGTGTCACATGCATGAACGAGCATTGGTCGCATATTGAGCGGTATTGCTGATACCGGCACTGCCAGAGGCTAAAGACGTCTATACAGATATACAAGAGTAAAAACACGTGAAATTGAACAGTTTTTTGAGGACGAGACCAGATTTTGTTCAAATGGTAAAACAATAAAGAATTAGTAACGACAATTTTTTAAGCCTCTTTAGAATTTGTAAAAATCGTGTTTTTAAAGGTTTTTCCATCTTTTGGACAACAAATTTTGGATAAACAGCGAAAAAGAATTTGATATTCGTATTATGTAGAAAAATTCCGATTCCGCAACCAGCGGATTAAATATTTTTGGACAAAAAAGGTTTCGATCCTCGTTAAATGTCAGACCCAAATATGTAATTTAATTCAGAGACTTTCGGGGTTTGGGGAGGACGAATATTTTTTTGTTTCGTCCAAAAAGATTTCATTGGGGAATCGGAATCGGGTTACGGAATCGAAAATTTCCCGTACAATACGAATATTATGTTTTTAATCTGATTTTGTTTCAATTTGTCGGTTAAAAGCTCGAAATATTGAACTTTCACATATTTTCGTCTTTGAACGGTCAAATTGCAACGAAACGAGATTAAAAAATTAATATTCGCGTTATGCGAGAAATTTCAGACTTCGCGAACCCACAATCAAGTATTATTGGACAAAAATTGTAAATAATTTGAAGGCGAAACCTGTACATCTAATTATTTAATGGGCAACTAATTTTTCCAACAATTGACCTTTCAATCAAATTCTGCCACTTTACGTAGAATATTACCCAAGCAAAGGAGCAAAATTTCTGACTGATGGAACGTTAATCAACTGGTAATATAATTCCTATTACCCCTGTTAATAAACGTTCCTTCGAGTTATCCGCCCGTAAAGTTAAGACTTGGAACCGCAACGCGTGCCGGACGTCTGCGATGCACCATCGCGAGCCAATGGCACTACAAGTCACAGAGGGGTGTATCAAGGATATAATCTGCGAACGTCCAAGTGGCATTGGAGTTCGTCGAGAACCGAGCGAGTTTCACGCAGATTCATCATGCCGAGCGTCAAAGACCGAGAGAGAGAGAGAAAGAGAGAGAGAGAGAAGACGGAGAAACAGAGCGAGGAGGAGCTATATAGAGTAGGTACATACGAATCTCCAATAGAGAAGGTGTATAACAGCCCTTGCCCCTCGTCGAGAGAGAGAGAGACAGAGAAAGCAAACCTGCTTTGGCAGGCTTACTCGCTCAGCTGCCACATTAGCCACGTTAATCCCGACTTTTCCGAGGTAAAATTATGCCTGACAGTTGTGACGGGAGTTTCGCATCTCATGGTGGCACTCGGTTGCTCTCGTGTTCGCAAGATACGCTATACATACAGTGACGAGGCGAGAGGAATACAGGTTGAATGAAATATGTAGGGGAGTACGTGAACGGCGCAACGTTGTACAGAAAACTATCCGTATGTGGGATAAACTTGGTCAAAAATCAACCCCTAAAAATATTTCCGACGCAAATTGAATTTTATGAACGTGAGGTTACTCCAGATTTGTCGATGAGACGCGAAATATTTATAAGAACTTTATTTACACAAAAAAATTTTAACTCCACGAATGGTTTATCGGCAAAAATGATAAAAAAATTATGATCTATTATAATTTCAACATGTTTTTTTCGAATTTGAAAGCATAGAGACTGGGTCGAATGTTCGATTCCACTTTTTCTATCTTTCAGGATTGACCATCGGAGAAATTCACTGATCAAGCATCGCTCCCCAAAACTGTCAAAAATTAAAAAAAAAATCAAAAAAAAATCCCAGTTTTGCGGATTTTGCGAGAACTGGTAGCTCCCAGGTGGTTAATCCGCTACTGCATATGTACATATATGCATACATGCATCGGCTTCATTGTTGACGCGCATGAGAAGAGATGAATACGTTGATTTCCCTCGAGTTCGACCGAGACAGAAGCTGACTATCTTTCCACCCCCGCTCTTTCTCTCCCTCTCTCTCTCTGTCTCCGCTTATCATCATTGATACGTCACATTGCATCGCAGTTTTCTCTTTTTTTTTCATACTTCCATATATAACTCACAATATAACCGCGATAAATCAATCCCAACATTCTATACGCGTATAATATAAATAAATATATCGATATCTTTCTCTCTCTCTCTCTCTCTATATATATATATATATATATATGCGCTGAATTGATGCGAGTCACGACGAATATAGAATATAAAGTTTCGCCAGAACTCGGAGTTATCGGAGACCGTAAAGTGCACTTTCGGGGTACGTGGCACTCGATACACAGTCTGGCTCCTGGCCTGCCCCAATGTGCTCCGATTCTCGGTGTATCGCCCCGTTCTATAGACCCACGGAAACCGATGCATCGAGCAGAGACTCGGTGCATCGGTTTTCGTTTCATCGATTGAATTTTGCGTTGTTGTGTGTACATATCCTTTTATACATAAATATATATATATATATATATATATATATATATATACCATATATAGTCGACAAGGTCCTGCTCTTTGCGATAAAAATACTCGGGCACATCGATGCCCGTAACTCAATTTGCGCGAATAAATCCGGTTCCTATAAAGGGTAGTAATTCTGCGAGGCATGAAGCAAAGTGCACCCTAATAGGTATATATATGTATACATATGTATAGGTATAAGTATATAGAGTGAATATATAACGAGAGTGTTATCACGAAAGATCGATGCGTCGTGGACCGTTTTCATTGTTCGATATAAGCTCTTTCGATTCTTCAATTATAAATGCCGGGCTATTTTTTATAATAAGATTCATTTTATTTAATTTTTTTTACATTCAGATTGCTAATGGACAATTTTAATTATAGGACTTTTAGAATTTAATAAAAAATGCTGCGCTTTGGTCGAACAGAGTGTAAAAATGAGTGACACAAGAATGCAATTTGATAAAGTTTTTATGGACGAAAAGAATATTTGATTGGGTTAATAAACGAGTGATACGATCGTTAAGTATAAAGATCGTGTGTTGCGTCTCGTAAAAGATTCGTCGTTTTCGCTATAAACGTTATAACGTATAACGATCCGTCCATCGCTTTGAACGACTCGCGAGCCCTGTCAATTATATTCGAAGAAGATTCGAACGTCCGATTGGACACAACCACCGCGGCAACCTCAAATTCTCCAAAATCCTCTTAGTGAGAAGGGATATAGAGCGAGAGTGAGAGAGAGAGAGAGAGAGAGAGAGAGAGAGAGAGAGAGAGAGAGAGAGAGAGAGAGAGAGAGAGAGAGGGAGAGAGAGAAAGAGAAAGAGAGAGAGAGACCATCAATTTCCCAGGAACCGTCGAGACACGAGAGAAATTCGCGTGTCTCGAAGCTCAGCGGATCGTGTGTCTCTCGCGCTGCGGTGCTTTCTCGGTTCTCTTCTGTATACCTCAAGCTCTTCGGCGAGAGAGCGAGTGAGAGAGAGAGAGAGAGAGAGAGCTTTAAGCCAGTGGCCGTCGCGTCCGCGTTGCTTCACTAACACGACCGCAAAACGCGATGGTCGACCGAGCAATTTGCTTCGATCATCCGTCGTTTCCAAGTGGCGTGCACTCGTTGGAAACCCAGTCCCAAAAAACAAAAACCGACGAGAATTTCTCCATCCTTTTTTTTTTCGTTCACTAGAAAAATCAGGGTCGGTCAATCCCTAGCTTCATCTTATTTTTTATTTCTATTTTCCCCGATTTTTTTTTGTTTCGTCGTGTTCCTTCGCGAAGTAAAGTCAAGGGAATCCCTCGAGTATCGTATAACGAAACTACGGGGAGGTAACGCGGAGGAAGATAAAGCGGCGCGGTCCGGGAGAACGGGGTTTGTGAAAATGGGTGGGAGTAGGAAAAGGGGCCCGTGGGAGTCCCCGGAGGGCTCGGGGCGTTTCTACCGGGTATAGTTGAAGGCTCGCGAGCACATCATATCCAGGGCTACCAGCCATCACCAGGACGGTCCACTCTACAACGCGGTACTTCAGTTTGCGCAAACCCTCGCGCCCTCAACCCTCATCCTCCCCCTACTGCCCTTCGTACTCCCTCATTCCCATCTCGTTCCTCTCTTTCTCTCCCCCTCTCTCTGATGTATCTCGTTTGGGATTCGAGTCATGCCGGTACCGCGGCTTCATTAATTAATAAACACCCCCTCGTCGACGTTCTAAGCTAAGCCGAAAGCTCCGGACTACCTCTCGGACGTTACAGCATCACCAAAGTTGGTAGAACGCACTTTCTCTCTCTCGCTCTTTCTCCGAGGATCCCTTTTGCCCCAACGCTGGCACATGTATTCCTCCTCTCGCGTTTTCCAACATTCCCTTTGCCTCCTTCCCCCAACCGGGGGCACAATCCTCTCACAACTGCCACTTCGCTCGGCCTCCCCCTCCTCCCGTCCTACTCAACCCCGTTCCACAAGCTGCCAGCATTCGCGAATGATAATAATAATCGTCAATAGCGCGAACCACCGAGGCACGCCGTCTGAATTCGAAATAGTGACGTCCGGATGGAAACTGTATATATATGTATCGTGTACGAAACGGTAAGAGCGTTGGGAAATCCTAAATTCAGAACAGTATCGAGAGTTACTTCGATCCTGAAATATTCTCGTTTCCTTTGTCGTCCATATAACTCTATTATTGTTTTTATTATTATTATCGAATGTATTTATCAATTTGTACTCGTCTAATTTATTCGCAACAAATCGAGATATACAATATGTTTATGAAAATTTATGAAGTTATTTCGAAGTGAAAAATAAATAAATAAATAAATTAACATATATACATATATGTGTGTGTGTGTATGTGTTTATGCGTGTGTGAATAACGATCAATTTCGAAGCGCGAGAGCGTAGTTGATACGAATTTCCCCGTGCTTCTTTATCTTCTCTCAGGGGGTCGACTAAACGAAATTTTTCATCTACGGCAAACCACAATGAACGAGAAAGGGGAATATTAAAAGTTCGTCTTATCCGCGGTAGAGGTAAGCGGTCGTAAGAAGAAAAAAAAAGAAGAAGAAGAAGAAACGAAAAAAGAAAAGATAAATTTAGTCCTAGAGTAAAGAAGAGAAAAAGACGGGAGATGAGGATGAAAATAAAAATGTAGTAAAGGAATGAAGAAAAGTATGTACGAAAAGAGAATGTGCTCGAAGAAAGTCCAGGAAGAAGTCGAAGGTAATTTAAAGAAGTTACCACTCGTCTGGCAAAATCCCATATTCTCTTATACCTACATACCTACATATACATATATATATATGCAGACCTCTCCTTCCGGTTCATCTCCGTCGATCTTTCGGCTCACGCAGTCCTGGCAAATAGTTTTTCAGCCATGATACTTTTTTTTCAAGCCCACGAGAGGATTTACCACGAAAACGAACGTGATCCTCTCGTCGTGGTCCAACGATTGAAAAACCGAAAATCTTTTTCAAAATTTTTACATTCGGGGTTGGGGTTGGGGAGGGGGGTGGCTTACTATTCCACGTGAACAACCTCTAATCCCAAACCACTGAATTTAATACTCCTGTTAACATCGCGTACGATGGATTCGACGTTACGAAGACGTAAAACAGAAAATAGGGAATGGAGGAAACGAGTAAAGTGAGAGGAATTAGAAGAAAAAAAGAAAGGTTGGGAAAAGAGAGAAAGAGGAAGGTAAGGAGAGGCAAGAAAGGCGAAAAAGAGAAAAGGAGAGAACGAGAAAGAGAGGAAGTGTGAGTAGGAGGAGAAATAGAAGGAGGAGGCTTGAAATCGATAAAGCAAGATGGCGGAGTAGTAGAGAGTGCCGCAGAGTACCGCAGCCAAGCAAAACCTGCACACACCACACAAAATTATCCACATGGGCATCCTATCGCCACTTTACAGATATGAACATGGACTTTACGACCAGGAGTCTACAATTTAACTCTCGATCTCTCTCTTTTTTTTCAACCCTTATCTCGACTCTTTCTCGTTGTTGTTGTTTTTCTTTTTCTTTTTTTATTTTTATTATCAAGGATGAAACACGCACCCATCAACTTGAGTGGAAAACAGTAATGACCACCGGTCGAATAAAAAACGTATTTAAAACGGTCGTATTTCACACGGAATATATCGTACGAGTGGGAGCGAAACGACCCTATCAAACTCGCTACAAACAACCCTGCGACAAATTTCCTCGTAGCGATCATTCTTGTTCTAAAAATGTTTATTCCTGGCATCCTTCAACAAGGATCTCTTATCCTTCGTTTATACGGTCAATGCGCTCGTTAAATTCTCATGAACGACCGATATCACACATTGTGTCCGTCACACTGGCCAACGAGTAATTGCCTTCTTTTCCACCAGATGGACATACGTGTCGATGGATCGAAATTACAATTACTTCTTGACCAAGCCAATAATACGAGAAAGAATAATTAAATTTTTCCTAAAATTCATTCGTATCCATAACTTTCTATAATATCCTCGAATATTCGATAACAAGAAACGTGCGACAGTCACTCGGTGGAGTCGGAATACGAGAAATAGAAGAAAATCTCTCGCGAGAATCCAGAGGAAAGCTAAGATAGAGCGACGTCTGATCGCACGATGACTGTAACTACTGCGACCGGTTCATGGTTTGAAACACGAAGCGATTTCTCTCTCTCTCTCTCTCTCTCTCGAGTGACACGACTCAGCGTGGCTTCGTCCAGTGGCGCCGAGGGGAAAAGAGAGAGAGAGAGAGAGAGAGGGAGAGAGAGAGACTCGGCAGAAGTCTCTGCCACCGGTTTGCGCACCGCTAATGAACTCGAATAACTTCTCCTCGGCTACGTTCGCTACTGAAATAACTCCTCCTCGACTACCTCGACTGTGATGCTGACACAATTGTTTACAGCGTGAAGTGGCGCCCGTTTATACCAGAGTGAAACAGAGATCTTATTCAGTCGTTGGAATACATTAATACATACACAAATATATGTATACATATATTTGTGTATATATACATGTATACATAAAGCAGAAACCAGCACCGGGCAAAGTGGACCCCGCGAGAAAATTATTTTCTCGTTCAACTCGACGCTTTAAATTTGATACGAATTTAATGTCACATCTCCGCGATAGTACGTTCGTCTATTACAAAAGGGCGCTGCTATCGTTGTGTTACCGTTGAAACGGCCTAGTATCCACGACTCGGTGTCAGAGATGCGCGCGTATGTGTGCACAAATGAGGAAGGGAGTGTGAGTGACAGAGAGAGAGAGAGAGAGAGAGAGAGAGAGTGAGAGAAGAAGGGAACAGAGAGGAGGAGATGGAAGAACGAGGACCGCAGCAAGTTGCCCCGCGGCTGTTTACGAGCGGCAGATCGAAACCACACCAGCCGGAGATCCACGCTTCCTGCTTCCATATCCTAGGCGTCCCGACTCTCGCACGCCTCCCTATCGTTCTCTAACAATCTCTATGGTCGACATCGGGATGCTCGTCCTTGGACCGTTCTCGGTACGGATATTAGCTTATCGAACGACGCTCTTGAAAATCTTATTTCTCTATCTCTATCTCACTCTCTCTCTCTCTCGCTCTCCCAAAGTTGTCCGGATTTATTTTTTGTGCCGAGACGCCCCCAGCTCGTTTTACTATCTCTCATCTGGACTATTGTTCAATTGCGAATGTAATAATTAGTAATTTGATTAAAAATTAATTTTTCGACGATTATTTTCATTTTATAGTCCGGTTCATTTTTCATTTTGCATTTAGTATTTATTGGAATTATATTGCTAAGTCTTATTCTCGATAAGAGTTATATGCAGTCATGCTTTAATTATCGTCCGTGTATCGACCAAAAATAAATTATGCGAATTATTTTTTTCGAATACGAATCGAGAACTGTTACGATTGTTCGTTTACTACGATTGTCAGGTGCGTGATAGAACGTGGGGGGACGAAGGAATAAGCAGGAAAGTTTACCGTCGGGCAATTCATCGTTACAACCCCCATTTCCCCGTACCCCTCCGTCTATCGTGATAAAGAGCCCTCTCCGCTCTTCCTGTCCAAGATTGTACGTGATTCGAGTCAAGGTCAGCGCATACGCGAAGTTCGCCTTCGATTTGTAGCCACAGCGTGAAGCGTGCAACCGATTTACGAGAGAATTTATCCGAGGGTGGGAGAAAGAGAAAGAGAGAGGGAGAGAGAGAGAGAGAGAGCGAGCGAGACGTTTTATCGGGTATAAATCTCACTTACTAATTATCGATCGTACGAGACAATGTATTTTCTTCAACGAGAAAGACATTCGAAACGAACTCGAATCCTTAAACCCGAAAACATCACCCGAAGTACGAACGAATATCACCGAAATTCATTTTATCGCTAAAAACTGTTTTCTTTTTTTGTTTGTTAATTTTTTGACTTCACAATTTATTTTCAACAATCATCCTTGAACCGAATTGTCGATAATTTTACCCTCGAATGGAATTTTTATTTCCCATTCTCGTTTTTGACTCACAGCAAAAGTAAGCAAAGAAAAAAAAATTTTGTTCATCGCGAAAAAAGGACGGGGGGGGGGACAAAAGCGTAAGCGAATGCGGTTTACACTCTCGTCGTTTTTCGACACAGAGAGCAAGAGCAACGCGGGGCAAAAGCATCATAGCCAAAAGCCCCCTCGGTATACACGACGCGAAGGTCGTCCCCTCCAGCCCCCTCCACCCTCCCGCTCCTCTGCCCCAGCTCGTCCTACCCACCCCTTCACGCTTTTCTCCTCTCCCTTGCCTCGCTCCATCGTTGGCTGGCGCGCGAGCCCGAAAATCCATAACCACCCTCTATTCCAACGTTCACCCCCTCTCCCTTGCCTCCCTCACCCCAATAGCGTTTTGCCGGTGTTCCGGGGCATTGCGCTTGCGCCTCCGCACCCCCGGACTCGGCCACCCCATCTCTTTTCATCCCTCTTCACGAACCCTCCGCAATGAGTCTTCTCGTATATCCTACCTTACACCCTCGACTCCCTCCCCCTCTTCTCGCTCTCTCTTTCTCTCTCTCTCTCTCTCTCTCCCTCGCCCTTTTTCTCCCTCGAACGGGGGAAAACCGAAGAAAAGGAAGTGCTCAGCGGGCTTAACAGCAGCCAACAACCGCGACGAGACTTCCTCGTCGTCGTCGTCGTCGTCGTCATCGTCGTCGTCGGCGTTTTCCTCATCCTCGTCCTCGTCCTCGTCGTCGTAGCCACCGTTATAGCATTACGACTTTTGTCGTTCTTATAATTGCAAAATTCCTCCGTTTAATGCCCAACTCAGAAAGGGAAAACCCCGAGAATCGGTAACGCACTCGCTTACACGAAAGTTTTTCTCGGGAACGAGACGGACAAAAAAAAACGAAGAAGAGGGTATTAACTATTATTATTCTTATTATTGTTACCGGTGTAAGAGGCGAGTATAGTAATTGCGGCGAGGTCACGCGTATACGCCGTACGTACGAACTCCGACGAGGTACTTTGGCCCAAGGGTCGTTGAAGAAAAAAAAACATATCTAATGAAAATTAGTCCCATTGTGTATAAATTTGGGCACTTGAGCGAGAAATTTAATTTCAACTTGACAAATATATATACTCGTCGGACACAATTTGTCAAATTTGTCTTCATTATTATTATTAATATTTTTTTGTCAAATTGTCAACGTTTCGTGAAAACTAAAATCGAATTTTTAGTAAGAAGAAGAAAAAGGAAACGCTAGATGAGAAAATATTCGTTAACTGGGACACTTTGAGACCCCTAACCTTTTCGAAACCGCCTCGTTCCTCGCGAGTTTTAGCGCGCTTCCAGGCTCTTCTCGAAATAACGAACCCCTCTCACCACATTAATTGCAAAGTTCGCGATGAACGATGCGAGGTACTATAGGTACGGATAAATATATATATATAAATGTAAAAAAACGTTAGCGATGGTCGTTTCCCTCGATACACCCCATGTGTTCCGATATATCGAACATGGGGGGGGGGGGGCAATTAATTAGGGCCTCGTGCTCTACGAGCTGTACGAAAAACTCGACGAGATTACGATAAAGGGAGGAGGTGAAGGGAGTGGGAAAAAGAGTCGATGATTTTTCCTGTATTGTCGTTTTTTCTTTTTTTCTTTTTTTCAATCGAACAATCGGCAAAACTGTATCGAAAGTACGAAGCGAGAATAAGAGCTACTCGGAAACTGAGTCCTCGAAGAATTTCCCGGTGTAACATCCCCTTTTTCATCGAGGTAAAAAAAAAGCAATCTCGCGCAAATTTGTACACGTAACAACCAGACATTCGCGTTTGTCCGATATAAATTATGAAGGAAAGAAAGAAAAGAGAAATAAGTGAGAATGAAAATTAAAAAGAAAAAAAAACTAATAACAATGGAGAGAAAATTAAAAAACGCACTCACCGATTCAGGACACCGTGAAGAGCTCCATCCTTGCGCGCTCCTTCCTCGGCCCGCGAGCTACGGCGAAACAGCGACAACGGCACAATTTCTGTAACAAAGGTCGTACGAACAATGTAATTAACAAAATATATATGTACATATCCAAGGACGAATGCGATGAGCGTTTCCACCCTGAGGCCAGATTCTCTCGTCGTCGTCGTCGTCGTCGTCGTCGTCGTCGTCATCCCTTCGTCTCTTCAACCTCGCGGCTGGATGAGAATCGAATAATAATGCCAAAAGTAAGGGAGAAAGAGAAACAGATACATTGGATAAGAATAAAGGGAGATAAGGAGGAGAGAGAGGTGAAGACACGGGGTGGGAAGGGTCAGAACCAAAGGGAGCCAGAGGGAACGAAATAATGCGAAGGGAGAGAAGAAAAAAAAACATTTCGTCTCTCCGATCGTCTCCTCCTCTTCCCTAACGACGATCGTGCTTTTCTCCGTGTCGCTGCAAAATATCTTTCCTACCTTATTCGTATCTACACGCCTATACTATATCAACGCTTAATATAGATAAATGCAACGTGGAAGAACAGAACGTATGTATCGTTGTTATGTCGACGATTTGTGAATGTGGTATCGAGGTGGGGGGAGGGAGAGAGAGGAAGACTGGGGGGGGGGGGGGGGGGGGGGGGTATTAAGCGAGTCGAGAACACGTTCGCGAGATGACGGGAAGACAAATAGGGTAAAAATAAAGGAAGATGAAGAGTGAAAAATTGTGATATAACGAAGGGGATGAAGAATATATATGTATATATATATATATTTATTCGCGCGATCATCCGCGTTTTCGAGGTTTTGTCTCGTCGAGATCTCCGCTCGACGGGCTCCAAGAATTTCTACAAGCTGTATATATATATATAGATATATATATGTGTGAATGTATAGAGCAGAGAGGGGTTGTTTTCGAGCGTGAGGTTAGCGTGGTTTACACGCAGGGGATGCTTCGTTCTGTTTCTACCACTCACTTGTCTCTCATCATCGTGCACTCGACGGTACACAGACGTTCTCGAGGGTTTCATGCGGTTCGAGAACTCCTCTCGACTTTATAATTACATATATACGGTACAGGCGATGTCTATGGGGTGTATTTCGATATATATGTTTGTTTTATGCGAAAATTTATTCGACTTGTTTGGCATGAAATATTGTAGTCGGTTAAATTTTCTATTTATTCAAAAATATAAAATCATTTATTGAAATATAAGAAAATTGTTTCATTGTTAAGATAGAAATTATTTTAACGGTTCGAAGATCTTTGCAAATTGTTGGAAAATAAATGTGAAAGGTGAATCGGTGATCAGTCTTTGGATCCAGTGAAATTATATGCACTACGTATTCTCGGAGAGTCGAAGGAATTATAGGATTTCCTGGAGTTGGGGTGGCCGAATTCGTGTTCGAAATCTGTGAAACGTCGACGTAAATTTCTTTTATAATAAATTTCTCTTTGCGGCCTTGATATCTTTTATAACGAGCCCTTATTCCCCTCGGTCTCGAGTGCCTCGTGCCAGACCGAAACCAAAGACGTTATCCGGTATTAAAATAAAATAAAAGGGAAGGAATCGTTGGGAAAAATGAAATCTGTATGTGCGGTAAGGTTGGTACGGAAACGAGAGGTCTGCTACTCGCGGACTCTTCAAATTTTTTTAATTTTCTGCCGTCGCTGATTAAACGCGGCTAACCGACCAACCGGGACGCGAGAAAAAAGAATGAAAAAGTCGACTTTTAGGAGCGAGATGAGAAATTTTATATATATATGCCGCGCGCGTTTTACGATATGTATAATACGAATGAAACTCTTTCTCTCCGTTATTTTTCCAACTTTTTCTTTTTTTCCTTATGACAAATTTTCTTTTCGCCGTCCGCGCGTGACAACTCGAGGAGACGCTACTCGACGTGAATATCAGACTCGAATAACTCGATTGAATATTATCAAAGAATATCAAATATTACCATAAATCGTAATAAATAATTAAATAAATATATCCCGATTCGTTCCGATGCCGGTTGCTTCCTTGTTCTTACAAATTATTCGAGATATGAAATAGAATAAAAACAACGAAACAAGCATTAATAAAATGACAATCCCGGAGGAAATAATTTCAATTTTTTTCTATCTATATTTTTTTTTCCTTTATTACACTAATTATATTCTCGGGAAATTTCGCGGGGACAAGATTGGACGATAAAAAATAGGGAGACAAAATGCGAGAGTTTAGAGACAAGAGGACAAAAAAAGCACGATATTCCGAGAGACGGTAAGATGAAAGAGGAGAACGGTGGAAAAAAAGTGCGAGTAGAACGAAATTGCGGGTGGCAGGGCAAGACGTTTATTTCGCCATTAACACCTGACGCCCTCGCTCGTCCTCTTTATCTCTTTCCTCGAAGTCTTTTACTCAAGATCCTCCTACGTATACGCAAACTTTGACGCGTATGTATGTGTTTTTTTGTGTGTATATATATATATAGCTTTGTTCCTTTTCACGTAAAAGAAATTCGTGCCAGCGATGAAACGTTAATGCTCCTGTTTCCCGCGGTTGTTTCATTTCTCTCATTCTCTCTCGTCTGGTGTACGCGAGAGGAGAGAAAGAGAAAGACGAGGGTAGGAATGTGTTTTTTTGTTCTCCCTCGAAGCGTAATGAGGAGCACACGCTTCTTTGTATCCCCAAGGATGAGTTTGAATCGGACCCTCGTACCTATCATCAGTAAGACACGAGGGCCAAGGTACGAGACGAAGAATCAGCGAGATTTTCTCACGTATCGCACATTATCTTTATTATTTCACCCTTAAATCTTCATCAACCACTCTCGTACTCTTTATTTCATAATTTTTCTTTTCTCATTTCGTTTTTTCTTTTCTTATTTCCTTGTTATTATTAAAACAATCGGAATAATTTACGATTACTGTCATCTCGCGAACGTTTCGAATTTGATTTTTATTCGTCGATTTTACAAATTTAGATCAACGATTAAATTTATCATATTATTTTGATCTCAATAGTTTTTTCTTATTAACTTTATTCTGTCGTTTATTTTAACGAAATTATTTAACATCGAATTTTTATTTGATAAAAAACGTTGAGTTTTCTATTATCTTTAATTTTCCTCGTTCGTATTTTGTAAAAGAATTTTAGGGAATAAAATTGTTGAAAATTTGTATCAATGGACGTTCGTTGTAGTTCAATTTGTTCTCATGATCGTTACATCGTCGAAACGAGTGGCCGTGAGGGAGCAAAACGAGAATGAAAATTGTGGCCCGAAGTCTCGGGGAGGTTCGAGCGGATGAGTCGTCGAGAGACCGTGGGAATATTACTTTCGAGAAAAACAAATTGTCATAGTCAGCGAAAAAGGTAAGATCGTTCGGAGACGTTCGATAAGCCACGGAAATTGTTCGTTTTAAATTTAGCCGTTGGTTTTATCGACACTTGGTGAGACAACCGATGGATATAGCGTGAGCGACTTCGGGGGATGTGAGAGACAGTGAGCACGAAGAATACCGTCGAGAGTCGCTGCTCACACAGTTTATTTTCGTCTGTACTAGAGACGGCCTTGCACGATACGTTTTCACCTCGATTTTTCGTATCTTCCCGCGCGCACCCAAGCCTGCATTCCCTGCTGCGCGCGATATAACTAGCCTGGGCGGTAGCGCTTTTACTATTTTTTTTCTTTTTTTTTTCTTTCGAAAAGTTCAAAATTTTCTTTTCCTGAAATCAGGCAAAGACTCGAAAAATCCAAAGACAAAAATCAAATTAACGATATTAAATTTGAAAAATGTGTCACAGAAAAATTTGCCAAAGTCCAAAAGTACATTTCCTCGTGCGATATATATAATTTTGAAAAGATTAACGAAGACAAAATGTACCAGTTTGAAAGAATAGCTAAAATAAAATTTGGTAAATGAAATAAAAAATATTTAAAAAACAAATAAAAATTGTGCTGATGTTTTATTTTTCAAAAAAACGTACTGGTTCGTTGTCGCTATTACGCTCGACGAAGTGTGAATTTCTTGAATTTGGGATAAATCAAAAGAGAGAGAGGGAGAGAGAGCGAGAGAGAGGGAGAGAAGGGGAGAGAGAGCGGGGCTGCTAAATTTTCGACGGGGTGAATTCTACCGAGGCCGTCCGGAAGGAAGGGAGAGCATCCGTTAATTTCCTGTCCAGAAGGTGCGAGTGAAAGCGGCGAACCTTCGCCGGCATAATCTATAGTTATATTAAACGGGAAAGTATCAAAGACGAAGATAAATAGCGTTGCCATCATTGACGAAACGAGGAGGCGAGAAATGATGCCAACGGAAGTCAAGAACAGCGAGTAAGGTGCGAGGAAAAAGGAGGGGTGGAGAAGCTGAGAACGGCGCGAATAGATCCGAACTACGGAGGTGATTTCCGGCGCAACCACTACCCTCCCTTGTATCACTCTCACTCTCTCTCTCTCTCTCTTTCTCTCGCTCGATCCCTATACCATCCAAATCCCACACCAATTAAGAGAAGGGGGTGAGGACTATATAATAGCCCCTCACAAGGGCAACATGCAAATCGTCGAACGGAGACGAGGCGTGCCTCGGCGAACCGAGCATGACTCAAATTTCAATTTGCTATCGAGGAACAACAGAGTCTGTGAGAACGAGAGAGAGAGAGAGAGAGAGAGAGAGAGAGAGAGAGAGAGAGAGAGAGAGAGAGAGTGGAAGAAAAATGGGAGTTGCACAAGGTTCAATAGAGAATTCCTCTTTCATCCCCGGGTAGAAAAATCTTCCACTTCCCATCAGTGAGAAAACAAACGATAAGCATTTTTGTGTTATCAAGTCGTAAGACTCGAAAAAAAACTGCGATAGTGTACTTTTCGTGCACTGTGATTAATTGACAATGCGAAAATTAAAAAATTACGAATTAAAAATTATCAACATAATAAACAACCATAATAATAATCCTAATACAGGGTCGTGTTTACAAGCAAAAGGAATCCTTAATTTCCTCGATATTTTTAAATCCTTGTTGCTTAATTAATTTAGCCAATTTCTCTCCCATGCGCGGTTAAAAATATACGCGGTAAAGACAGGATGGAGTGCGAGCGAGAAAGACAGAAAGCGGAAGAAAAGGGGCTGAGGGTGAGACGGACAGGGGTGTAAATTGAACGAGCCGCCGAGCACGCTTCCTCCTGCTCGTGAGTGCGTGCTGTGTGTGAAACGCGAGAACGACATTTTGGATACGCGCGTGCTTCCGTTAAATCCAATTTCGCAGCTTTCTCGCGCTCGCTCGAGCGCATAAGAGGCCGTGTTCTCGTTTAGACCGAAAAACCTGCTGCTGTCGGCACCCTGCCATACGACGAGATCCTTACATACATACATATAGGTATATATAAATACATATATGCAGTTGAAGTATCACGAGAGAAGCCTCGTAGAACGATTTTTCGCGAATCCGCTTGCCTCGAAGAACCTTTCCCAACGAGAGTTTGGCCTCGTTCCTCTATGATTTTCATCCATATGAAAATTGTAGAGGATGAAAATCGTACAGAAGGCAAACTCGCGTGCGCGTGTACATATATACATATACAATGTATTTATATTATTTATACAGACCAGTTATATTTATAGCTCTATCTATACATAGAATGCTGGATAAGGATAAAACCCTTCCGCGGCGAGGTTAAAGTCACGTGGAGGGGTCGATTAATTTGTTGCGGAGAGTGAAAAACGATTTTGAGGTTATACATTATTCATATTACGACATTGAGGTTATACCTTTATATAATGTCCATGAATAAGGTTAACCTCTTTTACTCGCTCGTTCTTTTTCCGAATACATTGCACGTCGTTGCAAAGATTCTTCCGTCCACGAGAAACTCAAGATCTCGCGACAGTATTTTCCGCGAGATTCGACCCTACAACGAGTTTATATTCACTCGTGGAATGTAAACACGAAGAAGATTACTTACTTGAGGGACGTTGAGGTCGTTTATCTATTGCCCCGATAGATTGCGCGCGTGGCGTGTCCCCTCCACTTTTTTAACGCCCAATCGCTCCCTCGCTGCCATGACAACTGCGCGAACGACCGAATCGGAGCTTCTGCGCATGTGGTATTGAAAAAGGCCGCTGGGGGTCTCTACGACGTTCAGCGTCCGGAGAGAAATATTAATTGGATTCGAAAAACGAAAAATGCTTTGGGTTTTGTACTAGTCTCGTCGAGGATCGATTTTACATACGAAAAATTCGATGATACATGTACGATTATGTTTTATTTTTTTAATTTTTTTTTTATACTTACGACGCTAATTTTACTCACTCGTTGTTTCCGAGCGATTTGCACATCGTGAAAACATTCTACGGGAAGACGAAGAGATGTCGGATTTTACGAGGATATTCTCTTTAAGATTCTTTACTCTACTGACCCACTTTGATTCGGCGAAATGTAAACAAGGGACGAGACGAAAGACCGCGACTCTACCGACGCACGTCTAAACCGTGAAGACCTTTCAGCGAATCCGAGATATACGATCGTTGCTGTACGACTCGGTCTTTCCGCAAACTCGTATTTCGCAAACGAACGACGACCTCTCGTACTCGGGGCGCACGAACGATCGATCGTTAGCAACGCAATCGATAATCCCTCGTTCCGCTTCGCGCGCTCGTACGTGTTCGCGGCCTATTTCGACGTGCATTTAGTCCGATCGATACATCTGCGTTCTTTATCAAAACGTACGCATACGATAAATTACGAATCTTAACGACGTTAAGTGGGTAAATCGTTATTTCGGATTTTTTTTGCGTTTTTCGCCTAGAGTTTTTGAGATATCGGACAAAATAACGTCATAACCTTGATTAGCGAGAAATTTCCGATTCCGTAATCTCCAATTGAAGCCTTTTTGGACAGAATAAATTTTTGACCCTCGCTAGGTGCCGCTAGTCGATATTCGTGAGTTACTTTTCTGACTTTAGGGGGCTGGGGGGGGGGGGGGGGTCAAATTTTTGTTTTCACCAAAAATACTTTGTTGGGTCTGTTTGGAATCGAAAATTTCCCGCGTAACACGAATATGATGGTTTAAAAATGTTTCGGAACTCAACAAAATTTGAACCCATCCTCGGCCATTTTTTTCACGTGTCCCTCCCTATGGGTCCTAAAAATCGCGATGTTCCAAATGCGGCCACGGCCACAAAAATTGAGCTATCGGGATGTTTCTTGGCTGGTTCTCGAGTGCTCGGCGAGCACTTCCAAAAGTTACTCGTGAAATTTTCTGTAGGACAAACGAGAACGGAGGTAGAGCCTCGGGAAAAGTCCTTTTTTGGAGGTTTTGCAATATCCACCGAAATTGGCCATATTCCATTCCGGTAAATTTTAATCTTTTCTCAAGCTCTGAGAGCCTATGTCAATCGTAAATTTCCCGTACAACAAGGAAATCGTGGCTTCGTTTTCGATTTTTCAGACTTTATCGACCTTAAGTGGGTAAATCGTTATTTTGTTTTTATAAGCGGTACGTGAGTTTTGACCTTTTCTTTAAGTGGCACTCGGGGAAGACTAATTGGGAACCAACGTTTTATATCTTGTCGGATTGAACAACTCCGCTTCCATACGATTGATCGTCCAGCGATATCTCGGCCGATTTTCATCCCACGCCAGTTTAAAAAAAAATCGTTTTGCTCGTAACGACGTCAAATACTTAGGTATTTTCTCGGTCTGAATAGCCTACCAACCCCTGTCCATATATATATGCATAAATGAGTATTTATATGTATTATATAAATATAAGTGTGTGTTCAAGAACTTTGCTATCCCTCACAGCTGCATTTCCACAGTTTGCATACCCTCCAGTTTATATATTTAATTAAACACGTATACAGGATGACTGACGGTAAGGGAGAAAAATTGTGAATGTGAGACGAGCATCGGTGTGTACTCGAAAAAAAGGAAATCTCGCTCTTCATCGGTACGCGTGGAGAACGGGAAACGATGTCAAGAGCCTCCTCGAGAATGATGAAAGATGGATGTGAAAAATGAATTTTTAATCAAGATGTCTCGTTACGTTTTCTCGTGGATGGGAAAACCGAGGATGGAGTATAAAAAATACATAAGAGATCATGAAAATCTCTGCTATCTTTGTGTGCATAAATTGCGCGGGAATTTTCATCGTCACGATTTTTCCATCGTTTTTCATAACGAGTGAATGAATATTTTGATATACGTTATTATACGTCATATTACGGGATTCGTTTGAAAAATGAACAACAACAAAAACCCTATGGCTTTCCCGAAAGAATTGAAAAAATTTTGTGATTAATGAAATCTTTTTTCTCGAATGGATTTCGACCCAGAATCTCAAAAATGATATCTCCTATCGAATAAATAATCGTGACTCGTGGTAGAATTAGTATAAAAAGAAGCGAACGTTGATTGGCGACGTTCTAGCAGACGTTTAGTATACGAATGTAAGTATTTTACCTAAGAGAACTATTATGCATCAAAACGTGTATTCTTGAAAAAAAAACGAAAAAAAAGAAAAAAAAACCGATAATATTCCCCGCGTTACAAAAGTGGAGAAAAACTTTCATAGAAACGGTAGAAAAGAAGCACTTTAAATGCATTTCAGCGAGTCGAGAGGCATTGGACCTTTGCGAGAAACAATGCGAGAGCTTGCAAGCTCACTTCGGTTCTCATCGCGCTATTTCCCTCTCGAAACAAAAACAAGACAAAAAAGACGGGGCGGAGGGGTTGGGGTGAGAGGGGGAAGAGCGCGAGGAAAGTGCCGACTCGCGTGGCAAATGTACGAAGAAGAAAAAGAGAAACGCATCCGATGGAACTCGAGAGTCGCGCACGTCCGAGATGGAAAGCACGAAAAAAGAAGGAAAAAAAAGAAAGAGGGTAAAATAAAAGAGAGAAGAAAGAAGAAAAAAATGAATCTCAGGTGCGAAATAGGCGAAGAGCTTCACCTGAATAAAATGAGAACGGAAAAGTGTCGGGATTGCTGCATACCAACCGGGCAAAAATACGTAAATGTGTATGGTGCACGGCGTATAACGCGCTCCCGTACACGCGAGCGAGCGAACGGGCGGGCTCGTGATAAATTGTTTGGAAAACTCGTGAATTATTCGTGGCTCGCAGCTGTCGTAAAATCATCGTGAAAACGTGAGAGCGTGAAAGAGTGACGGAGTGCGTGTGTGTGTGTGTGTGTGTATAAACCATAATATGTGTATATTATATATACTTATGGTATATATATATATATACACATGCGGGACACGCGAGCGTCTAAACGAACCACTGCATGCATCTCGACGTTTTACGCTCTCTACCTAACTAAAACGTATCTTACAATTGCCAATATACAGTCAAAGTCATTAAAATTTAATTTTTATGAAAACACGTCTAAATCTATCTGTATTATCATCATTATCATTATTATTATTATTATTGTTATTATTATTACTTAATTGATAATTGTTTTATGATTACGATCACGATTAAATTACGGGAACTGTCAGTAGATACAGGACGGTATATCATGCCGTCGTCATCATCATCGAGCGAATAAACTCGTGCGAGGGAAGAGCAAGAAAAAAAAAGAAACGATAAAAATAAAGTAGAAATGAAGAGAGACGCATCCCCGTCGAATACACGCGCACGCCAATCTAAAATTGAACTGTCAACCACCGGCGCATCGAGCACAGTTTCCGTTTCTACGCTTTTTCCACGATGAGATGGAGGGGAGTGCTTATCAGTTTTATCAGTTGGAATGTCCCGAAGCGATGGTCGTCGTGTTTTATTTTTTTGTTTTTTTTCGCGCTTCGCTGCGTTTATTCGCTCCTTTGTTCTAACACACGGAGAGATATACGAGAAATGAACCACGCGAGATGAACACAGACGAATTGATAATATTCTTGGTCCACCACCGAAACTCGAAGAACGTGGGATTAAAGTATCAATTTTACAAAATTTTCGCTCAAACGTGATTCGCTTTGTCGATTTATTTATTCAAAAATCATTCTTTTCTTTTTATCTTCGACAATTTTTGAAAAATTGTTTTTTTCGTTTTCCTTCTGTTTTCTATGCAACGGTCTTTGTCCCATCTAGGTCCGAGATGTGAACGCGAACGAAGGACCGACGAAGGAATTGATATTGGCAATTTTGAAGAATAGATTTGCACAGATTTACGAGAAGAACAGTGAGATCTATGCATGTATATATATATAGACAGTTGGTGCATAAGGGATATATGAATTTTCGTCGTTCTCCGTTTGGAGCCATCGTCGCCAATAAGGAGCCTCGGGGACACAACGATATCGACAGGAGTCACGAGGATCGACCGATCGGAAATCTAGAATAGACCATGTTACCTTTTGTACTCGATCTTTCGAGCAACGCGACTACCTACAATGTATTATAAATTCGTGTGTCTATGACGTACATCCGAGATCGTGTCTCGGTGAGCCCAATAACGTCATGAAAAAAAGATTAAAGAGACCTTGGCAACACCACAAGTGCACGCGAGTGGTTAAAATTTACGAGTTAATCGATCAATATGCAAAAAAGCTATTTTGAGCATTGTCTCGTGATTGCTCAATTTACATACGAAGTACGGTAATAATTGAAATTAAAAAAAAATTGTACGAGAAAAAATGAAATTGTTTCATTTAAATATAAATAAGAATAATTCGACGACGTTCGGTTTCAAAAATATGAATATTTAGTAAAAAAGAAAGAGGAACAAAATTATTATTAGTAGTTTTCGTTTTCCTAAATGCAAAAGTTTAACGAAAACTGTTTCAGTATTCGTTGAAAAGAAAAATTATTTACAGTTTGAACGTTTTTTTTAAACACGTTGTATAGCTCTTTAAATAAAATACGAATAAAAAATTCAAAAAAGTACGAAAGAATAAAATAAAAGAAAATAACTCTTTTGCAAATATAAATGACAATAATTCCCTTTGTTTTCGAAAATATGAATAATTGGTAAAAAAATAAACAAATAAATATTAATACCAACATCATTTTTCGTGAATTTACAAATGTAAAAAGAAAACTGTTTCAATGTTTATTAAGAAAATTATTTATTTTCATTGTAGATAATTTTTTTCCGTACACTTTGTATATTACTGTAAAAATGGTTGGAATGTTGGACGTAAAGGGGAAAGCTAAAATAAACGGATATTCTAGATTTATGCGTTCTATCACCGAGAATTTTGCTCGCGGTTCGGACGAGAGCATCCCCGGAGACGCGACTTCCTCCTCGACGTTCGGTTCTCGTCGCTTCGCGAACGATCTCTAATTAAGCGAGAGCGCGAGAGCGAGACACGAATCTCTCTCTCTCCCTCCCTCCACCTCTCTTTTTCTCTCTCTCTCTCTCCAACTCACTCACTCCCTTTCGTTAGAGGATCCCGGAAAGTCCGACCGGGGAATCCCGCATTGCTCGAATCCAGAGTCCCGACGGGGGCCAACAACCGACCCGACTATCGTTCACACGATTCGAAGAGACCAAGAGACCACTAGATATCAAAACCTACAGCATTCCCCAGCACTGCAATGGTACATATATATATATATATATATGTATAAAAGACTAACTAACCACCGGCTGGTTTATTCTTGGAACGTAGAGAAAATTGAGCAACGGCAAGTTACGTAAAGTATCCTTAAGGGAATTACACTGTGTTCGATCCATTCAATATTTTTACCCCTAACGACAATAATTAACTCAGCAATTTAAAATAAAAACGATCGCATCTCATCATTTAATCGAATAAATTTTTTTTTTATTATTTAATGTTTCATTGTTTGATCGAAATTCTTATTTAATTAGCAAGAAAATTATATTAATTAAGATTTTCGTAATCGACGATAAAAATGTGATAAAAAAAGATTTCCTCGAAGTTTCACCGAGTGATAAAAACAAAAATTTAGGGCTTCTAATTTGAACATTGTTTTCGCGTAATTTTCGTTCTACGAAAAAGTCGACGTTGGTAAACGCGTTAGGGGAAATTTCCAGAGGAGGCAAACGTACGAATTTCAATTGGCTAAATTTTTCCCCCCTTCTTGGTAAGTGTTCTCCCTCGAGTCGGTTATAAGGTTATCCAGGAACATCGGAAATTCCGATAACCAACCGGTGCAGAGTGACTATTATTAATAATCCACGAGTTTATCAGAGACGATATTGTCTCCCAGCATCGTTGAAGCCTCCGTCGTAGAACGATGAGAGCGAACGGATTTTCACCAGGGTTTTCGACGTTATAGCTACCGACGACGCCGGCCGAGTTCAATGCGACAATATTGCACGTGATATCGTCGTGGGGGTTATACATGTAGTCGGGCTAATCTCGTTTTCTCTAATATAAACTATACCGTATATATATATAAACTATACCGTATATTTATACATACATATATGTGTGTGTGTGTGTGTGTGTGTGTGTGTGTGTGTGTGTGTTAATTGTGAGTTACATGCAGGGAAATGACCGCGATCAAGGTACTGCGAAATTGCTTCGAAAATGCATTTACGTATACGAGGTACCCTAAACACCGCGAGCATCCATTTATTAAGAAGCTCAACGCGTGCTTCAACGATTCATCAGAAAAAAATACATTGTTTTAAATAATCGTAACAATATAAACGTATAAAAATTCTCATAAAGAATGCATTATCAATATATTTATTATTATTATTATCATTAATATCATGTCACGATTATAACATAGATAATAAATAAATTTTGTAATAATCGATTTTTTCACGTGTATTAAGAATGCAAAAGATTAATTTTCGTTAGACTGCTTGGAATTATTAACGAATACAGGCACACGATGAGAATCTTCCCGGGTCGTGAAGATTTTATCATTATCAAATTCATTAGAATTTAGCGCCACCGCGCGATATCGAGCGATCTTAATATATATATATATATATATATATATATATATTATATGGGAGATACGATCGCACAAGATTTCGAATTCTCGTTACCGCGATAACCCTAATCGTGTGTTTCACTAGTAATTATCTCGGGTTTATATCTGCGATTGCGACTCGCGAGTGCTCGAGACCTTAATAACTAATGTACTAATTGTATGTTATAAGGGGATACGAGAGAACTAATACCGCATAATATAGCGAAGCCTCGTAACTATGGGTGTTTCTGTTGCACGCGGTGAGTATCGGAATCACGTTAGGCGATATCAAGTTCGGTCGTAGCCGGAGCTCGATCGACTTTATCGATAATTCGCAATGTATACCTGTAGCCGTATGCGTGTCCATACATCCGAGAACTCGACCAACTAGCCCGCGAGCGCCCCGGTATTCAGACTCGAAATTGAGCAGGAACGTTATTACGTCGGTTGTCCGACACTGGAGCCGAACATTCCGTCGTCCTAATACGCCCGATAGCTTCGTTGTCAAATTTTCATCTTTTTTTTTCTTTTTCATAATTCTATGAAAATTCTGTACAATGGAAAATAGCGAGATCCTTTTTTATTATCAATTTTTGATAAAAAGGGACTTTGCACTGAAACGATCGAAATTTGATCAATTATTGATTAATGATAATTTATACTTTTTTCAATGTATACGACTGACAAAATTGTCTCTACGTATATAAGAATTTTTTTTTTAATAATAATTATTACAAAATTTCAGGAAGAAAAATATTTTCATTTTTGTTTTCAATAAAATTCGCATAATTTCTTTGTCCAATAACAAATATTGATAATTCGTCATGCGATCAAGAATTTTTAATTATTTTTCATTAATTGATAAATCGTAATGACGAAATAAATAAATAATTGATTAAATACAGTAAAAAATATACATTTCCTTCTGTATCGTATCGTAGATCGGCAATACGATGGATGTTAACCTGTTTCATATGCAGCACAGCGAATAATGGTTGTCTGAGCTAAAATATATAGGCACTGGGTGATTTGCATGCGTTTGGTTACCGACCGAGACGTGCTATAATGGCACGAACGTGTTTCCCTCCTTATACGCAGTGCGCGCGCATATCTCTCACACACACACATACACACCATTGTATAATGGGACACCATTACACAGCCATTAAACACTCTAATTCCTATTACCTGTAGGCGTTTCGTGACCGATATATAGCGAATGCAGAGGAGTAGAAGCTACGTCCTGGCCGAAGTTGTATTGGCCAAGGGAGGATAAGATCCTAGGGCTAATCTAAAGACGATGCAATTAACCCACGGATAACCCTCGACTCTCGGTTTCTCGATAACGAAATTTTCCTAAATCTCAAATATAATATCCTTCATTTCCGATTCTCCGAGAATAACCCGATTACATATTAAAGAAATAACCCACATTTTGATCTTTTTTTACCAATATTTAACTGACAAATTTATATAATTGTTAAAAAAAAAAAAATTAATTTTTTAGTCTCTTGGATATTTCGTTAATCAAGCTCTTAATCATAATTTACTAAATTTTATCGGTAAATGAACTTATCATTGTTGATCGTTCGTTTCTGAGATCACGAACAAAGCGACGATGTTTACGAGCGACGAGGTGGTAAGATCTACATTTGCTCCTCCTCTTTTAGCTCTTTGATAAACTATCGTCAAGTTTCTGGATGGATAAGCTGATAAAGTTTTGCAAGCTCTGGAGAGAGCTTAGACCTATTTAGTACGTGTAGAATAGAGACTGTGGTGTATGGGTCAAACTCGGGAAACATTCGTAACGAATCTAGAGCACGCTATCGCCCCCAACCAGCACGAAGGTATATACGACGATATAACATTGGATCGTATACCTATAGGTGATTATAATAGGCTGATTCGAAGAGGTATGAAAAGCCACTGTATAGATCGTTTCAACGTATGTGGGTTTTGTACGAGTGTTAGTCACACATGAATATTTAATAATTTTCTTCCTCCTTCTCACCCTCGTTCCTCTTTCGCTCCATCCTTCTCTTTCTCTTCATCTGCATCGATTGCCAGAGTCGCCAGGTGCTTCGAATTCCTAGAATAATCGTGCGCCAGCAACCACCCGAGAGATGTCGCTTAAGTCTCTCTCTCTCTCTCTTTCTCTTGGTTTTTAGGGCTCTCGGTCTCTCGCTCGGTACTGAAACTCGCAGCTACCTCCCTACGATACCTTTGAATAATAATTCATACCGCAAGATGGATCTTCCCTGTTATCCGATACTTGAATTTTTTAAATGTAGAAAGAAAATAAAAATGAATATCGTCGCGTCTTCACCGGGATTGGGAAGCTACGAATGCTTCGATAAAATCAATCTCATGCATTTTTATTATATTTTTTCATATATTTTTATATTCTTTAGTATTATATTATAAATAATTTTTACAATAAGAATTATATTCATATTCTTTCGTTGAATTACTTTTGCACTAAATTCACCATCGGACAAGCTTTTTTGCAAAATAAATAAAAATAAATAAACGACCTCTCATTACCAGCAATTCATCGTATTGTACTCTGTCGCAACACGGATAAGAAATAAAAAATGTCAGAGATAGGAAGAAAAAATAACTGGAAGAAAACCTTACCGAGGGAGATGGTCGGCGATGTGAAAAAAAACAGGGACATTGCCAGATAGTGTAAAAGAAGGAAGAGAGAGAGGAGCGAGCGCGAGAAGATAGCGAAAAGTGTAGCAGACGCGGACCGAGAAGATGGGAGGAGGAACTCGGTGAAGCTGCTCGAAGCAATTACCCGGATAATTGGCAGCGACAAGCCCAATGGCAGTGAATCTTCGGGGGCTGCGAAAACCCTTCGTCCTCGTCGTTTTCGTCGTCGTTTTCGTCGTCTTCCTCGTCGTCGTCGTCGTCGTCGTCGTCGTGGCTGACGAAGCGAGACGCGTAGAACCACTGGACGAAAAAGCTTCAAGCTCTATACACGCGTAGCTCACATGTACGAGAAACACTCTCGAGTATCTACAAATGTTTGTATCGCGAAGACTTTATCCTATCTTGTACTATTTGTTCATGGAGTTTTCTCTGAAATTTTCTCACTTCCATTCGTCCAAATCCTTTTCTTTTCCTTCGACCTTTTACCGACCAACAACTTTCCGAATTTCTTAAATAGTCTTAAAGATAAAGTAAAAAATTAATTATTAATATGAAAATCAATTTTATTAATTGTCTTTCGATGTAAAGATTGAAATTTATTAATTAACGTTTAGAATAAAAATTCATTTGAAAGATTTAAATCTCGATGTGCGAATTAATATGATTAATCAACTTTTAATCACGATCGATTAATTTTTGTTGAATTTTTATTTGTTATTCGTCGATTATTGGATAATTTTTATTTCGTATATTACGAGTAATACTTTATTTAATCCATGATCACGCTATTTTCGAATTGTAAACAATCATATGTGAAAAAAAAATTCTATAATTAAATAGTGTTTTTGTCCAATAGGAAAAACTTTTTACATTTTCACGTTCCACGAGACAGCAAAGTTCACCAACCCAAGAAAGACTTCGGTTTCGATTATGTTTAAATATAATGTCCCCGTAAGACGCGAGAGTTTTCGCACATCGGGTGGACGCTTGCGATGAACCGAAGCGAGAGAAAGAACTGTTAGAGGGAGGAAGAAGCTACATAAACCCAAGTACCTATGTTTTAAAAAGAATCGACAGTGCGACAAGAAAAACGAACGGTTCGGTATACGACACTGTTTGACTTGACTTTTTCTCGTTTCCTTTCATTTTTATTGTCCCTTTAACCATTATATTATATATTTTTTTCCTCTCGTTCGTATTCTTTTATATCGTTTTTTCCCCTCGCTTCTCTTTATTTCCTCGTATCGGGAAAAACGGCTTGAAAAAGTTCAAAATAACGTGAAATATTAATTTATTATTAAAGAATAAGAAAAATAACGCGCGCCATTATTATTATTATTATCGTTATTAATAATTTAGTTATATAAAGTAAATAAAAAATTTCCTATCTTTCGAGCTTTTTATACGATAATAACAATAATAATAATAACTAACATTGATTAGACGTTTTATCTAAATAATCGTTGATGTGTTTCTTTTTTTGAAAACGCGATAAAGACAATATCCGGTAAAAGGGGAAAAAAGTTTTTCAATCTCGTGCGAACTGCGAGAGCCGCGATAACAAATACGAGCGTCTTAATTATCGAGAAAGAAGAACTCGTTCTTGGAGCTAACGTAAGCTCGGCTAAAATGCCGCGAGTTCGACTAACGTAAATTGAGTTTAGTACCGTGGAAGCTGATCTCGTGAATAATTTGGGAGAAAATGATTGCGAATGAACGGGGGTACGAGGTTTTGTAACCGAAGGGGAAAGTTCGGTCGAAATAAGAAGACCGATGACGATGTTACGGTACAGTTGAAACAAACAAGAAAAAAAGTACAAGAACAAGAAGAAGCAAAAGACGAGAGGGTATTCTGAAAGACGGTGAAGTCGCTTTCTCGTGAATCGAGCTTTATATCCGTGTATAGGGAAGAAGAAAAATAAATTCGGGGCAATATGGACCAGTCCGTTGAAACTGACTAGAGAAATTACCGACGGACGGTGGTTAAACCCTATCGAGGTATTGCTACAAACTGTATCGTACTACTCGAATAAAGCTGATCGACATTATCCGTCCGGAGTTAAAATATCGAGAAGAAAAAGATACGAAAATCGATCTTGATCGTTACAATTCGTAGGAAGAAAATATTCCGGTGGTCCATATTGCCCCCGCTTTTTTCCCTGCGTATATCTAAAAAGTATATTTACGTACAAATAGGCATATATACGTATATACTTATGGCTTACATCGGTAATAGGAGATGTAGCGCAACCGCGACAAAAAAACTGTTCGTTCGACAGAGAGAGAGAGAGAGAGAGAGAGAGAGAGAGAGAGAGAGAAATAGTAGTAGCTCTTTCCTTCTTTCCGTTTCGCCAAATTCTCTCCCTCCCACTCTTTTTCTTCCTCTCTCTCTCTCTCTCTCTCTCTCTCTCTCTCTCTCTGTTTCTCTCTGTGCCGGTTGACGTCGTCGTTTCGGGGCTGGAGCAAAGAGTATACACAATACGAAGCTAGTGGTGATGGTGGCGACGATGTTGGTGGTTGTGTTGCAGTACGTCGACCACCGTCGACACCGGGTATATATCGCGTGTGCACGTCGCACTGACGGGGAAATCGCCGTCTCGACCTCTACGATCAATACTCCCGCCACGCCTCGCACCACCACCATCGCCTACCAACTTCTTCGCTAGCGCAGATATAGACCCCGCGCTCGCACACACACACACACACACACAAAGACACAAAAGACCTCACAAAATACACACACGTACATATACGAACCCTCGCAAAAACATAGACACACGGCAATGCCTGTAAGTATATAAGCCCTGCGAGGAGGGAAACTTGACTTTCCACGAGTGCGAGAGAGCTCCGCGACCCTACCGAGGGTCGAGACAAACTTTTTTTTTTCTTTTTATTTTCTTTTTTTTTCTTCGACACAGAGAGCGAGAGAGAGAGAGAGAGAGAGAGAGAGAGAGAAACGAAACGATCAAGAATGATAATAAAGATGCGGATGATTTCGGGAAGATAATTAAACAACTTTCTTCGTATCGTTTCAACGGCAATGCCCGTATCGGTAGTCGATTAAACTTTTTCCCCAACGATATTTTAAACATTTTCCTCGAGATTGCCTCGGCACGTTTTTGCTTTATTTATTTTTTTTGTTTTCTTTATTTTTTATTTTTTTATTTTTCTTAAATTAATCAAAGTTTCGTTCGAATCGCATATTCATTGTTTTTCTTACGTTTGGTGTAAATTTCGTTAGCGACTTGGTTGAATAAATTCATAAATAGCGATGTAATTTATTGAGATCGTTACTTTTTTTTAATATTTTTTTCATAGTGTTTGGGTTTTTTTTTTTTGAAAAATTGTTATTTTAATGACAAAGAGATTGTATAGGTTGTTTACATTTTTATCTTTAGTCGTCACAATAATGGAATAAAACATAAAAGCGCGAAACGTATATCGCGATACGAAACATTACTGTGTGTATCGTAAACTCTCGAATTACATATTTACATTTACGAACGATGCATTATACCAGACGAGGCACGTTTGTTAATGTTGTAAAATCGGTAAAGCGCGTGTCAAAACATCGCACACCCCTGCGACATCTCGATTCATCGCGAGATTTATGTACAAAATTTCCCTCGTTCTATAATTCAACTCCTTTTATGCAAAATTCGTCCGTTGTGCGATATAAATTCTCGTGATTAAAGCGACGTCGAAACTCAGCCGGTAAAGACGAAAAAACGGTCGGTAACAAAAGTTATCGTTAAACAAAATCGTTGATTAATCAATTTTTTGTCGGTAAGGGTGTTAAAAATCCTCGTGCACCGTTATCCTCGCACATATAAATTTTTTTTCTACCCTTAACGATCAACTTTTACTCGGGAATAAATAATCCTATTTAATTATAATTGTTTTATAAATTTTCTCTCTTCGGCTTGTCCACGAATCGTTTCGCATCGACGACGAACGAACGATGAATACGATAATGAGCAATCGATGCGGAAATTTGATACATTGTGTATATAACATAATGCAAGCTCGGCATAATCGAGCTCGCGTATATCGTGTTCGTAGATATCGAGCTATCTCCATATATCAATGGAAAAGCACGAGGATCGGTGATATCCTGTAAACATCGTTGTATCTGTCGACTCGACCACAGTGAAGCTATATCGTGTGCAAAATCGACGAGTTTATATGCACGAAATGAACGAGAGAACGAGAGAAAGAGAGAAAGAGAGAGAGAGAGCGAGAAAGAGGGATAGAAAAAGACAGAGGGTCTTTGAATTTGGTCGACACGTGTCACGAAAGTTTTGCGTCAATACAACCGCGGTACAGTTTAATTTATATAGAGAAACGGGTACGCACACAAAACATGCAAATATTGCATTGCGTGACTGTCGCTGTAGACATCGTGTAATACCGAGAAATTTGGACCCTCGAAATTTGATATTATTAATTCATCAATGCTTTATGCGCGTATGGTATACGTAGGTAATGACACAGACGCGTATATAGCGATGCACTATAGGAGTGATAACTCGGGAGAGACCTTTAATTACACGGCTCATTGATTATTAGCATAACTCTCTACCATCGAGAAGCGATAACGATCTGGTACAAATGTATCGAGAATTTTTTACGACAAATAATTTTCCAGTCGTTAATTATCAACGTCGATTAAAAATAATGCTACTGATAAAAATCGATAGGTTCGACAACGAAAACGATTTTAACTCGTTGAATTATTTTCAAGCTTATCGCGGTCGCACTCGCGCCTTTATTTTTTCTCTAAACAATATTTTCCCATTTTTATTTTTATTTTATATGGATTTTCTGTCTCGAGTTGAAAAATATATTTTATCGAATAAAAAGTTTTATTTCACGAGGTAATTTAAAAATAAAAAAGTATCGAGTGGATTTGATAATTAGAGAGAAATAGTTTTGGTTCGGCAGGAAATAAGTGGAACGTCGTGCGATATAGGCGTGACAAGACGGAGTGGCACAGGCAGTGCACGAGTCCTCGAGAACTAGAAAGAGAGGGTGGTTTTGAAGGGTGGGGGGGGGGGGCGAAGACGGGGTAGTCGTTGACGAGAAGTCTTCCACGTGAACGGAGCGACTCGTAAATTGAGGTCGGTGGCAAAGAGGGTGAGTCCTCTCGCACACCCCTCACACGACGACCAACAACGTCAAGCCCATGGCGATTCGCGTCGATAATGTAAATCCAATTGTTTCACTCTCGCGTGTATTTCACGTTTTCTTCGCTCTCTTCTATTTCTTTTTATTTCACGTTTCGCCCTACTTCTCTTTCCCTCTCCTGGCCCTTTACGCGACACCTCGAACGACCCCGCTGTTATTCGTCGAAACGCGTTTAGGGACGAGGTTAAACGTTTTTCGCACGCCAGGGGTTCGAGATTGCCATAAAGAAAATACGTTTAAAATATATACGAGAAAAATCGAAAGTATTTATCCGGAAATCCGTGGATATTTTCCACGAGGCAATGCGGTAGTGCGCAAGATTTCGTGAAAACCCGTTATTTTTCGAATATTTTGTATACGCATACGTGCCAATACGCGTATGACATTTAAAAAAACTCGTCAAACCCGGTAAGAACGATGAGGCTAATGGTAACGGAATAAATTTTGAAACTTACGAAAAATGGCTTCCGAGGCAGGTATAGAGATTCGCCGCTAATATCGTTCTATCGATGACACGCACACGAGCACGTTGCAATTATTTCCAATTCTTTAGAATCTGGTGTTATCCAAGATTATTTTTCTTACGTCAACACTTCGTTTCCCCGATCGCTTCGATAATTTGCATCGTTAGTACGAAAACAATTTTTTTACACATCTTACGTCGTGAAATCGCGAATAATTGTATTCTCGATGCTCGTCAACTCGCTAGGTTATGAGAACGTTCGACGTTAACGCTACGTCGATCGTGTATACGTCGACGATTATTGGTTTGTGAAGTGAATTTATTTTCCACGAAAGGGACGTAAAACCGTTCGAACGATGGGAAAGCCGATACAAATTTTTGTCATGCTTCGATCGGATACGGATGAGTTAGAAAAATTTAGAGGTTATACTGTATATCGACACATCGCGAGAATATCGACGCGTAGGTATTTGATACGTGAAACCACGCGAGAAAATAAAGAAATACAAAAAAGAGTACAATATTATATAATTTTAATTCGTACTCACGTCAGATCGCGCACACACGCTTTTCCTGGTCACGTCAAACTTCCTCTCTCGTTTCTCCTTTTATTCACCCTGTAGTTTGTACACGGCGCACCAAAAAATAACACGCGTAACGAAAAATTCGGCACGATTTACGAGACACTCAACGTTAAAAAAAAACCACGCGAGTTTTCTTCAGCACCGCGAGAACGTCAAACTTTATCACGAAAACATAATCGGACACATTGAAGGGACACACCGAACGAGAACAGAGACTTGCACCAACATTTGATGACGTCATTCGCCCCGACGAGCAACATGGATCCCGGCAGCCCGGTGTCTCCCTCCAGCGGTGCGCGCGATGCTCCGGTCGTGCGCGCTCCGACGTGTATAAGCGTAGATGTGTGTATATATATATGTATACAGTACCGCTCCGTGTCAGACTCTCGTTTCCTCCTCTTATCGTCGTAGACCGTGTCTCTTTCGAAAACGTGTGTACACAACCACCTTCGCTCTCGTCTCTTTCGGTCAATTATTACGTGTTCTCGCTGCTTTACTTACATGACACACGATTGTCTAACCAAAACACTTTTGCGGCGTACTGTTTGCGGTAGAAGATCGCCGTGCTGACGACACTGCGCGCGACCGTGGCTCGACGACGACCAACGACGACTGACGACACAGTCAACACCACCGAAACGTAGCGAACGCCTCGATCATGACGACGCGGATATCACGTCAAAACTTTCGAAGGAATATCGTATGATACGGTGTCTTCGATGAAACTTGCTCTTCTTTCGTAGGAGCAATGATTTCTTGATAACTGCAACAACCCAGGTAATCGTAAAAATCATTATTTCTTACATTATACCTTCGACAAGAAGTATAAATTCCTAACCTCAAATTCGACGATGTTTTTGCCGCGTCAAATTTCACATGGTATACTTGTTTATTATTGTTATAATAGAACTACACGCTTGTCTACATAGAATGAGAAATTACAGCAATAAAATACAGAACTCGTACATTTTACATTTGCCAAAATATTTCTTTAACTAACCTGATCACACGCGTTTCGTTATGTATTTCGACAAATTATGATACGAATGAAACAATTGCTAATACAATATTATCAGTGCTCAAACTATATTAGCATTTTTCAAGTTTTTTTGATCGATTGTTTGGAAATTGTTGAATATTTCGCATAATAGGAAAATCTTATGTTGCGCGATTTGCTTAGCTCGACTCGCGATACTTTTCATCAAAAAACAACGATACCCTACGAAATTTTTTCTAAAAAAAAAAATTCATGTTATACTCATACTTTCTTAAAAAGAACAATATCTTGTCTTCGACTCCCACGTTTTCGTCTACTCGTACATCCAGTTCCTGTAAATAACGTGTTTTATAATGAATTATTAACTTTTATCGAACTTAAACAGGTCGAAAAAATGAAGAAGCTCGCATACGTCTCTCGTATAAATCAGATCGACGCCGCCCAATTGGACAATGAAATTTACAAGATACTAAAGAGTCAGACGCTGGAAATAACCAAATTATGTCCTCGAGAAAAAGTCGAACAATGGGAGCCGGAGATAGACGTGATTCTTAAATTCGTCATTTGGTGGTTTTCTCTCGGCCATGGGAAATCGACCTTTGGACAACGTCTTCTCGATCTCAATTATACAAATCTAAACAGACGAAAAGCAATACTTTTCCTCATATTCAACGTCGTGCCCGTCTATGTACAAGAGAAATTCGCGGATCGAAGAAGAATGATAAATTCACAGAAAAACGCCAGAATAAGATTTTACATCGAAACAACGGCTAATATTTTCCATTTACTCAGTTTCTTCAATCTCTTGGTATTCCTTCATCGAGGCAAACAGCCGAGTATCGTCGAAAGATTGCTGGGAATATCGAGCGAAACTTCGACTAAACACAAACCTCGACAAATCGGATATTCTTACATGACGAGAGAACTTTTGTGGCACGGTCTCATAGAATTATTCAATATCGGTCTGCCGATGATAAATTTCCACAGAATCAAACAAACGTTCCTTCGTTTCTGGAGCAAAAGGAGACAAAACGGTACGAAAAATATCGAAAATTCGTATCCTCGCATGGACACGAATACGCGATGTTCTTATTGCAACGAGACTCCGATTTTACCCCGACACGCTAATTGCCAACATGTTTATTGTTATTACTGCATCGAAGCACATTTCGCAGCAATGCATACGTTCCAATGTCTCAGTTGCGGCATCGAATTACATTCCGATAATCGTCGCGTTTACACACCGAATATCAAGCCAAACAGTTCGATGCTTATCAACGAAGAATTCGAGCCTTAGAATGCATTGTATCGAGATACAAAAACCTCGCGGAAATTACACGGTTAATCGGGAATGTAAGTTTTAATACTTTTTTTTAATGGGTATAAATTAAAGATCCTTCAAGCGCTTGAATTCGTCCAAAAACGACTTTTATCGAAGTAAGGAAAAATCCGTGAATTCTATATTTGATTTAAAAAAAAAAAGTTTTTTAGATATTTGGTAAATTTTTTTATAAATACTTGATTTTTTTGGCATCTTTATTATTCGAAAACAACATTCTCGGCAAACATATCTTTTAGTCGTGACTGTAAATAAAATATCGTTAATGAATTTACATACTCGGCGCCAAAGGGAAGAGGAAAATATGAATATTTCAAGTTTCGTATTTAAGCCGCGATTTGAAAAAAAAAAAACGTTTGGAGAAATTTACAAAGTGATAATAACGACTGAAGAATGTCTGATTATTATAGTAAATATTTATATATCGTTATAAGTACAATGTACGTTCGACTGTCTTCTTCGTTTTTAATTAGTATAAAAATTTTTTGAAAACGACGATATTATTTTTCTTAATGAATCGAACCTCCTACCATTTCCTACATTTTTTTTAGCTAATACAACATGGGAAAACAACGAAAACAACGATACTTACGTGGTAAAAGTTTATTATAGTAGATTACTCGCTCCATCTACAAGAAAGAGAATATTACAAATGTTTATTTTGCCATGTATATAATATCAGGCAATATAGCAGAGATAACGAGACTCCAAGGGTGTGTTAATTTTGTACCTCCGAAAACATAGCGCATGCGTCAATTTTCAACCAAACATCGTCTTGAATCATTCGATCTCGCTTCGTGGAGGAAACTTCAGCGTAGCCGAAGATTTCGAGAAAATAGTAAGTGATGTTTAAATGTCTTCATAGCATTTCTTCGTATAAATCGATTCAGTATCGTCGCAAGAATATTTGCTTGAGTTCAAACCCTTTCGAGCGACGCAATGTCCGAGGCACTCTCGAGCGGCCATTTGCCGCTCACACACGTACAGTTAAATTGACAATATTATTAATAATACGTCATTGTCTACTGTACATGTTTCGAGACATTTTTGAATCCTTCGCGCTTTTTATAGGCATATATAAGTCATTGCTAAAGCAACGGTTTTCTACATCTCTATATATAATTCTATTCTCACGTCCTAGAGACGAGTTACTGTCGTCACCACCAACAAAGCGACAATTTGACAATCGGACCTGTATTAAGCAATAATGATACTGTTTTTGGCACATTGGGAAATGTGCCAGTCGTCAAACAATTTCCGAAAAACATTACTACCTGTGGCGTATGGAAATTAAACTTTCCTTTATGAGAAATGCATGTACAGGTTTTGAAGGTTACGAGCTCCAGCCACGATGACATTTTCAGAGATGTAGATGATATTGAAAAATTCGATCAATCTCTCGTTGGCCAAAAATTTCCAACGGATAGATTGTAGAATTCAAGGAATGCTTTTAAGAATGTTGACCTTTATTGTATCATCAACTGGAATGTTTACGATTTCCAGTTTATAATACATCATTGTCTACTGTACATGTTTCGAAACATTTTTGAATCCTTCGCGCTTTTTATAGACATATATAAGTCATTGCTAAAGCAACGGTTTTCTACATCCCTACATATAATTCTATTCTCACGTCCCAGAGACGAATTACTGTCGTCACCACCAACAAAACGATAATTTCACAATCGGACCTGTATTAAACAATAATGAGACTGTTTTTGGCACATTGGAAAATGTGCCAGTCGTCAAACAATTTCCGAAAAACATTACTACCTGTGGCGTATGGAAATTAAACTTTCCTTTATGAGAAATGCATGTACAGGTTTTGAAGGTTACGAGCTCCAGCCACGATGATATTTTCAGAGATGTAGATGATATTGAAAAATTCGATCAATCTCTCGTTGGCCAAAAATTTCCAACGGATAGATTGTAGAATTCTAGGAATGCTTTTAAGAATGTTGACCTTTATTGTATCATCAACTGGAATGTTTACGATTTTCAGTTTATAATCGTTTTATCAAATGTTTTTATTTCGCTATCAGACAACGACACTTGTTTCTGAATTTAAGAAAACAACTGTATAATCTTATAGCACCCGGGTGTTTTTCATAATTTCATCAAAATATAATAATTCGGTACATCGTGCAAAAATTTTTGTTTCGTTTATTCGTTGTATTTCAAACATTTTCACCATTAGGTACGAACCACAGGAATTTGTTTCATCGCCTCGAAAAAGAAATACATCAAACACAATTGTATATTATCCGCAGTTATATTATCGATCATTATGCGTGCATTTTCGTTGCTTATCAAAATACTTAGTACATTATTTCATATAAAAATATCATGCTGCACTATTCATTATAAAAAAAAACACATTTTTCCCTCTCTGTTTAGGCATCAACCATATAACACACAAACATCTTTTCTTCTCATCGTAACATTCAAATTTAATCTATATTCAGCAGTTTTCTTTTATTTCTCGGATGTTTTTGGTTGATGGGCGAGCACGTCCCGTAACTATCATCATCGTATAATTATCATCATCAATTTCGTATCTCAATATTAATCCCTAAAACACAAGACACTCGAGTACATTTAAATTATCGTATACACAAAAAATTCGTATATCTCGCCTCCTCTTATTCACTGATATTACCCTATTTCCCTATTGCATTTCTTTATTCTACTATTTCTTTTTTTACAATCTAGTTAGGCTCGCTGGAATGTTTTCTTCGTTTTAATACAATAATAATAATAATTATATATATATATTTAAAGTATCTCAATGGAGATGGCAACGAAGTTAGAGGGATGAGAGGACTTTTCTCGATCATGCTCCCCAATGTTTCTCCAGTTACAATTGACACGTGGACACGCGTTAACGTGATCGCCCAATATTTAAGAGAAACAAAGATATATCAATTATCACGCAATGAATGCAATAAAACGATCACCCGCGTAGAACAATTTTTTTTAACAGAGCAACGCCAATATATGGCAAGACAATTGTTCTACGTGGTAAACATTTGTTTTATCTTGTACATTTTAGCAGATTAGCTGTGAGAATTCTTTCGAAGGATCGACGAAGACTGCGAGAGCGTCGGACAGAATAGCCATTGGTAAATTTGTTCTTTTACAAATGGTTGCGCGATGTAAATTCTGCATGAAAATTTTTTAACCCTCTCACGGACTCGCTCAACTCGAAGATTTCTGGCTTTACAATTTCGTCGAGGGTGTTTTACGTGCTATACGCAAGAGTACCGAGATGGAAAGTACAAAGAATTTAATCATCTACAGTACAGTGGCTCTTAAATACTTCGTAAAGAAGCACGTCCTTGTTGGCCTTGGCAGTGTCTCTGGCGACACTATGTCGCTTTGCGCGCTTCTTAAAAAAAAAGAGTCACGCACGGTTAAATACTTCTAAATGCCCTATCACGGGTTTCATTTCATTTCACATTTTTATCTCGTATCTCAGCAGTTTAGTTTGTTTTTTCTGTTACGTTCGTTGTTACGTGTCACGATCGTGTGTCCCTGAATCGATATGAAAATTCGGCGATTAAATCTATCGCATTTCAGATGTGACAATACTAAAGAGAAAAAAGCTTGTTCAACGTTTACAAATATTTTCATGAATATTGCAAATTTAAAAAATGTAGTCGCTAATTCCCTGATCTTAGCCAAGCTCAGTGACGTTTTATTATTACTATGAAATATTTTATAGAATTGGTCGTTATACTCGAACTTCACTTGGCTCAATGCAAATTTTCTAATATGAATTTTAAAAATTTCTTAGACGATTATACAAGAAAATATTTATATACGTTGGACAAACTCTTATCTCTCATTATCGATATGGATTCTTCACGGATATGGACCGGCCTCTCCACGAATCGCCAAGTCAATTTACCAAATTTTCGTTTCATTATCTTTTCTTCCTCGTTACAAAACGATCGCTCGACAGGCGACACAAACTGCTTATTTTATACTAACAGTACGACGAAGTAGTTTTTTTTCTTCTTTTTCTTCTTTGTTTTCACTCATTTAGAGAGACATTTATGTCATGTTACACGCCTTTTTTTCTCTCTCTGTATCACAAAATTCATCATGATTTTTTGTTGTATCTCATTCATTCGCGAATTTATGTCACAGGTGCATTGTGGAACAGCGAAAAGTGTGTGCGATCGGGAAAAAAAGGAACGACGAGGACGATATGTGTGTTGCGACTAAAACGATCACAGGGGACAAGGTAACATTATTTTTTTTCTCCGTTTTTTTTAAACATTTTTCAAGCCTCTTTCACACACACACACACACACACACACACATACAATATATATGTATATCATTGATCCTTGACTCTCGAGGAGAAAGGTCTCGGTTGTTCTCTTCATTAATAATAATTTACGATTCGACTAATTCCCGCCGTGTACGACTGAACATAAGTTCTTTCCTCTAAACGTTAATGTTACGTAGGAACATCGAGGGGACTTTTTGTTGTTGTAATTGTTTCATCGCAAGAGAGATCGAAATGTCGAAATTCGACCCTCTGTCGGTTGTTTTTTTTTAAATTTCCTAATCGCGATATTATCGGTATCAATAAATTATCAGAGTGCGAACCGAACTCTCGTGTCTCGTGACGGTTTTTTCGATAAATAATTTTTTTTGTTGCTATTTCTTTTCATCCTTTTTTTTTTGGTTGATGAGAAAAAAAACGTTTAGCAGAACAAAATATCGGACGTTACTATCACATGGATCACACTTTTTCTCAACATTTTCATTCTCTCATGTATCTCTATCTCCCTCTCACTCTCAATACTCGCATACGTTTTCTTTTCCTCACACACACACACACACATATATATATGTATATATGTATATATATATATTTATTTATAAATCGCGTATCATAAAGCACAATCGACTGGGTAAACGGGCTAGGGCAGGTGAAGGGACACTAAATAATTTATACAAAGCTTTAAAAACTTCACAAGTTTAGTCAACGAACTAATCAGCGGTAAAAATAATCTTTCGCCGGGCATTTAGACACGGAAATTGTGATTTTTTAAATGTTTTCATGCTCTCTGTCTGTCTGTCTCTCTCTCTTTTTCTGTCTCGGATTTTCTCTGTACTGGTGCAAAGAAAATTTATTTTCCCCATTTAACGCATTATTCGCAAAGACCCAAACGGTATCGAAACGGTCGTTGATACGATTCTATTATTTTCAACGTTTAACGTTCGTCCAAGAACGAAAATTAGATGAAAAAGAAAAACAAAAATTGTGTCACGATCGTGATCGTGACTTTTGTTTTCGAACGACTCGCTTCGATCGGGGGTGCGTGGTTTGTCGATTTTGGGATAAAAACGCGCACGTGAGCCAAGCTCGTTACCTAACGCGTCTCTCTTTTTTTTGTTGCTGTTTGACCTGGGAAAAATGAAAGACAAAAAGAATACAAAAAAAAAGAAAAATGCAAGAAAAGACTATTAAAATTGCAATAATTTATAACGTGGAAAAAGAAAAATTCATCTTTACGTATGTATACATAATCATGCATGTAATGTAATGTAATACATATATATATATAATAGACGTGTACAATTCTTACTTTTGTAAAATTTGTATCATTTCTCTAACGGAGGAACGCCACGATCTCTCTCGATCTACGGGTCTCGTTTTGCGTGCGTGTGGTCGCCGTAAGTGCAACGGAAGAAAAAAAAATAGGAAAAAAAAAAATCGTATAGCAACGGAGCTTGAAAGTACGAGAGACGAAAGTTCGCGATTTTTTCACCGACAATTGACAATTATAATGTGTGTGTGTGTGTGTGTGTGTTTTTTTGTTTTCATAGTCCCGCGTATTTAGCGAATAATTATTATCGGTTGTCCGTAACTCACTGTCGCGTGACAGGGGGATGCACTTTTCTCGCTCTTTTCGCCCGAGATCGACGTCGCGAGACGGAGAAAAAAAAATAATGGCAAAAAAACAGAAGAAAAAAAAACGAAAAAAAAATAGGTTTGTCATCGCTCGACGAGTGCATTCAGCGTTCTCCGATGAATGAAATTCAATAAATACTCTCTCTCTATATATATATACGTTATCGCGTATCTTAGTTAATAATATATTATTATTATTATTATTTATATAAAACTCGAAAATTATTTTTTGGTTTCGGCAACGGGTAATCGAGTTTTGTTCGTTCTTTACTTCGTTTCAGGCTCGGATCCCATCATCTGTGATAATAATTCGTGGTAATCGTTTTTCTATTTACTCGTGTATTCCTCTTTCTCTCGATATTTTTATTTTTTTTTTAATTTTTTGATTAATTAAGTAAATTATCGTCTCATTGTTAAATCTCAATCGCGATTGTCTTCGTCACTTACGATTGGGGATCCTCGAATTATTCGACAGGTAATATCTTCTCGCTTTTTTTTCGACCGTTTTTTCTTTTTTTTTTCTTTCTTTCATTTCGACAAATACTGTCGCGTATTAATCAATATGATTATCGTTTCTCTTTTTTCATTTCATTATCGATTACCGTTACGTCGTACCGTTACATTTTCGAGCTTAGTCTCAATTAAATATTTTTTCGCTACAAAAAAAAAGAAAAAAAAAGAAAAAAAAAGTTACTATTCGTTTCGCCGATCGCTGAATGCACGCGTTTTTTTGTTTTCTCGCACACGATTATTAGCAAATTTCGCGCTATCTCGTTTTATGCCTGACGATTCTCGCCCATCCTCCTCAATTTTCCTACATTACTAAATATATATCTATCTCTCTCTTTCTCTCTCTCTCTCTCTCACTTTTTTTTCTTTTTAGCATTAGCGCAAATACACTTTTTAACGTAGTCTCCAGGGAGTTATTAACAGTAATGATTATTGAAAAATATTAATATTAATCTGATGAGCCGACAAAAGGAGGATATTTTTTCTTTTCTTTTTTTCTTCATATAAACACGCGTCATCGTAATTGGTATATTTATAATATATATATATAAATAAATATATATATATATATATATATCAGTTATGTATAATCACAGACGAAACAAACGACGCGCGTAAATCCCTCGTGATATTTTCGCCCTCGACTTCCCTCGCGATATGGCAGCGACGTTGAGAAGAAAAAAAAGACAAAAAAAAACAGAAAAAAAAACAAATGTCATCTCTCTTCGTCTTTTTCGAACGAGTTGTTTTTTTCCTTTTTCTTTCGCGTCTGTCCGTCCGGTTTTTCGGGTAGGGGGTTGCAACGACACGACGAGCGACACAGAAAAAAAAATAGAAAAAAAAAAGATTCGCAAAAAAAAAATTTAAGCCGGTGCGAGAGCAGAAAAAAAAATTGTAGCCCACGTGTCGCTCGACGAACAATCGCGAAATAGGCCACTCGCTCGTGACGAGAACGAGGGAAGCGCGAGACGATCGAAAAAAAAATTATTTTAATAAAAAAAAAAATGCAAAAAAAAAGACGATTCGTATCGCAAAAAATATCTTATACGAGACGATGTACGCGCGTGCCCGTGACTTTTAGGGACTAACCATCCAAAGCGGAAACCCGTCCTTCGATAACGCGAGAAAGAGAACATGCAATTTTTTTTCATCCCTCCCACCCCCATCGTCACCCTTCCGTCGCTGTTATACGAACGACGTAATTCGACACTTTCCTCGCATCGTCGATTAATTTCACTGCGTTTTCATTGATATCTTCACCATGCGTGATCGGTGATATTGCTCGTTGAAACGATCGACGTTTCCGCGATCGCACTGCTCGTGCTCGTGTTGATCTTGCGCTCGGCGCCTGGTGCCGCACTTCCGGAGAACGGACTCGAACGTTTCTTCAATTCTGCGGGAAAAACGGAGAGTAAAAAAAAACATTCGGTTTCTTTTTTTTTGACAGTGACAAAATTTTTGGAACACTATTTGAAAATAATTTTGTCAACTGTTTTTATTTAAATTTGTTTATTGTGAATTGAGCACAAAATAACGAAAAATTTTGATAAGTTCGTTATCGAATAGAAAAATCATTGACTCGTTTTTTGAAGAATTTCGATGAAAAATTCGATAAATAATTAAATTGTGGAACAACGGTGTAAAGAGAAATACAAAATTGAAGGAAATTAAAAATTCGATTAACGGAGAGATTAATTAATTACCATGGGAATAGTTGGATGAACGTATTTATATTATTGTGAAGAATTTTGATGAAAAATTGGATAAATATTAAAAGTATAGAATGGCTATGAAATGAGAAATACAAAATTTGATAATATTCAAATTTTGATTCACCATGAGATAAATTAATTACGACGCGAAAAGTTGGATGAACATATTTGTTTTTTTTCGCGATGCGACGAGACGTGCGACAAGGACAAGAAACAAAAATCAGGCAGAAGCGTATTGTGCAACGAGGCGATTTACATACCAGATATGAGGAGCAGTAATTTGCGCTTTGCGCCCCAGGCCGTAATGCCAATTTCGCCGAGATCCTTCTCCGTAAGCGTCGGGAAAGCCGCCATGTCGACTTCGTGAGCGGCGAACAAACCTGATCGTTTTTTCCCCCATTTACGAATAATCGTGATCAAATGATTTTGTCAAAGCGGTATGTTATTTTATAATTACGAACGAGCGTGACAAAAACAAAAAAGCGGTGATGTATCAAAGCCACAGGCGTATTTTGTGAATACGAACATGCTTGAACCACCGTTGGTTCGCATGAGAAAAGAAAACCACTATCGAATTTTTTTTTTTTTTTTTTCAAGAAACGTTATAAATATTAATCACGAAAGGTTAATTATGCTAATTGAAAGAAAGAAAAAAAAGAGAAAATTGTTTTTCGTGGTTTTCTTATTCTCGCGGTGAACTGTTAAGTATGTGGTTTGTACGGGATATTAATTGATTGAATTATCCATTGGTAGAACGAGGGTATCGAATTAATTGGTTTTATACTCACGTATGTACTTCTCGAGATTAACGCTTGCCAGCATAGTACCAAGCTCGGTGTACTGCTCGGACGTGATTTTCTCGACTTGCAAAGTTGGCGTGTGCTCGAGGTAATTCGACGTCATACCTATCGAACCGATCGTCTCTTTGTTGGAATTCATGCCGAAATTCAATGGTCCGTAATTAATCGGGGTTAGAGCCTCGTCCCAGAAGTCCGAAGTATCCGTCAGTTGTTGCTACGAAATCCAAACATTGGGAAGAATTAAAAAAATTTTCAACATTTATCAAATCCATCAAATTCATTAAATTTATAGTATTTATAATATTTATCTAATTCATAAAATACATAAAATTCTAAAAATTCGTTAAATTGTACCTTTTCCGGTTCAGCCATCTCGGTGAGAATGGGCATAGTGTGACTGAGTCCATAACCGGACCACGCAGCAGTAGGTACGCGATAATCGTTGGGTTTTGGTTTATTTTGCATCGCCTTGATAGCCATTATCCTCTTTTGTTCGTAGTCGTAAGGGGTGAGATTCTTCTGAGCCGCCATCTCGAGGGTTTTTTTCTCGCAACCAGGGGCGCGACGATCGCCAACCCCCAGATCCGAGAGCATGATGCTCTTGTCCATGATACCAAAATCCGAATTCGAGACGGTTTCGGCCGGATTTACGGGCGACACGTTACGAGGACTGACCGCAGGACTCGAGAGCGAACTCGCCGCGCTGCTCAACGAGTACGCGCTGCTGTCTTTGTTCTCGACGTGAGAACCGGCGTTCATATTATTCATACCGTTGTAATTTCTCATTGACGACAAGTGTTGTTGCAATTGTCCGATACCGAGAAGATTTTGCGCTGTGATATTTTGTTGATGAGTCATCGAAGGATTTCCGTGCATCATTTGTTGCTGATTGGTCAACAGTTGATTAATGTGCTGATACGGATAAGGATGATGAATCGGTAAGGGTGAGAACATCGACGGTGGAATTCCCCAATGAGGCGAGAGTCCCATTGGATTTGGCGAATGGGACAATGGTGACATGCAGTAGGGTGAATTTTGCGTGTTTATCGTCAAAACGTTGGAAAAACTATCCCCAAGTCCCATCACATTCGCATGACCTGTTGCAAAAATAAAAAAAACATTTTTTCTTCTTTTAATAACTTAAATTTCACAATTTTTCGTATGGAAAGTTTCTCGTTACCTTCGCGTATTATTTAATATCGCGATAAGGAAAAATTCTCTTTATTATTATTATCTATAAACTCTTTTGTCTTATGCAAATTTTCAAAACTGTCGAATATAATTTTTGCATAATTTTTCAACAATCGACACGGTTTTTTCGCGACCCTCGAATGTATTTACACGAACGAGTGAAATTTTCTCGTTTATTTTATAAATAGGAAACTTTGTCGTTTTATCGATCAAATCGTGTTATCGTTGCAACGAGAATATTTACGAGTATCACATCGTTACCAAGTATCGCGTATCTATACAAGACATAAGCACTCGAGATCGTAACGACAGTGTCGATAAAATAAAATAATCCGAGATTAGAATTTTTTCCGTGTCTCATCGCCCGTAAAATATCTTACGAGAATGATGAAAGAGAAAAAGAAAAACAGTAAGACTGACCGGTGTTATTCGCACCGTTTCCTTGAAAAACGTTGCCGGCATTGGGAATGTGATAAGTCGCTGGTATCTCGGCGTGTACTCTCGGCTCGTCGAGGCCCAAAAGTCTCTTTCTCGCTTCGTAAATGTTGCTCGCGTTTCTCTCGATACCCTTTATTATCACTGACAGCGTGCTCTGTTTAGGCTTGTGTCGTACATTGATGAAAACGTCAAGCGACTGCATCAGTTGCGACACGCAATCCGTGTCGACGCTCGGTGTCGTATTTTCGGGTAGATCGAACATAAGTACCAAAGGCAGAGAACCCTGGAACGAAACAAAATTCGTCTTGTGTGAAAAATAAAAGAAAAAAGATATTTGTTCTTTTTTTAAATCGAAATAACGATAAAAATTTCTCGTTTGGATTAAATATTCGATTATTGTACGAATAGAATGTTAATTTTTCGACAGGAACTTTTACAATCGATCGTTTTTTTGCTTTGCAGTACGCGGAAAAAAAGAAAAGCGTTCTTTTCATTATTTATCATCGCCGTTTTTAGAATACATGCAAATGTTACGATCGAGTAAACGAGCTTTTATCCGTACCGAATCGTGAGCCGTTCGAGAACGGAGCCGCGGTACTTCCGTCTTACGGCTTACATGCATTACGATGGAACGTAACTGGCACGACCTCGAACGAAATATGCATAATATCGTGACTTTGACTCTTTACAGTGCATTCCATATCTCTCTGTACGATAATAAAAATATCTCGTCAGCACTGCCGACTGAGAAGGCGATTTTTCGGCTATACATACCGGGTGTCCAATATTTCGAGTACAAAATATATCCCATATTTAACGTGAACAAACTGTAACGAGTGTCCTATTTCTATTTTATACGAAACGAGAACATCTGTTAGTTTGAACGAAATTACGATTTTAATTTAAAATCAATTTTATGGAACGTGTAATATAACGGGTGTCCGACTTTTGATCGAATAATAAATATACCGGGTGTCTCGTTCGAACGAAATACAAAATATTTAAGCAAACTTGTCTCGATCGGAAAGTTCGATATACCGGTGTCCTGCTGAATAACGGTATAAAAATTCAAGTATAGCGCGAACTTGAGTTACATACGTTATATAGTTAACATTGATGCATTTCCTACGGCTCAAAGGTGCATACGTATGTGTCTTTGCAATGCAGAAGGACAACTCGTTCGTCTTACACACATATACCATTGCACTTGACCCCAAGACTCAAGCGGTTCGTGACTTCGATTTGCGGTATGATCGATGAGAGCTCGTACGACAACTTCTCACCAACGTGGCGATAAGAACGTTAAAAACTTCATCGCGGTTGGATAATAATATATATTTCTTGTTTTCATTTTTTCTTTCATTTTTTCTTTCTTTTTTATCCAACCCGACGTTCGCAACGACGATAAATGTCGATCGACAATACCAATGGTAATAATTATTATAATAAACGTTATATAGATATATAAAAATTGTTATTTATTAACTCACGACTAATTGCTGACGCGCGAGATATACGTTGTGAATAGCGCCGGTAATGATGACGTTGCTCTTCTTGAGGCTCGGAATATTAGGATCGCCAGCGTCGGGAAACATTATTTGCGTTGCCGTTCGTTGCATAATCATCTTAAGATTCGTGTTCTGCTTGCCCAGCACGATACTGTGATGCTGCGGCGAGATCTCCATAGACATTTGTACTTGAATTTGACTCTGAATAACAAAATAATGAAATAAATGGAAAATAAATAAATGTTTTTGATTTTTTTTTCTTCATTTTATTTCGTGATAACGATGATAACGGCATTATGGCGAGGAATTCGGGGATTTAAGAGTTTCGCTATCTCGAGGCTCGTTTTTTTAAAGTGACTGGGACGGGTCTGTCAAAAGGCTGTTTGAGTCTTCTAACAGAGTTTTTTAACTCTCTTTCTCCCTCTCTCTCCCCTACTCCACCCCTCTCTATTTCTCTCCGAGCGTTATCGCTATCGTCGTATCAACTCGGGTGTGTCGATAGCCGAACGTTTATTTTCGTACGAGCGTATGTAATAACCTCGTGCCGCAACATTGCCTTATCCGCTTGGACCAAAAATCAAAACTCGAGCGTTTTACGTACGTACCGACGTGTCGCAAGAACAAACAAAACAAAAATTCGCGATCATTCTACACGTTCGTTACTTTTTTGTTTTATACGACGATCAAGGAAACAATGAAGAAATTAATTTGAATAAATTCGTCAAATTTTCTTATTATTAGAATTTGTGTCTGATAAAATACGAATTATTTAATTGTAATTATTATTATTTTTTAATTAAATCGAATTTTGATCAATCTTGATATAATTTGTATTTTTATTTATTCAAATGACGATGTGTAGGTATTCTTACCGCTAGATGTTCGCACATGTAATGAATGAGCAAAAGCGTTGCTTCCTTTACTTGGGAAACTTCCCATTCGCAGCCCTTGACAACGACGAGAGTCGCGTGAAGCTTTGGTCGAGTGCGAAACATCACTTGAACGTTGTATTTCTCTTGAATCTTAACGACGTAAGGCGACGTCGAGTCCGGCGTTGCCTGCATCGCGCCCATTATCGGTAATTCGAACGAGAATATCAGCGGGGTGAGATTCTGCGAGAGAGGAAAAAAAGCACGCATTGTGCGAAGAATAATTATTGACATGGATCGGTAGAACTCGATGAAATATTCGTCGTTAAAAAAAACATCATATTTCTCACACTTTTGTTCTCGAATAATTGCGAATAAAATGATTAAAAAATGATAAAATTAACATTTTTTTAAATTAAGAAATAAAATAATGGCAAGTAAAATGAAGAATAATTTTTAAATTTCGTTTCAATTTTGTTTACCCTGACTCGTGCCCTCGCACGTTCGACTCCGTCTATCTCACCGGCGATGGAAACCTGATTGCTCTTTTCCTGATGATTGCTACGATTGCTGTCCGGAAAATGAATGTGACAACCGGTCTCCTCCATAACGCGTTTTATCGTCAAACCACCCTTGCCGATAATGTGCGAATGATCGGTGTAACTCACGTCCAGCTTCATCGTCCCTCTGTTATTTTGCTGAGTAATTTAAAACATCATTTTTTTATTTTCATAATTTTACTCGTGTTTGTATTTGATCGAGCCATAAAGACTTTTTTTATTCGACTATTAGGTAACCAATATTAAAAAGAGAAACATCGAATATTAAAATTAAATGATAAATCATAAAAATTCATTAGTAAGTATACAAAATAAAAAATAAATGAAGAACTTGTTCTCGAGGCCGAATGTCAAGAAATCTGATAACTAATCGTAGTTCCAAAACTATTTCTTTAAAAATCCCAAACAAATTCATTGTCATTGTCGCTGTTCATAGATCTTTATTATTATCAATATCAAAATCAACATAATTCAGGAATCGTTTCTGACGTCGTTATCGAATATATGTTTTTCTTTTTGTCGTTGAAAGACAAAAAATATTTGTTTTTTTATTTTTCGAAACTCACCCGAGCGTCCAAAATTTCCATAATTTTTTCCCTCGCGGCACGAACGTCATCGGGTCGACCCGCGACCTTTATGTGAGGATCTGAAGAGTAAAATAAACGAGACAATTATAATAAAGAACCTCGTATCGATAACGGTAATTCAACATCGATCAACGTTGGTTTAATTCCACCAAACTTTGTTTAGCCGTCATAGAGAGAGAGAGAGAGACGAGTGAATTTTGTTTTCTTCAATTATGAATTGATCGATAAAATCAACTTAATGCGAAGAGGTATTTCAGGGATTCCATTACTTATCGCGCTTATATCGAAATAATAGCCGAACGAAACAATGCAAAGTTTATCTCCAAACTTTTATAAAAAAAAATTATCTATCCTATTATCATCGTTATAAAAAATTCAAAAATATTCCATTCACAATCGTCGCTCGAGTATCGATCGAAATCATTGAATTTCAATTATCCTTATCTCATAATTATTGATATAAATTTGAGTAAATCTCGATGCGTGCAAACAATAATTTACCAATACGCCAAATATTCAAAAAACAATAATCGATGATTAAAAATGAATCGTTTATCATTAAAGTTTAATTACTTCGTGAATAAAAAATCTTACTACTGCCTATCGAAAAATTTCATCGCGTTTTCTATTAACTAGCAATTAGCTCGATTTAATTAATCAAGACAAAGATCAATAAGAGAATATCTTCATCGTTAATTCTCTCTCTCTCTCTCTCCCCCCCCCCCCCCCCCTCTCTCTTTCACTAGCAGACTGTCGTACGTATTGTTCAACGCGACGTTCGAGAGCCGTGGAAATTCCCAGAAGGTCGCGATCGTGTTCGCCGTCGCGAAGATGACGACGTCAACGTCGTGGGCGCCGTCGACGTTTGCAACTCGTCTCTTCCACTCCGTCCGAGTGGACGACAGAGATTTTCACGAGCTAGTGCGAATTTCCGTCACGAGTATAGGCCGAACAAGCGGCGAGTGTGTCCTATAAGCGTTCTTCCTCGTCGTCTCCGACCGAGTGGAGACGGGAATAGAGTGCGAAAAAGGTCGTGAACGTCGTCTCGTCGTCGAGCAATTTAAGCTTTTTAAACGAGAGGAGTTCAGAGAGAGAGAAAAGAGAGAGAGAGAGAGAGATTCTCGAGTGCCACGGCAGACGACGAGGAGGGCGAGCGACGAGTACACCCGACTTTGAATCAGGACGTCGAACCGAAAATAGGTCAACTCACGTTTCTTTATAAATAAATAAAAAAGAAACCAAAAAAATACAACTTGCCTCAATTTTTTTAAATTCGTTTAAAAATTTGCAACTAGAAGGAAAATCTACAATCTCGACAAAAAGAAAGACAGAGGTAGAGAGAGGGGGTGAATATGCGTGTATATGTGTGTGAGAGAAAGAGAGAGAGAGAGAGAGAGAGAGAGAGAGAGAGAGATAAGTGTGTCATGCATCGTCACGAAACGAGAACTTTTATTCTATTTATTTCTATTTTTTATTATACTTCATTTTCTTTCCAACGACCAGGGACACAGCAGTGAGTGAGACAAGAGTCGAGAGATCAGCAGGTGTTTCAGAAATAGAAATAGCGAGAGAGGCAACTCTGTTGGTAATGCTGTCGGAGAAACGTGTAAAATAGTCGTATGTGAACGAGCGGAGCGACCTCTTAAAAAAAAAAAAAAAAAAAAAAAAAAAAACCAAAAAAAAAAAAGTATCGTTGTCGTTCCCGATTCACCAACCCGACCATATACATGCCTAAACCTAAACGTATATAACGCATGGGTATTTCTATATTCGTTCACGATCTTCTTGGTCAAGGCTTCGCTTCGTCGATATGAATAGTTTCCATTAAACATAGATATAGCCAGCTCCAACTGTCGAGCGAGAATCATCTCGTGTCTCTCAATATCGCTATACACTTCGATCATAATTACATTCTATATGCGTCATTCAACTTTGTACACCGCGCTATCCACGAGACGTTAAATCTTGAGACAAGATCGAGAGAGAAAAAAAATACAAAATGAAAAAAAAGAATTTAAAAAAAACGAAAAACGAAACGAAAAAATGTTCGGTTTACTTTTTTTTTCTGGACGCATAAACATTATCGTCGTATCGTTGGTATCGATTAGAATTGCGAGAATGAACCGAAGAACACTTTCCGTATCGTTCATCTGTGTCGAGCGAAAGAGAGGGGCACGGAGAAATGATAATGAGATAACTGTGTGAATATATATATATATACATGTGTGTATATATATATTTGCGACAAGCACGTGACGTCGTCGAAGAGTAGAGATCGTACGATGCTTACGCGCAAAGGTCGGGGCCAAACAAACTAGCGAACTGCTCGCAAACTCTCCGCTAATATACGCGAGCGAAGGGTGGTCAGGGACGAATGCTTTCGAATAGAAAGAAAAAGGAACATCTATCGAGAATCATTTTTCGACAAGAACGTCGGTAATGAAAGAAGAAAAAAAAATAAAAGAAATTGATTATTCATTGCGACAGAATAAATCTTCGAAGTGAATAATCGATCGTAAAAAAAAGTCGTCTTTTTTTCGCAATAATCATTTTGATAATCGTTTTATCTTGAATTTAATTATTTTTTTTCATTCACGCTCGATCGCTCGCGGCGAGAGTTCGAGCGCGAAGGGAATTAAGCAAGGTTCGTAAAGAAATGTTGCAACGAGTCACGATTGAAAATTAAAGCGGGCCATCGTAGCCTTCGATTGTGATAAGAAAAGAAAGAAAAAAAAACAAAGAAACATAATAATCAACGAACAACGTCGAAATCTACTCGAGTGGAAAATTTTGCACCGTCTCGCGCATTCGAATATTGTTTAGAAAATAAAAATAATTATTATCGTATTAATTAACAAAGTAACGAAATTATAATAATATTAATAATAATAGCAATAAATAATTCGTATTGCGAACGACGTAATTAATCGATGCGGAAGAGGGTTGGCCCAGTGGAAATGTACGTTCGGTCATACTCGAGGTCTCCCTCGATATATTCTAACGAGAGAAATATATATGGACGCGGGGACTAACGGGCGGGAGAAGTATAAAAATTCTCGATATAATCGCGCGCGTTACACGTATCGAAAGAGTTGCGTGAACGAACGAGTGTGTTGTTGACGCAACACGACCAATGAATTTCTGTGTCGATGTGCCTCTAGTACACGATGCAAAAGGTATGTATCATAAAAATATGTATATACATATGTTTATACGTGTATTTGTATAAATATGTGTGTGTGTCGCGAAAGAACGTAAGAGATGCTGAACCAGCTGTTTCATGCGGCGATAACAAACATCACGTTCTACCGGAGATGGACAGAATCCGAATAAAAATAAATTCATAATTATTTAATCGTGTAAAATGAAGAAATTTGACGTTTTTTTCGCGACATATCGATATTTATTGCAGGAAAATAATTTTTAGGCCTTGAAATAAAACAACAATTTATGACATTAATTTTTGTCGAATAAAAAAATGGACGAAATTATTTAACCGTGTAATACAAATAAATTCGATTGTTTTTTTTTGATATATCGATGTTTATTGTGGGAGAATAATTTTTAACGTTCATAAAAATAATTATTATGTTTTTTTTCATGGTGGTCTTCACTATTTTCGATACAATCATCGTCGTCTGATCATTATTCGAATTGTCTTTTTTTATTAAATTCTAATCGACCCTCGTCTCCGTGAAAGGAAAGCCTCGCCGATGAAATGAACGAGAAGAAGAAAAAAAACAGCTCAACGTATGAATCACCAAAAAAAATTTCCATCCAGCATCGAATACATCGCACCAAGTGTCTGAGCCTCCCCTCTTCTCCCCAAATGGGAAACGCGAGTGACAAACGGCTTCGTTCCCTCGCACTCGTCAATTTCTTTGTTATTTTAACTTCGACAGATTTCGCATTACGCGTTGAGTAATTTGTTTATTATCGAACGCGTTATACAAACGATGCAATTTTGCGTGTAAATTTAAACATCGAGAAAAAAAACCGTTACCCCCAAAATTTTTTTCCATTTTGTTAACGAAAACAAAATTTTATTGATAAATTATCGCCGTCGTGAATTTATCATCTTGGCAGATAATTTCCGTTGGCTTTAATCGAGATTTATTTAGAGGATATTTTTTTGATGGAAAGATTTCGACGAGGCTCTATCTTTCCATCAGACTTTCCTTGTTTCTCTCTCTGTCTTCCTCGATCCCTCGAGCACGTCGCTCTGACTCGACTCTGACTTTCTCAGTCTGTCTCTTTTCCTCTCTCTCTCTTTTTCACTCTATCAGAGATCTAAATATTTTATTTCACTATACTCGCTCGCCACGCTTCGGCTAACCAATGAAATAAACAAACAAACGAATTATCAAACGCTCGTTCTTGCGTTACTTCCGTATTCACTTTTTAATTTAAATACGACGCCGGATTAACATTATGAATTTTTATCATTAATTTTTCATTCGATTAGAAAACGATGTTATTTTTACAACGTTTAGTAACGATTATCGATCGACAACAAGTACGCATTGAGATTGAAATCAATAAAATAATAAGCCATCCTATAATTATTATAATCAAAAATAAATATTAATTTGTGATAATTATTGTCAAGCAAATCGGCAATTTTATTTTCTCACGATCCTCGTCTAAATTTGATCTATGCTAACACAAAAATCTTGAAAATTTGACTTAAATAAATAACGATTAAAAAAATCGGTTCTTACCTTTCTTTGCTTTGGCACCGATCTTCAATCGCGACGGCCACGTTACGTAGGTGTTCGTCTCGTTCATTACCTGTAATCAAACACACGTTCACACTTGAATCATCGAACATATGATTTTTGTCCCTTAACGTACGAGAACGTGAAATTCTAAAAATTCCGATCTATCGCAAGATTTGTACGTGCCTTCTGGAATACGACGAATGAAAAAACAAAACGTACAGAACAGCACATTAGCACGTCGAAGAAAAAGATACATAATGTATGTGTTTGATTATACTTTATGAACAGGCGATATTCAATAGTAATTCCCGTTTCATTTTCAATTTGTATACGATATCGACGTTTCCGGAAAATAATTTTCTATTTTTATTTCCCGCTCGATAATCGTACGAAAAAGAAAACTGTTTTTTTTCATTCAAAAATACATTTTCTCGTCGTTAAAGCTTTGCGCTTTTTTTGTACTAGTTTTGTACTCTACTTTTTGTACTTAAATTTGTCACTTTCGAGCAAAAATAATTTGATCAAGATTGTTGTAATTCCTCAGTTCGATTTGAGCAGAAAAATGTACTATAGGCGATCTTCGATCGAGTGTACCTCCCCCTCCGGTTTTGTGAGTTATAGCAAGATCGAGCGTCATTGCACCGTACGCAGAATAAAAATGTAAAAAAAAATGAAAGACCCGAGCCAGCACACCAGTGTTACATAAAGATACGATAAATCGTACGACGTGTATATATGTATTTTTCTTTGCAGGCTTTTCGTCACATCGGTCTCGCTCTCGCTCCAACATATCGGCAGAAAACCAGAATCCCCGAACGGAAAATCTCGCCTGCGCATCCCGTCAAAACGGTAAGTCGATAAAATTTCAAATAACGACGTTTTAATTGAAAAAAAATCGTAAAAAATAATGAAAAATAAATCGTTAAAAATAATAAAATTTTATTTTCGGCCGTTCAAACTTTTCGTAAAAAAAACGAAGAAGTCGTTAATATTCAATTCCACCACCATTAATAATTCAATAACGAGATTAGAATGTTAAAATGTCGGTGACAAAATGAGAAATGTGAAGCGATAATGATATAAAATAAAGGCTTAAAATAAAAAGTCCATTATTTACCACGGTCATTTTTTAAAATATTTTCCACACGGCGTTTCTTCTCTTCTCTCTCCAGTCTCGTCCACGTAACGAGATTTCTCCGCTTCCCACTTTACGTTTAACACGAAAATTGTCTTTTTATATTTTATCGATCCGTTTAACGATCGATTTATTGTTTTATTAATTCCAATTTCTTTTTCTTTTTCGCTCGCAAAACACGTAAACCGATAGTGCCGATCGAGTTTGTTCACACGCGTCCGTGACCGTGCAACGACGTACGACCGGATGTCGTAGCTCTCGTTTCCCGACGATGCACGAACGATTTCACGAAGCTCGATTCGAAACTACGCTCGCGAAATTTTTCCAAAACCGCTACAAAATTTATTGCGCTTTCGTCGGTAAACGGACACTGCGTCTCGTTCCAACGGAGATTCGTCAGCTGTTTTGTGCTAAATAATCGTTGCTCTAAGTCCCGCGATATAAGCGATATGTATTGCACGGCCACGTTACTCGCACGTTATTAACACGAGCTCGTGATAACGCGTAACCGAATTCGACTATCGGTTACTTTCACTCCTGGTTGCAGCCTGATACCACATTTCTATATATCTGTTCCTTTTTTCTTTTTTTCACTGATATGCCTCGATTATGGACACTTTATTCGTATACCAATACTCGTGACGAAAACTCGTTTTTGTAAAACGATCGAATGAAAAAACGTTTTTTTGTTTTGTTTTTCGTTTGGGGATGATTTATCTCGCGACGATCTTCGAGCTTTCTATCTATCGAGACGATAAGACCAAATTTTATTCAAAGTCGGTGAATTAATTTCTTTTTTTGTTTTGTTTTTTGTTGTTTTATGTTTCAGCAAAAAATAAATAGTTACTTTTAGAAATTTCTATAACGCTTAACGCTCTCGGAAAGTCTATAGATTAATAAAATTAGCACGTAACGACGACGTCTAGTCGGCGCTTTTTGAAAACACCGGAGACCGGTTTCGATCCGTCAAACAGGTGTAAAGTTGAATTCATTCACTGAGAAATACCAAATGGTTAATTTATTTTACTCTCAGAGCTCCGTCCCGTTTTAAATCTCTCGTTCGATCACAGCTTTGATCGAATAACGGTTGACGAATTTAAAAAAAAAACAAAAACAAAAACAAAAATAAAACTTTTCGTATTCGATACGAAATTTGATAAATTTTTACGATTTACAATTTTGATTTCGTTCGTTTTGGCTGGTAAAAAATTGTCCGTAGTTGTTTTTTTATTGTTTTTCTTACGACGAACCGCGTAATAAAGCGTCGACGTATAAACGCGTACGTGGATGCTGTCGATTCACGAAAATGATTTGCACATTACGTTTCGACCGCCAGTCCATGGCCAACGTTCCCAAGAGACGCGTCTCTCTCTCTCGAGAGTTAGCCAACGAGCAAAATTTCCTCGACCACCTTCCTCGTTCCGCTTCAGGTCACTCGCGAATTTTTTATTTTATTTTTTTTTTAACGACACTTATCGTCCTCGTAATTTTTCACGACGCGTAACGTTAATTTCCTCACTGTAAATTCACTCAGCGACACCTCCAACCTCGTAATGTTATCTTTTTAAAATAAAACCGTATATTTTTATTAACCGCACGTCTGTTTTTTTTTCGACGAGATATTTGTATTGTTTTCTTTCTTTTTTCTTTTCTTTTTTAATCGTTTATTTAATTTCACGAATATTGCCGCGAGAATTTGCGAAACGGAGCTTTGCCTTCGAAACCGAGAAGAAAAGTGGAAACGTGGATAAAAAGAATTTTAAAAAATATAAAAAAAAATAACAACAACAACGAAAAAAACGAAAAATACGTTTGATCGATCGAGAGCGAATTTGGTTCCGTACCGCCACGGAATCGCTGGCTCGACTGACTGACTAATTCGAGATAATATGTATAACGGGTTGTACACGCGCGGCGGTAACCGCCTCCCACTCGACCTACCGCACACACATACTGTTCCTCGATGAGTAGCGTTTTTCTTCCTCCACGCAACATACGAAGCCGCTACGTGGCTTTGTGTGTGTGTGTGTCTGTGTTTTATACGTACGTACGTCAAGCATGATTGTGACTTTTCCTTATAGTAGCCCACCACCTTTCCCCCTAGTCGACGTAAGTAAGATCCTCGGATTTATGCGATCGATTTTCGTCGTTTCGAAGTCCAACGCGACAGGTGATATATAATGCACCATTAATTTTTTTTATTTTTCACCAATGACAGAAGACAAAAAAATTATAACGCAACGAAAAACAAGAGCTACCTAGTCGTTCCGCTCAGAGTTCACTCAACAAAAGGAAATTATCGTCTCGAGACTACGTGTAAATTGAACGACGATAAGAAGAAAAATGTTGTTATATAAATTGACAAAATTTACGTAATTTAATCGTTGATAATTAATTAAAATTGTAATAATTCTTGAATTAATTTAATTTATAATTAAATATTAAATTATTCAAATATCGAATGAATTTCTTCTGAAGTTGAAGGGGCAAGGAGTCCTCGATTTATTTATCGTGGAACAAGTCAAAATTGTCGTCGAAATTGTCGTTGAATTTGCTTGAATCGCTCGGATATTATTGTAATCCCTTGATTTGACAATGACACGTTTCGTAACACGTCCATTTTGTTTCACCCTCCCTCCTCATCATCATCTCTCTTTCCCTCTCTCTCTCTCTCTCTCTCTCTCTCTCTTTCTCCCCATCTTTATTGATAAAATTTCAGGTTCCAGCGACCGACGAAACTCGATGTTTTCTAACGTTGCATTATTTACGGGATAGGAACCAGAACGAAAGGGTTAATCGAGTCTTTCGCCGACATTGTTTTAGAGGCATTCACCCCGCAAGGTCGTCCGAGTTCGATTACAACTCGCTCGGTTACTCTCGCTTTCTCTCTTCGCCTCTTTTGCACACTTTACGTCATTTGCAATTTGAACCACAATGAACTTCGTCCCGTAACGGGCACGCCGTTTGTACCACCCCGATTATCGCCATGATAACGATATCAATAAAATTTCAGCGACGATATAATTGTTTCAAAAATACACGCCATTCCCGTTCATCCGCGAAATTTCGACGCGTGTTTACACGGTACAAAAATGAATAATTAAAAATCTTTCTTTTTTCACGAGGTAAGAAATAGTTTTTAATTTGTTTGATTAAAAAAAAATTATTTACGTTCGTACGACGTTGATCGTTCGATTTGCATACGAAAAAAAACATTCATTTTTTACGAGGTAAGACATATTTTTTAATTTGTTTAAAGTACAAAAACAGTAATTTGCGTTCGTTCGACGTTGATTATTTAATTTTTATACGGATATTCGATTCGATCGATCACTCGGCTCGATCGGCAACCGGCCGAGATTTCATACGAGCCGAATAATCGAACGGTCGTAACTTGACAGAACCACGGCCTTTGGGGGTCGAGGGGAGGAACGAGCGAAACGAGATTTGCGTTTCGATATAATATTCGCGTCTCGTTTATCGTCCGGGTGAAAGGAAAGACCAGATAAAGCCACGGGGTTTTATTTTAATTCAACGTGTCTTTTTATCCGCGTATCGCACGATCCGTAACGTAAAATTGAATCTTTCAATCGTAGGTAACAATTCAACGACATATCACATCCGCCTTTTCGCCTCTGCCACGTGTAACTTTAAATTGCAAATCTCACCTCTTTCCACGTTCCTCCGTGATTCTTTCGACAATAACATTTACGACTTTTCGTTAATTCTCGCGATGGAAAAAAAACAAAAAAAGCACAAAATCGCCCACTACGGGTGACCGGTGAAATCTTCGAGTAAACGCGTTTAAATATTTCCAAAAAAAATTCTATCTATCAAATTTTCCGATTATTTCGAATAATTTTTTATTAGCTTTTTTTATTTTGCGAAAATTTCGATTTCACTAGGCAACATCCTCGGTCGACCCGATGATTTTCCTATTGAGATAAATAAGCTCGATCGACGATACGGCGACGAAGGTCCAGAAGAAGAAAAAATCAATCGAACCAGCAACGGCGAATACCGTGGATATCGCGACGACATTTATTTTTTTAAATTTATAAACGAGACGACCGCATGCACGGAAAGACCGGTGTAAATATATCTGTATAGCGGGACCAATGGAGTCTCTCGACTACTAGGACGACACCGTGGTAAAACGACTCGATCTAAAATTATAACGTCATATACAAGTCGCGTTACGCACGGTGCAGCGCGAGTCGACTATATCCTCGAGCGTGTGTCTCGGTATTTCTAGAACTCCGGGATAGGACAGTCTCGCCAACCCCTTTATTCCACCACACGGAGAGATTCCGTGTCCGTCGATGCGAAAATTGAATCGCGATGAAAACGAAAAAAAAAAATTCCCGAGGAATGACGAAATGAATAAAAAAAAACAAAAAAAAAATTTTTTTTTTCGTAATTTTGTTAAATCGCGATAATGTCTTTCTTATCGATGTGATTTTCGTTAAAACGTATGATTAACCGGTGTTTCTTCCATCGTGACCTCCCGGACGGAAAAAGACAAAGAAAGAGAGAGAGAGAGAGAGAGAGAGAGAGAGAGAGAGAGAGAGAGAGAGAGAGAGAGAGAGAGAGAGAGAGAGAAGTCGAGAATCGTTATTTATAGCACGAGACATACCGAAGCCCTAGACGGAAAAATATAAAAATATGATTGTAGCGAAAAATGCATAAAGACGTCGGCCTCGTTATGAAAATTGATAATGCTAATCGCGAGATAAGGATGTATGAAATTTTGATAAAAATGATTGAGAAAAGACAGCTCGTGGAAAAAAAAATTATTCCATCGAGATATAATTCTTTACGGACGTGACACAATTGCCTGGCTCGACAATGCTTTCGATCTAACGTCAATAAAGTTTGTTCGATTTACAATCGATACTATTTGATTAAAATAGAATTTTTATCGCTCTACGATGAAAAAAAAAACCTGACCTGACTCTTGCCAAAACTTGTGACTATTTCCCCTTTATTATTATCACCTGCTCGTACGTTTTATATTTTTGTCCTCGGAAGACGCGTTTTAGTTTACGACGATAAATTCACGCCGTCGCAGTGACGTCAAATTTTCCGCGTTCTCCTTTTCCACTGGTGCACGGTGAATTTTTTTTTTCATCCGACACCGTTAATTCACTCGTAACGTTTGCACAAGTGCGAGACAATCTCATCTCCGAACGAGAACGATAATTCGTCGTTTTTTTAAAATACAAAAAAAATTGTTTTCCTTTCTCGTCGAGCTATTTTTATTTTTTCTCGGAGATATTTTCTTCTCGCATTTCGTGGATTTAAAATTCATCGTAGTTCGATCGCCCGCGCGTAATAATCTTAAAAAGACTTCGACCGATGACGTTTTCACGGAACGAGATGTTGAACGATGACGTCGATGACGAAGAGGATGATGTAACGCAGGAGTGTCCTAGGATGACGACTTTTGCGTGCGATACACGCGATCAAAAATTTTTGTCCCCGAGTTTTCAAACGCTACACACCGGATATCGAATATTTCGAAGATAAAGAATCTTCGTTTTACGAATTAATCAAAGAAAAATATCGAGGATGATTATATATCGAACAAATGATAATAATTGCGACACCTGGCGGTCGAGATGAGAAACCTAATCTTAATCTTACTCTCGATGTTATCAACTCACCTTGTGGAAAAAAGTCGCAGCGGTCTCTCCGCATTCTCGCTCGCCTGAAAGAAAATAGTAAGAGTGATTGAAAAAAAAAATTTGTTCACGAGACAACGTTGAGAAATCTCAACGTCTACATAATAGATGCGTACATAGGGAAAATCGTGGTAAAAATCGGTTAAAAAAATGAATTATTATTTACATAAATTTGGTATATACCTAACCATCTATATATATATATATAAATATCGCGTACATATTTATATATATCTATGTGTACATACTATATACACATATATATATATATATACAACATATGTATGTCATCATGGTGTGTAGTCAACACTATTGTGCTTCGATATATAGTGCCCTAATCGCGCGACGTTAATTGACAAACATCCCGTGACAACCGAATAATAAGAATAGAAGTGTGACAGTTCGCGAATGTATAATCTCGTTTACAAACACAGTGTGTAACGCCGAACGGGGAGAATATTTAAATCGAGAATCAGCAGTTTATGACCAACGAAAAGCAAAATTTCGTAAACACCCGTTTCACGCCCAAGGAAGTCCCCCTTCCCGATCGATGCAGAATCGTTCGATCGGTACAAAAATCGAGAAAAAAAACGATAGAGAAAAAAAAATGTTTTCGACAAAATCCCTTAAAATTCGTGAATCGCGATCGATTATACAAACGGTGCGCGGGTCCAAATGCTCATGAGAATTTTAAAAATAGACGTTTATCGTTTCGTCGATGAATTCGATCGGGAACGATGCAACCGTTTCTTTGGCCGGTAGTACGGGACGGGCCTCTCTCGTGTCGTATCAGCTTGTATTCCGGATAATGAATTATTCATCGAGATCTGTCGTTGCCTCGTCGACAAGAGGGACGCGATAGTTCTTACTCCTCGATTCACCACTCTCTTCGTATACGTGAAAACTAACGTACAAGCGAAAATATTTTTCGAGAAGACACAACCCCTGGTCCCAATTAACTTCAACCCCTTAAATTCGATGATATATCGACGATCGATTGGAAAATTCGAAATATTTAACGACGATGAAAAATTTATTAGATAATTGTAAAAAATTGATAAATTTATTATAAATTATTGTCATAAACGATGGGTAAAACTTTATTTAAGAAAATTGAAAATTTTGCGAATATTGAAATAATCTTTAAAAAAAATATATGTTCGATGGAAAATCGTAATATCTCACCTATGAGCATGTTCTCCAATTTTCGTCGATCAACGCGAAATCTTTCCTGGTGCAATTCGTCGAGACTCGCCATTCCGAGAAACGTAGCGAGATCGCGGAGTTCCTCGCGACTCTCGTACACCGATGTCCCGGAAATGCTGGTCGTCCCGGTGCCCTCCGACGTCTCGGACATCGTTTCGGCAGCCGAACGACGCTCGCTCTGTATCACCTCGTCCGGTCTCATTTTTTTTTAAACGATCGTTAACCCGCAATTAACAGTCGTCGATTACCCTCGTGATTGTACGTTGCTACGTTCTTCTGTTTCCTTGAGAAATTAAAATTATTTCCTCACGATTAATCAACGGGAATTATAAATTATCATTAACTTTGATCAAATTAATAATTATAACGATTAAATTATAATACTGCGAAACGATGATTTTCACGAATCGACGACCATCTTTCATTCAATACGTGTCGCAAAATCTTATAAATTTCGAGCTTCGTTTGAACTTTTCGTTTGTCGCACGTGTATATAGAAATTGCTCGGTTGAGGAGACACGAAGGACAATGGTACACCGACCCCGGGGCAGTTTGCGTCCTTCGAAGAGGTTCTGCTTGTGCGCTTTGGGATACAAATCGAATAAGCGAAATGGAGAGAAAGAGAGAGAGAGAGAGTGAAACGAACGAGATCCATATATCGAGCTAAATTAAACGATATTTATTAATGTAATTAATTTGCATGATAATATCCACCGATTAATCGAGAAATTAATTAAATTAGAAAAGAGAATAACGTTATACCGACGTAGGTCGTTGAAAACATATATTACGAACATCTCGAGCTTGATTTAACACCTTTGATTCAATTTCGATTATTTTTACACCTCGATCATTTTTACACCATTATATTTCAAATATTCAACGAAACTTCCACCTCGTGAAAACCGATCCAAACCGCCACTAAATAATTTCTTGTCTTCCAACACAAATCACAACGAGATTAAACGAATCAAAATTACTCGCGTAAATAATTCATAAAACCATCGTCTTTAAATTCATAAAATTAAGAATTAAGAACAAAAATTCAAATTATAATATTTTCGTACGGAAAAATGAAAAATTACGGTTTATCGACAAATGCTGGCCTACGAGTGTCCCTGACCCCGGACATTCACCCCTAATACAAACTCGCGAGTCGCGAAAAAATAAACAAATAAATAAATAAAAACGTACCTTTATTTACGTAACTAGATCGTCTCTCCTCTCGCTTCCTCCCTCTCTCTCTCACCCTCGCCCTCGCGATAATTACAACTCGTATTCTTATTCTATCCTTCCGTGTTTGTGTGGGAAGAGAGACGAATAAGAAACAGAGAGACAACGAGAAAGAGAGAGAGAGAGAGAAATATAATCACCGGCGTTACGATTAACGGTTTCGAAAAGCAGGAGAGAGAGCTACCACCTCCTCGAGAGACGCGTGCGAGAAAGAATCATACCGCGGGTAATTCCTCGTCGTGACGACGAAATTTCTTGGAAAATGCGTTTCGCCAAAATTTCAACGTGATTTCGCGAATTCAAGAGGGTGGGGGTTACGGGGCGTCGAAAAATCCTCCAATCGTATTTAGGCAAATTACGTTTAACAGCCCTTTCCTCCCCTCCCCCTGTCGCCTCACCCCACGCAGTCGCGTATTTCGACAAGGCGCGTTTTTGCCTCCGCCGTCCAGAGACGCGCACGCGGTTAACGATTCGGACCAATCGGCAAAACGAAGAAATTTGACGTATCGTCGTGTATACATGCCCGAGGGAGAAAGTCTCGATGACGAGTTGGGACAATGTCACACACCGGAGACACCTCGGCAACCCAGAACGACCTCATGGCGCTAATCAGGATTCAAGTGACGCGGGGAAAGAGAGAGAGAGAGAGAGAGAGATCGACAGTTAAGAGGAATAAAAAAAAATAACAACACCAGAAAAGAAAGAAACGGAGAAGAAAAAAAAGTGTTTTCGACGACGAAGACGAACATCGTCGACAGGCACGTGCCCACGAGGAATTCCGTCACTCGCTCCGGTGTCGACGGCCCCTCCGGCAAAACAATTCCTTCCCTCGTTTTCTTTTTTTTTCACCCTTTTTTTCTTAACGTTATTTCTCGACTCGAACCGACGGAACAAAGTGTCGTTATATTTTTAGGCTTTATCCGTTCGCGAAACGGGAGAGGTAAAGAAAAAACGAAAACAGTGACATTTTAAAGACGTTTGGGAAGGATCGTTCGACGAATCTAGATAAAAATTGAAATCGCGAGGGATTTTAACGAATGCTTTTATTTCTTCTGTTTTTTTCTTCTCAAAGCTCGATTAAATTATTCGCCGATGATTCGAGTGTCGAATCGATCGAATTTTTGGAGAATCGGAGGATTCGCACGGGGATCTTCGTGAACTCGAACAAAGGTGAATATCGGCCGAGAGTTTCGAATTCGACGTTACCACGAAGGTCATCCTTGTTGTATCGCAAAACAATAGAATCTGATTTATAACGATGTTTACCGCGTTGTGAACTCTCTCGCCCGTCACATAGCTTCGTACGTTACGCTTCGACGATTCTGTCGTCTCTCGAAATCGCGCGTGTCGACGATATGATATTCGTAAATTGATTTATCAGGAGCGACGCTTCGGCGATTATTACACTCGATCGATTCCACCGCGCGATAAATCACGTACGCACAACGCGAATAATCGTGTTAATAAACGCGAGAAAGCTCCGCGACGTTTATCACACCCTTAATTAAGAAATTTTTACAAACCTTTTCGTGCGACAGAAATAATATCAGCGGTCGTAATTTTGTTTCTCGATGAAATTAAATTGGGAGAATCGGGTCGATGATGTTTCGTTGATACTCGACGAGGAAAGAAAAACGGGCGTTCAGATCCACGTGGGTGAGAAATCGAGGGGCGATTATGTTTTTCTTTTTGTCCTTTCGCGATTATCTTACGAGCGTTCGAAGATTTTGTTCGAGGCTTTTTTAAACCTTGAAATTCTCACGGAAGAACGATTATAATTATCGCGCGACAATTTAATCACCCACCGTGGTTGATATCGCCCGATTTCTTCCCTCGCGAAGCAAACGCGCGGTTTTATCCGCGAATTTAGACACGAGAGAGTGTCTCTTTGATTTTTGTCTGTTTTCCTTTTTCGAGTTATTTAATTATTATAATTATACGTGAATAAATAATCATTAGCGTGATTTTATTTGTCGGAGCAGAGAAAAGAGCACCGACTCTGCGCCGATTTCAACGTTACTGAGACGGTGAACGACGGGTGAGACACGCGGGACTTGCGAAACCCCCGCGCGCTTCCCTCCTTAATCCTCGTCGTTCGTCACTACCTCGCATGTACTCTCGTGTCGTCATAATTTCAGCCCGCACTTGTCAAACAATCTTTCGTAATCGTTTTCAAAATTGTTTGGACCACGATCTTTTTGATTAAACATACGCGTTGCCACGTGATAACGTATGGCTTTTTATTAAAATAATTTTCTTTTATAATTATACCCGTTTAGAAATTATTCAATAATATGTTTAATCCGAATTTACTTCGATGAAAAGTTCAATAAATGAGAGGTGGTTATTCAACCGTGGGCTATACTGTCGCCATTTAAATGAATAATAACATAATTTATCATTCGATTAATTATGTATATATAGTACACTACACATATTGTATTAATTATAGATTATTATCAATTACGGTGGAACTTTCACAATTTCATAATTTTACTATCATCGAGATATCGAATCAGACCAGATGAGGCTGAGTATTCGAATCACGTGCTATTTTCGTTCTCATTAATTGTCATTGCTTCATTAGCAGAAATAATTTAATAAGAAGTTTATAAGTGGGTCGTAGTAACGCAATGTTATGCTCCATTTACTTCATTTCTACGGTTAGTATCGATTTGTACCTAGGAATATAATAATAATATAAAACAATTCGCGACTGTACGTTCACGAAATTCACAAACAATTCAGATTTTATGCAACAATGTAGATTTAAGATTGCAATTGCATTCAATTCTGCACGACAACACATTTTGCCGTTTCAAATATGGCCGACGAAAGAAGATGCGGCAAAGTAGTCAAATAACGTACTCTTTACGTTTTGAAGGTCACGCGATATTTCTTATTGAGCAAATTTTTATTATCGATCGCGTAAATAACATGATAAATTTTATTTTACGTTTTGTAAGGTGACTATTTATTGAGTATTGTTGAAACAAGACTAACTTAATATGTAACAGTAATGTGCAGGCACTCAGTCGAACCTGGACGTTCGTGCTGAACGTACCGAGGTTGACGCGTGACTCTTGGTCTTCGTACGACCAAACATAACATGTATCTTAACCTCATAGTTCGCTATTCTTATGGAATTATCGATGTGATATGAAATTATGTTTAACTCATAGTCTTCCATGTGACGTAACAAATTTTCGGTGATATCGCGGCGTATGAACGATTCAAAACAACGTTAAAATTGGTCGCGTCTCGGAGAGGTTATACCGAACCAGTGACTTCCTAACCTCTCAGCCATTGTAAACGACGAAAGTTCGTTTACATTAATCATCTTTTTAAGTAATTATCGTGACAAGTGAGTGATAAATTATTCAATCATGCTGAAAACACTGCGCGAACGCTCGCAGAAGCGTAAAAAATTGCTCGCACAAACGGTAAGTTACTTACTTTTTTTAATAAACGAAAATCTTTATCGCTCTGTAAGCCTTCTGTCAAATTTTCCACGTCCGAGGATTTCCAAACTGTCTTGGTCGATCGAGTTATAGAAACCAGCTTGCATTGACAATTTGACTGTTACATTGACATTGACTGCTAATTCAAGGTTAAATAGTAAATGAATATCTCAATTCGTGACTATGCAAGGTTGAAAATCGCGAAATAACATTTCTTGTTTTCTTTTCACACCGTCCGTGTTTTATTTTTATTTTTGAAATGGTTTATTCTTACTCGTTGCATCTGTGTACCAAACCCGTTAGACTACTAATTATAACATTAATCTTACGACATTATATGGTACGCTATTTTTTTTATGATCTTTTCGCAGCATTACGTATTTTGCTTTTCTTCGCAGTTGGGCGTATCGAGCGTCGACGAACTCAGGCAAATGTTGGGCACCGATGTCGATAACATTCAAAAAAAAAGAGGAAAGACAAAATCCTCCAAAGCCGAGGACGAAGCTAAAAATCCCAGAGAGGACAACGCCGATGAAATAGTTTACAAGGATTCGTCTACGTTTCTAAAAGTACGCACTACGTAACAGAAATATGTAAGAAATTAGTTCAATTGTACGAAAATTGTTTTCCCTTATCGAAAAATTCAATGATTTTAGGGTACGCAATCTTCTAATCCTCACAACGATTATTGTCAGCATTTCATCGACACGGGTCAAAGACCGCAGAATTTCATACGTGACGTAGGCCTAGCCGATAGATTCGAGGAATATCCAAAACTTCGTGAATTGATAAAACTTAAAGACGACTTGATATCGGAAACGGCAACGCCACCGATGTATCTTAAAACCGATCTCCTCAAGTACAATCTCAAAGAGTTAAATTGCAAATTCGACGTCATATTAATAGAACCGCCACTCGAAGAGTATCAGAGAACTTGCGGCGCGACGAATTTAGAACTATGGAATTGGGATCAGATAATGGAACTAGACATTGGTGAAATCGCGGCAAATCGAAGCTTCGTTTTTCTCTGGTGCGGCAGCAGCGACGGTCTCGACATGGGACGTTTCTGTTTACGTAAATGGGGATTTAGACGTTGCGAAGACATATGCTGGATACGCACGAACATTGATAATCCCGGACACAGCAAAAATCTTGACAGTAAAGCCGTTTTGCAGAGAACTAAGGAACACTGCCTTATGGGAATCAAGGGAACCGTGAGACGATCGACGGACGGTGATTTTATTCATGCTAATGTCGATATTGATCTAATCATATCGGAAGAACCGGAGTACGGCTCGATCGAGAAACCGGTTGAAATATTTCACATCATCGAACACTTTTGCCTCGGCAGACGACGGTAAGAGTGAAAAAACATTCTCAGCAATTTTTTCTCAATGAAAAAACTATAATTCACGCGCTTTTTTCCACTCGGATATTCCTTGTACACACCGACGAGTTTAAATGTTCTCGGGGATCGTCCCAAAATATATAATTTCGCTTTTTCGCGTCTTTTATTCTTCTTAATTTGTACCCTATATCAATATCAATGAAGACTTATCTATACTTGCCGTATTAAATCGATGCCTCGGGTCTCTGACGTCTTGACGGTTGAACGCGGTGAAACTTCAACGAGAACACTGCCTTCACAGTGAAAATGTCTGCGATAGTCTGAGTAAAAAAAACTTCGAACCTTTTTACAGCGATATTTAGTACTTTTGGCATGTCGACTCGTCTTCAATGTCAATTGGGTAGTCAATATTTTTCCGAATAAAGTTACACTATCTGCTTGCGAAAAAAAAATATTTTCACGAATAAAACATAGTAAAGCGTTTAAAAATAATTCATAACTGCTAAGTTTTTAATTTTGTTTTAATTTAATATAAATTTTGTCGCTATTAATTTTTACTTTGAATTTTTCTACAAGATTGCATCTATTCGGACGTGACAGTACGATCCGGCCCGGCTGGCTGACCGTTGGCCCTGAGCTGACCAATACAAACTTCAACGCCGATTTGTACAGCAGTTATTTCACGTCGGGTCAAATAACAACCGGCTGTACCGAGAGAATCGAGGCTCTAAGGCCAAAATCACCGCCACCGAAGGGAAAAGTTTCAGGACGTGGAAGAGGAGGTTTCAATCGTGGACGAGGACGAGGAAGGTAAAATTGCAAATAAAAAGAAAAGCCAATAAACGATATATCGTTCATCGACGATAATCGCACAATTATATTCGATGACTCGCGAAAAGCGCAGAATATCTTGTGCGTTCTCCGCGTCGTGATACTTCCCGATCCTTCGATCGTACACGTTCGTCGATCCTTTCGTAACGAAGCACTATTCGAGAGGAGACCAGCTTTTTACGTAATCTCGATGTAAATCTTTTTTTTTTTTTTTTTTTTTTCACTTCAACTTTCTCGTATCATTTCTTTTATTATATTTACTCAACATAAAGTAGGTACATGATATCTTCTTAGAAATAATAATTTAAAAAATTGAAACTGCGTTGGTGAAAAAAAGAAATGAAAAAGAACGAAAAAATAATAATTGGAAAACTTATAAGTGAGACTTTTTCTTTTACCACTCCCGTACGTGTGTGTGTGTGTGTCTCGATAATTTTCCATCTGGGCAATCGTCTTCGATCTCGTCTCTTGGCTATCGTGAAAATACTCGTCGCTGTTACGAACGACGAACGACTCGTTGCAATTCGCGAGACACGCACACACACACACGATAGAGCATTTGTCGCATCCCTTTCCTTGGCTATCGCAGTTTTGGGAATTCCTCGGAAAAAATACTGTGAACCGGATATAATCATGTGTCACGAAAAAAAAAAAAAAAAAACAATGAAAAAAAGAACATGAGCATAATATAAGAGTATAAAGGTATGATTGCTGTCCCAATCTGTCGAGCCTACTAACGCCTACGTAAAATTGTAAAATTAAGATCACATAGCCAATAAACACAACGGTGCTTACGACAGTGCGACGAATTCGTCGCCCTGTTGTGATTTCCCGTGGTTGTCCTACACCCTACGAATATATCAATATATATTCTCATCGATTCAAGTGAACTTCGATCCAGGTAGATTCGCCTCTTTCGCTGTACAAATTGACAAAAAAAAACAAAAATAAAACCAATTTCTTTCGTTTCTCCTTCACTCTTCGCTCGATCGTTGAGTCTTAACTCGAGATTTTTGTTTGTGGGTCGCAGTTCGAATATATACATATACATAAAGACGTGCCACAACATTGGTCTGTGTGTGTGTGTGCTTGGTTTCAATTTTTTTTTTTTTTTTTCAAAAAGTCTACCTTCGTCGATTGAGGATCGACCGTTAAAAAAAAGCTAAGGTCTATCGAGTAATTGATACATCGGTTGCGTTAAATTTTTACATCTCGAAGCTTCACGTACTACGAAAAATGCGCGCGAGTGATTTTTTCTTTTTCTTTTTTCTTCTTTTCTTCCCTTAATCTATCTGAGATCAAGTCAACATGTTTGTACTCTATAGGTTGAATGCGAAACTACTTTTAACAATATAAACCATTTAGCCATATCTCGTCGAGACACGTTTATACGTTTTTTTTCCTCTTCTTCTTTTACAATGATTATAAATCTTCATAAAATCCCAAACAAAAAGAAAAAATAGCAAAATATTGAAACGAGAGATTGAGTCAAGAGTTAAAAAATTCGATATTTCCTTTTTCTCCATGTTCATCGGGGGACCAAAAACAAAAAAACAAACAAACAAAAAATAGATACTTCATCAATGAATAAAAACTGGCGATACCTACTGGCTTAGGTAATTCACAATTCGCAGCCTGATCTATCAATCTGGTCGTAATTGGATACATATGCATATCTAAAAAATATATATATACACACACACACATATATATACGTGTATATATATATATATTTAAGAATCATTAAATGTAACGCGAATTTTTGCGCGATAAAAAGAGGAAACAAAAGGTCAATTGCTTATTTTTATCGGCACTGATCGAGGTGTCTAATAAATAACGGACCACATCGACGCACGAGCGTGATTATCTCTTTTAAACCCATTTATCTCGCTAAATAAATAAATAAAGAAATGTTCCCTAATTAACTAACGTACGACGTTCAATCACATAGGGCCGTTCAACGCAACTATCTCTTAGTCGTCACGATTGCGTCACGAGGCTACCGATAAATCTCGTCAAGTATTTCCTTGTTTTTATTTATGTTTTTTTTTTCTTCTTCTTCTTTCGTGCTAGTCGACGCCTTGACCAACTATCTCAAATTCGAACCAATCGCTCGGCGACTCCTCGGCAAAGACAACAAACTATCAATTTGATAAACGAAAAACGTCGGGCATGCTTAATCGAGAGAAGAAAAAAAAGAAATTGTATGGAACAAAAAAAAAGGCAAATTTGCAATTACTTTCATGGGACTGATGTGATTTTCTTTTTTTATCGTTTTACCGAGAATTCAAAAAAATAAATTTCTTCCTCGTTTAAACACATCCGTTGGATCTCGCGAGGATAACACGACGGGCGGTGACGTCCTCGGTATCTTATCAAATCAATTATCCAGGGCGGGGCCGGAGGATGCGGGTTGTAATTAAAAAGAATTTTTAAAAAATTAATAAAAAATTGTTGAAAAAAAAATCATGCTCAGCGGATGGCAGGCGGGAGATGCGATGGTTGATGCGTTTTTATCGATTGATCAATTGGTAATCAAGCGTTGTATTGCAGTCGGGAGTTGATCGTCTGTGAGGAGTTTAGCTCTGATTGGCCCGCCATCAGTCATGTCTCAAAATCACAAATACGTGGATTCCCCTGCAAGCAGACCCAGTGTCAGTCATGTTTTTAAAACCATTCGCTGAATTTTTCTTTTCTCTTGTTCTTTTTCTTTTTTGTCATGATTTTACAAAATATTACAAAAATGCGATATCGATCGAACGATCAACGTTTCTTTTTCAGCGGTTCTTTCGTTATCTTACACATAGCGCATCGGAAATTGGCATCGTTCGTACGGAAATTTCATTCGGAAAAAATAATTATCCAAAATGTCTGTCGATTGGAAATTAAAAAAATACCATTTGATTCGAAGACAAAAATCACTTTTAACGATAAATCGAGCGATGCCCATTTCTGGATTACGACACCACAAAATTGAGAGGACTTTATAAAGCATGAGATTAAAAAAGAATGAAACGGTAGAGCTCGCAGAACCCCGTATCTAGTATTATGAATATTACACTATATATCGATATAACGAATACGAAAACGAGATTATTATTCCGTTTATCGTTTTCCGTTTTTTTTTACACGGCCACATGGTGTTAATAAGTTATTCTCGAACTATAATAAATTATAAAACTCGATTGCATGCACAGATCGTCGATTGAAACTTACGCAAGCACCGTATGGTAATTTTATAGGGTGACTCCGGGAGTGCATGAAAGACAGAGAAGGTGAATAGTATGAAAATCGCTCGAAGGAAGTCATTTTTCGTTTGTTTGTTTCTTTTCTTTTTTTTCTTTTTTTTATAGTAACATTCGATTTTATTTTCCAAGTCTCGTTTTATCGTATCATTTTTCTTTGCTTTTGTTTTCTTTCTTGTTTCATATATAATGACGATAATTCGAAAGTGTTCTCGAAAATATAATAATATAGTGAACGATGAATCAAGGAAAAGCGAATTCGAATCTCGACCTTTATACACGCGCGATGAGATCGACATAATATTTTGCGTCTTGTCCATTTCGAATTATTCGACCCTTTTTATTTTGTTTACAATGGAAAAAATTGTATTTACAAGAATTTGCTGTTTTTTTTTAGTCGCTCGACGCGACTGGAAGAATAGACGAACTCCATTGCGGGAGATGAATTAATTGTCGATTTATGTATTCGTGTGTATGTGTGTAGTTGCGATTGGTTTATGGAAAATCGATAATTTGGAAAATAGTTAAAAATTTCGTTCTCCCTTTTTCTCGCCTTTCTTTCGATTTTCAAGCTCGAACTAATAACTATCGTCGCAGTGTCGCGATGAAAAAATAATGTCACTATTAATGAAATCACATACGTGTGTAAAAAAATGGCAGAAAACAAAAACGCAACAAGTTTCATCGTAATTTCTCACGTCGTTCTTTTGATTGCAATTATTTTGATTCAACTGTCTCGGCATTCGTTGACGAATAATATAACGAAAGAAAAATATATCACGAGGGTGGGTATTCGATTCGATATACACATCATGAAATAGCCTTACGAACCGCATATTAACATTTATTTCTCAATAACTAATGGTATTACTTAATTCATTTTACAAGAGGACGAAATCATCTCGTCGCAGAGGAGACTCCTTCAACAGGTATTTTTCTTTCTTTTTTGTTTTATGTATGTGTGTACGTGTGCCCGTGTCAGTGTATCTTTATGATTTACTCGTTCGAGATATTCGTAAAAAATAAAAAGACATTACACCCGTTAGTTCACTTAGCATTGTATTTTTTTCTGAATAGGACCGCTCTATTGCAAAAAAAAATATTTTTATGCTAGCACCGGTAAGTGGCAAGTGAGAATTTATACCGAGTCCGTTTAATTCTTTTTTTTTTTTTTTTCATTCGTTTTTCGTTCTTACTCGTTTAATTTGTTATTCTTCGTTTCTCGTACGTCCTCTTCGCGAGAATCGATCGTTTCGTGTTTTTCTCGCCCGGGACAATAAATTATTCGTGTAATGCTTTATGCCTTTGTACTGTTCGAGTATACGTATAAGATGTAACAAACGTATATATTATATATATATATATGTAATATATAATATAACCGAATCGTTAATCGAACGTAATCGTTTCAATGATTATCGTTCAAACAGCGTCAATCGTAATGACGAAAGTTAATGTTCGTTTCGAAAACAGTTTTTATGATTCGAAAATCAAATAAGAAAAAGAAAGCAATCGCTCTCAGCTCTCCCGCTATTTTACACCTAAATTTTAATCCGCAAAAAGGATACGCACCCATACACACACACACATACATACACACATGCAGAAACACGCGCGCTGAGAAGAATTGCTTCTTATTCGAAAATCGCATCAACAATCAATCGGACGATACGACCAATTCCTCGCAGAGATTTCTTTTCTTTTTTTTCAACACTTTTGTATTTACGATCGGGTATAATCGCGCGTCACGATTAAAACACCATCGAGAGAAATAATAATAGCGGGATGTCGATTTTTTGTTTGGTTCTTCCTCGAATTATCGTTAAGTTTTTCGCACGCAATACATTTTCACACTTTCATTCCATCGCTCGGCTCATACGTTTCATTACACATTATTATTGACTTACAATTTATCACTTATGAAAATAGTCTTGCTTTTATATATCGTTATTTTCTTCTCGCCCAGACACCCCCGAAAAAATCTTCGTGTCACTCTCTTCCCACCCACCCACCCCTCGCCCTTCTCTTCTCTTCTTATCAATCGTTATTATTCTTTTATCAATTTACTTTTCTTCTTTTCTTATAAATTGTATCGTTTTACAATCTCGTGGCTCTCGGTTACTCGTTCTCATTCGTCATTCTCGGGTACTCTCCCGCTTCCGGGAATACTTTTTTTCGTCAATGCCCTCTCTCGTGGTCGTCGTCGTGAGTCGTTACTTGCCCTAGCTCGCACCGCTGCATTGCAAAGGAAAGAACGGTCAAACGTTTCTCAACGTTGAGTTTCGTCGCGGGCGAACCCAAATAAATAACAAGAAAAATTAATAATTACACATTTACGTATAATGAAAACAGATTATCGGTGTTTCGATTATTGCTCGAACTTTGGGTCGTATCGTTACAACGATAAATTCACGCTGGAATCAGCGATACGAAAACTTTCATCGAACAAAACAATTTCCGAGCGAAAAGATTTTCTTTTTTTTATGCTTCGAAGGAATTTTTATCGCGTAACGAAATTCTCATATCTTGCCAATTTCACTGGCAATTCCTCGTAACCGTTAATCCGTTTTCACAGAAGTAATATTTTATGCAATTCTCGAATGACAGAAATTAAGCTTCGAAAATACATATTAACGAGTGATCCTATTGGATAACGAAGAATTCGCAAAGCCCATCGAGAAAGGAAAGAAACAAAAAAACATTGCACCGAACACTAAGTGCTTAGTATTTAGAAGCTCTTTCGCAGAAACAGCGTTTGTTTGTTTGTTTATTTGTATTATTATTTTTTTTTTTACTACGAATAATTCTGAGGCCTTTTCCACGACGAAACGCAGACAAATTTCCCACGACTCCGGACGGTCGTACCTCGTATAAACATTAAAACGACTAAAATAAAAATATGCAAATCATTGGTAAAAATAGTCCAATCTTACGTGTTTTCTCTCTCTCTCATCTCTTTCGAGCAAACATTCGCGTCGACGCGTAAAAAGAGAAAAATGATGACTGGGAAATTTGCCAATGCGTCTCGACGCTGACAGTAAATCGTGTCGTGGCATGCAAAGAAAAAACAAATTATAAAAGTGCGCACGGAAAATTTGTAAATCGAGATTTGCACCGGTGCGAATAATATCCGGAAATCTTCGGTCAGCTGTTCGCGATTCGATATCGTTGATTTATCGTGCCAAGATGTTTCGGCCGAGAAATGAAAGCGAATAGGGAGAAAAACGAAAGAGCAAATTTTCTACGTTTCTTTTTTCACTCAATTTTTCAATCATATTTCCCCAATATTTACTCGCACGGCTCAATTTACACTGGAATTTTTATAATCACAGCATGGGGAATTTCGAAACGTGAAATAATTGTATCGAACGTTTGCTTCAACATTTTTCTCCGTTTGATGATATTCGAAGATGCTGACAAGAATGAAAAAATATAATTGTTTTGATTTACTGATCGAACAGATTTCAGCGCATTTCAACGACGACGTTAACGAGTTTTTCATCGAGAGTGCTTCTGCTTTTCTATCGAATTTTTGTTTCTTGTTGTTGTAGTTGTTTGGTTTTTTTGTTCTCTTTTCCGTACGTGAAAACGACGTGACGATACACGATCGTTAGATATCGAGGCATTGAAAAGTCTCAATGATACGATCGAAGCTCAAAGATGAATGAAGATGATGGACGATGGGGGAGCTCTCACAAAACATCTATCATCCCTCCATCGGACAGAAGGCGGTACCGGCCCACACGCTGATCCAAGTCCACTGGGCCAGGCGAACAGACACACAGAGAGATACAACAGATGATAAGTCAAATGAGCCATGTTCTTTTTTGATATTACCAAAAACAAAACAAACAGAAAAAGTCAAGAAATGAAAATGGAAAGAACGGAGCGACGAGCGACGATGAGAATGAAATTCATGACAGTGAGAGAGAGAGAGAAAAAAACACACACACAAAAAAGTGGAACGATCCGTGAATTTATGCAAATTCCGATTTATCGTCCGAGATTAAAGATCCAAAAATATCTCCTCGAGGTGTACCCGGAGACGTTCTTCGAGGATATCAATTCGCGAGGATTTGCTCGTCGTCGTGTAGTAGTGTAGGAGTATAACAAAATTTTCGTCCATGCAGCAACGTCAACGGGGAAAGAAAGACAAAACGACAAAAAATTATCAACGTGCTAAACTGTACGTGCCTCTCGTACGAGCCTCGTTTTTCTAATAGCTCGGGGAATTTTTTTTTTCAACCTCGATGAAAAACAGACAAAACATTCACACGACAAACCCTCTACTGATAACACTCGGACGGAAGAAGAATTGGCGTGAGAAACGTGGGAGAAAGATTATCGTTGCAAACATTTCTGAAATACACTCAACGACTACGCACGGTGCGAAGATGCGAAATATGAGAAAGCATATAAAACACACAGCCGGCAGATTCGTGTCGATGTTAAAAAGAAAAAGAGCTCACGGATTGTGAAAACGGGAAAGAAGAAAAAGGAAAAGCAGAAGAATGAATAGAAGAAGAAAAAGAAACTTCAAATTTGACCAACGACGCAGAAAAATTCGTTATCGAGGTGTACTCGATCTAATTAAACATTAAACGTCGTTCTACAAACACAATTTAATGCACGTCTGTAGCTAACGATAGATATTAATTATCTAATAACCGAGTGTAAAATCAGAATTCGTATAACAGGTGTACATTTGTAACATTGGTATCATATATATACAAATATATATATATATATTTGTGTTTTTTTTCAGAAATAATTAACATAGTGATAGCAGTAGAAGCGGAAGTAATAGTAATCGTGGGGCTTGGATTGGTGACTTAAGTGTTGAGTTTTTCTTTAAGTGTGTGTATCATGTTTCCGTGAATGTGTTTGTGTGTACAGTGCAATCTCGTTGTACAAACATGTAACAGTTGTGACAAATAGCCGTAGCAGCATTTTTCGACATTTTATGAATAATAATAATAATAATAGTAATAATAATATATGAATAAGAATAAAGATAATAATAATAATAAGTATAATATCACAAAATAATCATTATACAATACAATAGCAATTGTACATGGCAATCGAACGAATATCGTTTCTTTGCTCATACTTGGATGAATAATCGGCATGCAAATTGTACCAAATTGTGACAAAAAAAAGAGCCGATAACGACGAGTTACTTTTCTATAAATTCATTCTCTTTCTCTTTCTCTCTCTCGCGCGCGCGCACGCACACACACATACCCACAAGCTCGGTCACAACAGTCTCGGGAACTCGTTCAGGCATACGATAGAAAAAGTAAAGATTCAATGCTACGAAATGAAAAATGAATTATCTCAGGATAAAGATTGAACTATATTATGTACATAGAATCGCGCGTGATCTATTCTTTCGATCAATCTATAAATCTCGTTCTCCGTCTCGCTCGCTCCTTCATCGATCACCGCTCACGAACGATTTTCCCTTTACAAACTACGATAATTTACACAGACGTACGAACTTGTTTTTCTTTTTTCCTTGAATTTTTCGTTTTTTTTCTCACTCGAGACGCAAAATGGAGGTAGTGTAGTCGTTGCCTCAGTCGTTGATGAATTAATCCTTCGAGCTAATGAGTCTCTACGTCAAGTATCTCAGCCCTGGACTTGACTCGTGTCTCTCTCTCAGCTCGAAGGATTAACAAACACGTGCTATTACTCTTATACTCTTATATGTGTTTATACATATATTTGTATATGCTCTCGTGTGCTCGCGGTACACTCTCGCGAATGCCAAGAAAAACTAACGAGAAATATATTATACGAACTATGTTAGAGATAGTGTTTCATTTTTTTTTGTTTTCGTTTTTTCTTTTCATACGATTTCAACATCCTGACACCGCCTACTCCAATTAATTACAAAGACTCGTTAAAATAATCGTTATCGATACATAAACGGGAATTAATCGCTACTTATTCGTATTCGAATTCATACATTCGATTCATTCGCGTCTCTTTTCCCTCGTACTCTTAGCTAGCCCCGAGAGTAAAGCCTCGTTGGTACAATTGACGACGCGACATTGTACTCTCTTCCACAAATAACGAAAGAAAAACAAAAAATCAACAAAAAAAGAAAACTGAATTATGATAAATCACAACGGCAAGCCTTTTCAATCCGCGAACGTGTCTCTTCGCGACGAGAACGAAATTACTCGCGACTAATGCCAAATTTTCGTCGCTCGTAATTTCATCGGTCACGAACTAAACCGGTTCGTACGTTTTTTTTTCTTCTTCTTCTTAAACTTTTTCCGAAATTCGGAAAAATCGGCCACGAGATTTGATCCGTAGATCCTCCGGGGCTAGCTATCATTCGGCGATCCGTACGAATTAACAATACTTTCCGTACGATAATTTCGTTAATAATTTTATTCATACGTTTATTATCGGCTAATGTAAAAATTCAATCGTATCGATCGAAAAAGAGATAAACAAATCGATAGAATGACAAACTGTCGTTGAATCTGTACTTCGTTCGTTTAAACGTATTTTCAATTCTCAAATCGTAAATATCACGGTGATATTATTCTGTTTTATCGTGCCAACGTTCCGTCACGCGCATCCTACGAATTGTCAGTTTTACGACCGCTTCGATAAAACTAAAATTCGAACGATGAATGGACAAAGGTGATGATTTGGCTATTTCGTTCGTCGATTCAATTGCGATTTCCTACGACCCATCGAATATTAGATCATTTTTATGTTTCCGCTATGAATTCTCCGTTTCACCCGAAGTTTATACCGCTCACTGTGAATTTGGCGCGGCCAAAAGTCCGACTCCGACCTTATTTATTTTTTATTATGTACACGAAGCTTCGCGTCCGTTCGTAAAACGTTACGGGCTTAGCTTTTATTTGAAGAGAACAAAAAAAAAGCAGAGATCTTGGTCTATCTGCAATATCGAATTTCCCATTACTTTGAAATTCCTATCAGTGCCATTCGATGGCTCGAAATAAAAAGAAAAAGAAAGCAAAAATACAAAGCTCGATTCTACCATAAAACATTATACGTAATTTCTTTCCAATCGTCCGAGGATTAATACCTCGTCAAATTTTTCTATTTATTTTCCAATCTCGTCGTAATGATCGCAATGAGTACAGATTCGCGGAACGTCGAGAGTCAGTCTGCAAAACCAGAATACCAAGATAGATAGAGTGTGCATCGAGTCAAAAAATTGTGCTTCCAAAATTGACGAGAGAGAGAGAGAAGGATGAAAAGAAAAAAAGTAACGAATCATTCGCCAAACTAAATAGCACGCTTTGGTGGGTCTAGTGGGTTGGGGTTGAAGGGGGGGATAAGAGAAAAATAAATTTATCAACGAAAACATGCGACAAATTCATCGAGATTTTTCAGGATTTCTGTGTATATTCTTCGTAAAAAAAATATATATATGTGCGATTATAAAAAACATGCGATTTGAAGATCCTAATCAGTTCCAGGTTTCAGAAAGACTTATTCAGATTCAACCGCATGAAGTATTTATTTCTCACTCTTTCTACTTTTCAATCGATTAATCTCTTTTTCCCTCTCTCTCTCGCTCCTCTCTTTCCCCGTAAACACAAAATTTTACGCGAACATATAAAATATCACTTCGTCTAGAAATTAGCATTCGGTTGCGTGGTCGAGAAATGTAACGAGCAAAGAAAGGAAAAGAAGGGGATAGTACTCGAACGCCCTGTTAAGTATCCGATCGTCTATCGAGGCACTTGGTTAATACGCGAACATCCTATTTAAACACTCCTCTTATACTCTTTTTCTTTTCTTATGTATTTCGTTTTTTAACTCGACGCTCGCGATTTATTTCGACAATCTTGATAGACGCGCTAGGCTGTAAATTGAATGCTCTCGACGTTTCCTCGAAGCAGCAGTATTAAATTATACAAATTCTTTGTAAAAAGTGATCCAGAGAGAAGAAAAGAAGAAAGAAAGAAGAAGAAAAAAACGACAATCTCGTTTCTGCTTCCATTTATAAACGCCCCGTTTGCCCCCTTGTCCCTTTTCCTTTCCCTTACCCAACGACGCTTCTAAAACCCCTTTCGAGAAGATTTATGATACATAGTCTAGTAATTTGTAACATTTGATTGTCAATAATACATTTTGGTCGAAGCAAAGAAAAAAAATAAATAGAAAAAAAGAGAGAGAGAAAAATAAAAAACCTTTCTTGTCAGATCATTAACGGAGATATATATATGTATATATATATATATGTGTGTGTGTGTGTGTGTGTGTGTGTGTGTGTGTGTGTGTGTGTGTGTGTGTAGAGGTACAATTTCTAACAACATACGATGCAAGTAGAACACAGACGTACTAATATTGTTTTTATCCGTCGAAATGATCGATGATATATCGTTTTCTTTTTTGTTTCTTACATTCAATCAATGAATATCCTAAGTAACAGAGTAAAGCCATCGCAGGATATTTTACTCTGCGTGATTGTTTATTTATTTATTTATTTATGTTTTTTGTTTGTTTATCGTCACGACGCGAGCGCGCTCGTTCGAAGAAGCGAACGAGATGGAAGGGAACAAAAGAGAGAAAAGTCAAAATAGGAAAACAACGACGGTAACGAAACTGACGTTTAACGAATCGCGACGAACGGTAATAATCGCGGCTCGTTTCGCATAAAAATTGACGAGAGATGCAATCGTTATCGTTAAACGTGCACAATCGTGTCTCATGTGTCGAAGGTCGTTGTGCGAGTAAAAGCCGACGAACGCTTGGCGCTCGCTGTCCCACTGTTCTGTCTCCGACTACTTCTCTCTTTGTCCCCTCGTGATAGTAAACACTTGGCGCATTCTCCGAGACTAGATCTGTGGTGCTGATTCGTATTTGCGTGTGTACGACTACCGCTGTGTGTAATAGAATGATGATTCGCCATCAGAGATGCAGAGGACTCACCTGATTCCCAACCATCCTCGTCACCCGTAGTGTCGCACTCGCTGCTGTCAGCCTCGCTCGATTCGCTCGGTGTCTCCTGACCACTCATTCCTATTTGTACACCACCGACCGGTCTTGGTACACTCGCTGGCACTGCCTGCGTTATTCCACCACCCATTCGATGCATGAATAAACTAACCTGTAAAATTATCCCTCGTTTAACCGTAACGTTTTAACCAAATCTTATCGAAGTGAATTTTTTTTAAATAATTTTTCTATTTCATTAAAGAACGAATCGACTCGCGGTAAATCCGCGAGAATTTTTAGTAAAAAAAAAAAAACAACAATCCATTTTCCGTGATGAATATCTGACCTTAAAATCTGCACTGTAGAGCTTGTGATGTTTGTCCTTGTGCGCACCATCCAAGCCCCATTTGTCTATACTTAGAACGAGAGTCGGTGGCATAGGTCCGAGACTCGCCAAAGAGCCGGCTCTGGGTTTCGAGTGTGACGTTACCATTGGAAGTTCCATCGCTGTACCGTCGCAGCTCAATGCCCTCGTCGATCTTTCGACCGGTATTTCACCGTTGTCGTACTCGGGCATCAGGTGATCACGCACAAAGAACGTGTTGAACCAAAAATGAAACATTTTTTCCTGTAAAAACGGGAAACATATCGCAATTAATTTCCATCCGAGAATATATAAATTGTATAATCAAAAAATTGGATAGATCCTACTCACTTTTCTCTTCATTTTCGGCCGATTAAAAAAGTCTACGCGTATATCGCCGGTAAGGGCTACGGTGTGATCAAGAGGAATACATAACGATGGCATTCCTTTTCTCACCTCGCATATTTCCGAACTAAATATCCTCTTGTTAGATTCCGATATCACAAAATACAAGTCTGTAAAATAGGAACGAACGACAACGAATTTTAAACAAACGACCTCTTTTTTTTTCTCCACCCATGAGAGAATGTGAAACTATTCGTCACGCGAGATAACGCGGTTGCAATACGACGCTTCGACTGCCTCTTGCCATTGCATTGTTATCACAAATGCGATATACGCGATATGTGTTTGTGCATATGCACGTATACTCACAGCCTTGACCTCCATTGAAAATGGGAACGGGATCGAGTTGTATTTGTCGGAGGATCAGGGTGACCGGTTGGTAGTTGAGACCCTCTTGAACGAGAGTCGCGTAATAACCAACGTACCTTCTTTGCGAAGGTATCGTCACTCCTTTCCTGTTAACGAACGTACAAACAATTATTTTCAAAGTTTCATATCAGAAACGTATAAAAGTTTGGAAAAAATGTATCGACGAAAATTAATATTTCGTTAAAGAAAAACTTACCTATCGTGCGTCCTCTTAGTCCCGTAAAAATTGAGTGCTTCCGTTGCGGTTGGAAATTGCTTAATGTGCAGCAGATAACAACATACCATAACGCCAGTTCGTCCCTTGCCCGCTTTGCAATGTACAACGGCGACGTTTTTTCTATCTCGCGACAGCCACTCGTGAACATCCTCGCAAAATGGTTTCATTTGCTCCAGCATAGGTGGATTATGGTCGTCAAACGCGTAAGTCGCGACTCTCTGCTTGAATTTTTTACAGTCGTAGGATCTCTCGGAACAGCTGTGTGTAAAGTTTACGATGAGAGTGTGAAAAATAAACAATGAATCTCAGAATATGCTAATTAAGGAGGTTCACGCGCCATAATCATAATAGTATATACAGAGTAATGGCAAAATCATCGGATACAATTTTTTTAAATTTTGCGTCAATCTTCTCGAGTATCGTATTATAATGGGTAAGAAATTTGAGAAGGTTTCACCGTCTCTAGTGATCGAGATATTCAGTGTTTAAAATCGCAACTTTAACACGAGGTCTTATGGGAAGTTACGAAAAAATACGATTTTTCACAATAAATAACTCGATCTCTAGACGATAAAACTTTCTCAAATTTTACCCACAGTTGAGTATTATTGTTAAGAAGGTTCGTACGAATTTTAAACAATTAAACTTGGAATTCGTCTGATGCACGGTCAACGCTTCAACCTCCTTAAGAGTCTTGTACTTACAGATTGTAAATTTTATAATGATCCTTATGTTTGGACTCCAGCAATTTGACGACATCGTCTATGTGATTTCTATAAACACCCTCCAATTTTTCAGCAGGAAAACCCATGGCTATCAAGTTATCCCTTATGTCTGTGTTACGACGAGTAACGATGAGTCAAGAAAAACAACGGTAAAACTTGGAAGATAGCGTTGAAAAAGATTAATTTTTATACACATTGGCGAAATATAACGAAACGATCAAAGGATACACGATAGATCAAGATCGAAGCCATCCTCCGTGAAGCGTTTGCGCCTTTTACTGACGAGCCCCTTTATGGGGTTGGTCATTTTCATGTTACTTATGGTGTTTGCCATACTTGGCTGGCTGTCTCTTAACTCCACGGACCCGCTTCTTCTAGTAGATCCTGCCTCCGTTGCCCTCGGTATCCTGCAGATTGCCTTATCTTCCCAATTTTCTTGACTGCCCTTGACCTAGATAATTTTTTTTTTAATCCACGATTCTTGCAATATCGTTGGTTCTTTATTTTTTACTTTTTCAAGAATTTACCTGTGGCTTGCGAGCCGAGGCGTCACACGAGCCCAGTTCTGGTCCTCCTTGTTCCTCCAGACAAACATGGAGGGGTGTTACCGACGCCGATATGTGTTCAGAAATTTTGTTATTCAGTCGGCTGTTCGAGGGTCTCCTGCAGGAAAAGCATATACCCATCAATTCGCGGAGCATAAATCCTGGATTTTATCCATCTTGATGATAGTTCTTTTTTTTTCTCCTTTTCATATATATACACATATACATAAATATAGGTATATATATATATATATATTTATAAACACAGACACACAGCCACACACTCAAATATACACGTATATGCGCGTATATATATTTTTTAGCTCTTTTACCGCTCTCCTACAATGTTTATTATTCTTTCCCCTCTGTTATTTTTTCAACTCGAAACAGTCATCGAAGAAACTACCGAGTTCACTGCCACCACCGAATAGACATAGAAAAAATATATATATAAAAACACAAATCGATCGGTGCTAAAAGCTCCTATCGGACGTTCGAAGCACAAAATTGCACAACACGAAACTGATTCTGTCGTAGCATCGCCATCTCTCAATTTTCCTAGCGATGTTGGAAGCGTCGTAGAGTTTGTCGTCGATGAAAATTATTGTATAGTATCACATTTGCACAGCAGTATGCTTTCTTGTTCGGTCTTGTAGGCAAATTTCACGTACTAACGCGTTTTTTTTATTCAGCTCTTACGAGTAATTCCGGCGGGTTTCATCTAGACAATGACGAGAGACAATAATCGGGATTTTTGACGAAAATGACGATGACAAATGCGACGAACGGACGTATTAAACACAATCGCCATGGAATTGAAACGAGGAAGGAAAACGGTTGAAATAAAAATCGTATGAACGTGGAAAACGTACGTAGTGATCGAAAGGACAAAAAATTACGACAATATCTCAAATATTCCGTTTACTCTTTCGATTCATCCATTCTGTTCGCTCCGTGCAAATCGAAGGAAATTGTTTCCACGTGGAAACTTGGTCGCTACGATCATTATTTATTGCCATTAAACTCGATAATGATATTAAAGCGCACGTCCGTTTCGTAGTCCTGAATAAATACGATATGAATTTCTGTGCGCGTCGATACGAGACACGAGTCCTGAAGTCGCGCGTACTTTTTGAGGTTAGAACGCTCTGTCTCGTTGACGCCGAAGAGTTACGTTCGACTACGGCAGCGTCGACTTTTTCCGAACCGTTTTTTGTTTGTTTTTCCACACTATTTTCGATTCTCGGTGTTACGAAATGACAGCACGTTCTTGAAGAAACACGAAGACTTTAGACATGTAGATAGTGTAGAACAATACAGCTTGTGAGCTAGTCTCTACGAACGCGCGCGCCGACGAACGAATGTAAGAACGCGCGCGAGAAGCGACCTGGAATTATATATGTATATATGACTAAAGTGAACAAGAGAGAAAGAGAGAGGAGAGCTCCGGAGACCAGAGAGAGAGAGAGAGAGAGAGAGAGAGAGAGAGAGAGATAGAACAACTCGTTGAAAAGATCGCGAATGCAATCTTGCTCTCGACAGGCTGAAGCAGGCCAGGATAGGAAGCATCGGAGCATGTTCGGGCGCGACATGCGCGACACTCCCACTTTTTTCACGATAACCGCGGTCACCATGCGTCTCTCTCACTTCCACTCTTTTTTTCTTTTATCTTCTCACAACGCGCACTCGCAGCAGCCAGGATTTTCGATGCAGCCTCTTCGATAGTAAAAAAGTAGGGAAAGAAACGTGAAAAAATGCAACGATCTGTGTAGACACAGAGTTACTCGGAAAAAGAAGAAACAAAAAAAAACCGTAATTTCCAACAATCGTTTAATGTATCGGAAGGTTATCTGCATGCACATAGATGTTCCCGTGATATCGAGTGCTCGCGTTGCATTTCATGTGTACGTCGTCTATATACCGTACCTAACGAATATTCCGCGACATGTCATCATGTCAGAGCCAGAAAACTCGGTTATTTCTCCCACCTCGGCGCGTTTATAACCACCAAACGACGAACCCGTTCATGGGGCTTCGCGCGCGCGCGCGTCACCCATACAAGCGGAGAAAACGTGCAGAGTTGCGCGAGTGAGATGCGAAACGACGATAGTAGACAAGATTAAAAGAGGACGGAGTATAATGCGTTACTGCGAAGGTTGGAAAGAGACGGAAAGACGCGTTTGAGTTCGTATGTATATATAGACAGTTCGCGTACTACTCGCGGCGTTCACCACTTCTTCTCTACTATACAATATACGTGTTCGTATAACTATATACACGTGAACACTCTTTTCTCACTTGCTCTCATAGTGTACCTCGTCTCGTACCTTTTTACATGCATGTTAGCCAGTATGGAGCAGTAGCTCGTAAGCACGAATGCCCGTACACTTTCACAGCATTCGTACATACACGTTTGCATCCCTCTCTCTCTCTCTCTCTCTCTCTCCCTCATACACAAACGCACACACGCAACCCTTGTAGCGACCCTGTATACTCTCGCGTAATACTATATATAACGACACTCACTGACACGCATTTACTTGACCACGCGCGCGCGCACACTCACCAACAATGCATCGGAGCGCGCACCGCAGGTGTTGCGCGATGACCGTTCTCTCTCTCCCTCTCTCTAGCTCTCTCTCTCTCCCACTTTTTTAATATTTCAACTGTTTTCCTCTCTCTCCTTCTCCTCTTGCAACTTATCCCTGTCTCTCACTCTATTGCTCTTTTCTTGTTTCTCCGTCGGTTGATTTTGCGAAACTCTGCGAACCTCGCCACACTCAACACCGGCGAGTTGGCAGCAACAGCAGCAGTAGCAGCAGCATCATCATCGTCCTCGTGCGTGGTAACCCCTCTTGTGCGTTAAAAGCCCAAGGGATTTTTTTTATATCAGCGTGTTGCAAAAATCTCGAAGAGGCAAAAACGAGGATAAGACGAAGACACAAACACGCACGTACAAATGCACACTGGCGCTTGATGTGTTGGTGATTGGATCACGCTTGCCGCTCTCAGATCTGTGGTACACTCTACCACACTAGTACACTCTCCCAGTCAGACCGAGGAGAATCGAGACGAGCGAGAGAGAACGTGTAGGAGCGAGGAAAAAACAATAAAAAAAAATCTCTCCTCCCCCCCTCCCCCCCACTTTTGCTGCGGGAAGAAGGCTGTGCGAGCGGAGTTGCGGGGTTATATTATTATGTACGACGAGAGAGAGTGAGAGAGGGAGAGAGCAGGGGGTTCTGTGTCGGAGCGAAAAGTCACGCTCAATTAGCGAACGGAAGTGTTGCTGCTGCCGCTGCTGCTGCTGCTGCTGCTGCCGCTGCTGCTGTTGCTGTTGCTCGTCGTCGTAGCGTCCATCTCAGGCACGTTCTTCCCGATGAGCACCAAGAGAGAGAGAGAGTAGTACTGCTCTATACGTGAGACCGACAAATTGCACAAGACACCATTCTCGTTCATGGGAACGAGCCGTCAAGTTCACAGAGACGCCTCCATGACACCGTATATTACAACGCTTACAGTGAAGTACTCGCGATTACAATAACCCGACAAGGCAGCAAGTACACCACCGGCCCTGCGGCATTACAAGGGAGGGTACACGGGCGCTTTGTCCTGTTGCGGGTTACATTTCCGGAAACTCACGCAACCGAACGGGGGCGCTATCGTACTTCGGCTGTCAAACGTGCGCGTGCGCCGGCGTGTTTTGTCCTCCCACCACTCGCGAAGCCGTCACACATCATTCGAGCGGTAGCGCGATCTTACGGAATTTCACAAAATCTGTCTGGACTATATAAAATAGTCGGCAATGTCGTCCTTTCAGGAAACCATCGCTACCCACTCGTCGATACCAAAAGTAAAAGGATATTCAACCCACATTCAAGATACACAAGGAATGATTACGATGAACTGTCCCATAGCAATTTATAAAATATATCTAATTATACTTGCACGTTGTAGACATATTAAAAATATTCTGTAAACTGCCATTTTTCTCCAAGGTGGCAGCATCGGTCAACGTTGAATTGAAAAACATTGAGGATAACTAGAAGTTCTGAAATCTGAATTACCGATCGATAACAAGGCCTGCCTTTTTCCGTCGGTTTTTTTATTCGTCCAAAAAAATAATTAAAATTTTTTCCCGTATCACGGGAGAGCCATGATTAATTCCTGGATTTTCGAATTTTGTCCGTACAGTGATGCAACCGCGGAAAAACTCGGCTTTGTCGATTTTTCACTGTTAAAATATTGCAATAATAGAATGAAACTGCACAATATTCCTATTGTACGAAAAATGTTAATTTCCGCACGCCCCTATTAAAGTCTTTTTGGACAAGAAAATGTTGACCTTGTTAGAACGTCGATAAAACAAGGTTCGTGACTTATTGCAACTTTGGTGGAGGGGATGAAATTTCGTAATCTATTTTTTGAGCTGTTTCTAGGAAAACGACTGCACGATAACTGATAATATATGTCTTTATTTCGCCGATATCATTTATAAACATATATATTATGTATAATAATGTATAAATGATAGAGGCAAAAATAATATAATATAACGAGAATGGGGTAACAATAATTACAACTTCAGTCTCTTGATATCCTCTGATCGAAGATCCGTTCTAAGAGATGCTATTCTTCGCACTTCCGCGGGTGTCAATCTCCATGCTATCGCATCCGCACCGCAATAATCCGCTAATTCCTCGACCTTCTCGACGCTCAGTATCGTCGCTATTTGCATCAATCGAGCAAATTTGTCGCGTACAGACCAAGATGTCGCAGCGGCCAAATAACTTGCTAACGAACGAATTTCCTTGTCCAGTATCAATCCACCGGCCTAATTAAATTTAAAAAATTAAAAAAATACAAAAGGTTACTCACAAACATTTTTCTCCTCTTTCATACTCGATCGTTCCTTACCCTGTTGAAAGTTGATTTGAGAACAACTTTTTCTAAACGCGCCGTCACCTCTGCCGTTAGAATACCGATAAGAGCATCGTAATTCGCAGTAGTTAGGCTACCCTTGAACGCTTGCAACAGTCCCTCCAAATTCATCACCAGTGTCTGAACGAAAGGTTCGTCGGTCTCGTATCTTAGTAATTCGTCCTAGGCATAAAAACATGTAATTTCAAACAATATGTATGAGCAAAATTCTCAAGACGAAGTCTTACCTCGTTGACATGATGATTCACAGACAAAAATGCGTCTACCCACGGTGTAACTCGTGGCTTAACCGCACTGGCGCGCAATTGCTCCAATCCGTAATCGATCACCGCTCGCAAAGTCGTTGTAACACCTTTCAGTCCTGCCAGACAACTGTCGACTTTTTCTCGATCTTTTTTCTGCATATGCGGAAACGCTCCGGCTATCTCAGCGCCGAGACTCTGACCGAGGGTCTCTACGTATTCGATACTGACGTCGGTATTGTTTAGATAGGCCTGCAATTCAGGACCAGAGAATCGAGTTTTATTTTTAATCGAATTTAAATAATACGCATTTTTATGAATTATTCGAAATTGTATACTCACGAGAAACATCAGTCGTGCGAGCTCGTTATCGGAAGCTTGCAATCGACCCTGCTGTATACTCGTTTGCAAAGCACTGTAAGCTTGCGCAAGATCGAGATAACCCGCTGGATATCCTTGTCGCAAACGTCCGCGTAAACGATTTGCATATTCACCCTCCAAAATTCCACAGGCCATATTCACCACGGCACAAACACCGTCGATGCTCCAACTGGATATTGATCGTCTGAAAAAATTTACTAGATCGCGCTGTTCTTTTGCAATTGTTCGATTCGTTCGAAACTTACCTCACACATTTTTTCACAATGTAGAAAACATCATCGACCATACTCGAAGTCTGTTGTTCATTGTCAAGCGTATCCATACCAACGGCTTTGTTAACACTTTCCTCTAAGAAGTATCTCTCGAGCGCCAGATAAGAACCTAATAATTCTTGCATACCTCGCGACAATTCGGAATTCTTTATCATCACCTCGAATTCCTGACTTTGAGCCGTCCGTTGTGTCTCGTCGGTCGTACTGATCTCAAGATCATTCTGTAAAAACGATACATATCAAATAAATCGTAATAAATACGATGAAAAACGATTACGACGAAAGTATGACTCACGATGATTCTTCGTTTTAAAAATCGAATATATAATTCCGATCTCGCATGCATAATCGTCAGTTCACCGAGTAAAAGATCGAGATTCTTTGGATCAGCCTTCTCCGGACTCTGCTTTCTCATATAATCATTGATCAATTGAACTTTTTTCTGTATACCACGATGTTTCGTGAATTCCACTATGATTTTCTTTATTTGTCTGTCCAAAAGATTAATTTTATAATAAATATAATTCTTTTTATCGAAATTATTAAATCTTCGTAAAGAATCGTTCGAGCCCTTACCGATCGCATTCTTTCTGCAGTATGGAAACCGTTCTCAGCAATCTTCCTGGTCCATAATAAGTCTCGATAATAGGCTGATGAATTTCTACGATTCTGGCAATACCCTCGAACAAAAGCGTCATTGTATCTGCAAATATAACAGCCGCTCTACCGTCATTGCTCTTAACATCAAGAGCCGCTTTTAAATTCTTCTGTGCCGTATCTTGTAACTTGGAACACAGGTATTGACAGAATTTCTTGAGTCCTTCGTCGTGCATTCCCAACAGCGGAAATATTTTGAAAAACCGTTCGACCGATGCGAGGTCCTCGGATTTCACCGCCTCGTCGAATCTATGAGTAACGACGGCGCGTAATTCTCGAGCAGCTTGCTGAAGAGTTATCAACGAGCCGGCTATACTCGTACGATCTCCGGACACGTCGAGCGCAGTGCGTTCTAAGAGATTTTGGTCCATGGATAAGTAACGATGAACATGTGCCGCGCCTTGCTCGTAATCTTCATTTCTCAGGGCAGTCGCAACGCCCTCGCTGCATAATTGAAGATCCAGAATATCATGCACTCGACTCTGGCACTCGCAGACTCGGCTCTGTGAAGTATCGGTGTATATTAATTGATTTTATATTTATATAATAAGAAAAAATGATAAAGTTAATTTTCAGTTAAAATAGACAAAATCTGGAGATGTAGAAATCTTCGTACCCTGGCGAGATCGAGTTGTCTGACTTTGGCACTAACAGCTTCCGCTAACTTATTAGTTCGATCTATCATGTCACAGAATTTTTCGCTCTCGGCCCTGATGACGACGACATTTGGAAGTACTTTGCTGATATTTTGTAATTTTGCTTCCACGTGACAGTGTCGCTGAAGCATTTGCTCCAATTCATTATTCACTCGTATCTAAATATTGTAAGAAAAAATATGGATAATTTCTTAGATATGTCAATGATCAATGTTTCCTAAATATTTTGCAACGTGGGATTGTATTAAATAAGTCGGAATTTTTTCAGAATAAACGTTGCAATCGCCGATAATGGCGTAAACTTAGTGGATAGTCGAGTAGTGTACTGTCAGATTGACGTGTCTCGTACTTCGGCTTCTTGCAATTTTTCACAAATCACCGGTAGATTTTCCTCGTTTACCGGTAATTCTACACCATCCATCATTTTATAATCACATAAAATACACTCTACAATAGAACTGGGATCTATTTTATACAAATAATCATACAAATTCGATATTGGTTAATGTTTTGTCTTTTTGGTTATGGTTTTCATAGACAACCGGTAGCGCCATCTTTATGCACGAATACAAGAAATTAGCCTATGTGATATTGGCCGAATAACTGTTAAAATTATGACTTTTCTTAATCGATTGGGGGGTTGGTGAGTCGCTATTGATAGCGGTATCTTATAATTTGATAATTAATTTTCCTTTTTTTCAAATAAACACATCGATCCAGTTTAAATTGAAGTTGATCGATGCGTAATCGTTGGGTAGTCTCGAATATACTACTTAACAGATGTGGTGAACAATAATATTAGCGGATTATCGAAAACATTAAATTGGTCATATGGGACACATCATAATAAAAGCGCAAGAGTTTCGTGAGACGCTTGTCTCAATTTATGAAATCGGTGAAACATCAGCTAACATCAGCCAGCGGATGTGACGTACTAAACAGAGATGGACAATCCGGATATTGCAGAAGACGAGCAAGAATTTGATGGGAGATTTATTTATTTGACACTATTAATTAAGCCTGATGAATTGCTACAACTACTACTAAATTACCAATCGATTAAGTCAAATCATAACTTGAGCTAGTTAAATTGGCCAATATCACATGGGTGAGGAATTATGACCGCTATCGCTTATGATTTCCTCGAAAGCCCGCCAGAGGACGTGAGAAGCTATTTTCAAGTAACGCGACTTGGATAGTGAAGCGGTGAAGCTAACGTTCCTTTCCCATTACCGCAGTTGTACCGCGTGTATTATTTGCAGTTTTATAAAATAATCAGCTGCAATAATGGGGGGCGAGGAAGGTCTAGGAGTAACCACCGGCCAGCCAAATCTTTACAAGCAAGACTTATCGAAATTGGTGAGTCCAACATTCTGATTATTGTGTAATGATGAAATTCTTCCCAAGCTGCTTGTACCGCTAAAAGTAACCTCAATCTCTCGTAGAAAGCCGCCCTTTCCGTTTGTTACCACACTTTCCGTGAATATTCCGTGCCCATGACGCCAGTCTCTCAATGCCGCTCTTTTTCCCAAGAATTCCGATAGTTTATACGACGAGAAAGTAAATCAGTACTATCTTCCAAAAATTGCAATTTTCCAATAATTATACTTACCATACTGTGAAATACTCGGAAATTATGCTGGCATTTACAAACTGTCACATCGGACTTTGCTTCGAAATTCCTCCGAATAATACCTCATCGCATCAAACACCCGAAATGTTTAATCCAAAAATTGAATACAATGTTTTATCTATTTATCCTCTTTTTTCTCATCGTCTCACTTTTTTCCTCTAATTCTTCGTTCGCGTTTGATTATTTTCTAATATTTTTCTCACAGGACGTTACCAAGTTGACCGCTCTATCCCGTGAAGTCATCAGTAGACAGGCTACAATTAATATCGGTGAATATAATTTTTTTTTTCTCTCTTTTACCCAAATCGTCATAATAGTTTTTAAATTAATCATAACTGTACTCGATCATAGGTACGATCGGTCATGTCGCTCATGGAAAATCTACCATAGTGAAAGCTATCTCGGGAGTACAGACCGTTCGTTTCAAGAACGAACTCGAGAGAAATATCACGATTAAACTGGGTAAGTGAAAAAATTATCGTTTTTATAAATCGATACACGATGCAAATAATGCACACGAATTATTCGACATACCACATGGTACGGAATATCGCGGATCTTGCATATGGCATATTGTTCTAATAAATTAAACACCAGCTGAGCTTTTGTAGCCTATAAGCCTCTAAAGGGATCTGATAAAACTGTTGTATACAGATGGCATGCCTCTTTGCCATTGATTCACCTTCCCTACTACTACAGCTGTAAGATATTTCGTTTCATCGACTCATGAAATTTGGAAAGAACCAAAAATCGAAACGAACAGAGAGAGCTTCGTCTCTCGTCGTTCGGCCTTGTATAATAGTATACAACTTTCATTAGCCATAAATCGCAAATCCATACAAATATTCAAATGAAGAAGAACGAAGAGGATTATGAGAGTCAATGAGAGAGAGAGAGAGAGAGAGAGAGAGAAAAAGGCAAATATAAAAACGCACTCAGAGCGCACGGAGCACAACCGATGATCTTATACTAAAAGATGAAGCGTGTACCAAGTAAAAACAAAAAAAAAAAATCAAGGAAGGATGTGAGCCTAGAGAATGACGCCGTTTAAATGTTTGGCATTGCAGAGACTCGTACAGCGGAGAATACCAGTGGAGAATCGGCCGAAGTACCGGGCAATACAAGCGAAATGCCGACGATATATGAAAAAAGATCAAGATCCCAAGGACTCGCCTCACCGCCTGCAAAGCGATCAAAACGCGAAGATTCAACGCCCAATAAGGATAACGATATACCGCGCGAAACTGTTGATATTCCGTCAGCTGATACAAATCCATTTCTAAAAGATTCTAATACGCTCGATAATAAAGTACACGCGGAAAATGACGTAGAAAATAAATGGCCAATGATATCGGCAGAGTCCGATAAAATCATATCGCGAATAAACAGATTTAATCTCAAGGATTTGCGAATAGTACTTCGCGACATAAAAACGACGAATTTACATTTTAACGACAAAGAAAACGGGCAAGATCCAAAATTATTCGAGGTTGAGAAGATACTTGGTAAAAGAGTCAAGGGCAGCGTACCATTGTACTTTATCAAATGGAAAAATTGGACGAGCGAAAGTAATACGTGGGAACCCGTCGAGAATCTCGTTAATTGCACCGAAATGTTGGATATTTTCGAAAAAAAGCGAGTTCAACTTATCAAAAATTTTAAATGTCAGACAAACTTTTATCCCGGTTTCCGAGACGTCGAGAGGTACATGCGCAACCTTATAAAACACAATAAACCGATCGACGGTGGATTGACGGACGAGGACGATCTTTTCAGAAGTCTAAACAGCTTTTTTCATCCACGTACTTACGACGAGAAACGGGACAAACTCATGAGATTCATACAAAATTGTATTCTCCGCTCACTGTTCGGCGCGATGAGACGCGATCAATTGGAATCGTTGCGAGAGTGGGAAGCTGAGATGAACAGTATAACGAAGGGCAAGCCGAGAATACGAGTAGAGAACGAGGCTGATCTTGAGGGTGCGCCGCAAGATTTTTTATACATAGAGGAATATTTACCAGGTTTTGGTGTTATTATACCGGACGAGCCACCGATCGGTTGCGAATGCGACAATTGTGACTCAAAGTCGAAATGTTGTTTCGCCCAGTACGACAGGATTTTTCCCTACACACCGAGCGGAAGAGTACGAGTACCGCCTGGAACACCGATATACGAATGCAATAAACGTTGCACATGTTCACCAGATTGTAAAAATCGGGTTGTACAGCGAGGTTCGGGTGTGAGCCTTTGTGTCTTTCGGACATCGAACGGTCGTGGCTGGGGCGTTAAAAGTCTGAAATTTATAAAGAAAGGTACATTCGTGACTCAATACGTCGGCGAGGTAATAACAAACGAGGAAGCCGAAAAACGTGGCAAAGAGTACGACGCGGCGGGACGAACCTATCTGTTCGATCTCGATTACAACGTCAGCGAGACCGAGGACACTTGTCCCTATACCGTCGATGCTGCCGTTTACGGCAACATATCGCACTTTATAAATCATTCGTGCGATCCAAATTGCGCCGTTTACGGTGTATGGGTCGATTGTCTCGATCCAAATTTACCAAAACTCGCGCTATTCGCGACACGGGAGATTAAGAAGAACGAGGAAATAACGTTCGATTATATGCGCCAATCGTCGCGACCTTACGATCGCAACAAAGACTCGTTGGCGAACGTTCCGACAGAATGTCGTCAGAGACTCGAACTACCACGACAGGTCGTGAACAATAAAACAATGGAGAATAAGACTAGATGCAAATGCGGGGCTGTTCAGTGTAGACAATATCTCTTTTGACTTTTTTTTAATTCGCGCAGGCCAATAATTGTTCGCACGTGAATATAATTTTTACACTTATAAACACGTGTACGAAAAACAAATCGGAAGTATAATAAGCTGGTCAGGTTGAACGATGTATCCCATTATTTTGCTAATTATTAATAGTATTATCAATTTCATTTTATCACTGCTATTGTATAATGCGATATTGTAAAGAAGAATGGTTGGCCCACTCGTTGCAGAAAATTAGGAAAAGCAATTGCCAAATGATTACATGCTACAGGGAAATTTAGTATTCCGTTTCCTCGACGAGAGGTTCTCAGCGAAGTGAAGAGTTGAGGAATGCTCGAAGATCTTACCCCCGGGCTCATTCGGAACTATAATTTATTAATCTATAGACATCGGTTTAGTACGGAATTTTTATATTTGTAAATTCTAAACACGTGGCAACATCGCCCTTACGTCGCTCTTCGGGTGACGAATTATTTATTAATTTTGGTCTAAATATCGATGGAACTATATTCTATTATATAGATATATATATATATATATACATATATCTTTAGTTGATGCTATGCCACCATATCGTATTTTTATAATGTGGTCGTTGTTCATTGTTAATGTTTGACTGTTCGACTTTAGTTATAAATCGTCATAACGGCTCGAACGTGATGATCATTCGATGCGATATTCGTCGTTTGCACCTGTCGATGTCAATCAAATCTGCGATCATTACGTGTATTCCCTCCAATGATTTTCAAACCGACACATAAAACACAGATCGACGAGAAATGTTTGTGAAATAGGCGATACGAAATTAGACGAATCCCCTTGAAGTTTGTACCGAGACATAATATTCTAGCTATAAACTGCCTTAAAGATAGAATGATCTTATTAAAAACCGTCGATGTACCTCAGTGGTGAAACAAAGAAGAAAAAGGAAAAATAAAGAAGTTGTAAGACATTTGAATAAATCCCGAACGAATAATGGATACGAGAATAGAATAACAATTTGACTTTCGGCGATACATTTGTTATACTACGATTTTGACAATTTTCAGGATACGCGAATGCCAAAATCTATAAGTGTGACTATGAGAAATGTCCGAGGCCGGCTTGCTACATTTCCGGTGGGTCCAGCAAGGACGACGCTTTTCCATGTTTGCGTCCAGCGTGCCCGGGACGGTTTCAACTCGTTCGTCACGTATCATTCGTTGATTGTCCTGGTCACGACATTCTTATGGCTACTATGTTGAACGGAGCCGCCGTCATGGACGCGGCACTTCTTTTGATCGGTTGGCAAATCTTTTTACGTAAAAAAAAACGCTTTTGGATCAATAAAACGAGCGTCGTGGATCAATGGTGTAAAAATTTCAGCTGGAAACGAATCGTGTCCGCAGCCCCAAACGTCGGAACACTTGGCCGCTATCGAGATCATGAAGCTCAAGCACATTGTTATATTGCAGAACAAGATTGATTTGGTCAAAGAGGGCCAGGCTAAAGAACAATACGAGCAGATCTTGAAATTCGTTCAAGGTAAAAGAAAAGTAAAATGTCCGAGTCAAACAAGACAAAGAATCGTACAAATCGAATAAGTTTTATACTTCCTTTTCGTCTTTGAGCTTCATAGATATTTAACGAACTATTTTAAATATCGACGATCAATGAATGGTGATTGACAATCAAACATTTTATTGAAAAAAAAAAATAGGTACCGTTGCAGAGGGTGCGCCAGTAATTCCTATATCGGCTCAGCTCAAATACAACATCGAAGTTTTGTGCGAATACATCACGAAGAAGATACCCGTGCCTCTTCGGGACTTTACTTCGGAGCCGCGTTTGATCGTTATACGTTCCTTCGATGTTAACAAACCGGGTTGCGAGGTCGATGATCTGAAGGGTGGTGTAGCGGGTGGAAGTATTCTCAAAGGTGTACTGAAGGTAGGAAATGAAATATATAGGCAGTAGGTATAAACGATTCGTATGCGAAGAATTTATGTACACCACGACATATACGTTTGCACGTACACATTTATCATTATAATTTATGGACACACGTTTATCGCTGTTATTTATAAGCATACATTTATCACGATCATTCGCGTACGAACATTAATCATAAAACTTGACTTTACTGCATTAATCATTAGTAAAATAAAATCCTGACTCTTAGGTCGGCATGGAGATCGAAGTACGACCGGGACTTGTCTCGAAAGACGGCGAGGGAAAATTGACCTGTCGTCCGATATTTTCCCGAATCGTGTCGTTGTTTGCTGAGCAAAACGAATTGCAATTTGCCGTGCCCGGTGGTCTCATCGGTGTGGGAACGAAGATTGAGCCAACTCTTTGTCGCGCGGATCGTTTGGTCGGTCAGATATTGGGAGCTGTAGGCGCATTGCCGAAAATATTTATCGAGCTCGAAATATCGTATTATCTTCTCAAGCGTTTGTTGGGCGTGAGAACCGAGGGCGACAAGAAAGGAGCTAAGGTATAAAAGTAGCTTCGGAAAGATTGTCGAGTCTGTAACGAAACGTCGACAAATATCGGTCAATATGTTTCCTTGTTTTCCTCGATTATTTCAGGTACCTAAGTTAACCAGGAACGAAGTTCTTCTCGTTAACATTGGATCGTTGAGTACCGGTGGACGAGTTTTGGCGACGAGAGCCGATTTGGCGAAAATCAGCTTGACCAATCCGGTCTGCACGGAGATTGACGAGAAAATCGCTCTTTCGCGACGTGTCGAGAAACATTGGCGTCTTATCGGCTGGGGACAGATCCGCGGAGGCGAGACGATCGAACCGGTCGTGGATCGAAAATAAATACAAATAATAAAACAGAATATTGAAAAAGATACACGTACGAGACAAATCTTACGAAACATATTCCAATCAGACACGAAGAACTAAGTATGACATTGAAGCTCGCATTGTACGAAATGTTTCCGATAAAAGTCCGACTTTATAAACGCAACATTGTGTATCAGTTTATTCGCTCGGGGAGACAAATTTATCAGCCGTTTCCCGCCAAAAATCTTCCCTGTACAAATTCCTTGAGTGATGTAAAAAAAAACTACGCATACATTTTTTTCCTCCAATCGAGCAAAATTCCGTAATGATTCGTTGGCTTTTTTTAGGTTTCGATCGCGTCCGCAACAGCGCCACCTCATTTCCAAACGTCGCAAAAGCCAGAATTCTCTATCCCCACTTACGCCCAGTGTAGCAAAACGAGTATCGTGTCGAGCGTTGCGTCCAATATATAAGTATTATAATTACGTTATCCCCAAACGACCGATATTAAAAGCATGAGAGACAATAATATTTCGCGCTGAACATTTTTGCATGCGCAGCAAGCAACGAAACGGTCGTATGCAAAACGATTCCATCGGAAATTTATCGAAACAAAAAAGGACACGGTCGAGAGAAAAGGAGGATTACGTGGTCTGGTCGTCTGGTGAATACCCGGCCGACTTTCAATACTAAATATGGCATTGCACGTATGCATCGACACGTCTATTTTAACTTATGCATAATAAAAAATAAAAATCCCCATTATACATACCCCCCCCCCCCTCCCATATATAATATTTATATGGTTTTAAAAAATGTTCTCGCTTACACTATTTGTGTAATTCGTCACAATTAGAAGTATCAAAAACTCTTATCACCATTACTCAGACGGGTTGATACCGAGTCGAAGAGATCTTTATTCTACTGGCTAACAGTAATATGGAACAGGTAAAATCGATTTATTATTTATTTTTCATTCTGAAGATTCTCGAAGCAATTAACTTTTTTTTCGTACCGTATGTTTGCTCAAGGGTCGATGAGAATAGAATCAAGGAGATTGGTCCGGAGGGTGCCTGTGCCGAATGGCTCCTGAGAAATGGTGCTTCGGTCAAATGGAGAGGAACGGACTTGTATCTCAGTGATTACAATGTTTTGTCAGGGCTAGATGATAAACATTCTCGATACATTCAATCCGTCGATGCAACGGACTCTTCGATTAATCACATAGGATTTCCTTACTTCTGTCGGTATTCTTCTTATCCAAATATCATTCAAAGTTGATCACCCATAAGGCAATCAACGTTTTGATTGAACAACAAATTTTCCAACAGCCGGATGTAAATACATAGATGAGATAAAACTCATCAACTGCGTTTACATACAGAACGAAGCATTGCGTCGTTTGTCCATAGTGAAAGATACCCTGAAATATCTCGAAGTTGTCGACTGCGCGAACATTACGGACGAGGCACTAAAAAGCTTGAAAAATCTCTCGTGAGTGTCGGGAACGAAAAAAATATTACAAGTCTTCCAAAAATAGGATTGTATTTCACTTTGAAGCTTGCAGCGGCTTTCGTCCTCTAGCATTTTAGGCAAAGAAAAGAAAAAACAGACGGAAAAAATAATACACAATTCCGTTTCAAGAATCTCCTGCTTATTTGGTTTCCAGGAATTTGCGAGTACTGAAGCTCCAAGGTATGCCATATGTGAAGGACAAGACCGGTGTTGAGAATTATTTGACCAAGGCCTTGCCAAACTGTACAATCCAATGGAAATAAACTAATAATTCACGACTCGTGTTGTTTACCGAGAAGAATTAAACGACCTTCAATTTTGTCGTAATAACGAAGCTATCTTTTTTTCTTTATTATTAAACGTACGTTAAACTAAGTACACGGTGGTAACAATAAATTGCTATCTATGTAATGAGCGTACGATTATTATATAAATGATGTGAAAAAGGGGAAACTACCTCCCCCAACAGATAAAAAGGTGTTTTCATTCCGGTCACGAGTAATTCCAGGTATTCCGAATCTGCAGCATCCTCCCACATCCCCGAGAGGTTTCGTTGATGAAATTTCGGTTCGCCGATGGAGTAATAATGCATACACCCACCCGCATACACACTCGTGCATATTTAACGGCGCAAATTCACAGTCGCCATATCCAGAAGACTTTATTGGAGTCGAATCAAGGCAAAATGTATCGAACACGAAATTCAAATTGCCACGAACGATATCGAAATTCGTAGCGATGCAATAATAGTAAAATTTTCATAAGCGAGAAATCAAATTCGTCATATTCATAATGTAACGTGAATCAAACGGATTGAAGACGCGCGAGCATCGATTCGATCTGTTACCACTACGTTCGATAAGAATTAAATTCTCTGTATTTATAATTTATTTTTAGCCATGTAACGCAAGAGAATCTCATAATTTCATTTTTTTCTTTGCTCGACTTATCGATCGTCCCAGTGATCGCGTGTGATAAAATTTATTCAAATCCCCAAGAGGTGTATTTTTCTTGTTTCAGTCGATGTCGTCGTCGCCGTCGTCTCGTGAGTCTCGCACCACGCCTGAAAATTTAATCAGTACGACGACAAGAGGGAGGATGTGTGTGTGTAAGGAAAGAGAGAGAGAGAGAGAGAGATGCCACGATGAGATAGCGATGGTGGTTTGTAATGCGAATATTATAACGCATGCGTCCCGTGCGTCATTCCTAGAACGAGCTGCTCGACGGGCGCAAAAAACACCCCCTCGATCCGCAACCCTTGTGTGCGCTGCCACCCGAAAATCGACCGGTGGCCTCGCGGACCATTATACTGCGTTTTAAATACACAGCAGCGAGGCGACGTGATGCCCGAAGAGGCTTTCAATATTGGAACATTCCATCCCGTTGTTATAAGCAAATCGATAGCCGCTTGCTAAATACCCCGTGTACGACGGAGGGGCGAATGAGCTTTTCAATTACTATACATAACGTATATATATATATATACATACATATATATATTCGTAGAAGTATACAAACTAACATACTACCGAGAAGGTATTTATGTGTGTTTTCGACGAGCAGAAAAAACGACAATTATATTTTGTGACCTAAAAATGAGGATACATTTATTTTGTCTTTTTATGATCAATGCGATCTAGGTCACCAGAAATACAAGTACTTCTCGTTTCGTTCTTTCATATTAAATAATAAAGGACTGTGGAGGAATTCTTTCTCGTTTTTTTTTCTTCTTTTTTTTTTTAATTTAATTATATATAATATATATTACATATATATTATGACTGAACCACCGACACGTCTGATGTTATTTTCTGTGTTTCATGTTTTTTTTTCTTCTCCTATTTTTTATCATTTTTTTTCTCATATCTTGTCATAATCGTTCGGTGTATTACTTGCTTACTTGCTCTTTAAGTTTTTTTCCTTTCTTTCTTTCTTTTTCATTTTGTTGTTGTTTTGTTTGTTGTTGTTTAAGTAACATCGTACGAATCACACGCCACACGCCAGTTACGTTCCACAAAGCTCTCCCTCTCGCGCGCACGTCTGACTGGGCCACGCGCACCCCCAGGAAGTACGCACCGATCTCGTTCTTCGCATCGAAAAATTTCTGTCTTTCTTCGTGATTCAAGAAAAGTGGTGTCGACGTTTTTTTATTATTGGTTTGTTCGTTCTTTTGTTTTTTTTTACTTTTTACTTCTTCTTTCAATGTTTTTTTTGACTCTTTTTCTTTTTTTGCAAATACAATGAAGTTTCCCTTGGAAGGCAGGATCCCGAAGAGGAGAGTATTTTAGCTTAATGACCAGGAGGCAGAGGCTCTCTCTCTCGCGCGCATGCGCGTTTTGTGTTAATGTTTGTGTGTGTGTGTGTGTGTTGTGGACACACGCCACGCGAAGATGAATTAGAATTTTTTTTTTGCTTTTTTTTTTTTTTTTTTTTGAAAGATTACATATCTCATCGATAGGAATGTTAAGGATTTCGCGTACTCGATGCTCTTTTCGGTTTGCTCTGTTTTTCTCCAAGGTCTTGGTACGATCGCGCAATTAATTGCGCCGAATACAATTCGCGAGTAGACGAAATCCCATAGAAACGCAAAGACACGTACGAAAAGAGCGAGAGAATGGAGTTCTCGTCTCTTCAAGGCTTCACGGTACTCTACTACAATTTTTTTTTGTTATCTTCTTATCTTGTTCTTTCGTTATTTTTTTTTTTTACAGATTTTCTTGTGCATTACTTATATAAATTAAATTACGACTCGCTAGACACTTTTCATTTTTGTTTGTTTAGTTATACTATCATGAAACATTGAGAGGGGTGTGTGTAGGGAGGGGCAGTTTGGGCGAGGCTAAAAGGGGTCCCGACGCATAGAGACGCTGATAACAGACACGATAATTCCCCATGAAACAAAGCAACAACGAAAACGTATACGATCGACTCCATTGAAATGATTTTTGCAATTTCGTCACGTCGACCAATTCTGTCTGCCGCGTTTTCTTTCTTTTTTTTTTTTTTAACATTCCTCGTCTTTCCGTATTGCGATATCATTATTTTTTGTTTCGCGCGTGGTCAGCGTTATTTCGTCAACCATTGTGGCAAAATCCGAAACAACGGAGTCCCAACATATATTCGATAAAGACGCCGCGACGATGACGATCGTACCAATATACGTTAAGGGAAAGATCCTAATTTAAATTGATACGTGTGTATTTGTTTGTTGTTGTTCGTTTCTTTTTGTTTTTTTTTTTTCATTTTTCGTTAAACAAAAAAAAATATACAGCGGGAGGGCTTGGAAGAGAATTTGATGAACCGTAGCCAATTTTGACTTGGCGATGTTACCAACACGCGTCGCGTACCTCCTCAACGCGATATAGAACTATCCCCGTTGAAGCGTCCACAGAAATTTGGACACGAGATGCATCAAAAACTTCGTTCACCGAGTCGTCCGTGAGAAAAAGGTAAACGGAACAAAAGAAAAAACGTAATCCTCTCATTCTGAACTCTTGCTCTCTTTTTCTTAGATGATTATTTGCCTCTGCTTCATTTCTTCCTTCTATCGCGCACCTCATTGTTGTATTTCGTTTGTGTCATTCGGTCCTTCGCACTGTCGGCTTGGAACCGGTAAAAGAAAGCTAACGAGTGAAAGGAGAGAGAGAGAGAGAGAGAGAGAGAGAGAGAGAGAGAGAGAGGGAGAGGGGGGAGGAAGAAAGAAAGAGAGGGCCGAGAGAGAGACCAGGGTAGATAGAAATGGTATTATGATAGAAGCGCGGGAATACGAGAGGATAGAAGAAGGGTTTTAGTAAGAGATATTTAGGAAATTTGACTTGGGGAATTTAGAGGCGAGTTCTGATTTTTTTGTTTTTTTTTTGTTTTTTTTTCGATAAACGTGAATTGTTTTCTCTCTCGTGAGCACACCTTGTTGTCGCTGTAGTTGTTAAATGATGTTTCGTTTTCGTTTGTTTTTTTTTTACTTTTTTCTCTGTTTCATTTTATATATCCTTTGTTTTTTTTGCACTCACCGTAGACGTGGTCAACATATGTGTCGCGTGGGTGTTACGGACACGTGGACGAATACACACATGTCAAGAAGAGTAGTAGTAATGGTGGTATACACTTTTTAATTAAATAATTAATTGCCCTTATTACTTATCGTTAACGATGATTAATGCGTGTCAAACGGGACATTGACCTCTCGAGTTTAAGACTTCTTTACATCCTGGTACAAGGTTTTTTTTTGTTTTCACTTTGCTGTTGATTCGTATTTTTTTCTCTTTCCGTTTTCTTTTTTTTCCTTTTTTTTTGTTTCTTTATTCCTTTAAATCTTCATGCTGCTGTTGTTGTTCTTGTTGTTTTGGTTTAGTACGTCAACACCACTCCGAGTCGCGAGTTTTCCCAGCGCACAGGTTGCATTCACTTTGATGTCATCATTGTGACGAATTCTGCAAAGTAAATTTATAGGAGTTGTCGAGAGAAGGACTTTTCGTGAAATGTTTCATTTTTTGTTTTATACCGACGTACGAGCAAATATACGAGGGGAAAAAAGAACGTTATCGAGAGAATGGGACGAGAAGCCTGATCGAATTACCGGATGAGATATAGTCGTTCGTTACCCGTCGTGAGAAAACGTTATTCTCGCTCGGTTTGTGTCTCCCGCTAATTTGGAATGTTAATCAGACGTGCTTAAGTGCATAATGGAATATAATCGAATAGAACAACGGGCGCTAAGTGATTTGCTCAAAGCTCCTTCTCGTTTCGAGACTCCTCCCATCCTCTCGCTCTATTAAGTCTTTCGAGTATCGCATATCGCGCACGTGGAAAGAATCGAGCCATAGGAGACTCGATATACGATGCTTTGGACGTAAGTCGAGTTGTAGTTAGGGATGACGAAAAAAAAGCATCAATTTGCATTCAGGGTCATATTTTTTCATCCTCGATGAATCACACGAGCTTGCACACTCGTACGAGTCCATTTGACATTAATAGACTCGCGCTGTACGAGTCGTTTGAATATTTGACAATTACCTTCATAATTAACTTGACCATCGCCGTCGATATCGGCCTCCCGAATCATCTCATCGACCTCCTCGTCGGTCAGCTTCTCTCCAAGGTTTGTCATAACATGTCTGAGCTCTGCTGCGGATATGAAACCGTTGCCATCCTTGTCGAACACCCTGAACGCCTCCCTGATTTCCTCCTCGCTATCGGTGTCCTTCATTTTACGCGCCATCATAGTCAGGAATTCGGGAAAGTCGATCGTGCCGTTACCTGTAAATTTTTGAACGCTTTTAGCACGTTTCTTCAGCTTTTCAAATACTATTTGTTCTTTCAATTCGTGGTTATTGATATGAAATTATTGTCTTTTAATTTATTCACGTACCGTCGGCGTCTACTTCGTTAATCATGTCTTGGAGCTCGGCCTCTGTGGGATTCTGTCCAAGGGAGCGCATGACTGTGCCCAATTCTTTGGTGGTGATGGTGCCATCGCCGTCTTTATCGAATAGCGAGAACGCCTCCTTGAACTCTGCGATCTGTTCTTCTGTGAGTTGGTCAGCCTTGAAAATAATGTTTCACGTATTACATGTATGCGTGCTTTTACAATTTTCATTTGTTCTTATTATCTCGTATTACGAAGCGTGAAGTAAAATTCACACGTTTTTCATTTTATAATTCTCGCGGCGTTATTACGAGCCCCGATCTCTATCGTTACTTGCAAGTGTCCGGGACACTTATAGACCTACTATCAGTACGAGTTTTTATATTGGCGGTTCATGTTTTTTTTTCTTCGTTTCCGCAGACATACTTTTGTGCTTACGCTTATTGCCATGAGGTTATTTGGTCGTCTTATCGGAATAAGTGATAATATTATATCTCTGTTAATCTCGTTTCTCTTTCGATATCGTTCAACGATAAGTTCTTCGTTTCGCTCGCCTTTTGTCGACTCACAATTTATAAACGCGGATTGTACAATGTCTGAGCAACGCTATAATGGAAGGAAAGAAAAAGAAGCTGGGTATTCTTTTTCGGTTTTATAGCGCGTTGTTCCTATTAAGAAGCCACGGTTCAGGCGGAATATTCAGGACGTTTTTTTTATACGGTATGCTTGGGCTCTTACGGGCGACACAAGGGCGGCTACCATGCGGGGGTGCTCTGTATCAACGGTGTCCGTCCATTTCGTCGCTGCTGCCTCTCCAAACACATTCACGGCAAGCCACGCCCACTCATTAAAAATTTGCACATGAGGAAATGAGCGTAACAGTCACTCGTACGGCGAGTGGAAAATATAGCTTACTGCGGAATCGGACATGAGATTTTATATGCTTCGTAGCAACTTTGACATTCTTTACTCGCTATTTCTATACATATTGCGAACTACAAACGTAGAACTTTTTTCTTATTCGACCGGACAATAAGTTTGTACGGTTAGGGCAAACTTTTATGCGACAGAAATCGAGCCGTGCTACTTTTTTGTACTAAAACGACAGATGGCGTTGTTGTACCTGCCAGGCGGAGAATGTTGGCAACAGTACGTATTAGAAACTCCAGTTATCCTGGCTTATCGTACTGGATATGTGCGTCACCCAACGTTCAATAACTAAATACTTTCATACCGGAAGCGAAGCATTCTAATGACTCGAAGAGTGAAAGGCCCTGTTCGAGCGATTGGCACACTCCCTTTATTGGATCCTCTCTTCGATATATCTTCGCTCCAATTCTCGTTCATAATCTTGTTACGTGTGTACACGGAAAGCGGCATGGCTCTGCCTTCGCGAATCGTATCGATACGACACAAATTTGCTTGATACGAGTTGGAAGTTAAAAAAGCAAAAAAGAAAAACAAGAATCGCGTCATTTTCTAATTAGATAAAAATGTTATTAAAAAAACTGAAAAAAATGTTGCATTATTTTCCCGTATAACTTTTATTTTTTACGAAATCGTGACAATTACTAGAGCATAATAATGGGATAGAACGATAACGAGTCCCCACTGCGACGATCGTAACAAACGTCGACGCTAACGCGATTATTCCTAACAGGATAAAGGGTAGAGAGGAAACGAGTAAGAAAAAAAAATGCATTGTGTCTCGTGAGGCGCATATCGAATATCTTTGTATTTAAAAATGGCAGGGTTATTAACTCGCCCCGGCCATACCGCAGTTGAGCTTTTTCCATGTGAAACCATCCATTCGTTAGTTCATGCCGGAAAGTGGAGTTCGTGGCAGAGGGCGTTGAGATCGGAAAAAAAATGGCAACGGAAAAGGGGCAGGGATAGCAGCGACAGCGTTCGAGAGCGAGACGTGTAAGATTTGTGGATAAGCGGAAAAGGGGCAAAACGGTAAGATTAGTAAAGCATGACGGTTGTTCGAGCTCCGTGAAGCCGGAAACTCGATAAATATAAAGAATACGACAGGAACGTACTCGTATATATTCCTTCATCAATTCTTGCGAAACTACGTTTAACCCTGCGCACTCTGTTCGAACTGCGCACATCGATTCGGCACATTGAAAGATCTCGCGTTAGGTCGAACTTCAACGCACGACGGACGAAAATAGTCGGTCGGATTTGAAGTGGCTGTATGGAGGTTATACATTGGTTCGAGACGATGCGAAATACTGTCGAAACAGCCATACATTTAACAGAGAAAATTTTCTATTCCCAGTCCCAAATTTCTTCTAAACAGTCGGTAAAAACACGAGAACAAAAACTCCCATAATCATCGCGTCTCTCGATCGGTCCGTGTTACCGACCGAGCAATTTCGCATCACCTTAACCTAAAAATATTCGCCACTGGCGAATATCTCGTTAACTCGACGAAAGCCATGCAAGAAAACGAGAACGAGCAACGCCGTTGAAGCAGCGAGTTTTTAGCGTAAAATATCTAGGAGAAAAATTTATCGAATAACATTCGAGAGAAGGAGATGGGAAAGAGGGGTAAAAAAAAGAGCAACGTAGAGTTCTCGGTAAGATACGCTCGGCCCTCAACCTCGGGTACATAATATGAGAAAAATGAAAGAGTTATGCCGAGGGTCGTGCACAGGAGGGATGGGAGCGAGAAAGTTAAAGTAAGGGAAGGGACGGGAGACGAAGATGGAGGATAGAAAATCATGAGGAGATGAGAGACGGAAAGATAGGAGATAGCCAAGCGAGTTCTAGCAGAAACAGGGCTTCTCTCGCTCTCTCGTTCTTCTCTCTATGTGTGTTTCTCTGTCCCTATATACGTGTGCGAGTGTGCACGGAGGCACCGACTGCGAAAATCAATAGTAAGGTATATAGCACAATGGCTGATTGGCGAATGCCGCAACGCGGCTGCTGCTGCTGCCGCTGGTGGTCTGCTATGTACGCGATTCACAAGAAGAGCGAGAGAGGGCGATAGAGAGAGAGAGAGAGAGAGAGAGAAACATTGGACGAGAGAATTTCATCACAGATAAGAAACATCAACCAACTCCCTTTCGACCAACGAAATGATTTATTTTATTTTAAGAGCAAGAGTTAAATTAAAAGAAAAAGAATGAAAAAAAAACACACACGCACAACAAACGGTAACACGTTATTGCAATTTTCATTGCATATATATTCAACGATATCGCATTACGCGCTGTGTTTTGTCCACACACAATCGGTGGTTAATCATAGCTGCGTGTTTCGACGGGAAACACTGGCCTGCACGCGATACAAATTTTATATGCACACACCAAACGAGGCGTACCCCTCTCTTAACGTTGAATACACCATTCGTGGCACCACAATGTGTACATAATGTTACGTACAATTTTGATCGGACGATCGCGACGCGATAAAAAGGGAGAGAAAGAAAAAGAAAAATGTATTCAATTGTAGGAAATTTGCGCTGTAATTTTCAGATGAAAAATGTATATAGCGTGGATAAACCATGGTGGGGGTTGAAGGAGAGTGGCGGGGTAGGGGGTTGACGCGACAGAGGGAGGAAACGAGGTGAATGTAGGCCAGTGGGAAATTTCTTAGATACTAGTGCAACTAAAGCACCACCGACAGGAGCAGCACCATCGACACCCACTCGGCCGCGACCATCGTTGCGAACAAACTCGTGTGTACGTCCGTCTCTCTCTCTCGCTCTCTCACTCTCTCTCTCTCTCTCTCTCTGTCCATGTACAAACCAAACCGATGGAATCGTACGAAGCTGTAACGAGATTCGGATACGATATGATCACGTTCGAACTCTCATCGAACGATCTATGTTTCCACGAAAGCTGCGGCGCGTGAATCACAATCCGACAGGCGTGGTGAGTTTACAACGTTAATTTATGGGCATACGGTTATTTCGTATACGCATATGTTCCGTCCGCCCCCCCCCTGCCCCATGATCGTGTCTCGATGATGCGCCACATGGAAATAATTTCTATTGAAATATATATTTTTTTCTTTCCTCTTCGTTCTATATTTCACTAACGAATATTATGTAAAGCATAGCCGTATATTTGTATAAGGGAATAAAATAAAAATACTAACAAAATAAAGAACACATTTTTCATCGTATATGGAACATTTATGACGAAATTATGGGGGTAAGGACAATACTCCCCTGGTACGATAACGTACCTCTCTTGGCGACGCGAAGAGAATGAGGTATCGTCGATAAATTGTCAACGCCGCGATAAGCAATTTCGTCATCGTTTCGACGCTTACGTGCCAATATCTTCGTGTGATTCATTTTTTTTTATAAATTCTTATCGCATCGCAAATGCCGTGCGAGAAAGAAAAAAAAGAGAGAATAAAAAAACATAAAGAATAAAAAAAAAGAACGTTTGTACGCTCGAGAGGCTCGAAAGAATGATAAAAAAAAAAGATAAAGCCCAACCACGTCCTGACGTCTTATCGGGCAAATTCGATTGTCCCGAGTGGTCTCTAGCGCTCTCGGCGTGGCTCGTGAATTTTGCGGAACGCGCGAATACAGACATACGTCTTATATACAGTTGAAAAAGCCGGCGTCGTTGGCTCGGAATCGCCAACCGCCAGGAGCGAGTCGAAGAGAACGAACAGTATGATGGTGGGGGGGTAGTGGTGAGACAGAGAAAGAGAGAGAGAGATAGACGAAGAGGGAGAAAGAGTGTTTCCATGTTCGACGAGTCTACGATTTTGTCTTGAGGAATTCCCCTGACCTTCGTTTTGCTCGATTCATTGACGATATCGACGACGATGTGAGTCGCGGCGTCACTTCTTTTTTTTTATTCCCCTTCCCTCTGACTGTCTCTCTCTCTCTATCTCGTTCCCATAGAATTTTGTCGTTCGTAAAATTGTCGTCGACATTTCAGGAGTACATGGAGAAAATGGATCGATCCGACAAAGAGGGGAGGTCGGGCACGAGGTGAGAGAAGCTAAACGCACACACAAAGTCATGGGGAAATCGTAGTTTCAACACGGCAGCTAGAAACTCGAAGAGGTGAGGTGTATTTCCCGGGGGCGCGGACGTGTCTCCGAGGGAGGCCTTCCCCTTCCTCCTCTTGCGCCTTCGCAGCTCCTGCCCCCCCCCCTCCATTCCCTCACTCCCGCACGCCCGCAGGTCCCCCCTCCCCTTCCTCCCTCGCCTAGTTCACTCGCCGCGATCGTTGAGAATTCATCCGGGGAAGGGAGCGAAAAGGAATAAGAAAATCCCTCGAATTTCAGGCGCGCTGGTAAACGTTAAAGAAAAGATGAAAAAAAAGAAAAGAAAATGAAAAAATGCTAATGATAATAAAAAGGCGAGTTTCGAAATTATAAACGAATCGATAAAACGCAAAAATAGAATTACTCATCGATTTTCAGGCTTGGTCACCGTTTACCGTAGGTTATCTGCGTGTTCTTCTCGCTAACTTTCGCACTGGGTATCTCTCTTTACCGCTATACATGTGTATATATATATATAAACGCGTGTCTGTGTGTGCGCGCGCGCGCTCGTCCGTATGCGTGCAATACGTGCTTCATATTTCCCGAGAATAATGCCGGACATAACGCCCTGTCGATCGCAAAAAAAAAACAAAAAAAAAAACGAGAAGGAACAAAAAATATTTCTCGCGTCTCCGAGCTTGGCTCAAGGTGTAACGTTGTAACGAGCATGACCGGTTGGATATTATGGTCGATCCGGGATGAATTTTATGCCGAGCAAAAACGCGCGTGTATATAAAGTCGAGAGAGCAGCCAGAAGGCGAACTCCGCGCCAG